>JAQMRL010000007.1:12483523-13098204 GCA_035578175.1 Catonia carolina | reverse complement strand
CACATATCAGAGTGCGTTTTAATCGTGAGTGAAAAACGCAAAATGAAAATCGTACTCAGTTTGGCTTAAAAAACGGAAAATCATACTTTCACGCTAAACTAGGCTCTGTAGAGAAAAATTCTCTAAATAAAAGTTGTAGATCTTTTAATTTCCTATAAATTTTATTATATACACTTTTGTCGTAAAATGCGTACTAAAGCCGAAATCTTTAAAAAATAGATTTTTCACACGTTTTCGTGAGAAAAAAACAGAAAATCGCTAATTACCGCTAAACTAAGCGTTATACAAAAACATGTTTGAAATAAAAGTTGTAGAATTTTAAATTCTCTACATTTTTTATTATATAAATTTTTGCGCTATAATACATATTAAAGCCGTAATCTTAAAAAAACACTTTTTTACGTAAAAACACCTTCACCAAGAATTTCAGCAAACATGGCGCCTACCCTATCTTGTAGAGAATAAAAAATTGAGTAAATGAGGCGATTTTTAAAAAAATCGTAGGACCAGGGTTTTGAGGAAAATCACAAAAAAGTGAAAAATTATACGAATAAACTACTAGGCCTACTTCCGGTTGACCGATTTTGATGAAAATGTTCGTGTCGGGTCCGGTTGTGGTATGTAACTTAAGTTTCAAGTTTCAAGTTCGTACGATGTTCCGTTCTTGAGATATTTTGTATACACACACACACACACACACACCAATGGCTAAAAAACATGTTTTTTTGGGTTCAGGGGGTCTGAAAACGTATAGATCCGGTGAAAACTCGATTCCAAAAAATCGACATGAAACCAATACTTTCCTTCCTATATATTCACATAGGCAAGAGAAAGTAATAAAACTTAATACGGCAAAATCCTTCACGTAACTTTCCCACTCCGTCATGGTGATTCCTCACCAGTATACATAGACAATGACCTCTCACAAAAACAGATACGGTCTAGTATCCCGGTCTGACTTTCGATAAAACGACTAACTAGGAGCACACATATCAAACGGAAACGTTTATTACTGAATTCCCGACTTAAACTTCTATATTCCCTACTTCACAAACGATCACAATTACCAATGGCACAAAAATTACGCATGTATTGTTCTCTTTTGAAACCTATATGGACCTACGGGTCCAAAATTTACGGTTCAGACGCTAGACGCCTTAAAAGACGTTGGAGTAGAGACCTGCTAATTTGATATACAAATTTCATTCTTGGGGGAGGGCACCAATGGAGGGCCCTACCTCTCTCATGCCTATCATGTCATTTACATTATTATCTTACTCATCACATTTGCTTGTTGTAAAATTATACAGTTGTAAATAAAGAATTAAAGAGGAAAAAAATTTGTTTGTTATAACGCTTAGTTTAGCGGTAATTAGTGATTTTCTATTTTTTTCCATTAAAATCTGTAAAACAAAATCGAAGATTTCGGCTTTTGTATGCATTTTACGATAAAAGTGTATATAATCAAATTTATAGGAAATTATAAAACCTACAATTTTAAGTTTATAGAACTTTTCTCTACAGACCCTAGTTTAGCTTCAAAGAGTGATTTTTCCGTATTATTAGGTGAAACTGAGGTTGGTTTTCATTTTGCATCATTCACTCATGATTAAAATTAGGTTATGTTTTTCAGGTGTTTTGTTTGTTTATAGTCGCATCAACAGCTTGATCATTAGCGACTACGGTGGGTTAAGAAACTAGTAATGGGTTTTGGCACGTTGTAATTTCCAGACCCTAGTCGGAAATCGAACCCGGGACCTCCCCTTAGTAGGCTAGCGCTCTAGTTGCCCATTTTTACTTTCTCTTGCCTATATGAATATATAGGAAGGAAAGTATTGTTTTCATGTCGATTTTTCGAAATCGAGTTTTCACCTGATCTATACGTTTTCAGACCCCCTTGAACCCAAAAAAACATGTTTAGCGATTAGTCTGTGTGTGTGCGCGCGCGCGTGCGTGTGTGCGTGTATGTGCGTGTACGTGTGTGTACGTGTGTACGTGTGTGTGTGTGTGTGTGTGTGTGTGTGCGCGCGCGCGTGTGTGTGTGCGTGTGTGCGTGTGTGTGTGTGTGTGAACTAAATATCTCAAGAACGGAACATTGTACGAACATCAAACTTGAAAGTTAAGTTACATACCAATAACGGACCCGACACGAACATTTTCATAAAAATCGATCAACCGGAAGTAGAAGTTTATTCGTATAATTTTTTACTTTTTTGCGATTTTCTCAAAAACTGGTACTACGATTTTTTTTAAAATCGACTGGTTTACTCAATTTTTTATTCTCTACAAGATAGGGTAGGCGCCATGTTTGCTGAAATTCTGCGTGAGGCTGTTTTTTACGTAAAAACATTTTCTTTTTAAGATTGCGGCTTTAATATGCATTTTAGCGCAAAACGTTATATAATAAAAGTTGTAGAGAATGTAAAATTCTACAACTTTTATTTTAAACATTTTTTTGTATAACGCTTAGTTTAGCAGTAAATAGCAATTTTCTGATTTTTTTCTCACGAAAACGTGTGAAAAATCGATTTTTTTAAGATTTCGGCCTTAGAATGCATTTTACGACAAAAGTATATATAATTAAATTTATAGAAAATTAAAAGATCTACAACTTTTATTTAAAGCTTTTTTCTCTACAGAGCCTAGTTTAGCGTATAAGTGTGATTTTCCGTTTTTTAAGCCAAACTGAGTACGATTTCCATTTGCGTCATTCACTCATGATTAAAATAAGGTTATGTTTTTGAGGTTAGTGTTTAGTTGATTTCTAATATTTTATTAATAATGTTAGGTTTATTGTTAATTATTTACATTGGCAAGAGAAAGTTGTGTGAGTGTTTCACACCAGATTTTTCATTTTATGTTGTTTACTAAAGTTATGTTAAATATATTGATCATTATATAAATTGGCAAGAGAAAGTCGTGTGAGTGTTTCACGCCTGATCTTTATGATAGACTTGGTGAGATTTCACTTGTAGCCCCGACTAGTTCTTTAATGATATATAATAGTCACACCAAAATAATAATGGCAGAAATTTTTGAAATAATTTTTTAATAATTGTCGATACAAAGTTTGCAACTGAAAGTGATTTGGTGTTGCTTTAATATTGTACCTCGTCTTACTAAGTCTTTAAACTGTCGAGGCTTCTAGTAAAATCTCACAAAGTATTTTCAAAATCTTACACACACTGTTTTCTCCTATTCATTTTTACCAGCTGTGTTGAAAATACCTGAATGTTGTTATGTTTTATATATTTTTCTAGTAAAATCGAAACAGCTGTTTGAATATATTTAAAATATTAATGTAATTTATTTAAATTTATAAATTTATTCAAAATTCTAACAAATTAATTAAATTATTTTACAACGTTATAAAATTTTAAAAAAACTGTTATTATTATTTTGTTAAAATTTAATAATAAAGAATTTAAATAAATTATTCAAAATTTAAGTAATGATAATGTCAGTGGATAAAGAAGGTCTTGAGCAACAATCAAAAAAACATAAAGAATATTTTGTCAGAATTGAAAATGCATTTGGATGGAACCTGTGCTGAACATTGCTTAACATAAAGAAATTATATCTATGCATAAAAACAATATATTAACCAATTTAAATTATTTCTTATTCATAAAATAGATTGCAAACATTACTAGTTAACAGTTTATCAAATTAAACTTTTGTTTTAATATAAACATTGAGTATTCAAAATACAATAAAATATAAACAAAAATAATAGGTTATGGATTTAAAGACATGATACTTTATAAATGATACATTGTGTCATTTATAAAGTATCTTTTTGATACTAAGTTTTTACTAAGCTAAATAAAAACAAAGAATTGATCATGTGTAAATTTTTATGCTTCACCTATAACATTTCTATGATTATAACTAAAATACCACACCCGCAGAAAGTTTTGTTTAGGGGGGTTACCATTAAGGGAACAAACGAACATTTTCATCAAAATCGTTCAACAGCAAACGGTCATTTATTCATGCGATTTTTTTTTTTGAAAATTGTATTAAAAATGCCTCTTAATTATTTCATTTAAAATCACTTCATATGCTACATTTTTGTGCTTTTCTTGAATAGGGTAAGCAAAGATCTATTAAAATAGGAGGCCATGATCTCATGGTAAAAAAAAAAATCTGGTGTGAAACACTCACACAACTTTCTCTTGCCAATGCAAATAATAAACAATAAACTTTTTTTTTGTTATCAGTTTCTCGACTGGTTTGATGCAGTTCTCTAACCAGTTCTATCTTGCGCAAGTCGTTTTATATCTACATACCTGTAACACCCTACATCTTTTGTAATTTGCTTTATATTCTAATCTTTGCCTCCCTCTACAATTTACTCCCTCTATATTACCCTCCATTATTAATAGCCCAATACCTGGATGTCTTAGGATATGCCCCACTAGCCTATCCCTTCTTTTGGTAAGATGCTTCCATATACTTCTTTTTTCATCCACTCGCCTAAGAACCTCTAAATTACTTATTTTGTCCAGCCACCTAATCTTTAACATTTTCCTATAACACCACATTTCAAAAGCTTCTATCCTCTTCTTTTCTACAGCCCCTATCACCCACGTTTTACTTCCGTATAATGCTACACTCCAAACATAATGTTTTAAAAAGTTTTTCCTAATCTGTAAATCAATGTTTGTAGTCAGTAAGCTGTTTTTCATTTCAAAGGCTTTTCTAGCTTGAGCAATTCTACTCTTGATATCACTTGTGCTTCTACCATCCTCGACTGGTTTGATGCAGTTCTCCAACCTGTTCTATCTTGCGCAAGTCGTTTCATATCTACATACCTGTAACACCCTACATCTTTTGTAATTTGCTTTATATATTCTAACCTTTGCTTCCCCCGACAATTCACTCCCTCATTAGTACCCTCCATTATTAATAGACCAATATCTGGATGTCTTAAAATATGCCCCACTAGCCTATCCCTTCTTCTGGTAAGATGTTTCCATGTACTTCTTTTATCATCCACTCATCTGAGAACCTCTAAATTACTTATTTTATCCACTCACCTAATCTTTAACATTTTCCTGTAACACCACATTTAAGAAGCTTCTATCCTCTTCCTTTCTACAGCCCCTATCACCCAAGTTTCACTCCTGTATAATTCTATACTCCAAAAATAGTGTTTTAAGAATGTTTTCCTAATCTGTAAGTCAATGTTCATAGTCAGTAAGCTGTTTTTCATTTCAAAGGCTTTTCTAGCTTGAGCAATTCTACTCTTGATATCACTTGTGCTTCTACCATCCTTTGTTATTTTACTCCCTAGATAGCAGAATTCTCCAACTTCCTGTATGTTTTCGTTGCCTACTTTTAAATTTCCCATCTCTTCTAAACCACTCTTGCTGCTGCACAACAATTTCGTTTTGTTCTTATTAATTTTCATGAAGTAATCCTTTCTCAAGATCTCATCCATTCCATTTAAGGCATCCTCTAGTTCTTTCTTTGTCTCGGCTAATACTACTATATATCATCAGCGAATCTCAGCATTTTTATTGTTTCTCCTTGAATTTTTATTCCTGCGTCAAATATCTCCTTCACTTCATTTATAGCCTCTTCTATATACAAGTTAAAAAGTAGTGGTGACAAAGAACAACCTTGTTGTACACCTTTTCTTACAGCAGCCTCTTTATCGTACCCCTCGATTCTCAAAACAGTCGTTTGATTCTTATACAGACTGTGGATAACTTTCCTTTCTTTGTATTTAATTCCTAGCCTTTTCAAAGTTTTAAACATTTTACTCCAGTCCAAATTGTCAAATGCTTTCTCTAAATCTACAAATGCCATATAAGTAGTTTTATTTTTCTTTATCCTTTTCTCAATAATCAGTTTCAGAGTCAAAATTGCATCTCGAGTTCCCATTCTCCTTCTAAATCCAAATTGGTCACCGTCCAATACTTCTTCTACTCGGTGTTCTATTCTCCTGTATATAATTCTTGTCAGTAGATGCATGGCATGTTAGGCTGATGGTTCTGTAATGTTCACACTTCTCCGCTCCTGACTTTTTTGGTATTGAAATCATAATATTTTTTTTAAAGTCCGATGGTTCCTCTCCACTCTCATATATTCTGCAGATAAGTTTATATAATTTGTTTTAAGCAACTTCTCCACATCGAAATAATAATTCCGATGGTATGTTATCTATTCCTGCTGTCTTATTCATATTCATATCCTTAAGTGCCCGATCGAATTCTTCTCGTAGTATAGGGTCCCCTCTTTGATCTTCTTCAACATCAGTTTCTTGTTCTATCGCATCATGTTCTAATTCGTTTCCCCTGTAGAGTTGGTTTACGTATTCCTTCCATCTCTCAGCTCTCTCTTGGCCATTCAACAATGGTTTGCCACCTGCGCTTTGTAAATTAACAGCTTTCATCTTTCGTTTTCCAAAGTTTTCCCTTATTTTTCTTTAAGCTGCGTCTACTTTACCAACCCGTGGCTGTACTTTTAGCCCGTGGCTGTTGTTGGATCTGCTATCGGGGGCCGCCCCTGGCGATGGGGTACGCTCACCTCCTAGGAGGGGAGTACTGGGGAAATAAAATACCCAGGGTGGACAAAAACCAACCAGGAAATCCTACAGCGTCTGTCTTGCATCAAGCGGCTTGTAGGTCAGCGTCTGTCATCAGAGGTGCGGCTGAATATCCAGGAGAAGGGCACTCTTTTGTCCTGGGGTTGAGGAATTGGCCCCAAAGGCGGATAAACCAGCTTATTTGGTAAACGGCATAAGAATGTAGATGGCAACGGGCAACCGCTACATTAAAGATCCCATGGGATTGCCCTAGTAAAATCATGAATGGCAGGCATCAGGACAAAATTATCCGGAGTTTCAAGTCTCCCAATCGGTTCTCCGGGGGGGACAGTTTTGATGAATGCTTCTAAAATAAAAACTCTTCGAAGTAAATTAAGAATAGGCACCTGGAATGTGAGGAGCATGCTTGAACTTGGTAAGGCCCACAATATTGTCCAGGAAATGAACAGGTTAAATATACAAATAATGGGTATCAGTGAGTGTAGATGGAAGGATAGTGGACAGAGAGACCTACATGGTAGTACCATTTATTATTCGGGTAGCAATGAAAATTCAAATTTGAATGGTGTAGCGGTGATAATTGATAAATCCATCAAGAATGCAGTGAAAAATTTTCTTCCTTTGTCGGACAGAGTAATGCTTCTTCAGTTCCATTTGGACATTGGCACACTGAATCTGATTCAGGTCTATGCTCCAACAGCAGACGGGGGGGAGGAACTGATAGAGAGATTCTATGAAGATGTCAACACTGTGATGAATATGTTCAAACATCAAGATGTTACTATAGTCATGGGTGACTTTAATGCAAAGATAGGACAAGGTCAAAGTAACCAATGCATTGGTCGTTTTGGATTGGGTGAAAGGAATGAGAGAGGAGACCGTCTCCTTCAGTTCTGCCAAGAAAACAGCATGGTCATCACCAATACTCTGTTCGAGCTACCGAAAAGACGACTTTATACTTGGAAATCGCCTCAAGACTCCAATGTGAGAATCATTCGCAATCAGATTGATTATATCATGATCAACCAGAGGTATAGAAATGCTGTAAAAAGTGCTAAAACATACCCAGGTGCTGACATTAGCTCAGATCACAATCTACTAGTGGCAGAAATGAAAGTAAGACTGAAGAGAGCAAAGCCAGTGAAAATACATACTCAGTTGGATACCAAAAAGCTCAAGAATGCTACAGTAAGAGAAAACGTTTCTTGTGAGATCAATGAAAAGCTGGAGTTCATGTGTAATCAAGTCTGTGGAGTTGATGAGCCTGAATTGATATGGAAGGAGTTCAAGACAGCGCTACTGCAACCGTGTAGGAAGTATCTCAAGTGCCAGAGAACAAATAAAGGTAAACATTGGATGACAGAGGAAATTCTAGATCTGATGGAGGAACGCCGTAAATTCAGAACTAGTAACAGGCAAACATATAAGGAAATCAATAACCAGATCCGATACAAATGTAGAAGGGCAAAGGAAGCATGGTTGAGGGAGAAATGTGAGGAAATGGAAAGGTTACAAGTCCTAAACGACTCTCATAACATGCACAAGAAAATAAGAGAATTTACTGGCAAGCAAAGTAACAGAAGCTATTTCATGACTGATGATAATGGGAGAATAATTCTTGATACAGGGGAACAGTTGAAGCTGTGGGAAGATTACATCCAGGAGCTTTTTGATGACGAAAGGAAAGTTCTTTGTTGCAATAGTAATGACAACTCTGGTCCAGACATATTGACAAGTGAGGTAGAATTTGCCATTAAAAACATTAAGAGTGGGAAAGCTGTAGGCCCAGACGAACTCCCTGGAGATATTCTCAAACTCATTGACGAAGATTATGTGAGAATACTTACTCACTTATATAATCAGATATATAAGACTGGTGTGATCCCTGCTGAATGGCTGAAGTCAATATTTATAACGCTTCCAAAGAAAGCGAATGCTAAGAAGTGTCAAGATTACCGAACCATAAGCCTCATGAGCCATACACTGAAGACATTTCTCAAAATAATACACAGGAGAATACACAGAAAACTGGAAGAAAACCTGTCAGATACTCAATTCGGCTTCAGAAATGGCTTAGGCACACGAGAAGCTCTGTTTGCTTTCAATATTCTTTCTCAGCGTTGCCTGGATGTAAATCAGCCAATATTTGCCTGTTTTATTGACTACCATAAGGCTTTTGATAAGGTGCAACATACAAAATTATTTGATATTTTAAAAGAAGTTCAAATAGATGCACGCGATTTTCGTCTGATAAGTAATCTATATTTCCACCAAAAGGCCACAGTACGGGTGCAGTCAGAGTACAGTAAAGAGCTAAATATCAAGCGTGGGGTACGTCAGGGATGTGTGCTTTCGCCGCTCCTGTTCAATATCTATTCCGAGAGAGTGATAAGCAAAGCGCTAGAAGAGGAGACAGGAGGAATAAAAATAAATGGCATATCCATCAACAATCTGAGGTATGCAGATGATACTGTCCTTCTGGCAGAAAACATGGAAGATCTCCAGAGAATGCTCAGCCATGTCATTGCTGAGAGTGAATTGAGTGGTTTGAGTCTTAATACGAGAAAGACCAAGTACATGGTAATTACCAAAGACACACCACCTCCTGTGGGGGATCTTCTGGCGGGAAGTGATGTGCTAGAGCGAGTGGATGCATACACGTACCTTGGAGCTCGAGTGTGTTGCAGTGGTGATCACTGTGCTGAAATAAAAATTAGAATTGAGAAAGCACGCGCTACTTTTATCAGAATGAAGAAGGTACTAACATCACGAGATATAAATCTCGAATTACGAATGCGTCTCCTTAAATGTTTCGTGTTCCCTGTCCTGTTGTACGGTGTGGAAGCTTGGACTCTCAATAGATTCAGTGAGAAGAAACTACAGGCTTTTGAGCTGTGGACCTACCGTAGAATGTTGAGGATCTCATATACTGAGCATGTCACGAATGAAGAGGTCCTCAGTAGAATGGGAAAGCAGCTGGAACTCATGGTGGAAGTTAAGGCACGAAAATTAAGGTACCTTGGTCATGTTATGAGGGGACCAAAGTATCAAATATTGCATCTCATCATTCAAGGCAAAATATTAGGAAAAAGATCGGTGGGCAGGAGAAGGATATCCTGGCTGTGTAATTTGAGAAGGTGGTTCAGGTGTTCCTCAAACGAACTTTTTAAAGCAGCGGTCAACAAAATTCGTATCGCCATTATGATAGCCGACCTCCGTCATGGAGATGGCACGTGAAGAAGAAGAAGAGACTTTACCAACTGCCATTTTACTTTCGATGTCCGTACATTTCGCTCTGATCTGCTCTTCCTTCGCTTTCTTACACCTTTTGTTTATGGTATTTCTCAAGTAGCAATATTGCCTTTTACCTCTCTCGTCCTTTGCGTTTTTATATTTTCTTCGCTCATCCATCAGTTCTAAAATATCATTAGTAATCCACGGTTTCCTACCTCTTCTTTTAGTATATCCTATCCATTCTTCCGCTGCTTTCACTACCACCTCCTTGAAGTTTATCCACTCCTCCTCTACACTTCTTGTGTCATTACCTGTTTCTTTTATCCCTTTTTGAATACTCTCCTGGAAACCTACCTGGTTGTCTTGTTCTCTTAGTTTGTCTACATCCCACCTAGCATTTCCCTGTCCCTTCTTCAGTTTTTTAAGTTTAAGCCTGCTATCCATTACTACTAAGTTATGATCACTCCCTATGTCTGCACCTGGATAGGCATTACAGTTCATAATCTGGTTTCTGAATCTTTGTCTAACCATTATGTAATCTATTTGGTATCTTCCCTTGTCACCTGGCATCATCCAAGTGTATAACCTCCTTTTGTGATTCTTAAATAGTGTATTGCCTATCACTAAATTATATTTGGAGCAGAAATCTACCAGCCAACTCCCTCTGTTATTTCTCTTCCCTAGACCATATTCTCCGGCTATCTTTCCTTCTTTTCCTTCTCCAACTACTGCATTCCAGTCTCCCATAACTATCAGATTTTCATCACCCTTGACATATTTTATTACTTCATCTAATTCCTCATATACTTGTTCTATTTCTTCCTCTCTGTGTGAAGATGTAGGCATGTAGACCTGCACTATAGTGGTGGCCTTTGGTTTCGTATCTACTCTAACCATGATAATCCTATCACTACACTGCTTATAGTAAGTCACTCTTTGTCCAGTTTTTTTATTCATTACTAGGCCCACTCCGCCCTGCCCTCCGATGGCTTTAGTGTTAATAACCCTATAATCCCCTGACCAAAAGTCTTGATCATCATCCCAGCGTACCTCACCAATGCCTACAATATCTAACTTCAACCTATGCATTTCCCTTTTTAAATTCTCTAACCTACCAGTTTGTTTTAAACTCCTAACATTCCATGTTCCAACTCGCAGAATTTCAGAAACTTTTATTTTTTTGATGAAGTCCCCTCTGATAGTCCTCACCCGGAGATCTGAATGGAGGACTAGTTTATCTCCGGAATGTTTTACCAGAGAGGACGCCATCATAATTTTTCATATTTTGAAGTTTTCGAAGTTATCAAAGCTCTTGAAGATCTGCATATACTAAGTAAGCCTAACCAGAATCATACATGAGGAGTTTCCTTACGATAATTCTAGTCAGACAGAAAAAGCTGTAGTTTAATGTTGCTTTCAGCTTTTTGGTTGGCAGACTGAGTGCCCCAAGCCACCGTCTGCCAGGGTGGAATGGGCAGCCCTTCCAGTTCCGTTCACCATGAGACGGTCACATGATTACTAACAGGCCACACAACGTGAACCTATGGATAGGACACTAGCCTTCTATCCCGGCCGGTTCCCTTAAGCCTTTTGTAAAAGGAATTAAGGGGTCTCCTTCCAGTTGACGACAGAAGCTTTTTATAAACCTAACATTAGAAACAAACAAAAAACTAACCTCAATAAACATAACCTAATTTTAATCGTGAGTGAAAGACGGAAAATGAAAATCAAACTCAGTTTGGCTTTAAAATACGGAAAATCACTCTTTCACGCTAAACTATTCTCTGTTGAGAAAATGCTTTAAATAAAACTTGTAGATCTTTTAATTTTCTATAAATTTGACTATATACACTTTTGTCGTAAAATGCACTAAGGCCTAAATCTTAAAAAAATCAATTTTTCACACGTTTTCGTGAGAAAAAACCGAAAATCGGTAATTACCGCTAAACTAAGCGTTTTACAAAAAACAGTTGGAATAAAAGTTGTAGGATTTTAAATTTTCTACAACTTCTATTATATAAATTTTTTCGCTAAAATGTGCTACATTTAAGTCGCAATCTTAAGAAAACAATTTTTTTACGTGAAAACAGCCTCACTAAGAATTTCAGTAAACATGGCGCCTACCCTATTTTGTAGAACATAAAAAGTTTAGTAAATGAGGCGATTTTTAATAAAAACCGTAAGACCAGTTTTTGAGAAAATTGCAAAAAAGTGAAAAACTACACGAATAAACTACTACTTCCGGTTGACCGATTTTGATAAAAATGTTTCTGTCGGGTCCAATAGTTGTATGTAACTTAAGTTTCAAGTTTCAAGTTCGTACGATGTTCCGTTCTTGAGATATTCTGTTCACACACACAAACACACACACACACACACACATACAAACTAAACGCTAAAAACATGTTTTTTGGGTTCAGGGGGTCTGAAAACGTGTAGGTCCGGTGAAAACTCGATTTCGAAAAATCGACATGAAAACAATACTTTCCATCCTATATATTCATATAGGCAAGTAAAAGTGAAAATAAATGGCAAACCTAATCGGGAATCGAACCCGGTAGCCCGGCATAGAAACCACTTACACTAACGGGCCTTAGATAAAATAAAATAAATTTTATTTTTTCCATATAAACATGTTTTCTGTTCTTGGGCGTAGCAACGCGCGCCGGGTACTGTTAGTGAATAATATAGGATAGAAAGTATTGTTTTCATGTCAATTTTTCAATGGATATACACCTTTGCAGACCCCCTGAACCCAAAAAATCTGGTGTGAAACACTCACACAACTTTCTCTTGCCAATGCAAATAATTACCAATAAACCTAACATTAGAAAAAAACAAAAAACTAACTTTAATAACATAACCTAATTTTAATCATGAAAGAAAAACAAACTCAGTTTAGCTTAAAAAGACGGAAAATCACTTTTTCACACAGACCTAGGCTCTGTACGAGAAATATGCTTAAATAAAAGTTGTACATCTTTTAATTTCCTATAAATTTCATTATATACACTTTTGTCGTAAAATGCATACTTAGGCCGAAATCTTAAAAAAATCGATTTTTCACACGTTTTCGTGAGAAAAAAATGAAAATTGCTAATTATTGCTAAACTAAGCGTTATACAAAAAAATGTTTGAAATAAAAGTTGTAGAATTTTGTATTCTCTAAAACTTTTGTTATATAAATCTTTGCGGTTAAAAACATATTAAAGCCGTAATCTTAAAAAAACAATTTCTTTACGTAAAAACGGCCTCACCAAGAATTTCAGCAAACATTGCGCCTACCCTATTTTGTAGAGAACAAAAAATTGAACAAACAAAGTGATTTTAAAATAAATCGTACGACCAGTTTTTGAGAAAATCACATAAAAGTGAAAAATTATACGAATAAACTACTACTTCCAGTTGACCGATTTTGATGAAAATGTTCGTGTCGGGTCCGGTAGAAGTATGTAACTTAAGTTTTAAGTTTCAAGTTCATACGATGTTCCATTCTTGAGATATTCTGTTCTCTCTCTCTCTCTCTCTCTCTCACACACACACACACACACACACACACACACACACTCACGCGCAGACCAATAGGTAAAAAGCAGTTATTGTGTGGGTTGAGGGGTTCTGTTTAGGTGTATATTCGGTTGAAGAGTGTATTTGTTGTGATCGACATGAAAACAATACTTTCCTTCCTATATATTCATATAGGCAAAAGAAAGTAATAGGCCTAATGTATTTTTAAAACAAATCCAAAAGTGTGAGTAATTTTGAATCGATACCTGCAAAGATTCTAAATTCACGGCTTCAACTGTACCGGGAAAACCCGTTAAAAATATTAAATGAGTATATTGTACGAGGGTAAGAGACCATTATGATGAAAATTAAAAAAATAAATTGCACGGTTATAAAGAAAACCCTTTCTGAGGGCTATATAATAGCAACAAACTGATATCCGATAGGCGGTGTCCCTCCGGAACTACTTAAAATGATAACAAGACCGAACGCGCTAGGTGAGACGGCAGCCTGACGGTAACGCATACCCATGACGCGCTAAGCGAGTCTCTACCACTGAATGTGTTAATTATTTACATTGGCCAGAGAAAGTTGTGTGAGTGTTTCACACCAGATTTTTACTTTCTCTTGCCTATATGAATATATAGGAAGGAAGTATTGTTTTCATGTCGATCACAACAAATACACTCTTCATCCGAATATACACCTAAACAGACCTCCTCAACCCACACAACAACATGTTTTTACCGATTGGTCTGTTTGTGTGTGTGAACAGAATATCTCAAGAATGAAACATCGTACGACTTTGAAACTTGGAACCTAAGTTACATACCACTACCGGACGCAACACGAACATTTTCATAAAAATCGGTCAACCGGAAGTAGTAGTTTATTTGTGTAATTTTTCATTTTTTTGCGATTTTCTCAAAAACTGGTCCTACGATGTTTTTTTAAAATCGCCTCATATACTTAATTTTTTATGTTCTACAAAATAAGGTAGGCGCTATGTTTGCTGAAATTCTTGGTGAGGCTGTTTTCACATAAAAAAATTGTTTTTTTAAGATTGCGGCGTTAATGTGCATTTTAGCGCAAAAATTTATATATAAAAAAGTGTAGAAAAATTAAAGTACAACAACTTTTATTTCACACATTTTTTTGCATAATGCAGAGTTTAGCGGTAATTAGCAATTTTTTATTTTTTACTCACCAAAACGCGTGAAAAATCAATTTTTTTAAGATTTCAGCCTTAGTATGCATTTTACGATAAAAGTCTATGTAATCAAATTTATAGAATATTAAATGATCTACTACTTTTATTTAGTGCATTTTTCTGTACAGAGCCTAGCTTAGCGTGAACCAGTAATTTTCCGTATTTTTAAGCCAACTTGAGGGTGATTTTCATTTTGCATCTTCAAATCATGATTAAAATCTGGTTATTTTTATTGAGGCTAGTTTTTTGTGTATTTCTAATCTTTTATTTCTAAAGTTAGGTTTTATTGTTAATTATTTACATTAGCAAGAGAAAGTTGTGCGAGTGTTTCACACCAGATTTTTTTATAGCAATATTAGTAATTTAATAATTTTCTACTCTCGGCGGTCGATAACTGATCAGTTGTAATGAAAATGAGTAAAAAAATAAAAATCTGGCGTGAAACACTCACACAACTTTCTCTTGCCAGTACAAATAATTAACAATAAACCTAACATTAGTAATAAAACATTAGAAATAAACAAAAAACTAACCTCAATACACATAACCAAATTTTAATCATGAGTGAAAGAACATAAGGAAAATCAAACTCAGTTTGGCTTAAAAATACAGTAAATAACTCTTTCATGCTAAATTAGGCTCTGTAGAGAAAAATTTTATAAATAAAAGTTGTAGATCTTTCAATTTCCTATAAATTTGATTATATACACTTTTGTAGTTAAATGTATACTTAGCTCGAAATCTTAAAAAAATCAATATTTCACACGTTTTCGTGAGAAAAAAACAGAACATTTTTAATTACCGCTAAACTGTTTTTACAAAAAATGTTAGAAATAAAAGTTGCAGGACTTTACATTTTCTACAACTTTTATTTAGTAAATTTTTGCCCTAAAATGCATATTAAAGCCGTAATCTTAAAAAAACATGTTCTTTACGTAAAAACAGCCTCACTGAGAATTTCAGCAAACATGGCGCCTAACCTATCTTGTAGAGCATAAAAAATTAAGTAATTGAGGCGATTTAAAAAAAATCGTAGGACCAGTTTTTGAGAAAATCGCAAAAAAGTAAAAAATTACACGTATAAACTACTACTTCCGGTTGACCGATTTTGATGAAAATGTTCGTGTCGGGTCCGGTAGTGGTATGTAACTTAAGTTTCAAGTTCGTATAATGTTTCGTTCTTGAGATATTCTGTTCACACACACACGCGCACACACACACACACACACACACACACCAATAGGTAAAAACATGTTGTTGTGTGGGTTGAGGGGGTTGTTTAGGTGTATATTCGGGTGTCGGGTGAAGAGTGTATTTGTTAAAATCGACATGAATACAATACTTTCCTTCCTATATACTGTATTCATATAGGCAAGAGAAAGTAAAAAAGTTTAAATTAACGTAGGTCCGAAAATCATTTGTTACAGATTTATACAGGGTGAAAGATTTCGTCAGAATTTCAGTTACCCCGTTGAAACGACGCCCTACAGATATTTGTTGGGCGTTAAATTAGGCATAAATTTTACCGTATCGTATGTAAAATTAACAGAAAAATTGAACAAAATAGGTTTCAGACCTGTAGCTGCAGTAATTTTTAAGATATCTGATGAAATACGCAAAACTTGTTCCGAAAAACAAGTTCCTTTTAGGTTTGAAGGAGATGAACTTTGTTAAATGGATAATAAACACAAGAAATTCTTATACAAAACTTTTAGAGAATTTAATTATGAAGAGAATGATGTAAAATGAACGATTAACTGCACTACAGTTGAGCCGTTGTTAGTTTGCTCCTACTGTCAACAAACCAAAGCCACCTACTACAGGGTGCACGCTAAAGTCCGCGACTTTATGGACGGCGTATTCATATTAAGTTAACTATTTTCAAATTATAAGTACTTAAAGTACTAAAAACATCAGTCATGATCTATGTAGGGCTAAAAATTTCATTTATAAAAATACTTTTAAAAGTATTTTGTTGTTACTTTTTAATCAGCGTGTACTCATTTTTATATAATGCGCATGCTCAGTGACGTCATTATTTGTTTACATTAGGAGCAAACTAGGAAAGGCTGCACTTTACAAACTTCTGTACAGTATTCAGATGAATTGAAGTCCCCTAGCCGTGGGAGTGAAAGAATGCATAACGCTCTCACTCGCACCATTTCAATAACATTATCGTATAATTTTACTCATTGTTGTGAGCAAGCGTTTATGCATCCAGTAAACGAACAACCAAGATAACGACTGTAGTATGTTTTCAGATTTGGATTATAACGGTAAAGACCGTTGGGCGCATGCTTAGTTATGTTACATATCTCCCTCTCACTCGCTCGGCTATGGGACATCAATTCATCTGATATCTTTACATGCAAATTTATAGTATTTAGTTTGATCAGTTAAGTTAATTATTTTTGAAAGACTGCAATAAGTTGAAATATCCATAGGCTGCATTTAATACCTGAAAAAAGAAGGAAACAAGTTTCAACTGATTTCTTTAACCAAAGTTTCATTGATTACACAATAAAAACATTAATTTTGTAAAATACACAAACATTTCAATATAATAGAACTGTGCAATAAAGAAAAAAATGCTATAAATATGGCATGGCATATTTTCATACGTTACAAAAAATCATTTCATCCTACATCACATAAAGTTCCACCCCAACGTCGTCGCTAATGACCGTTGCAGTTGATGCGACGTTAAAAAAAAAAGAAGAAAATAAAATAAAAAAAGTAAGTTCTATATTTATAAACATTTTAAATGAACAAATCACACGTTTTTACACGTTTTCGTGAGAAAAAAAACAGAAAATTGCTAATTACCGCTAAACTAAGCATATAATGAGCATACAAGAAAATGTTTGAAATAAAAGTTGTAGGTTTTTAAATTCTCCACATTTTTTGTTACATCAATTTTTGCATATTTAAGCCGCAGTCTTAAAAAAAAATTTTACGTGAAAACCGCCTCTCCAAGAATTTCAGCACATATGGCGCCTATCTTATCTTGTAAAGCATTAAAAAATGTATTAAACGTGGCGATTTTTAAAAACATCGGAGGAGCCGTTTTTGAGAAAATCGCAAAAACGTGAAAAATTACACGAATAAACTACTACTTCCGGTCGACTGATTTTGATGAAAATGTTCGTGTCAGTTCCGGTAGTGGTATGTAACTTAAAGTTTCAAGTTTCAAGTTCCTACGATGTTTCGTTCTTGACATATTCTGTATAAACACACACACTCACACACACACACGCACACGCACACACACGCGCGCGCACACACACACACACACACACACACACACACACACACACACCAATCGCAAAAATACATGTTTTGTTGGGGTCAGGGGGTCTGAAAACGTGTAGATCCGGTGAAAACTCGATTTCTTGAAATTGACATGAAAACAATCCTTTCCTTCCTATAGGTATTAATGGCAAGAGAAAGTAAAAATGATTACTTTAAACTGCTTCCATCTTTGTATTTCTTTTTTTTAAATCATTCGTTAAACAAATTATTGATAATTTTGTTAATTCTATTATATGGAGCGTTTCCTTTTTGGTTTATTTTATTTGCGGACTTGCAGCAAAGCGGTCGGGAACTTCTACTCAGACAATAACATAAAAAATCTGGTGTGAAATACTCACACAACTTTCTCTTTCCAATGCAAATAAAATACAATAAACCCAACATTAGTAATAAAACATTAGAAATAAACAACAAAACTAACCTCAATAAACATAACCCTATTTTAATCATAAGTGAAAGATGCAAAATTTTAATCGACCTCAGTTGGGCCTAAAAATACGGAAAATCGCTCTTTCACGCTAAACTAGGAACTGTACAAAAAATGCTTTAAATAAAAGTTGTAGATATATTTATTTCCTATAAATTTTTGTATATACACTTTTGTCGTAAAATGCATACTAAGACCGAAATCTTAAAAACATTGATTTTTCACACATTTTCGTGAGAAATAACCGAAAATTGCTAATTACCGCTAAACTAAGCATTATACAAAAAAATGTTAGAAATAAAAGTAGTAGAATTATAAATTCTCTACATTTTTACTTTCTCTTGCCTATATGAATATATAGGAAGGAAAGTATTGTTTTCATGTCGATTTTTCGAAATCGAGTTTTCACCGGATCTATACGTTTTCAGACCCCCTGAACCCAAAAAACATGTTTTTAGCAATTGGTCTGTGTGTGTGTCTGTGTGTGTGTGTCTGTGTGTGTGTGTGTGTGTGTGTGTGTGTGTGTGTGTGTCTGTGTGTGAACAGAATATCTCAAGAACGGAACATCGTACGAACTTGAAACTTGAAACTTAAGTTACATACCACTACCGGACCCGACACGAACATTTTCATCAAAATCGGTCAACCGGAAGTAGTAGTTTATTCGTATAATTTTTCACTTTTTTGTGATTTTCTCACAAACTGGTCCTACGATTTTTTTAAAAATCGCCTGATTTACTACATTTTTTATGCTCTACAAGATACGGTAGGCGCCATGTTTGCTGAAATTCTGCGTGAGGCTGTTTTTACGTAAAAACATTTTCTTTTTAAGATTGCGGCTTTAATATGCAGTTTAGCGCAAAACGTTATATAACAAAAGTTGTAGAGAATTTAAAATTCTACAACTTTTATTTCAAACATTTTTTTGTATAACGCTTAGTTTAGCGGTAATTTGCAATTTTCTGTTTTTTTCTCACGAAAACGTGAGAAAAATTGATTTTTTAAACATTTCGGCCTTAGTATGCATTTTACGACAAAAGTGTATATAATTAAATTTATAGAAAATTAAAAGATCTACAACTTTTATTTAGAGCATTTTTCTCTACAGAGCCTAGTTTAGAGAGAAAGAGTGATTTTCCGTATTTATAAGCCAAAATGAGGTTGATTTTCATTTTGCGTCTTTCACTCATGATTAAAATTAGGTTATGTTTTTTGAGGTTAGTTTTTTGTTTATTTCTTATGTTTTATTACTAATGTTAGGTTTATTGTTAATTATTTTCACTGGCAAGAGAAAGTTGTGTGAGTGTTTCACACCAGATTTTTTATTATATAAAGTTTTACGCTAAAATGCATATTAAAGCCGTAATCTTAAAAAAACTACGTTTTTACGTAAAAACAGCCTCACCAAGAATTTCAGCAAACATGGCGTCTACGCTATCTTGTAGAGCATAAAAAAATTAGTGAACCAGGCGATTTAAAATAAAATCGTTTGACCAGTTTTTGAGAACATCACATAACCGTGAAAAATTACACGAATAAACTGGTACTACTTCCGGTTGACCGATTTTGATGAAAATGTTCGTGTCGGGTCCGGTAGTGGTATGTAACTTAAGTTTCAAGTTTCACGTTCGTACGAGGTTCCGTTTTTGAGATATTGTGTTCTCACATACACACACACCCACACACACACACACAGGCCAATAGGTAAAAAGCAGTTGTTGTGTGGGTTGAGGGGGGTCTGTTTAGGTGTATATTCGGGTGAAGAGTGTATTTGTTAAAATCGACATGAAAACAATACTTTCCTTCCTATATATTCCTATAGGCAAGAGAAAGTAAAAATGCCATTTTAAAAATAAAAAATATTTGTGTTACATATTTTACACTCTTTCATATATTGAAATCAATAATTAAATAAATATTTAGTTTAAGATGAAAATGCATACCTTTCCGAAATTATTTAAATTGATTGCATACAACCCAAATGGTTTAATTAAGCAATCGTTAGAGCATAACGTCATGAAATAAATGCTCTTTCTGAACCACAGAGGGCTTTCCAACCACGGACATGCATATAAAGCGTATCTTAAATTTTCACCCTGAAAAACAATTTATTCTTTAGAAATACTACAAAGTAAAATTGTAAGTTAAGTGACCTTAAATTTTTACCTGAAGGGCCAAGTTTTGGTTAAAAAACATGACACTATACAACTACAGTGACTATAGTTGTCACTTGAGTCACGAGTTTGCCCTTGTTTGCAACGAGAGGTAAAGGGGGAAAGCATCTGTGCGCATGCGCGACTGCTTTTTTTCAGTACGACAAATATAACAACTTATACCATACCCAGAGCATATACAGTATATCGCGGAACCTTTTGTAGGTTAACTATATGAATATTACTGTTTGCTACCGTAAACACAAATGTTAGTTTCTCGAAAACGTGGTCGAACTATTCACAGTGCTGAACGCAATGTTCATAGATGTTTCTCTTTCCACAATTCAAAAAATAAAGAAGGAAATTAAGAACGTGAAGAAGCTATTCTTCAACAGTTTTGTTGACACCTAGTAAATAAAGGAAACGGTTAGGTAGATACTAGTAAGTGAGACTGATAATGAAAACGCCGGTGACAGCAATAGTAAAGAAGGCGATTCATTCGTAATTACACTTACATCAAACATTTCTACTCATGTAATTAAGCTATAGGCAATATTACAAGTCATATTTATTTCTTATTAGGTTTATGAAGAAAACATTTTCTCGGAATAAACCACAGTTTACAAAATGTATCTAGTAACCGCACGGTAGTGAAATGTACGAGTAGTGCCTAACTGTTGAGGTTGGTAGCACTGCAAATATTTCACTTCTCTTCTTCACAGCCCATACATACGCAAAGGGTAATCTCGTGACTTCACTATCTATACACATGTGAAAATGGAATAATATTTATGAGGCTGAAGCACATGAGTTCATAAAAATGTTACCTCATTAAATAGATCCTGTCCAAAAGAATTGTAAATGAACAGCATATAGAGTACCGGCATACAGAATGACACGTACTTTATCTTTGTGAAGATGTTTGAAGTCTGAAAAATAAAACTATAATTAATAAATCTTTATTTTTAAATAGGCGATGACCATTATGTTGAACCTAAGACGAGAAAACTGCAACTCACCAAATAAACAAGTAATGTTTGTTTGGGCAAGATTATCTGGAAAACTAAACGACCGATTTCGAAATTTCTTTCATGGCAGAAGCTTTGAGCTCCCTCCCTTATTTTTTTATTTTGAAAAAAATTGTCATTTGTATAATGATCCACCGGGTTGGTCTAGAAGTAAAATCAGCTGTTTAACAGCTGATTTTCGGAGGCGAA
Source organism: Catonia carolina (assembly GCA_035578175.1). Taxonomy (NCBI): domain Eukaryota; kingdom Metazoa; phylum Arthropoda; class Insecta; order Hemiptera; family Achilidae; genus Catonia; species Catonia carolina. The sequence goes on along the minus strand of JAQMRL010000007.1, from coordinate 13,076,588 downwards.
GGTTCCTGGTTCAAATCCTAGTAAAGGTAGTTACTTTTATACGGATTTGAATGCTAGACAGTGGTTGTGGGTGTACTTTGATGAAATTGAAATTTAACTTTATTTTCCCATACAAAGTTAAAATAACTATTTTACAATAATAATACAGTAAAAAATATATATAAAAGAGAAGAAAATAAAATAGAGAGAAAAACAAACAAAAATAATATATATGTAATAAAAATCTGATCCCCTCTTCCTGCACCTGATGGTTGGGTTTCAATTAACCATACTCTCTCGGGAATGATCGGCCTGGGTCTGTACAAGACTACACCTCATTTACACGTCATACACATCATCCTCATCTGATTGGGTGATGGGGTTGCTTATTGTTCTCAATTGAACACATGGCAACGTACACACATTAGGAATAAAAAATAAAAAATTGTACAATGAAGTGATGCTTTATTTTTGTATGTTTGGTGAAAGGTTTCGGATGGTTAGTAAGATATCTATACTAATATACTAAAGAAGAAACGTCTGTTTGTGTGTATGAGGTAATCTCAGAAACTACTGAACCGATTTTAAAAGATCTTTCATTATTGCATAGCTTAGAGCTTCCTGATCAATACAGGCTATTTTGCAACTTTCAGTAACTTTAATTAAGTGAGTTAAGCAACTTAAACTTATGATGTCGCATGTTTTAGTTTATCGGGTGCATAGCACTTTTATTTTTTTAAGTCTTCTGAAAGGTGTATTTTTTGGGCTAGAAACACGATTCAACTTTTATATTTCATAGAAGAAAAACGTGAAGAATAACATTCGATTCCAAAAACATTAAAAATTTGGAAATATTCAAACATTTTAATTTTGTACTGTATTACATAATTATATTTGTTTTCATTCGACAGGAAGTGAATGAGTTATATATTTCCAATTACTCTGCGTACCGCACCCACGTATTACTGTCTCTTATCTCAGCTACATACCAACTGTCTCTTTCTTTTCATCGGTATTCTTCTAAAGTCCATCCTCTCTTAGTTTGCTCCTAATGTAAACAAATAATGACGTCACTGAGCATGCGCATTATATCAAAATGTGTACACGCTGATTAAAAAGTAACAACAAAATACTTTCAAAAATGTTTAAATACAAAATACTTTTAAAAGTATTTTTATAAATGAAATTGTTAGACCTACATCATATCATGACTGATATTTTAAGAACTTTAAGTAGTTATAATTTAAAACACAGTTAACTTAACAGAAATACGACATCCGTAAAGTGGTGAAGTGTAGCGTGCACCCTGTAGTAGCTGGCTTTGATTTGTTTACAGTTGGAGCAAACTAAGGACGGCTCAACTGTATGCATTCTATTCAATTCTGTTAAATCGCAGGGAGAAACATTTAAAACGGTGGGCATCGATTTGAGACAAGAGTGCTTCCTTCACTCATGGACGACTTTATGTCGGACTTTCTAGAGCTGGAAGTGCAGAAAAACAATTTATTTTGCTGCCACATGGCAACAAAACCACAAATATTGTAAATAGAGAGGATTTAAAATAATTTAATGAGGCCTACATTTAATGAGGCTGCTGTAAAGCGAAACGAGCGGTGGTAGGTAGGCCTACCTACTTAACTATAATCTATTAGAATTATACGGGGGGGGGGGTCTTTTCCGTTTTCTGTATGCCACTATCAAATCCAAATTCCCTGAAGGGTTGCACACTTGTTCATTTATCCCACTCCCTGCTATCAATATAGACAGACACACTCACGCACGCGTACACACGTCCGTCCCAGTTCTAGTATATAGTACTATGATACACGTTTTGTTGTTTTATTTCTTTTTTTATAATCCCTAATTAGTGTACGTTGCAATCTGTTCAATTCAGAACAATAAACAACCACATGACCCAATCAGATGAGGATGATGTGTATGACATAAAAATGAGGTGTAGTCTTTTACAGACCCAGGCCGACCATTCCTGAGAGAGTATGGTTAATTAAACCCCAACCATGAAAGTACACCGGTAACCACTGTCTCTCATTCAAATCCATATAAAAGTAACTAACGTTACTAGGATTTGAACCAGGAACCTTCTTCACCGAAAATTTGTTTTTCTTTTTTGCTAATACTGCATTACTATTACGTTATTTTAAATTATTTACATTGGGAAGAGAAAGTCGTGAGAGTGTTTCACACATGTCTATTTTTTTTAGTAATCGCATCTTTTGGGATTATGCAACAACCCCGTTTCCTGAAAGTAACTCTGCAGCATCTTCCACTGTCCGAATATTATTAAGTAGTGACTGTACAAAATCCATAGCAGACTAACTGTGAAATGGAAGTGGGAGTGGAGTTGACATTACCCAGATATATTGCTAGTCAGATTGGCTGTGCTAGACGCAACCCTTCAGGGAATTCGGATTTGATAGTGGCATACAGAAAACGGAAAACGGAAGACCCAATACCATCTACAGTTGAAACGTCCTTAGTTTGCTCCTACAGTAAACAAACCAAAGCCAGCTACTACAGGGTGCACGCTACACTCCGCCACTTTATGGATGTCGTATTCCTATTAAGTTAACTATGTTTTAAATTCTGCCCATAACAGACAGGTGGAGAGTCAAATTATTAATTCTCAATCTGTTCATTGCAGGGCTAAAATAAATAGTTCTGTTTCTTAACACATGGTCAGCCAATTAAATGACTGAATCATTTAAGAACAGAAGAGGTAGAGGTTTACTGTGACACTAATCAGAGTTATCTCCTCTGAAAGTAATGAATTTCGCTATACAGCCAGACCCTGTGGAGAATGAAGTGAAGGTGTCATTTGAAGAGTGGAAAATATGTGGTTTTCAGAGGGCCCGGCATGCTGATAAGCGTACTTTTCCACTCGGTGAGGAAGGCAATGGTAAACCACCTCACTCCTCGTTGTACTTAGTAAAACCTCTACAGGTTCAAACCAGCCTTTTGGCTGATGACCTAAACAACAACATGTTTTAAATTATAACTACTTAAAATATCATTCATGATATGATGTAGGCCTAACAATTTCATTTAGAAAAATACTTTTAAAAGTATTTTGTTGTTACTTTTTAATCAGCGTGTACTCATTTTTATATAATGCGCATGGTCAGTGACGTCATTATTTGTTTAAATTAGGAGCAAACTAAGAAAGGCTGGACTTTTATACAATGCATTGTATGGTACAAGTACCGGGTGATTCATTTAAAAGTATAAATTATTATACTTTAAGTTAACCACTGTAGGTCTGAATTTAATTTTTTATTCTCGTAGCTAATAATATGAGGCAGAGTAGTAGTGGCGTTGAAGCTGCCGTTGTTATGCGGTTTGGCTAGTATTACACGTGATCTACGTAATTATTTTATAGCCGCTCCAGTAATTTTGATATGCTGTATTAGCAGCACTGATCACGAAAATTATATAAAATATAATAAATAAATATGTAAAATTATGTATTAACACGTTCGATGCTGACGACGCATATATTGCGTCCTGAAGGTTTTACCTCCCGTGCTCACGACGCACGAGTTGCGTCCCGGTATTCTACCTGTTATTTTATTTTTTGATGGGGGTTAGCACTATTTAAACTGTTCTGTATTATACTAGAGCACTTAGAAAGGTCTAGAGAATAGCGTGGATACCGTAGCCAGTGGTTTTGAGTTGTGGATCGGTCCTGTGTTACACTTTAATACGTTTGTGCACTGACGAAATATTTCGACCATCTTAAGTGATGCTAATAAATAGTTATTATTTGTTTCTAAAATATAATCCCAATAAACCCAAATTAGATATTTATGATTATCAGTGTGTCATTTGCAAGCACTTCTTGCCAGAGACTTTCAGTCGCGTGGTACCTGTACGTGGTAAAATGCATTTACCAGAGATCGTAACGTTGGGTCCAGCTGATAAAAAACTAAGGCGATAATGCCGATATTGCTCTGCACAAAACAAAAAAAGAGCAAGACAGCAATTTTATTATTGCGTAAATTGTTCAGAAAATTCAGGACTATGTTTGACTCCATGTTTTAGATTTTTTCACAAATACTAAATTACATTTACATTACTTAGTGACATATAAATAATTTAGCATTTCCAGTTAATTGTTTTTCTATACAGAAGATCTATGTATTGATATTTCTTTTATCTACTTATTTATGTTTTTCAAAAATGTATATTAGTATATTTTTTTATTTTAGTATATTTTTTTGTATTTTTATTAGTAGTGTATGTAACGTATTACTTTTTGTATTGGTGTTTATTAGTATTTTATGTATTTTATTGTGTTATAATTAGGTTCAATAAAAATAGGCATTATGATAAAATATTAGCGTGTTGTTATTCTCTACACGAATACCGAACTAAGAGAAAATAGAGGGCGACGCAACATATGCGTCTTCAGGCATATTTTGCACTCCGACATTACCGAGTGCTCACGACGCAACAGTTGCGTAATAAAGAAAAACCACTTTTCCGAGCCGTAAACATGATTTCAAAGAAAAAAATATATACCATACCTATTTTTTATTAGTGACTAACGTAATTGTTAAAAAAAGTTAATCAGCACGGGAGGTCATTTAACGAAAAATAGTCAGCCGCGAATGTGTTAAGTAATTCTATTTATTCATTTACTATTTGAGTCCAATTGAGCGCCGAAGGCCGCTGTTAAATGCAGCGGGCTACTTTTATATCAGTGGTTCCCAACCCGTAGTGGTCTGCGGACCACTCAGCCTGAAAGTGAACTACCACGGACCACCCATTATATTATTATTATTCATTAAGAAACTATTATTACAAACATATAATTGTTATTTTCAGAAAGTAGGGTACATTGTACATCGCAAAAAGTAAAAATATTTTAATTGTAAATTATGTTTTAACCCTTTCCCGGGCATGGACGTGATATCACGCTGTCTGAAACGTGTTTTTAACGAGCATGGACGTGATATCACGCATTTTATCATTTTAAATTTGGCGCTGGATATCTCGCTTTACAGGTCTCACATCTACGTAATATAATACATCGTTTTATTCAGAAAAAGACGGGGAATATTTGAGTTATTTTTTTCCCTTTCACAATCCTACGACTGTGACGTTATATTGCAAAGAATCTGACCCTTCTACCTGCTGTAGTTGAGTGCATAGTGTGTCTAGTAACCTTCTATAACCTTTTTATTAGTAAATGTTATTTTGTATCTCTAATCGTTTTTATATATATATATTCGGTCGCGTATAAGTTTATTATTATAATTATTATTTGTTTAGATAGTTTATTAGTGTTTTATATAAGATGAATAAAAGAGACATTCCATCTACCAGTGCCCGGTATTTCTTCGACTTCTAAGAAACGTAAAAAGAAATTTCCTTGCAATAATTAATTATTTTGTTCGGAAACCTTCAAGCTCAGTCCAGGTAAGACAAAACAAATTATAACATGTTGCACATAACACTCATTTTTCTAAATTATTGGTGGCCCAGTTAGGTAGTGCATAAGAATTATTGGTGGCCCGTGAAAGGGTTAATAAAATAAGGAATACAGAATTTACTTAGTCGAAAATAACAATGAAAATTAAAACATAAATTAAAAATGAAATGAAAATTTTAATGCTTTTGTGCACGAATCTTTCTGAATAGCTGAGGAATTCTAGGTTTTAGGCTCTTGCTAAGAGCTACTCTCAAATCACTGCTTACACTTAGCCGATTTCGTTCTTTGTTTTTAATTAACAATAAACTAGAGAACCCCTGCTCACACAAATAAGTGGTTGAAAAAAATCATAAGATACCGCAAAGGTACTTGCCAAATCTTGGGGAAGCCCAGGGGTTTCTTACACCACAACTCTTCTACCTTTACTTAATTTGAATCTTGAATGTATTTACTTAATCTTGTTCAATGAAAATCGTAACTTTGATATAATCACGGAAAATTATTACTTTTTACTTTCTCTTGCCTATATGAATATATAGGAAGGAAAGTATTGTTTTCATGTCGATTTTTCGAAATCGAGTTTTCACCGGATCTATACGTTTTCAGACCCCCTGAACCCAAAAAACATGTTTTTAGCGATTGGTCTGTGTGTGTGTGTGTGTGTGTGTATACAAAATATCTCAAGAACGGAACATCGTACGAACTTGAAACTTAAGTTACATACCACTACCAGACCCCACACGAACATTTTCATCAAAATCGGTCAACCGGAAGTAGTAGTTTAATCGTATAATTTTTCACTTTTTTGTGATTTTCTCAAAAACTGGTCCTACGATTTTTTTAAAAATCGCCTCAATTACTCAATTTTTTATTCTCTACAAGATAGGGTAGGCGCCATGTTTGCTGAAATTCTGCGGTTGTAGATTCGGATACTTACAGTAGTGAGGCAATAGAGAGAGACGCAGATGAGTATGCAAATCCCTTGAGTCATAACAGTGGTCGACCAACTCAATGTTTTATTCAGGATCGCCACATTCCTGAAATCACAGAAATATACCTAAAGTTCAGCCGTTCTTAGTTTGCTCCTACTGTCAACAAACAAAAGCCACCTACTACAGGGTGCACGCTAGAGTCTGCCACTTTACAAATCTCGTACTCCTATTAAGTTAACTATTTTTTACATGATAAGTACTTAAAGTACTAAAAACATCAGTCATGATATGATGTAGGCCTAATAATTTCATTTAGAAAAATACTTTTAAAAGTATTTTCTATTTAAATACTTTTGAAAGTATTTTGTTGTTACTTTTTAATCAGCATGTACACATTTTGACATCATGCGCATGCTCAGTGACGTCATTATTTGTTTACATTAGGAGCAAACTAAGAGAGGCTGGACTATACTCAATCACATCATCATTGTGTACGCCTACTCATCTCACTTTCTCTTACCAATGCAAATAATAAACCATAAACAACCGTTGTTAAATCAAAAACAAAATCTGGTGTGAAACACTCACACAACTTTCTCTTGCTTGTGCAAATAATTTAAACAATATAACCTAACATTAGTAATAAATCATTAGAAATAAACAAAAAACTAACCTCAAAAAACATAACCTTATTTTAATCATGAGTGAAAGATCAGAATGAAAATCGACCTGTTTGGCTTCAAAATACGGAAAATCATTCTTTCACGCTAAACTAGGCTCTGTAGAGAAAAATACTCTAAATAAAAGTTGTAGATCGTTTAATTTTCTATAAATATAATTATATATACTTTTGTCGTAAAGTGCATACTAAGGCCGAAATCTTAAAAAAATGGATTTTTCTCACGTTTTCGTGAGAAAAAACAGAAAATCGCTAATTACCGCTAAACTAAGCGTTTTACAAAAAAATGTTTGAAATAAAAGTTGTAGGTTTTTAAATTTTCTACAATTTTTATTATATAAAGTTTTGCGCTAAAATGCATATTAAAGCCGCAATCTTAAAAAGAAAATGTTTTTACGTGAAAACAGCCTTACCCAGAATTTCAGCAAACATGGCGCCTACCCTATCTTGTAAAGAATAAAAAGTTTAGTAAATGAGGCGATTTTTAAAAAAATCGTAGGACCAGTTTTTGAGAAAATCGCAAAAAAGTAAAAAATTACACGAATACACTACTACTTCCGGTTGACCGATTTTGACGAAAATGATCGTGTTGGGTCCTCTAGTGGTATGTAACTTAAGTTTCAAGTTCGTACAATGTTCCGTTCTTGAGATATTCTGTTCACACACACAAACACACGCACGCGCGCGCGCGCGCACACACACACACACACACACACACACACACACACACACACACACACACACACACACACACACACACAGACCAATAGGTAAAAAGCAGTTGTTGAGTGGGTTGAGGGGGTCTGTTTAGGTGTATATTCGGGTGAAGAGTGGATTTGTTAAAATCAACATGAAAACAATACTTTCCTTCTTATATAGGGTGATTCAAAAAGAGTGCCGGTTTTGATATATCAAATTAAGAAATTTATTTTATTGAAAAACTGAAAATAAATACATCAACAAGTTCATCTTACCTTCCGATTTCATGTATGAAAAATGATGTCATGCATGTGTCCTCCTCTACTGCGCTGGCACGCATCAACTCTGTCCATGAAATTGGATATTACTGCACGACAAGTTTCGACTTCCATTTGCCCGATAACCCGTCGAATTTCCTCCTTCAAGTCATTGATGTTTCGGGGTTTATTGGCATACACCAATGACTTCAGATGACCCCAAAGATGAAAGTCACAAGGCGTCAAGTCACACGACCTTGGTGGCCATTGATGGTCGGAATTACGAGAAATGATGCGATCCTGGAACCGTTCACGGAGTAACAATATTGTTTCTCGTGCAGCGTGACAGGTGGCACCATCCTGCTGAAACCACAACTCGTCAATGTCTATTCCATCCAAATGACGCCACAAAAACTCCCTAATCATCGTACGGTATCGGTCTCCATTTACTGTCACGGCTTGTCCTTCTTGATTTTCAAAAAAGTAAGGGCCGATGACACCGCCCGACCAAAAGCCGCACCAAACTGTCACTCGCTGTGCATACATTTCCCTTTCATTAACCACGCGAGGGTTTTCTAAACCCCACATACGGCAGTTCTGTTTATTAACAAAACCGTTTAAGTGGAAATGCGCCTCATCACTGAAAATGATTTTGTTTGCGAAGGTGTCATCATCCTGCCGTTTTCTCAATACCCAGTCAACAAACTGTCGTCTCTTCTGGTGGTCTGCCACTTTCAAATGTTGCGTCAACTGAATTTTATACGGGTGATATTGGAGATCGTAACGAAGAATTCTCCGTACAGAAGAACATCTTAAACCCAATTGTTGAGAACGGCGACGTATTGATTTTGCTGGGCTAACAGCCACACTGTCACGAACCATCGCAACGTTCTGCTCAGTTCGGCCAGAACTTTTAAGGTCGACTGTTGAACCCGTCTCAAAAAAATTTTTCATGAGCCTGCGAACTGTTGATTCATTCGGTGCTTCATTACGTCCTAGAGTACCGCGAAGTCGCCTGACAGTAGCCGCATAACTCTCTCCACTCTGGTAAAATGTTTTGACGATTAACACTCGTTGCGCAATAGTAAACTTCTCCATGGTTAGACACAGACTGCGAGAGTACTACACTGTGAACAAGAGAAACTACAACTGAATCGTCAATCGGAATGTTCTCCGAAATAGAAATGAGGTCAAACAATGTTGCCAACCGATAAAAAAAAATTTACCAGCCGTTTAAAAACCGGCGCTCTTTTTGAATCACCCTATATATTCATATAGGTAAGAGAAAGTAATAATTAAACTAAAATGGTAGTATTGCAGTGAAGCGCCCAGTAGATGACTCACCACTGATGATAGTATAACGCAGGTAAGGGGTTGCTGCGTGTTTGACACTATATAAATTTTATATTTACTTTTATTAATCAATTTATCGACCAATGAATTGATTGATTGTATGTGCGCAGCGCACTTACTATCCAGTTTAAACTGAACTAGATACGTGAGTGGATGTGCTATCTTGTTTTAACGCTTTTTACTTTCTCTTGACTATATGAATATTTAGGAAGGAAAGTATTGTTTTCATGTCGATTTTCAGAAATCGCGTTTTCACCTGATCTACACGTTTTCAGACACCCTAAACCCAAAAAACATGTTTTTAGCGATTGGTCTGTGTGTGTGTGTGTGTGTGCGCGTGTGCGTGTGTGCGTGTGTGTACAAAATATATCAAGAACATACATCGTACAAACTTTAAACTTAAGTTACATACCACTACCGGACCCGACACGAACATTTTCATGAAAATCGGTCAACCGGAAGTAGTAGTTTATGCGTGTAATTTTTCACTTTTTTGCGATTTTCTCAAAAACTGGTCATACGATTTTTTTAATAATCCCCTGGTTTACTAAATTGTTTATGCTCTACAAGATAGAGTAGACGCCATGTTTGCTGAAATTCTTGGTGACGCTGTTTTCACGTAAAAACATAGTTTTTTTAAGATAACGGCTTTAATATCAATTTTAGCGTAAAAATGTATATAATTAAAGTTGTAGAGAATTAAAAATCCTACAACGTTTGTTTCAAACTGTAACACCCCTATCGCTGCCGGGAACACATACGGCAAACAAAGCGATAGGTCGGCTAGGGTGTTAACAAAAGATAAAAAAAATTTTAAGGAAGCCAAAAAAAAACAAACACTCAGGTAAATCGTTGCACAAATGAAATAAATCTAGAAAATGTATGTAGTAAAACAATTTAATTTTTAACAATAAATATATGGTGTAAACATCAAAAATTAATACAAGGTTACCCGGTCTTAAATAGCTGAACAATCTAAAATAATATCAGATCCAAAAATAGTCCTTCCTGAGGTAAATAATTGTTAATATCAAGTAAAAAAAAATATTTAAAGATATACTCATTAATGATACTGAAAATCGAAGTGGCCAAAATATTTTTTGAATTAAGCTTTTATTTTCAAGCTTAGCATGCTAGCAGCTTCCTATTCAAAATATATTATTATTATTATTATTACCTTAAATTACATAAGTTATACAAATATTTTTTGTATACATATATATCTATGTATGAATGTGCAAATATGTAGAAACATTCTAGGTTATACTATAAATTTGTTTCACAAATATAATAATTGATAAAACAGAAATTAAATTTTAAACTTTTTAGAATTTTAAATTTTAGAAATACTTAAAATTAAATTCAACCTTTTTTAATAAAATGTAAATAGAAGAATAATAATTTTTAAGAAAAATTATTATGGAAAGAATTAGTTAAATTTTTATTAATCAATGTTCCTGATTGCATTATGTTTTGCAAAAGTTTTAGTAGGAAAATAGTCCAAGTAGATCACTTTAAATGCACTAAATTTCCTGTTCAGAACAAGAACTTAACAAGATGGATCTTAGTTGTGGCATGATCTTCTCCCCAAAAAAAAATGTATCGGTTACCTCGTTAAAACACTTTAAGTTAGATGGATGAGCTCCTCTCATGATAATAAAATAACAAGACATACCCGATAGTAGTTAACACTTATTTTGCAGTATTACTGACGTATGCGATAACCAATTGAAGATTTACAGATGAAATTTTCATCCGGATTGGACTTCATGTAACTCCATGACAGAAAATTTCAGGGAACATTGAATTTTAGTTAAAGGATGTTGACGAAGTGAACATTCGTCCTTCTCGGGAGTCGAACCCCATGTAGTGAATATAGAAATGGTATGATACACTGAACGGCTATTACCGTCCCCGGATTGGAACCCTGAACAAAAGATCGAGCCTGAGTTAATATTAAGTAAAATAATCGTCGATCGCAAGTAAAAGTACAAACGCATAAATCATGCAATTTAAATGAACAAAAAACATAAAAAGATCTGAATTTAAAAGTAGAAACTTAATACGAGTTGCAATTAATTAACAATAAAGAAGTTTTTTTTTTAAAAAATCAAAACAATTAAAATAAGCTATTACTTTTCGAAGTAGAATACAATTTACCAAATTACAAAACGTTATATCGGTTACAATAAATTTATCATAAGTCAAAATTTAGTTTTACATAAACCAAAATCGAATTTAGTAGTTATAAAATTGCAAGAACAACTGCAACATAGATTCGTTAGTATAAGATATAAATTTATGCAACTCGTGAAAAATTTCCAGCTTTCGGAATGCTAAAATAAAATCAAATAAACTTACAATATTTTATGGGCAACTAGAATTAACTTTTCCAAAAGTTACAAATTTAAAATGTTTAATAAATTTTAATAAAATTTACAACTACATTGCGAACGAACCGCACACAATGAAAATTCAGTACAGAGTGTCGTAACCTGCCGAAGGCCCGGCTCGTGATGAGATTGTAGAACGCAAGTTAGAAGGAAAAGCGGTAGATCGCACCACCGGACGGTGAGTTAATTAACATCACCACAGTAAATACGAATTATCGGCAACCAAAAGAAACAACAAGCGAACGCTAAAAACCGAACAAAAATAAAAACGTAACAATCTGGAAACAGATGTTACAAAACATTTTTTTGTATAACGCTTAGTTTAGCAGTAATTAGAGATTTTCTTTTTTTTCTCACGAAAACGTGTGAAAAATCTATTTTTAAAGATTTCGGCCTTAGTATGCATTTTACGTTAAAAGTGTATATAATTAATTTTGGGCTATAAAGGGCTTCTGTCGTCAACTGGAAGGAGACCCCTTAATTCCTTTTACAAAAGGCTTAAGGGAACCAGCCGGGATAGAAGGCTAGTGTCCTATCCATACATTCACGTTGTGTGGCCGTTAGTAACCATGTGACCGCTCATCAGCACGATAACCGGCTCATGGTGAACGGAACTGGAAGGGCTGCCCATTCCACCCTGGCAGACGGTGGCTTGGGGCACTCAGTCTGCCAACCAAAAAGCTAAAAGCAACAGTAAACTACAGCTTTTTCTGTCTGACTAGAATTATCGTAAGAAAACTCCTTCATGTATGATTCTAGTCAGGCTTACTTAGTATATGCAGATCTTCAAGAACTTCGAGAACTTCAAAATATGAAAAATTTATGATGGCGTCCTCTCTGGTAAAACATTCCGGAGATAAACTAGTCCTCCATTCGGATCTCCGGGCGAGGACTATCAGAGGGGACTTCATCAAAAAAATAAAAGTTTCTGAAATTCTGCGAGTTGGAACATGGAATGTTAGGAGTTTAAAACAAACTGGTAGGTTAGAGAATTTAAAAAGGGAAATGCATAGGTTGAAGTTAGATATTGTAGGCATTGGTGAGGTACGCTGGGATGATGATCAAGACTTTTGGTCAGGGGATTATAGGGTTATTAACACTAAAGCCATCGGAGGGCAGGGCGGAGTGGGTCTAGTAATGAATAAAAAAATTGGAGAAAGAGTGACTTACTATAAGCAGTGTAGTGATAGGATTATCATGGTTAGAGTAGATACGAAACCAAAGTCTACCACTATAGTGCAGGTCTACATGCCTACGTCTTCACACAGAGAGGAAGAAATAGAACAAGTATATGAGGAATTAGATGAAATAATAAAATATGTCAAGGGTGATGAAAATTTGATAGTTATGGGAGACTGGAATGCAGTAGTTGGAGAAGGAAAAGAAGGAAAGATAGTCGGAGAATATGGTCTAGGGAAGAGAAATGACAGAGGGAGTCGGCTGCTAGATTTCTGCTCCAAATATAATTTAGTGATAGGCAATACACTATTTAAGAATCACAAAAGGAGGTTATACACTTGGATGATGCCAGGTGACAAGGGAAGATACCAAATAGATTACATAATGGTTAGACAAAGATTCAGAAACCAGATTATGAACTGTAAGGCCTATCCAGGTGCAGACATAGGGAGTGATCATAACTTAGTAGTAATAGATAGCAGGCTTAAACTTAAAAAACTGAAGAAGGGACAGGGAAATGCTAGGTGGGATGTAGACAAACTAAGAGAACAAGACAACCAGGTAGGTTTCCAGGAGAGTATTCAAAAAGGGATAGAAGAAAGAGGTAATGACACAAGAAGTGTAGAGGAGGAGTGGATAAACTTCAAGGAGGTGGTAGTGAAAGCAGCGGAAGAATGGTTAGGACATACAAAAAGAAGAGGTAGGAAACCGTGGATTACTAATGATATTTTAGAACTGATGGATGAGCGAAGAAAATATAAAAACGCAAAGGACGAGAGAGGTAAAAGGCAATATTGCTACTTGAGAAATACCATAAACAAAAGGTGTAAGAAAGCGAAGGAAGAGCAGATCAGAGCGAAATGTACGGACATTGAAAGTAAAATGGCAGTTGGTAAAGTAGACGCAGCTTAAAGAAAAATAAGGGAAAACTTTGGAAAACGAAAGATGAAAGCTGTTAATTTACAAAGCGCAGGTGGCAAACCATTGTTGAATGGCCAAGAGAGAGCTGAGAGATGGAAGGAATACGTAAACCAACTCTACAGGGGAAACGAATTAGAACATGATGCGATAGAACAAGAAACTGATGTTGAAGAAGATCAAAGAGGGGACCCTATACTACGAGAAGAATTCGATCGGGCACTTAAGGATATGAATATGAATAAGACAGCAGGAATAGATAACATACCATCGGAATTATTATTTCGATGTGGAGAAGTTGCTTAAAACAAATTATATAAACTTATCTGCAGAATATATGAGAGTGGAGAGGAACCATCGGACTTTAAAAAAAATATTATGATTCCAATACCAAAAAAGTCAGGAGCGGAGAAGTGTGAACATTACAGAACCATCAGCCTAACATGCCATGCATCTAAGATACTGACAAGAATTATATACAGGAGAATAGAACACCGAGTAGAAGAAGTATTGGACGATGACCAATTTGGATTTAGAAGGAGAATGGGAACTCGAGATGCAATATTGGCTCTGAGACTGATTATTGAGAAAAGGATACAGAAAAATAAAACTACTTTTTTGGCATTTGTAGATTTAGAGAAAGCATTTAACAATCTGGACTGGAGTAAAATGTTTAAAACTTTGAAAAGGCTAGGAATTAAATACAAAGAAAGGAAAGTTATCTACAGTCTGTCTAAGAATCAAACGGCTGTTTTGAGAATCGACGGGTACGAAAAAGAGGCTGCTGTAAGAAAAGGTGTACGACAAGGTTGTTCTTTGTCACCACTACTTTTTAACTTGTATATAGAAGAGGCTATAAATGAAGTGAAGGAGAAATTTGACGTAGGAATAAAAATTCAAGGAGAAACAATAAAAATGTTGAGATTCGCCGATGATATAGTAGTATTAGCCGAGGCAAAGAATGAACTAGAGGATGCCTTAAATGGAATGGATGAGATCTTGAGGAAGGATTACTTCATGAAAATTAATAAGAACAAAACGAAAGTGTTGTGCAGCAGCAAGAGTGGTTTAGAAGAGATGGGAAATTTAAAAGTAGGCAACGAAAACATACAGGAAGTTGGGGAATTCTGCTATCTAGGGAGTAAAATAACAAAGGATGGTAGAAGCACGAGTGATATCAAGAGTAGAATTGCTCAAGCTAGAAAAGCCTTTGAAATGAAAAACAGCTTACTGACTACAAACATTGATTTACAGATTAGGAAAAATTTCTTAAAACATTATGTTTGGAGTGTAGCATTATACGGAAGTGAAACGTGGGTGATAGGGGCTGTAGAACGGAAGAGGATAGAAGCTTTTGAAATGTGGTGTTATAGGAAAATGTTAAAGATTAGGTGGGTGGACAACATAAGTAATTTAGAGGTTCTTAGGCGAGTGGATGAAAAAAGAAGTATATGGAAGCATCTTACCAAAAGAAGGGACATCCAGGTATTGGGCTATCAAAAATGGAGGGTAACATTAAGGGAGTAAATTGTAGAGGGAGGCAAAGATTAGAATATATAAAGCAAATTACAAAAGATGTAGGGTGTTACAGGTATGTAGATATGAAACGACTTGCGCAAGATAGAACAGGTTGGAGAACTGCATCAAACCAGTCGAGAGACTGATGACAAAAAAAATAATTAATTTTATAGGAAATAAAAAGATCTAGAACTTTTATTTAAAGCATTTTTCTCTACAGAGCCTAGTTTAGTGTGAAAGAGTGATTTTCCGTATTTTTAAGCCGAACCGAGTTCGATTTTCGTTTTGCGTCCTTCATATATGATTAATATTAGGTTATGTTTATTGAGGTTAGTTTTTTGTTTATTTCTAATGTTTTATTACTAATGTTAGGTTACATTGTTAATTATTTACATTGGCAAGAGAAAGTTGTGTGAGTATTTCACACCAGATTTTTCGCTGTACGATTGCTACCCAGAATGACTAACATAAATTCACGCGCTGGCGAAACGAAACTGCAGGAAATCGACCGCACTAAATACAGCCTACTTGTACAAGATGTTCGTCAGCTATACTGATCGATAAGTGGCTGGTACCAGGCATCTGGTAAGTGGAATCAACTTTTTATTTACCATCAGTGAGCTGCTGCCACATACTGCCCGTCCACAAGCTTTCTGCAGGTGGTGGATGAAGGGGAAAGACGAAGTACCAGACTGCTGCTACGTCATAACATTCTACTAATCATCTCATTGCTCTTCGCTAGGCAGTAGGCTGCCTAGTACGGTGACATATTGTGCGGGCCCAAGCTCCGTGTAGTGGCGGGGTGAAGGGTACGGGTGAAGTATAATGAATGAGTGACGCATGCTGGGAGAACGATTGTTATATTAGTCTGATACAAAACATTCCTTTTCAAATTTTTCTGTATTTAACATATTTGTTTGTATTTATTACATTCATTTATTTACATGTTTTTATATAAAATGGTAAGTTAAATATTATGAATCCGACCAAGTTAATAACCCGGTAGGTATTTGTTAAATTAATAAGCCGGATGATAAGAATATGTTTTTAGTCTAGATAGTACACGTTACCACTACAAATGCATCAGCTGTGAAACACTACTAACTCATTCATTATCTCACTACTATAACAACGCACTGCATTCCACATACAACTACACGGAGCTGCGATTCTAGCAATACGTGGGTGTTGTATTGACTATTCGCTGTAGACGGTGACACAGAATATATGTAGTTTGGATAGTACCCTTGACTACTACAAACATAATACAAGTAAAACGTTACTACTACTAACGCAATCTCAAACAGTAGTAGTGACGTAATGCATACCTCTCAGCTGTAACAAGCTTGGCTACGGGCAGTACATAGTCATAAGAAAGTGAGAGGAACTTTCCACTGCACATCACGTGTAATACTAGCCGAACCGCAAAACAACGGCAGCTTCAACGCTACTACTCTGCCAGTCTGCCTGATATTATTAGCTACTATTACAAGAAATTAAATTCAGACTTACAGTTGTTAACTTAATTTATTGACATTTATGCGATCTGAAATAAATTAAAAAGTAAGTAAGGAAAAGTATTTTTTGAAACCCCTGTTGCCTGTAAGACGCGTTCTATAACGGCACACTTTCTATGATTCAATGATACACCAGGTCCCTCTTTCACTTCCCGCTAAAAATACATTATCACATTATTAATAATTTCACAACTTTGACTATGCAAAACTTGTCCTTTTTGCCGACTATATTTTTTCCCCTAATTTCACTCATTTTATATGAACTCAGAACTGAACCGAGTTGATGAAAAAGTAAACAGCTTTGAATAATATAAGATACTATAGAAATTAAAATCCGATAAAAATAAATACATGAGATAGAGCAATAAAGATGGATTATAACATTTGTGTAGAATAACACTTCACTTCAATACACTAACTAATTAATCACTTGAATACACTAAGGTTAGAACTGAAGTAGAGAATAGTCAAGTAGCACTACTCACTCACTCCCCTCTCTTTATTAAATGGACTTTTCCATACAGACTACTCCCAACACCTTAGACTAGCGCTAGGCACTGTTACGTCACTTTTTCCCTTTACACAATATTTTCACTATACCTAAAACACGCTCCACCACAGCGCGTGTGTAACGATTGATTTATGATCTACCATCGATTTCAAAATGAAAGACACCCGAGTTTGAACCCAAAGAATCTCCAAAACTATGAGTCCAATTTCAACATACTTTACATCAAAATTTAGCTCATTTTATTCTGCATCCACCTAATAAACCTATATTTTTAATTTTATTGAAATATTACCATATCGAGGTTGGAAGACAAAAAGACCCGGTTTTTTTAAACCGTAACAAATTTTATGCGTTTAGAAGCGTGTAACTCGATAAGTATTTGACTGAAAAGTTTGAAATTTTAACACAACATAGAAAATTATATTCTTACACCGTGTACGAAATTTCAAAATCGTAAGTTGCTTAAATTTTGATTTGTTAACAATATTCTGAACCCTTGCTATCTCGGTAACCGCTCGATCGTTCGGCACGGGCAAACTATCGTTTTAATCAGCGTAAAAAACTTAGTACAAATATGTTAATAACATGAAATATTGATTGGCCAATGTTGTGGTAGAATTTTTAAAATTTTGAAAAATAGATGGGTATGCGGGGAGTGGGTGTTTACTATCCATGTTGCTACAGTTGAGCCGTTCTTAGTTTGCTCCTACTGTCAACAAACCAAAGCCAGCTACTACAGGGTGCACGCTAGAGTCTGCGACTTTATGGATGTCGTATTCCTATTAAGTTAAATATTTTTTAAATTATAACTACTTAAAACATCAGTCATGATACGATATAGGTCTAACAATTTCATTTATAAAATTACTTTACGTATTTTGTATTTAAATACTTTTAAAAGTATTTTGTTGTTACTTTTTAATCGGCGTGTACACATTTTTATGTAATACGCATGCTCAGTCATTATTTGTTTACATTAGGAACAAACTAAGATAAGCTGGACTGTAGTTTGTGTAAGTGACATCCTGTCGGACTGTCTACCTGAATTGACAGACTGCATTGTCAATTCAGGTAGATAATCAGATTCAAGCAAAATGGATAGTAGCGCCCACCCCCGCATTACCCTATTCATTCCAATTACCCTTTTACCCATCCGCATTACCCTATTCATTCGCATTACCCATCTATTTTCCAAAATTCTAAAAATTCTACCACAACATTGGCCATCAATATTTCATGTTATTAACATATCTGTACTAAGTTTTTTACGCTGAATAAAACGATAGTTTGCCCATGCCGAACGATCGAGCGGTTACCGAGATAGCAAGGGTTCAAAATATTGTTAATAAATCAAAATTTAAATAACTTACAATTTTTGAAATTTCGTACACGCTGTAAGAATATAATTTTCTATGTTGTGTTAAAATTTCAAACTTTTCAGTCAAATATTTATCGAGTTACACGCCTCTAAGCGCATGAAATTTGTTGCGGTATCAAAAAAACCGGGTCTTTTTGTCTTCCAACCTCGATATGGCAATATTTCAATAAAATTAAAAATATATGTTTATTATAGGTGAACGCAGAATAAAATGAGCTAAATTTTGATGTAAAGTATGTTGAAATTGGACTCATAGTTTTGGAGATTCTTTGGGTTCAAACTCGGGTGTCTATCATTATAAAACCGATAGTAGTAGGCTCCAAGGAGCTGTAGACAGATGTGTTCAGTTTAGAAAACGCGTAGGTGAAGTTTTACAACATTTATTTTACCTGATAATATTCTGGTGATGTCTGACTAAATTGTGAAATTTAATTTTGAATTCATGATCATGAAAATGATGAATACGCCTATTTTCATTTCTTCCATCATTGAAACGAATAATTTGAGTCAACGCTTGACGAAATAATTTAATTTGTGCCGTAATTTTGATGATAGATAAAATGTTGATTTTGAACACAACATACGTTATGAAATGTGCGTTGTAGAAATATATTATTTGCATCAGATATACAACCAAATACATTTCAACAGATTTATTTAACAGATAATGGTATTCGATCGGAATGGGTAAGTCTTCTGCTGTCATATTTGAAAATGTCTCATTTTTAATGACGATCGTATGAATCAATTCAAATATTGGCATCGACACAATATTCAAAATAGCAATTCTAACGGTAATCAAAATAATTTTTCCGATCCGTTCTTCATAATATTTAAAATTATCGATATTTATCGATAATCGATTATATGTTTGATCGTTCGATATACCCGGATAATATTTTTGATCGAGTATCGATAGTGTTAAATTGAGATCGTTCACTTTGAATGTGAAGTTGAGAAAATATGCGGTGACGGCTAATGTTAAACTTACATCTTCCATCGACAGAAATCTTTTTTTCGTGTCGTTCCATTTTATTGTCATTTTAATAATACAGTTTACCGTCATATATACCGATAATAATGTTAACAATTTTGTTTTTCTTTCGACATTTTTCAAATCCAAGTTTATTCCGACTTTTTTTAAATAGTATTTTATTTCTAATGTTAATTGATTTGGTGCTGCTTCGTCACTGGTCATCTGAAATGAAAAAAAAAATCTTGTATGAAACACTCACACAACTTTCTCTTGCCAATGCAAATAATGAACAATATAACCTAAGTAATAAAACATTAGAAATAAACAAAAACTAACCTTAACAAACATAACTTAATTTTAATCATGAGTGAAAGACGCAAAATGAAAATCTACCTCAGTGTGGGTTAAAAATACGGATAATCACTCTTTCACGCTAAACTAGGCTCTGTACAGAAACATGCTTTAAATAAAAGTTGTACATCTTTTAATTTTTTATAAATTTTATTATATAAACTTTTGTCGTAAAATGCATACTAAGGCCGAAATCTTAAAAAAATCGATTTTTCACACGTTTTCGTGAGAAAAATAGAAAATCGCTAATGACCGCTTAACTAATCGTTATACAAAACAATGTATGAAATAAAAATTGTAGGATTTAAAATTTTCTACAACTTAAATGTATATATTTTTTTCGCTAAAATGCATATTAAAACCGCAATCCTAAAAAAACAAATTTTTTACGTGAAAATAGCCTGACCAAGAATTTCAGCAAACATGGCGCCTACCCTATCTTGTAGAGCATAAAAAATTTAGTAAATAAGCCGATTTTTAAATAAATCGTAGCACCAGTTTTAGAGAAAATCGCAAAAAAATGAACAATTATACGAATAAACTACTACTTCCGGTTGACCGATTTTGAAGAAAATATTCGTGTCGGGTTCGGTCACACACACACACATACACACACACACACACAGACCAATTGCTAAAACCATGTTTTTTGGGTTCAGGGGGTCTGAAAATATGTAGATTTGGTGAAAACTGGATTTCTAAAAATCAACATGAAAACAATACTTTCCTGCCTATATATTCATATAGGCAAGAGAAAGTAAAAAAAAACTAGTATAAAATACTACTACGACTTTCTCTAGCCAATGTAAACAATAAAACATTAGCCCTACTGGTAACGCAATATAAGTTGACGATCGTAATAAATAAATAAGAATAAACAAAGAATAAATAAAATATGAAAAAAATGTTTTCGTCGACATGTTAATTTTTAGGGTAAACTTGATAAAACTAATTTTTTACATTAAAATAATTTTTGTCGTAATTTAATGTTTTTGCGGTAGATCTAAACTATTGAAAAATATAAAAAACCGAAAATCAAAATTTTCAGTCAAAACCATCACACAGTCTCCCCTTGACGTCCACAGCCTCTCCTACAACGTATGCACTCCTAAAAGGCTTTAAAACAAAATTAATTTAAAAAATCTGGTGTGAAACACTCACACAACTTTATCTTGCCAATGCAAATAATTAACAATAAACCTAACATTAGTAATAAAACATAAGAAATAAACAAAAAACTAACCTCAACAAACATAACCTAATTTTAATCATGAGTAAAAGACGCAAAATGAAAATCGACCTCAGTTTGGCTTAGAAATACGGAAAATCACTCTTTCTCTCTAAACTAGGCTCTGTAGAGAAAAATGCTTTAAATAAAAGTTGTAGATCTTTTAATTTTCTATAAATTTAATTATATACACTTTTGTCGTAAAATGCATACTAAGGCCGAAATGTTAAAAAAATCGATTTTTCTCACGTTTTCGTGAGAAAAAAACAGAAAATCGCAAATTACCGCTAAACTAAGCGTTATACAAAAAAATGTTTGAAATAAAAGTTGTAGGTTTTTAAATTTTCTACAACTTATATCATATAACGTTTTGCGCTAAAATGCATATTAAAGCCGCAATCTTAAAAATAAAATATTTTTACGTAAAAACAGCCTCACGCAGAATTTCAGCAAACATGGCGCCTACCCTATCTTGTAGAGAATAAAAAATTGAGTAAACCAGGCGATTTTAAAAAAAATCGTAGGACCAGTTTTTGAGAAAATCGCAAAAAAGTGAAAAATTATAGGAATAAACTAAGTTACTACTACTTCCGGTTGACCGATTTTGATAAAAATGTTCGTGTCGGGTCCGGTAGTGGTATGTAACTTAAGTTTCAAGTTTCAAGTTCGTACAATGTTCCGTTCTTGAGATATTCTGTTCACACACACACACACACACACACACACACACACACACACACACACAGACACACACACAGACCAATCGCTAAAAACATGTTTTTTGGGTTCAGGGGGTCTGAAAACGTATAGATCCGGTGAAAACTCGATTTCTAAAAATCGACATGAAAACAATACTTTCCTTCCTATATATTCATACAGGCAAGAGAAAGTAAAAAAAAATAAATCAAAACGCATTTACAAGAAATTACCGAAAAACTGTTGAATAAAGTTTAAAGCTAAAAAATACACTTGCTGTTTGTTTTTTAAATGTTGGTTTAA
Organism: Catonia carolina; assembly: GCA_035578175.1. Classification (NCBI taxonomy): domain Eukaryota; kingdom Metazoa; phylum Arthropoda; class Insecta; order Hemiptera; family Achilidae; genus Catonia; species Catonia carolina. The sequence continues at coordinate 13,054,269 of JAQMRL010000007.1, read as the reverse complement.
ATTAGGTAATATTCGTGTATTTATACGTTACAAAAGTGAAGATAGTTTGAATTTTAGTTTGCTCTAAAAGAAGACGAAAGAAAGCATTGTTTACTATTGTACGCCTATCATGTAAATACGAATAGAAAACAAATTCATTGCAACAAAAAGAGACGTCGTTTTAGGAATACTTATTCTTGGATTTTATTAACACAAATTGTATAGGCTTATTATAATATAATATTGTGTTACAATAATAGAACTATTTTTATTTTTTATTTCCTTTTGATAAATGCATTTTTTATAGGTTTATTAATGAGAGAGAGAGAGAGAGAGCGTCAATTGAAACAACTAGTGATTTTTCTGATAAAGTTTTTTTTAACAAGCTATAATAAGAATCACACGCAACGTTTGCGTGTAAATAATAAAATATTTAAGAATTTCTTTGTGTCAAAAATAACTCACACGTAACGGAACATTATATAGATTTTTATTTACTATTTTCAACTTGTATTCGACAATGACAGATGACTCTTTTCACTTCCTCTTGCCTATATGAATATATAGGAAGGAAAGTACTGTTTTCATGTCGATTTTAACAAATACACTCTTCACCAGAATATACACCTAAACAGACCCCTTCAACCCACACAACAACTGCTTTTTACCGATTGGTCTGTGTGTGAACAGAATATCTCAAGAACGGAACATTGTACGAACTTGAAACTTGAATCTTAAGTTACATACCACTACCGGACCCAACACGAACGTTTTCAGCAAAATCGGTCAACCGAAAGTAGTATTTATTCGTGTCATTTTTCACTTTTTTGCGATTTTCTCAAAAACTGGTCCTACGATTTTTTTAAAAAATCGCCTGGTTTACTAAATTTTTTATTCTCTACAAAATACGGTAGGCGCCATGTTTGCTGAAATTCTCGATAAGGCTGTTTTCACGTAAAGAAATTGTTTTTTTAAGATTACGGCTTTAATATGCATTTTACCGCAAAAATGTATATAATAAAAGTTGTAGAGAATGTAAAATCTTACAACTTTTATTTCAAACATTTTTTTTGTATAACGCTTAGCTTAACGGTAATTAGCGTTTTTCAGTTTTTTTCTCGCGAAACCGTGTGAAAAGTCGATTTTTTTAAGATTTCGGTCTTGGTATGCATTTTACTACAAAAGTGTATATATAATAAATTTATAGGAAATTTAAAGATCTGCAACTTTTATTTAAAGGATTTTTTTACTTTCTCTTGCCTATAAGAATATATAGGAAGGAAAGTATTGTTTTCATGTCGATTTTTCGAAATCGAGTTTTCACCGGATCTATACGTTTTCAGACCCCCTGAACCCAAAAAACATGTTTTTAGCGATTGGTCTGTGTGTGTGTCTGTGTGTCTGTGTGTGAACAGAATATCTCAAGAACGGAACATCGTACGAACTTGAAACTTGAAACTTAAGTTACATACCACTACCGGACGCGACACGAACATTTTCATCAAAATCGGTCAACCGGAAGTAGTAGTTTATTCGTATAATTTTTCAGTTTTTTGCGATTTTCTCAAAAACTGGTCCTACGATTTTTTTTTAAATCGCCTATTTTACTCAATTTTTTATTCTCTACAAGATAGGGTAGGCGCCATGTTTGCTGAAATTCTCGGTGAGGCTGTTTTCACGTAAAAACGTTGTTTTTTTAAGATTACGGCTTTAATATAAATTTTAGCGCAAAAACTTATATAATAAAAGTTGTAGAGAATTTAAAAACCTACAACTTTTATTTCAAACATTTTTTTGTATAACGCTTAGTTTAGCGGTAATTAGCGATTTTCTGTTTTTTTTCTCACGAAAACGTGAGAAAAATCGATTTTTTTAAGATTTCGGTCTTAGTATGCATTTTACGACAAAAGTGTATATAATTAAATTTATAGAAAATTAAAAGATCTACAACTTTTGTTTAGAGCGTTTTTCTCTACAGAGCCTAGTTTAGCGTGAAAGCGTGATTTTCCGTATTTTTAAGCCAAACTGAGTTCGATTGTCATTTTGCGTCATTCACTCATGATTAAAATAAGGTTATGTTTTTGAGGTTAGTTTTGGTTCATTTCTAATGTTTTAATACTAATGTTAGGTTTATTGTTAATTATTTGCATTGGCAAGAGAAAGGTGTGTGAGTGTTTCACACCAGATTTTTGTACAGAGTCTAGTTTAGCATGAAAGAGTGATTTTTCGTATTTTTAAGCCAAATTGAGGTAGATTTTCATTTTACGTCTTTCACTCATGATTAAAATAAGGTTATGTTTATTGAGGTCAGTTTTTTGTTTATTTCTAATGTTTTATCACTAGATTATTGGTCAGTTTTAGCATTGGCAAGAGAAAGTTGTGTGAGTGTTTCACACCAGTTTTTTAACTATGTGGTTTCTGCCATGTTCATGCTGTGATTTTTATCACTGATTTTGCATAAATTTAATTTTATACAACGTAGGCCTATACACTGCTAAACAGTGAAATTTTAAAGAAAAGCGAAAATTAATTTTTTTCATCTTTATGGCAGAAAAAGCATCAACTATTTTATAGTTCATGAAAATTATTGTTGTTGATTTTCTTGACGATTTTTGTATAAATCAAATCTTATACAACAAATACGCCTACAGTGGTAAGTTGTGAAATTTAAAATTTTCACTTTCTTTTGCCTATATGAATATATAGGAAGGAAAGTATTGTTTTCATGTCGATCACAACAAATACACTCTTCACCCAAATATACACCTAAACAGACCCACACAACTACATCATTTTACCTATTGGTCTCTGTGTGTGTGAACAGAATATCTCAAGAAAGAAACATCGTACAAACTTGAAACTTAAGTTGCATAATACTACCGGGCCCGACACGAACATTTTCATCAAAATCGGTCAACCGGAAGTAGTAGTTTATTCGTGTCATTTTTCACTTTTTTGCGATTTTCGCAAAAACTGGTCCTACGATTTTATTTAAAATCGCCTGGTTTACTAAATTTTTATGCTCTACACTACAAGATAGGGTAGGAGCCATGTTTGCTAAAAATTCTTGCTGAGGCTGTTTTCACGTAATAAATTTGTTTTTTTAAGATTACGGCTTTATTATTCATTTTAGCGCAAAAATGTATATAATAAAAGTTGTAGAGAACTTAAAATCCTACAACTTTTATTTATTACATTGTTTTGTATAACGCCTAGTTTATCGGTAATTAGCGTTTTTCAGTTTTTTTCTCACGAAATCGTGTAAAATATTGATTTTTTTAAGATTTCGGACTTGCTATGCATTTTACGACAAAAGTGTATATAATCAAATTTATAAGAAATTAAAAGATCTACAACTTATATTTTAAGCATTTTTCTTTACAGAGCCTAGTTTTACGTGAAAGAGTGATATTCCGTATTTTTAAGCCAAACAGGTCGATTTTCATTTTGCATCTTTCACTTATGATTAAAATTAGGTTATGTTTATTGAGGTGAGTTTTTTGTTTATTTATAATGTTTTATTACTAATATTAGGTTTATTGTTAATTATTTGCACTGGCAAGAGAAAGTTGTGTGTGTGTTTCACACCAGATTTTTTTGTTTTGTTTAACGTCCGACTGTTTTGCAATTACTGCTAATGCAGACGGTAAGAAGGGTGATAGATGAAAATGAGCGATTAGACGATGTCACACCTGACCGGGAATCGAACCCGGGATCCCGGCGTAGAAGCCAGTCGCACTAACCACTACGCATTGACCAGTGGTAAAATGTTGTACAGCAAAATAAATTGTCCTGAGTTGATTCTTTCTGGAATTTTTTTTATAAAATTCAATTACTGTAAAAAGAGCTACACGCCTACTTTCATAGCTATTGACCAAGCTCAAATTAACCCTCTGTTACACACACTAAATATTTAATGGTATCATACACATACTGGTAATGCACTATAAGTTGACGATCATCAGCAAGTGTAAGAGTGGACACTATGTGGCGGATGGAAGTGCTACTACGTGTGCTTTTCTAAATACATCATAGCAATAGCTCTAACCATAACATCATGTTGTAATTATTTACTCTTACATTAATTTGTGTATGTTTACAACAATATCATTTTATAAACATCCTTTTGTATTATTTATTGAACATTAATCTTTCAGTAACAACATCCGGAAAACAGGACATTGATGTATTTTACGTAGTGATAGCATCCGGTTTACTGGATGTCCATAAGTTATGGATAAAGTCCAAACGTCCGGATAACTACACAATTCCAAAAAAACTTGTAAACAAACATTAATGGAATAATTTATTATGAAATGGTTAGTGACTAGTGCGCTAGCCTAAAAAGCGGAAGGTCCCAGGTTCAATTCCCGGCTTGGGTCTGGAAATTTTAGCACATTAAAACCACCGTTAAGTTACCAAAACCCAAAGTAGTTGCAAAGCCGTTGATGCGACTTTAAAGAAACTAAAAAAGACTATTTTGAATATTTTTAGTGTTAGAACGATTTTTTTTTTTACAAACAATATAAATTAAATTTTTATTTTTCTGTAACGTTGAAATTTTAATCGGCACTGGCAGGCTTATGCCTGCAAGTTTTCGAAATAAGGGCTGGCACATTTTGTACACCCTTATTCAAATAAATGGCACTTTAGGTCAAAATTTTAAATATTTTTTCAACACTGAAAGGGTTAATAAACTTTTATTCTAAATAAGCCATACTACTAACCCTAAGCTTAGTATTCCCTTCACTTAGATTTACATCTAAGCTTTAGTATTCTTTGTTAGTAATCAGCAGTAAACGGAATTACACACACTGACATTTGTAGTGATAGATTAGTTAGACTGTGAATTATATTTTGAGTTAGGCCTACATGCTTGATACGTATTTTGCTACGTACTTTTGTTTTCAAGTTGATTGATGTTAGTACGATGGATATTATGCTGTCCTCTGCATGAAAGGTGCAATCGTCAACTTATAATGTGTAACAGGTACTCAAAAATTGTTGATTAAATAAACAATAACAATGGCCATGTGCAAGAAACGGTTGTCATACTTTGGACTTATACTAAGAACACCAAACGCTAGACTTTTACGCAGATCAATTGACCATGCAATGAGACGAAAAAGGCTGGCCAAAGCCGTCAGCTTATTAAACGAATGCTACTCTATACATTTTTGTCTTTAAATGCGTACTAACGCAAAAAACTTTAAAAATATGTTTTTTTAGTGTTAATGAAAAAAAACAGAAAATCACAGAAAATTACCGCTAATCTAAGCGTTTTACAAAGAAATTATTAGAATAAAAGTTGTAGGATTTTAAATTTTTCCACTACTTTGATTATTTTAGAGTACACTTTTGTCTTAAAATTCATAGCCCATTAATGCTGCGGTTATAAACCATTTTTTTCTGCGAGAGCACAAATTCCCCAAGAATTTCAGCAGACATGGCGTCTACCTTACCATGATTTGTAATAGAGCATAAAAAATGTAGCGAGGCGATGTTCCGTTCTTGAGATATTCTGCTCACACACACATGCATACACATACACACACAGACCAATCGCTAAAAACATGTTTTTTGGGTTAAGGAGGTCTGAAAACGTTTAAATTCGGTGAAAACTCGATTTTTAAAAATCGACATGAAAACAATACTTTCCTTCCTATATATTTATATAGGCAAGAGAAAGTAAAAACCTTTTTTAAGATTGCGACCTTAATATGAATTTTAGGCAAGAGTTAATGTAAAAACTCTTTGGCTGGAACGTTGGTGTAGTGGTCAGCACAACTGGCTTCTATGTTGGGATCTCTGGTTTGATTTCCCATCAAGTTTTTCTTCTGGGTATCATCTCATATTATTATATGCACACAAGACTTGGTTCATGGCTCATTATTCAAAAAAAAAAAAGTAAAAGACACGTACGACTTATTTTTAAACATTTATTTCCAAAAGCAAAATATTTTTTCTCTCTTTTCTCAGTGATTCATCCCACTGCCTGATTTCTTTTTCAAAAATACTAGCCGTCATCCACGCCTTTTTATTAGCAACGTAATTAACGGGAAGACATTTCACATTTCTAAAACACCTTGGCTTTTGCGACTTTCCTATTACCAGGAGCTTTCTCTTATCGGTGCCGGTCATATTAGCGCATACTAAAACTGTAAGTCTGTTTTTAACAAACTTACCACCCACACATTTTTCACCTTTAAACTTTAACGTTTTATCAGGCGTTATGTCGTAAAAGACACCTGTTTCATCCGCATTATATATGTTGCTATCACTATAATCCCGCCTTATATCCGGCCACACAGTTTTTAACCAATCGTTGACTACATTTTGATCAACCGCAGATGCTTCACCACTTATTTTTCCGTACACGATATTGTTCCTGTTTTTAAAGCGATCCAACCATCCATTGTTGCACACAAAGTCCTTGTACCCTAACTGTATGGCAAACTTTTCAGCTTGAACCTTTAATAGTGTTCCACTAATTGGTAAACCACGGGACGATTGCATTTTAAACCAAGAAAGAAGAGCTGTGTCAATGTCACTTTTTTCACATTTTTTAATTTTTTTACAATTTGTCTGATTATTTGCGAAGGCTAACAGTATAGTGTCCCGATTTTTCCAAATTGTAGATGTCGTGGATGCTGATAATCCGTATTTTTTTGACACAGATAAATTAGACGATCCATTTTGTAATTCGCGGATCACTTGCACTTTTTCAGAAACTGAAAAATTTTTACGCTTTGACATTTTAAAAACTGAAGTCACAGTACAGCGCTGCAATAATACACCACTTTAACTGAACGATACTACGACACACTACAATGCAATACAGTTTTACACAGTTGTACAGTGTGCGTATACTGTAGTAAACTCGAGTTTTAAGAAACAAACTGTAGTACGGTACATACAGTATGTATTGAACTAGAGCCGATCAGTGTAAAACTGATTGTTGAGAGTCGGTCAGGTGACACATGTGGGCCTATGCCTATTCATAGCCTATAATGGCTATCTATAAGTGGAGGAACAAAAGGAAAGAACTGAACATACTGTACTAGTGCGATTCTAAGAAGTGAAAGAAAATATTTTTGTGGTCAATAAATTTAGGCGTACAAGTCACAAGGGTCGCTGACCGCCATCCAATTACAGTAAAATTGTGTATGTACATACTGTAGTACTGAACTTAGTACAAAGTGAACAATGGGAAAACCAGGTAGGTACACCCTATTAATACTGCGTACAGTGGTGTCTGTTCTAAGAAAACGGTGAAAGTGTTTGTGTTGTCAATATCGTGGACTACCTGTTACAAAAATCATACGTATCTGATTCCGATATTTCCTATTTCTATCACACTGTTAGGTTCGTTATATCCGTTATACGCATTCGTATTAAACGTGAAAACCAATCATAAGAATTAAGTAAAATCAAATCAAACTATCTGATTTGTTCATTTTAACCGTGAATTCGTTGTAACCGTGATCGTTTTAACCAAGTTTGACTGTATGTACTGTTGGGATTACCATAGCCATTGTGCTACTATTACATATTAATTTATTGCTGTCGTTTGCGACGCTATTGTTTTCTTCATTTTGGCCGCAATTCCATTCAGAATAAAATATCGCAAACGTAATACATAAGCAGGTAGAAATTGAGGATGTTTTCTTTCTTTTAACGTTTTTGTACTTTCACTCTTTTATATAAATGTCCGAGCCGAGCTCGGTTCCGAATCCCAGTATAACGAGATTAGAAGGCCTCTTCCCACGACGCTAGTTTACTAGCTGCTAGTACTAGCGTCGTGAGATCAAACAGCTAGCAGCTAGTTTAGTTAAAGCTCTAGTGACTTTGAACATGTTTGATTTTACTAGCACTAGTAGGGGAGAAAAGGTCACTTGATTGACTAGTACTAGTAAACTAGCGTGGTGTGAACGTTTGGAAACGTTGTTCGTTACTAATACGAGGGGGTAACTAAAAGTAACTGGAACAGCATTGCCGTGGGCGGTGCTTGTGCAGTACGCATTTCTGCCTCACAGACGCGTGTAGCTCAACTCATTGCGAGTTTAATATTCATCTGCAGTGATTGATTTTGCTAGCACTGTTTTGTCTTGTTTCGTTTTTTATGAAGGCAAGTTTAAGTGAACAACGTGTAGCTGTGAAATTTTATTTTCTACTCGCAAAAGTATTGCTGAAACTATTTTAATGTTGAAAACAGCTTACAAAGATGACGCTATGGAAAAATCTCAAGTATACGAGTGGTTTTCTCGGTTTAAATATGGCGATATGTCGATTGACGACAAACCTCGTTCTGGACGTCCATCAACTGCCCGAATCGACGAAAATGTTTAAAAAATTCGAGAGCGTGTGCTCTCAGACCGTCGACTGACAATTTGGAAGTTTTAAGTAGATTAAGTTTTAAGTAGATTGATCCGATTTGTAGCAGACAGGAGACTGGTTCTTCCACCACCACAATGCACCTGCACACAGCCATCTCGGTGAAAGAATTTTTGACTAAAAATGGCATGGTTCCGCTGCCCCACGCACCTTACTCGCCTGACCTGGTTCCGTGCGACTTTTATCTATTTTTTATTTCATCTATCTTATTCCCACGCATGAAAAGGGACATTAAATAACACCAATTTGTCGACATTGAAGCGGTCAAGAAAACAACGAGCGAGGAGCTGTCAGCCATTTCTAAAGATGACTACAAAAAATGTTTCGAACAGTGGAAGCACTGGCGGGATAAATGTATTAGTTGTAATGGAAAGTATTTTGAAGGGGATAAGGTTGTTTTGTAAAAAATTGAAAATAAATAGTTTTTGAAAAATAATTCCGGTTTCTTTTGGGTACCCCCTTGTAAGCTGCTAGCTGTAGCAGCTAGTAAACTATCGTCGTGGGAATAGGCTTTTACTGTCCTGCATTTATACAAGGGAAAATAAAGTAAAAGTAGTCATTATTCCATCGATTTAAAGGAGGGAAATAATTATCAATATTAGGGAAATTTTGTATTGTTAATTTTTTACCAGTTTAATACACTTCTAACAGGAAATAATATATTCACTGTGTTTCCCGTTTAAATATATAATAGCCTACATTTTGATCTATTTTAAAATACAGTACTGCGATAAAGTTAAGAAATATTCCGATTACATGTATATTAGTTCATATCAATTTAAAATGTTAAAAATTTCATATCTGGTTTTGAGTGAATTTTTTTTAACTTCAATAAGTTTTAATTTTGATACTAAGAATTTCGTAGTTCATTACGGATCCAAAAATGGAAGTTTATTTGGGTTTAGTGTTGCTCAATATAAAGATGATGATAACAGTTGGTAAGTTTTCAGTTCAAAAGTTTAATTTTTTTGTAGATAGCATCATTTAGTTCAACAACCCATGTACACAACCCCGGTAATCTTAAATTTTGGATAATTCAAACTGAGTCTAACTTTTACTTTCTCTTGCCCTACATAAATTATAGGTAATAAAAGTAATTTTTTCATGTCAATAGTTTTCAATCAAATTTTCGCCGGAAATACACGTTTTCAGGTCTCATGAAGACAAAAAACATGTTTTAACGATTTACCAGTTGTGTGTTGTGCGTGCGTGTGTGTATTAACAAAATAACTCAAGAACAGAAACTCGTACGAAGTTATAAAACTTGGAACTTAAGTTCTGGAGGGAATTCGACACAAATATGTTCATTAAAATCGGGTTACTGAAAGTAACAGTTTATTCGTGTGATATTTCACTTTTTCCCAATTTTCTCAAAATCGGCTCAAAAATATTTCGTTAAAATCGCCTTATTTACTTATTTGTGGTCTACAAGATATAAGCGATATGTCTACTGAAATTTGTTGGGAGCGGTGCTGTCTTGGTAATAAAATGTTTATTAAAATTTGCGGCTTAAATATGCATTTTAGGGAGAAAGTGTATGTAATTAAAGTTATAGAAAATTTAAAATATCTAAAAATTTTATTTTAATGGTTTTTACAACGCTTAGTTCAGCATTAAAATTAGTAGTGATTTTTCTCATCAAAATCGATTGGTTGATTTTCATTGAGCGTCATCCACCTTTGATTAAAATCAGATTATGTTTTACATTATTTATACGGACAAGAGGAAGTTGTGTGAATGTTTCACATCAAATTTTTCCACAAAATCTCATTTTACTATTTCTACGAATTTTCATTTTCGGATTTTTGCAGAATCCTAAAAGTGTCCCTTTTACAACCACATTGAAGTTATTTATATCCCTTCGGTAGAACTTAGTAGCCTACCTATTTAAGGACTATCAGAATCTCCATTTAAAAATTATTTGACCCCATTTTGCATTTTAAATACAGGATAAGCTTAAATGATGTTTACGATTTAAAATATACATAATTCTATATTTTTTCTTCTTCATGGTTCCTACACTCCCCTACATCTCCTCCCACAGAACAGTGTGCAACCAGGTACGGAAGTCCGTCAGCAAGTAGAATGGCAAACAGCCTTAATATACTTGCTATATTGAATCACTGTATACTTAATTTTATATATTATTTTTCACCATTCCTGTATATCATTACCATTTCCAAATTACCAAACCATATATCCACACACTTATACAGGAAGAACGTCAGAAGACATAAAGACATGAACATAGACACACATAACACGTAGATACACATGGCTTGAACATAAAAACATAAATTTATAACAACACATTATCACAGTCACATCACGTCACACTCCCTCAGTAATTTCACCTTAAAAATGTCAATTTTTGAGTTAAAAAAGTCTACTTCGTTTCCAGTCATTCGCAATTATTCATCATACAAATAATCACTCTGGTTACAATGAAAGAAAAAGTTAAAAAGTTTGATCTCCAAATGTCCAAAACCTTAAACGTTAATTTTAAACATTTTTAGTGTAGCCCTTACCTTAGCGGGAATTCGAGATGTTTCATATTTTGCAAGTCAGAATCAGTCCTACAGAGGTTGATTTTCAACTAGCGTAATTTACTCAGATGAAAAATCTAAAGTGAAACACTCACGCGAGTTTCTCTTGCCAATGTAAATTATGAATAGTAAAACTTATGTTTAATCATTTTGGTTAACAATAGTATAAAATGAAAAACAAAACCTAATTGCCGGCCGCATTGGCGCAGTTGGTAACGTGCTCACCTCTCATCATGCGGTCCTGGGTTTGAATCCCACTCAGGCACGACATATTTTCATACGTTACAAAAAAATCATTTCATCCTCCATTGTACAAAAAAGTTACACCCCAACGTCGTCGCTAATGACCGTTGTAGTTGATGCGACGTTAAATAAATGATTTAAAAAAACCTAATTCTAGTCAAGAGTGATTGACGCAAAATGAAAATCAACTTCTGTAGAACTTAAATATACGAAAAATCACTGATTGTCACTAACTAGGATATTATGTTGAAAAAAATCTGGTGTGAAACTCACACGACTTTCTCTTGTCATTACAAATAACGAACAATATAATCTTACAGTAGAAATAAACAAAAAACTAACCTCAAAAAATATAACCTCATTAGTGATGATGCAAAATGAAATCAACCTTTTTTGGCTTAATAGTACGTAAAATCATTCTTTGACGCTAAACTAGGCTCTGTAAAGAAAAATTCCTAATAAAAAGTGTAGATCTTTTAATTTCCTATAAATTTTATTACAAACACTTTTATCGTAAAATGCATCATAAGGCCGAAATCTTAAAAAATTCATTTTCTTACAGATTTTCACCGGAAAAAAAACAGAAAATCACTAATTACCGCTAAACTAAGTGGTATACAAAGAAATATTTGAAATAAAAGTTGTAGGTTTTTAATTTTTCTACTACTTTGATTATATTCACTTTTACTCTAAAATGTAGGCCTACATCGTACGAAGTTGGAACTTGAAACTTAAGTTAGATACTACTAAAGGACCCAACACGAACATTTTCATCAAAATCGGTCTACCGGAAGTAGTAGTTTATTCGTGTAATTTTTCACTTTTTTGCGATTTTCTCAAAAACGGCTACGATTTTTTTTTTAAATCGCTTCATTTACAAAATTTTTTATGCTCTACAATATAGGGTAGGCGGCATGTCTGCTGAAATCTTGGGGAGGCTGTTTACAGGTAATTTTTTTTTCAGATTGCGGCTGTAATATTTTAGCGCAAAAATGTATATAATAAAAGTTGTAGAGAATTTAAAATCCTACAACTTTTATTTCAAACTTTGTTTTGTATAACGCTTAGTTTAGCAGTAAGCGATTTTCTGTTTTTTTCTCACGAAAACGTGTAAAAAAATTTTTTTTTTTAGATTTCAGCCTTAATAATTATGCATTTAACGACAAAAGTGTATAATCAAATTTATAGGAAATTAAAAGATCTACAACTTTTATTCAGAGCATTTTTCTCCGCAGAGCCTAGTTGATCGTAAACGAGTGATTTTCCGTATTTTTAAGCCAAACTGAAGTTGATTTTCATATTGCGTCTTTCACTCATGATTAAAATAAGGTCACATATGTTCTTTGAGGTTAGTTTTTGTTTATTTCTAACGTTTTATTACTAATGTTAGGTTATATTGTTCATTATTTGCATTGGCAAGAGAAAGTGTGTTTCACACCAGATTTGTTAATTTATTATTCAGTTTTATTTAAAAGGAAAACTGAAAACTAAACTAAATTACAAGTATATTAGGTAGTTTTGATTGTCGATTGTTAGTAATTTTGTATTGACTATTAGTAGGGTTCTTCCTTTAGTAATTTTATGTTTAGAAGGAGAATTCTTCAACATTTTAAGTACAATAAAAGGAGATTGGATATTTTTCATGTTCAGTTTAATTTTGATTTTGTACTATTGTTCGGGATGGTTTTATAAAACAGCTTATTAAATTTTATTCATATTAGTGGAATGGGTATTTCGTTTCTTTTCCTTTGTTCAATATTGTTTTTCTGCTATATCTTTGTTTCTTGGGGTTGTTGAAAAGGTTATCTACATGCAGCAGTGGTACGACGTGTCGCCTGTTCAATTTCTAACTGTTTTATTGGTTCTAATTTGTCACGTGACCTACCGTGGTAGATATTATGAGGTAAAGGAGGAGGTAGAGAGATGATAGCGATTCTTTCTGTTACGTCGCTGGCATCATGAGAACCAGATGCGAAAAGTTAATTGTGACCAAATATGAGTTGTGGTTGCTGGAAATGTTAAGTAATTTTATTAGTTAAATCAAAGTGGTGTATATAAGACTATTATATCTATAAGATGTCTTAAATCATTTTAGTAAACATGCTATGACAGGGATTTATTTATACAAGGACCACGTTGTGAAATATTAGGTAAGTTTTGGTTTTGTTCATGCAATAGTCTCTTTTTATAGAGGATTCTATTATGTGTTGTATTTTATGGGATAATGTTTGGGATATTTTTTTTAAAAAGTGTTTGTGTAACTCATGCTGGCGATAATGTTTGTTGGACCTATTCCGTTGTTTCACATCTTCAAAATATCGTGTGAATGCACTTTTACTGCTCAACTCGGCAATCGCCAGCACGTGCTCTGTACTGTTCGATTAGCAATCGCGTGTTTCTTTTATTTCGGTTGTTTTCATTTTTATTCAGCTGTAACTGTTTGTTATTACTAGCATGGCCTGCGCGGTTTAGCACGCGAAACGTGTAGGACCTAATCAATTCTTTTGAAAATAATATGTACAAGAAATTGTCTAGCTGCTAGATCGACTGTTTTTATACTCCTACGTACACACACACACACACGCGCGCGCACACGTCGTTTTGATAATTTCCCCCACGTACGTCTCTCGCCATTATCAAACCCCTTCATCTACTTCAACAGTGGGAAAATGAATGAGTGTATGAATGAATTAGTAGTGTTTTACAGCTGCTGTATTTGTAGTGGTAGGGTGTACTAACTAGACTAAAAACATATTCTTATCATCCGCCGCATTAATTTTAAAAATACGTTTTTTTTTGTCATCAGTCTCTCGACTGGTTTGATGCAGTTCTCCAACCTGTTCTATCTTGCGCAAGTCGTTTCATATCTACATATAATTTTTCCAAGTTATCCTAGCGTGGTTGTAGGATGCGCAGAAGGCTAGTTTCGGTACGCCTGTTGTAGAGGAATGGGTGGGGGTGAAGGTAGAAGTTGTATAGGAAGTAAGGAGTAGGGGAACCGTTTCGTGTTCGATGCAATACGTAGAAGTGGATCAGTCGCATCGTTCTGTGCTTACTAGTGAAGTCAGCTTAGTGACTGGTATTTAAACAGTATTTTTTAATACTATATTATCTGAAACAGTATTTTTCAATACTATATTATTTAAACAGTATTTTTCAATACTATATCTGAAACAGTATTTTTCAATACTATTATTTAAACAGTATTTTTCAATACTATATCTGAAACAGTATTTTTCGATACTATTATTAAAACAGTATTTTTTAATACTTTACACTTCTATTTATATAATGCCTCAGCCAAGATCTGCACGCCGTTTGGGAGCAGGGATTGCTCTTAAAAGCCAGAGTAAATGCATAATCATGAATGTATTTAGTAATATTTCAGCAGAAAACCCTGAAATGCAACGTTCCGATATTCACAAGCGCGTGGCTAATCTCTGTGGAATATCGGTACACACAATAAGAAAAGTTATCACGGAATCGAATAAATTAGGGGCAAATGACACATTTAGTACACCAGGAAAAACTCGAGACCGGAAAATAAAGAAAACAAATCTTGATAGTTTTCAGAAGTCTGCTTTGAGGAATATCGTTTATAATTTTCACAAAAATTATCAACAACTACCAACTTTGGGGAAAGTCTTATCCACCTTGAAAACACAAAATCCTGAACTAGGACTCAACGTTTGTATAGAAACATTGCGGAAAATTTTGAACAACATGGGTTTCAAGTGGAAAAGAACTGAAGACAATCGTAAAATTTTAATTGAAAAGCACGACATCAGATTCAAACGTATCATGTTTCTGAAAAAAATTAAAATTTATCGAGAAGAGGGACGCCCGATTATTTATTCCGACGAGTCGTATATCCATTCCACCCACGGTAAACCATTCGCATGGACTGATGGCACAAGTAATGGTTATAAGAAAAACATATCAAAAGGATCGAGACTAATAATTGCACATGCTGGGAATGAGAATGGAGGAGTGACTGGTGCCTTGCTGATTTTTAAATCTGGGCAGAAAACAGGGGATTATCACAACGATATGAATGCACAGAATTACGAGAAATGGTTGAAAACGCAGCTTATTCCGAATCTTCCTGCACATTCTGTTCTAGTTATTGACAATGCACCATACCACAACAAAATATTGTCTCCAGCACCAAATTCGAACAGCAGAAAGGACATATTACTGGACTGGTTGAGATCAAGAAATATTCCATGTTGTGCTAGTATGTTTAATTCGGAATTATACGAGCTAGTAAAATTAAACAAACCCCGTTTAGCAGAATTTTACTTTGATAAAATAATGGAAGAACACGGACACAGCGTATTAAGATTGCCGCCATATCATCCAGAACTCAACCCGATCGAATTAATATGGGCAAGAGTAAAAAACGACATAGCGGCTTGTAATATTGGCAACACAATAAATGACGTGAGAGATATGGTAAATAAAAAGTTTGAGGAATTGACTCCGGAATTTTGGAAGAACTGCTGTGACCATGTTCGTTAAACAGAAAATGAGTTTTTCGAATCTGACAGGGCAGCAGACTTGATGGCAGACGAAATGATTATTGCGCTTGGCAGCAGTAGTGATGACAGTGCTGATAATTCCGAGTCAGACACTGATGAAGAAGATTTAGAAGGTATACAGCCATTACCATAAATATTGTTTTAAAAAATAGGTTTAATAATAAATGTATTATTAAGTATAATTATAATACTAATTGTATTGTATCTGTTGTTTTAAAATTGTGTATTGAATTAATAAATGTGATGTACAATTAAAACCCTGAAATAAACTAAAAAAGATGAAACAGAAAAAAACATTTTCATTTGATAAATGCGCAAAGGCACTTGAGCGTGCGTGGGTCTTCACACACGTGTCTCCTGCGATAGCGCTAGTTGTACGTTGCACGGTGACTCCCCACCCTCACGCACAATATCTCCCGTTAGTGGCAAACTCTTCCCCCCAACATGCGCGTTGACGACGCTAGGTTAACGTAGAAGACTAGTACCTGTAACACCCTACATCTTTTGTAATTTGCTTTATATATTCTAATCTTTGCCTCCCTCTACAATTTACTCCCTCAATATTACCCTCCATTATTGATAGCCCAATACCTGGATGTCTTAAGATATGCCCCACTAGCCTATCCCTTCTTTTGGTAAGATGCTTCCATATACTTCTTTTTTCATCCACTCGCCTAAGAACCTCTAAATTACTTATTTTGTCCACCCACCTAATCTTTAACATTTTCCTATAACACCACATTTCAAAAGCTTCTATCCTCTTCCTTTCTACAGCCCCTATCACCCACGTTTCACTTCCGTATAATGCTACACTCCAAACATAATGTTTTAAGAAATTTTTCCTAATCTGTAAATCAATGTTTGTAGTCAGTAAGCTGTTTTTCATTTCAAAGGCTTTTCTAGCTTGAGCAATTCTACTCTTGATATCACTCGTGCTTCTACCATCCTTTGTTATTTTACTCCCTAGATAGCAGAATTCCCCAACTTCCTGTATGTTTTCGTTGCCTACTTTTAAATTTCCCATCTCTTCTAAACCACTCTTGCTGCTGCACAACACTTTCGTTTTGTTCTTATTAATTTTCATGAAGTAATCCTTCCTCAAGATCTCATCCATTCCATTTAAGGCATCCTCTAGTTCATTCTTTGCCTCGGCTAATACTACTATATCATCGGCGAATCTCAACATTTTTATTGTTTCTCCTTGAATTTTTATTCCTACGTCAAATTTCTCCTTCACTTCATTTATAGCCTCTTCTATATACAAGTTAAAAAGTAGTGGTGACAAAGAACAACCTTGTCGTACACCTTTTCTTACAGCAGCCTCTTTTTCGTACCCGTCGATTCTCAAAACAGCCGTTTGATTCTTAGACAGACTGTAGATAACTTTCCTTTCTTTGTATTTAATTCCTAGCCTTTTCAAAGTTTTAAACATTTTACTCCAGTCCAGATTGTCAAATGCTTTCTCTAAATCTACAAATGCCATAAAAGTAGTTTTATTTTTCTGTATCCTTTTCTCAATAATCAGTCTCAGAGCCAATATTGCATCTCGAGTTCCCATTCTCCTTCTAAATCCAAATTGGTCATCGTCCAATACTTCTTCTACTCGGTGTTCTATTCTCCTGTATATAATTCTTGTCAGTAGATGCATGGCATGTTAGGCTGATGGTTCTGTAATGTTCACACTTCTCCGCTCCTGACTTTTTTGGTATTGAAATCATAATATTTTTTTTAAAGTCCGATGGTTCCTCTCCACTCTCATATATTCTGCAGATAAGTTTATATAATTTGTTTTAAGCAACTTCTCCACATCGAAATAATAATTCCGATGGTATGTTATCTATTCCTGCTGTCTTATTCATATTCATATCCTTAAGTGCCCGATCGAATTCTTCTCGTAGTATAGGGTCCCCTCTTTGATCTTCTTCAACATCAGTTTCTTGTTCTATCGCATCATGTTCTAATTCGTTTCCCCTGTAGAGTTGGTTTACGTATTCCTTCCATCTTTCAGCTCTCTCTTGGCCATTCAACGATGGTTTGCCACCTGCGCTTTGTAAATTTACAGCTTTCATCTTTCGTTCTCCAAAGTTTTCCTTTATTTTTCTGTAAGCTGCGTCCACTTTACCAACTGCCATTTTACTTTCAATGTCCGTACATTTCGCTCTGATCCACTCTTCCTTCGCTTTCTTACACCTTTTGTTTATGGTATTTCTCAAGTAGCAATATTGCCTTTTACCTCTCTCGTCCTTTGCGTTTTTATATTTTCTTCGCTCATCCATCAGTTCTAAAATATCATTAGTAATCCACGGTTTCCTACCTCTTCTTTTTGTATGTCCTAACCATTTTTCCGCTGCTTTCACTACCACCTCCTTGAAGTTTATCCACTCCTCCTCTACACTTCTTGTGTCATTACCTCTTTCTTCTATCCCTTTTTGAATACTCTCCTGGAAACCTACCTGGTTGTCTTGTTCTCTTAGTTTGTCTACATCCCACCTAGCATTTCCCTGTCCCTTCTTCAGTTTTTTAAGTTTAAGCCTGCTATCCATTACTACTAAGTTATGATCACTTCCTATGTCTGCACCTGGATAGGCTTTACAGTTCATAATCTGGTTTCTGAATCTTTGTCTAACCATTATGTAATCTGGTATCTTCCCTTGTCACCTGGCATCACCCAAGTGAATAACCTCCTTTTGTGATTCTTAAAAAGAGTATTACCTATCACTAAATTATATTTGGAGCAGAAATCTACCAGCCGACTCCCTCTGTCATTTCTTTTCCCTAGACCATATTCTCCGACTATCTTTCCTTCTTTTCCTTCTCCAACTACTGCATTCCAGTCTCCCATAACTATCAAATTTTCATCACCCTTAACATATTTTATTACTTCATCTAATTCCTCATATACTTGTTCTATTTCTTCCTCTCTGTGTGAAGACGTAGGCATGTAGACCTGCACTATCGTGGTGGGCTTTGGTTTCGTATCTACTCTAACCATGATAATCCTATCACTACACTGCTTATAGTAAGTCACTCTTTGTCCAATTTTTTTATTCATTACTAGACCCACTCCGCCCTGCCCTCCGTTGGCTTTAGTGTTAATAACCCTATAATCCCCTGACCAAAAGTCTTGATCATCATCCCAGCGTACCTCACCAATGCCTACAATATCTAACTTCAACCTATCCATTTCCCTTTTTAAATTCTCTAACCTACCAGTTTGTTTTAAACTCCTAACATTCCATGTTCCAACTCGCAGAATTTCAGCAACTTTTATTTTTTTGATGAAGTCCCCTTTGATAGTCCTCGCCCGGAGATCCGAATGGAGGACTAGTTTATCTCCGGAATGTTTTAAAAATACGTACCGGGTTATTAACTTGATCGGATTTATAATATTTAACTTACCATTTTATATCAAAACATGTAAATAAATAATATTGTAATAAATACAAACAAATATGTTAAATACGGAAAGTTTGAAAGCGAATATTTTGTATCAGAGTAATACAATTGTTCTCCCAGCATGCGTCATTCATTCAATATACCTCACCCGTACTCTTCAACCCGCAACTACATGTAGCTGGGACTCAAGCAGTTCACACGCGCACACACACACACACACACACAAACACACTCTCTCTCATACATATTTATGAAAATCTGCATTAGATCCCTTAGGCCTTTATTAGACAAGGTGGCCAGTGATGTAGCTGGTGTCGCAACTGGCTACCGGACCCAGTCGCCAGCGAGTGGCCAGTTACCTACTTTCTCCGTTTAATATAACACACAGCTCAGTGTGCTGTGAACTCCAGAGAAGATCAGTTGATTGTGGTTTTGAATAATATGAGTGATTATAAAACGTATCTTCATCTTTTACTTACGAAAAAAAGGAGGCAAAGAAAGAGCAAAATGCACATCCATCCTATTCTTTCTTCAAGGGAATTGAAAGGGTTGTATTACACTCTGTTTGATGAATTCTGTTTAGACGAAAATAAGTTTTTTAATTACCTGCGTATGTCAAAATCCAGTTTAGTTGAGTTACTAGGGCTGATAAAGGATGATATATTTGGGATGTTGCACACAAACCTAGCGGCAACGGGTGACTGGTGACTCAGTGTAATAAGCATCTTATGGCACGACCCAGCGTCGCCAGTTTGGGTAGTCAGTGGCAACCGGAGTGGCTGCGGGGCTCGGTAGCCAAAGTCTGGCCATTTTGCTGGCTACTCTAGAGTAATAACCTCTATATCAATCAATGCCTGATGACGAGCTGAGCAGCCAGCTGCGATGCAGCTGGCTGCTCAGCTAATAATTTCATTATTATTAACCTAAACACAGTTAGTCTATTATTTAACCTTTTCAAGAGCGGGATTTTTTGAGATTTTGTGTATGTCTGGGAGCAGGTTTTTTTTAAATGTTAAAATATTGTATTAAAAATCTTAACTGTCGTGTTTTGTATGATTTGTGTCCAAATTTTAATGATAATCCTGAATTTAAATTTTATAATTTTTTCACTTTTTCGAGTATGCACTTGAAGTTTTTAGTATAATGAAAGCTAATAATGGTTTTAAAATGTTATTTAACACTTTATTTTATTTTTGATACTTAAAATTTACACTTACAAAACTTATTTGAAATTTAATAATAATAATAATAATAAAAAATAATAAAATAATTTTGTTGCGTCTGAAACTTTTCTAAGCATGGTTTTAACACTTTATCACTTATTTTTATTTAACACTAGCTCTGACACTTTATTTATGTTTTATACTTAAAATTTATTTACATTGCAATGGCTAATAATTTTGTTGAGTATGAAACTTCAAAGCACGGTACAACGCCCTGCCCAACATTACACACTGTACACATGTAACGTGATTCTCATCTTTTCTTTACTTCTTGTGTTGAATAAGCACAGACATGGCATGTTCTTGCTGCATTTTTCTTTTTTTCTGTGAGTGGTACCAGTGATGGAAAGTGTCTTTCGGTTAACCGAAGTGGCATTTGCTCAGAGGAAGGTTTTCCACCTTTTGGTTTGGGCATTGCAACATGAAACTTAGTCAAAAGCTGTCGGATGACTGTCAGTCTAAATACCTCCAAAGAAACTTTTTTCCAGTCTTTATTTCATAAAGTATTTTTGAATTTCTAATGGATAAATCAAGAATATGTTGGAATAATTTCTGCCTGTTGTGAGTGAATATATTTGCATATCACCCTGATCAACTCCACCCACATTACAATTGTAGTCAACAACAGAAGTAGGTTTTGCTACAAGGTTGCCGGTTTTGTCTCTTTTACCAATTTCCTGCATGTTAACATCATTGTGAATTATGTTAGTACTCTGACATCATGTTTGTCAAGCCAATGGACATAGGTGTATTTGTCAGAGTACTGCACTTCTACTTCTACAGTTAACAGTTTTTTTTTCAGTAGGTGGTAAGTTCTTTCTGTTACGCTTCACTGTACCACAAGCATTTACTTTTCTGTCACGAAGCATACCAAAGAGTTGAGGACTGGTATACCAATTGTCTACATATAATTTATGGCCTCTATCTAAGTAAGGTGCCATGAATGTCATTACAACATTTGCTGACTTAAAATCACCAGCATTAATGGTTTGTGTCTCTTTTCCTGTGTACAGAACCATCTGTAAACAAAAACTTGTTTCACAGTCGACGACAGAAAAAAGTTTAATGCCAAACCTAGCTTTTTTGGATGGAACATTTTGTCTAAATATGAGGGGTACTTTCCATAATACTAAGCTTTCATCAATGCAAAAATTCATGAAAGGTTTAAAAATTTTGGCATTCTCTTGGAATGATTTATGATTGCTTCAATTTTGAAAAGTCTGTTATTCAATGGATTTTCATCATTGTAAGCAAAATGCAAGCATCTTAGTATAAGTAAAAATCTATTTTGAGACATCACATGGGCAAAAAAAGGTGTACTTAACAAAAAATCTTTACTCCAGTATTGCTTGATTGATCGCTTAAGTACGTGTGCCATAAGCAACATGCGTGATAAAAAACAAAACATTTCTGCAACATCTGTATCCTTCCACAAATTTAGTTTACTAGCATCTGTTATAGCTACAGATTGAGTTATTTGTTGGTAGTACCTGTTAGTCTTGTCAACAATCTTTTGCACTATATTTCCTCCAAACAAATGTAAAAAAAAGTCAATTTCGGTTGGTTCATCAGTGTCATTTATTTTTTCCTGAATGCCAGAATTTGATTCATCAAAATCATGTACAGTGAATGTAGAAGGGCCAGTTTTTTTCCAGTGAACGTTTTCGTGAACAGTGTTCTGTCGTTGTGAAGGTTTTTCTATGTTTGATGGACCTGTTTCATTTGATGGACTAGGTAGTATTACGTCAATTTCTTCGCCATTGTCATTGATGTCACAAAAACGATTAATGTCATTGATGTCAAAGTCTTCGTCCTCACTGTCAGTGTCAGATAAGTCTGATAAATCATGAGTAAAAATTTCTAAAATAGTCTCTTCAGTACATTTACGCTTACTGTATATTTTTTTATCCATTGATCAACACTATTTATGTATACACAATTTATAATTAAAATGTTTCTGTAAAATAGTTTATTTATTAATAATAAATTATTTACCAAATAAAACTAATATCTACCTCACTAATATAACCTCACAAAAGAACAACAACTTTATAAACCAAGATGCGCAACATAACCCTCGAAAACACTGCTTACTAAATCACAGTTTTATGAGAGGGAAAACTAATATTAGGCTTTAGAATCAAGTTCAACATGTTCCTAACAGATAGCACTACCAGTACAATATATAATAAACATGAACGCTTTACTACGTGATGAAAATGTATATTTACATGGTTGCTCATTAAAACCCGGGAAGACGAAAACGTATTTATGTGTTGTTGCTCGTGAAAATACTAATTTATTGTAAACAGATACTATTTTTTAGGCAATATGGTTACGGTCGAGTAATCTCACGTAATATAAGTAGTCTTAATAAGAAATAAACCAGCGTTTCTCATTATCGAAGTTTCCATTTATCAAATTTTTTATAAGGAACCTATAATTTTGATATATGGAGGTCCAACTGTATTTTACTGCAGATCTACTAATGCCTTCCCCACATTCCCTTGCCAGACTTTCTAAAGTTTAACTTTATCACCGCGTGATAAATGTAAACAAATGACCCAATTATTTATTACCAATCTAAAAAATCTTTCCCAGTACAGATATTGAAAAAATTTTCACATTTGGAATTCGCATATGAAGTTGAGTATAAACTTGTAGTGTTAATAATTATTAATTAATAGTTATATAGACTACTCTACACTGTAAAGGTTGGTTATCGATGGGGCGACAAGGAGAGGAATGTTATCGGTAATGATGGAATTGATTGATCTAGAAAGCCGATGTTAGTGTACGTGCTAGTAGCAGTAAGGGCCCCTTAAGAAATGCATTGTCCTATACTGCTCCGCTGTGTCAGCTTAACGTGCAAATGACTATAGTAGCATAAGACATATCAAGCGTCTAACTATTCTATCACTACAAATATCAGTGTACAGTAATTCAGTTTCTGCTGATAACTAATAAAGAATACTAAATATACAGTTCAGCCGTCCTTAGTTTGCTCCTACTGTCAACAAACCAAAGCCAGCTACTACAGGGTGCACCCTAGGTTCCACGACTTTATGGATGTTGTTACGTCCAGCCATACTTTAAATGTTTTCTTTTACTTTAAAATTTTATTTTATAAACATTTACGGTCCAGATATTCAATAAAATATATATATATATATATATATATATATAATTATAAAATTAAAATATATAATTATAATATATATAAAATATATATAAAATATATATAAAATATATAATAAATATATAATAAAATATATATTCAATAAAATAAAATCTAATAATGTGTAACTAGGCAACAAAAAAAACATTCTTTTCATAATACATCAAGACTTCATCTAAGTAACTCACTAATTTCAAGACAATTATTATTATTAATCATCATTGCTACCATCATCATTATTAAACATATTCTTGAACAACGTCTCATCATTATTTTTAATATAATTTTAACATCAATTTAATTACATCGCCACAGATGTCGTATTCCTATTAACACGTTCAATGCGGGGCCACATTCATGTGGCATTCTGAACAGGGTCCAGGCTACCACAAAAATGTGGTCCATCTATTCAGTTTAATAATCTCTTCTTTCTGCGTTCAGCTAGGGTAAACTGTACATCCTTTACTGTTCAGCCGTAGTGAAGGTTCTATGCCAGTATACCCTCAGCTTTTGAAAAAATGTCACCGGTTTTTTTTAACGGAATTTTATAAACTGATACATTTTCAACTAAGTTTCGAGTTTCATGGGCTGTTTTAGTTGTTATTAGCGACATATTTTTAGTTATTAGTTTTAAATAAAGTATTTGTATATATTATTGGTCCGTATTTTTTATTATATTATTTTTATTGTTTACTTTTAGTGATTATTTCATCTATACTCTTCTAATCAGGTAAGATATATAATCGGATAAGAAAACTTCATATTTTGCAAGATTTTTCTTTTTTGAGTCATAGTAATAATATTATAAAATGTTATTTCATTACATTACTTTTGTGACAATTACGCAACATATACTATAGGCTATCTAGTAAATATTAAGTGTGGCAACAATTTAACTAAATAAATAAATGTGTGTATACGAATGTAATAAATGCTTTAAAATATTTAAAAATGTGAAACATCATTTTTTTTAGCATTTTCATAAGCATTGTTATAAATAATTGTCTAATTTATTTAAATTTACTGAAAGAACAAAACATCCAATATATTAAAATTTTTGTATAATTTATAATTATGATCAGGCATTTTATTCAATTTTTATTTCTTAGAAATTATATCATGAGATTATATCTGCGATGTACGTAAAAATGTGTGTAAGTTCCATAAATTATGTTACCAATTCAAGTCTATATGTGAACATGTGATTGCCTATTAACAAGCGTATTATGCAGTTGTTTTAATAGAAAATCATTGTATCAAGGTACACCTAGGTATGTAGTATACATTTGTTCCAGTTAAGTAGGCTTATTTTTTTGTACATATAGACCTAAAGTTAACTTTTTTTAAAGAAACAAGTAGGTATTAATTTTTTTTTTAAAATTGGGTTTAGAAATATTTTATTAGTACTTATAATTTTAGAAGCCTATGAGGCGTGCAGAGTCTGGGAAAGTATTCCGGTCTATTCCAGTCTTAATCTTCCAAAGACTATTCCAAAGACTTGGAAAGTATTCCGATTATCATGATCCCCTTGAAGCCAAAATTTTAACTCTTTTAATAAATATTTTAATTTTATTTAAAGCCCAAAACCTATTTTTCGATTTCTTGCCGTACATGAATGTGTTGTTTACGTCATCTGCCGAAAACCAAGTATGAACCTCTAGAGACTTTACTAAGTAAAACGAGGAGTGAGGTGGTTTGCCTTTCTCACTGAGTGGAAAAGTATGCTTATCAACATGCCAGGCCCTATGGAAAGCATCCACTTCCAACATGCAAATGACACGTTCACTTCATTCACCACAGGGACTGACTGTATAATGAAATGAAACTCATTACTCTCAGAGGAGATAACTCTGACTAGTGTCTTTTACGCCTCTACCTCTTCTGTTCTTAATTGCTTCAGTCATACAATATTGGCTAACCATGTGATAAGAAACAGAATTATTTTTTGTAGCCCTGAAACTAGCAGATCAAGTGCAAATTATTTAACACTCCACTAGCCTATTATGCGTATGTATGAATATATAGAGAAGGAAAGTATTGTTCGCATTTCGATTTTTCGAAATCGAGTTTTCACCGCAAATACATGTTTTCATGCTCCCTGAACCCAAAAACCATGTTTTTAGCGATTGGTCTGTATGTGTGTGTGTGTGCGCGCGCGCGCGTGTGTGTGTGTGTGTGTGTGTGTGAACAAAATATACGAAACGGAATATTGTACAGAGTTGAAACTTAGAACTTAGGTTAGGTTCACTAGGGGACCTAACCCGAACATTTTCATCAAAATTGGTCAACCGGAAGTAGTAGTTTATTCGTGTCATTTTTCACTTTTAGCGATTTTCTCAAAAACGGCTCCTATGATTTTTTTGAAATTCGCGACATTTTCTTAAATTTATTATTCTCTACATGATAGAGTAGGCGCCATATCTACTGTTATTCTTAGAGAGGGTGTGCTTTCGTAGAAAAAATGTTATTTTCAAATTGCGGCCTTATCATAGGCCGCAATTTGAAAATGACTGATTGCGGCCTTATCATATGATAAGGCCGCAATTTGAAAATAACATTTTTTTCTACGAAAGCACACCCTCTCTAAGAATAACAGTAGATATGGCGCCTACTCTATCATGTAGAGAATAATAAATTTAAGAAAATGTCGCGAATTTAAAAAAAAATCATAGGAGCCGTTTTTGAGAAAATCGCTAAAAGTGAAAAATGACACGAATAAACTACTACTTCCGGTTGACCAATTTTGATGAAAATGTTCGGGTTAGGTCCCCTAGTGAACCTAACCTAAGTTCTAAGTTTCAACTCTGTACAATATTCCGTTTCGTATATTTTGTTCACACACACACACACACACACACACATACACACACACACACACACACACACACACACACACACACACACACACACACACACACACACAGACCAATCGCTAAAAACATGGTTTTTGGGTTCAGGGAGCATGAAAACATGTATTTGCGGTGAAAACTCGATTTCGAAAAATCGAAATGCGAACAATACTTTCCTTCTCTATATATTCATACATACGCATAATAGGCTAGTGGAGTGTTAAATAATGTGCACTTGATCTGCTAGTTTCAGGGCTACAAAAAATAATTCTGTTTCTTATCACATGGTTAGCCAATATTGTATGACTGAAGCAATTAAGAACAGAAGAGGTAGAGGCGTAAAAGACACTAGTCATAGTTATCTCCTCTGAGAGTAATGAGTTTCATTTCATTATACAGTCAGTCCCTGTGGTGAATGAAGTGAACGTGTCATTTGCATGTTGGAAGTGGATGCTTTCCATAGGGCCTGGCATGTTGATAAGCATACTTTTCCACTCAGTGAGAAAGGCAAACCACCTCACTCCTCGTTTTACTTAGTAAAGTCTCTAGAGGTTCATACTTGGTTTTCGGCAGATGACGTAAACAACACATTCATGTACGGCAAGAAATCGAAAAATAGGTTTTGGGCTTTAAATAAAATTAAAATATTTATTAAAAGAGTTAAAATTTTGGCTTCAAGGGGATCATGATAATCGGAATACTTTCCCATTTTGTTCTATAGATAGAAAGCGTGACAAATTGTAAGTTTATTTGCAATAATAAGATTTGTGTTTGTTTCTTTTGTCAGTAACACATAACTTAATTAAACTACTCGTATATTCCTAAATCAGGTTTCTCAGATTATTTCTGTTACAGGAAAACACTATGCATTTATCTGACACAATTAAAAATAACAGGAAACCACATTTTTATTTTTTATCCAGTTATCAGTGGATGAGAAACATTGACTTATTAATTATTGTAACGTTTATTCCGGATTCTTTCTGGACCTGGTTATTTTATAAGTAACAAAACTTCCTTTCAAGCTTGTAACAAGTAGGATATCTGTAAATCTTTTAACAATATTAATAGTTGCGATTACATAGTAGGCCTATAGATTACTATTAATAGTTGGCAAATTACAGTTAAACTGCCATTTTAAAACTAAATGGATTACAAAATTTGATTAAAAATCTGGTATGAAACATTCACACGAATTGCTCATGCCGATGCAAATAATACAAAATATATGGCTGTTTTTTCTTCAATTTCGGATAGGCTATAGATAAAAGACAACTGAAAATAGAAAAAATGTTTTATTACTAAAAGTTATTAGAAAGAATATCTAAACGATCAGATGAAAATAAAGTGAGAATATTCAAGACAATTCTAAAGCCTGTATGGACTACAAGATACGACTATCGGGAACGTCTAGCAATATTCTAATATTGATATATAAGAAAGGTTTCCATCAAAAACATTCAAATCCATGTTGAACATTCCGTGTTTTTTCCCCTCGTATAGGGCCAATTTTAGACCATGTGAGGTGACTGTATACTACCCACATTCTCAGCATTCGTTCAATGTAGGCTTTTCTCTGTTCTTTTGTATACCTGGTGTTCTGATTTTGCTCTTCATGGAAGCCCTTAAAGTTCATATTTAGTTTTATGAATTCGGTTCGGTTCATTAAATTTTCTGTTTATTCCGGTTTTCGGTTTAAATGACTCTTGACGTTGTCTTGAAGCTCCTCCTTAGTTTGGAAGTGCTACCCACATGGTCATTTCTTCAGTTCAGGAAAAAGATGGAAGTCATTTGGTGCTATTCGGACTGTATGTCAGGTGATTGAAAAAGTCCCATTGAAATTGTTAAAGGAGCCGTTGGGTTGCACCAGAACTGTGAGGCATTGTCAAAGATCAGAACCATTCCAGAAGTCAGTATGCCTCTTCATTTGTTTTAAATGGCTCTCCGCAAACTTCGTCAAGTTTCACAATAAACAGCTGCATTCATCATGGTCCCCGGCTGCACAAACTCGATAAGAAACACAACGAGAAGCTTCAAGACTCATTTCAATTCTTAGGTTGCAATATTTTATGAAGAGGTTATTGTAAAGCTTGTAAACAGTTACGAAAGATGCTTCAATCATCAAGGTGAATACGTCGAATAGTAGCCATAAGTGTACGTAACTTTTAGTAATAAAACATTTTTGCTACATTCACTTGTATTTTATTAACGGGCTATCGGAGATTGAATAAATGGCCTTCGTATAACCTACGTTTAATCATTTTGTAAGCAATATAAAATAAAACAAAACCTAATTTTAATCATGAGTGAACGACTCAAAATGAAAATCAACCTCTTTAGGACTTAAAAATAAGAAAATCACTAATTGACTAATAAACTAGGCTCTGCAGAAGAAAAGCTGTAGATTTTTATTTCCTGTAACTTTAATTGTATTGTTTATATCATCAGCCGAAAGGCTGGTTTGAACCTCAAGGCTTTATTAAGTAAAACGAGGAGTGAGGTGGTTTACCATTCCCATTCACAATAAGTGAAAAAGTATGCTTATCAGCATGCTCTCTGAAAAGCACCTACTTTCCAACCTGCAAATGACACCTTCACTTCATTCACCACAGTCTGACTGTATAATGAAATTCATACTCTCAGAGGAGATAAATCTGATTAGTGTCTTTTACACCTCTACCTCTTCTGTTCTTAAATGTTTCAGTCATAGGCTGACTATGTGATAAGAAACAGAACTATTTTTTGTAGCCCTGGAATTAGCAGATAGGGCGTAAATAATTTAACACTCTACTTGCATGTTATGGGCAAAACTTAAATTATACTATTCTTTTTATCGCAATATGCGTACTAAGTCGCAGTTTTAAAAATTTTAATTTTTTGGCCGGTTTTGATAAAAAAAATATAGAAAATCACGAATTAACGCTAAACTAAGTGTTCTAGAAAAACGCTGGACATATATGTCGACTTTTTACAATTTTCTACAACCTTAATTTATTTATTGACTTTTACCCTAAAGTGCATATTAAGGCCGCAATGTTAAAGAAAATATTTTTGACCTCAAAAGCACAGCCCCAAGAGAATTTGAGCAGACTTGGTGCTTACCCTATCATGTAGAGCATAGAAATGTAGTAAATTAGGTGATTTTATAACAAATTAAAATAATTATGTGATTTTATATTTTATATTTTTATAATTAGGTGATTTTATAACAAACTAAAATAATTAGTAAAATTAAAATGATTAGTAGTCGTATACTTTCTTCAACTTTACCGGTGGGCAAACACTTTAATATGAACTAACAATAATAATAAAAGTTGTTGGGCGCCAGCTCTGTCAGCAGAGCATGAGAAAAATAAATAAATAAGACTATCTCCTTGCTTTAAACTAAATATTTAATGAACCGACTAATAACTAAATTGACTAACTACTTACAAAATAATCTTTAACCTATTTAAAAATATAGCCAACCTTTACTCTGCTGCGACTTTAATACAAAAACAGAATACTTAACAAACCCTTAATAAATACATAATGAATTTACCTCAAATATTTTTTTACTTTCTTCTTCTTCTCGTTCTCCTGGTTACTCCTCGTTCTCCAATAACTGCTCCTTCTTAACAAAGTCCTCTGTTTCACACTTAAGTCCCAAGGGAACTGATTGTAAATTTCATGGGTCCGAAACAGGAAACCTCTGGTTGACAAACGTCCCTCTCCCACCAACCGTTCAAACACCCTGGACGGCCAACAGGAAGGAGAACTACCCCAGTGATTGGCTGAAAGTTGGTAGGTGGAAGAAAGGCCCAAAAATACAGAGGGAGAAAATACAGGCCTAATGAATATCAGATGGTTGACCGTTGGCTATAATTACAAACTATTGTCTAACTACTTACTATTCTAATGTGACTTATTCTAACAATGGCGGTTTTCCCAGGCATTATTTAATGGGTTGTTACTGAGTAATGGACGTTATAGTAATTAGGAATTACCATAACTTTCATTGTAAGTACAATTGTACTTTTACCAAATGATACAGCCGTTTTCGAGAAAATCACTAAAAAGTGAAAAATCATCAAAAGTGAAAATCATCGCACACACACAGATCGATAATTACAAACATGTTTTTGGGTTCAGGTGGCCTGAAAACGTGTACTTCCGGTGAAAACACGATTTAAAAATATCGACATGAAAACAATATTTTCCTTTTTTATACTATATTCATATTGGGCAAAAAAAAATTATAACTAAAATTTATTCATCAGTTGTTATGGTTTCTTTGAACAGGGTATTAGTTGGAGCCCCTAAAGCAGATTCTAGAGTTAATAAATGGGATGACCATGAAAGTGGCGCTGTGTATTTTTGTGATGTCACAAAGAATGACTCTTGCAATGAAATAAGTATCGACACAGGAGGTGATTATGTTGTGAACTAACTTCTTTACATTTTAAAACTTAGTCTTAGTGTTACCACCATTTTTTCAATCATATATTTCGTAAGGCGCTCACCGGAATGATATGATTGTTACACGATAGTGACATGATGGCATTTGCAAGTTAGACAAGGGTTAGCATACGAGTCAACCCTCACCAACAAGATACAACAGATCTTTATCTCAAATTTCTCTGCTTCTCTTAGACCAGCCTTCCCGGTCATTCTAAGGCACACACTCGTGTACAGACACATAGGTTTTATCACAGTATTATAATATCTGATTTTGTTTTGTCTTGAAAGAAAGATTCTTCTTACACAAGTGATAAATTCCGTGGAGTGCGCCGCCCATTTTCCTCGTCTACTTTTTTTTGCTTTCTTTTCGCTGGTCTTTGGTTGTATTTTTTCCCCGAGGTACTTGAAGCTATCAATTTTTTAAATATTAATTTCAAGGATACATTTAAGTTTCTTAAATATATAATTTTCTTCAGCCGCTGCCATAATCGATTAATGTGTTCCTCCTATCGAAGCGAAAAATTGACTGTTATTCCTCAAGCTTGAAAGGAATAAGTACCTTATTAGCTGTTCCTTATTTATTTTACGACATCTGCAACTGATAACCTTGAGCAGCTATGAAATAACCATATACACATTAAGTTTGTCGTTAAGCGCTGAAAATCCGGCTGCCTTTATGAACTTGAAGAAACATAGAAATGGGTCAAAAAATGCTCAGAAAAATTTTTCCTGAAAGAATTTTTTCCAAAAACGTTTTGAGGTGAACAGAATGAATAGCATAAAACCCGGGTGTGCAAAAACATCAAAATTTGATTTTTTTGAATATTCTCTTTGAAACCGATGGATAAAATGCAACTTAGTTACATTTTCCTGATGTACTTTGGGAGAGGAACTAAATAACGTTCGGATCACAAATTATCAAAAAAAAACAACGCGTTTCTCCGTTGTAGCTATAATAATCAATGTACTGTAATGAAATGTAGTTTAAGGTTATATATGTGCGAATACTTTTTAAATATAAATAGATGTATAACCTATTTAATAAATATAATCATTTCTATTCATTTTTCAGGTGAACAGGAATTTAATAACAGTAAGTATGAAGATTTATGCGCATTAAGTTAGTTAAGTTAATGAAGTTTCATTTTTTTAAACTACTGTAGAACTCAGTTAATTAGGACACATATGTCTTAAGTACAAACTATTCCAATAAAACTGTTCTTCTGATAAAACGTAGAGTTCTATTATACGATATGTAAAGCATGATACATACACAAATATCGATGTGTAGACTACGTCGGTCGGTTTTGTGTTCTCAGTACGCCGGTGTGTATCATTACCAATGCCCAACCCCCAAAAGCCCTAATCACAGGCACAGATATTACGAATTATATATATATATATATATATATATTCACGCGAGGATTTACAGCCCCAGCCGTATCTCGCTTCATAAGCACCACCTCTTTCTGTCTCACCAGTCCCCATCGGAGAGCCGCCGCAAAGACATTGCCTCCTGCACCCCATCCAACCATGTCACTCCCGGCTACCTCTCTTTCTTCTACCGCCTGGCATCCACTCCCATTCCCTCTTTAGCCACCTACCATTTTCCATCTTCTGCAAACGGCCAAACCATTTCAACTGCTTCCGGGATGTGATACTCATGATACTTCCTTGAACGCCGATTCGATTCCTCATTTCAGGATTCGGAATTCGATCGATCCGCGACACAACACTGCTCCGCCTCCAGAAATCCATCTCCACCGATTTTAGGCGATCCTTCTATCCCTTTGTCAATACCCACACTTCCGCAGCATAGGTACACACACTCTCGAGGATAGCATGATAAATATTTATCTTTGTCTTCTACCATATTTTATCATTCCAAAGAATTTAACTGCCTTATAACCATTCGCCCTTGTGAAATCTTGCTGTTTACTTTCGCTGCACTTGTTCCACTCCTATTAAAGATGACTCCCAGGTACTATTTAAAACTTTCACAGCTTTTCACTACACCCGTACTCAGCTGAATATTATTTTCTGGCTCATCAACAGTAATGTGTTCATTCTTGTTTACATTTATACTGAAACCCCAATTACAAATTCAAACATAAAATAAAACTAACAACTGAAATAAATAAAATGCTGGCTAATATTAAAATTTGCATTAATTTTAAAAGACAATTTCCACTGGTTCGATGACTACACAAGATGAAGTAATTTTAATTGTATAAATTACAATTATAAATCAAAATTTATACTAGAGGGCGTTTAAAAAGTTATACAACTTTTTATTATTAACATCAAAAATGTTAAAAAGAAATTGAGAGGAATTGGGCCAGAAGACCTGACTAAAAAGGACTGATTCCTCTCACATTTATAATGCGTCATGTGCGGATGTATTATTTGAATGTTGCAGGGTACTACCGTTATAAAGAATACAAGTCTCGTCAGTGGTTGGGTGCCACTGTTAAAAGTTCTGGACAAAAAGTGCTTGTAAGTAACAAAAAATCAAGTCTTCAGTTATTTGTGAAAGTTTGAAATAATTATTTTTATTTTATCTTTATTTTAACACACTGGTTTAAAACATAAATTAGATTTTAAGAAGGTAATTGCGTATCTTGCGAGATAATGTTTTTGTTATATACATGATGAAATGTACCGGGTGTCTCACGAAGAGGTTGCTATTTTTGAATTAATATGCCGGACGTATCGCACACTCTACAGACTGGAAACTTTACAGTTATAATAAATAGATATGTAAATAAAGTACTCTTGAGTTTCATTTGTAACAGAATCTGTAAACAGCCATAATTATCATTACTATAACACACAAAATTCACATATCTTACACGAAGAGAACTTGAAATCAAAGGGTATAACAACGTGGGTTGCTGTCACCAAGGATGGTGTTTTATTGTATGACATATCCCATCAGACAATGACTGGAGACAGATTCGCATCAATTTTAACTAATCACATAGTTACTCATCTTTCTCAGGCGGAGATGCAGGACGTTTTTTTCAGTATGATAGAGCTCCTCCCCATTATGCTAATGTGCCCAAAGTGGTTTTAAACCAAAATCTTCCTAACCGTTGGACAGGTTGTGGCAGCGGCCTCATGGACTGGCTTCCGAGATCGCCAGACTTGTCTGTTTGCGATTTTTTCCTATAAGGCTTTTTGGAGAAAAACGTTTATTCTCACACCATTGCAACAGACGATGAATTAATGAAGCTGATTGAAGAGGAACTGCTGTTGATACCTCGGCAATTTTTCAAAACGCTTATGACTCATTTTTGTTTCGTTGCTATCAGTGCTTAGCTTATGATGGACATCAGTTCGGATAAAGGTTAATGAAACAAATTGTGTTCACTAATTTCAAATTTGTGGTCATCGTACGGAAATGTAATTAGCTCATTAGCTAATACATCATCAATAACGTTATTATTATGTATTTAAAGAATTATATTTTATTTGATTTTGAAAATGTTTTTCAATTCCTCTAAATAAATAAAATGTATAAATTCGGTTGCATCAAACCTCCGTTTGTTTTAATCAAAAGAAACTGGGTATATGTATTCTTACTCGTTCTATACATAGCGTAAATCTATTTTCCGTCCGTAGCGATCCAAGCGGCCAGAGAGGGGAATTTCTACATCTTTTTCACACTGCTTGTATGTATAAGAGGGATGGGAGTTGAACTACCATACTTTCTTATAGCGTGTCTCACACCCACCACTGGAAAATCAGCGAAAAGCTGCTTAGATAAAAACTTTGGAGAAAATGGAATACATTGTTGCATGCAACAATGCAACACATTGTTTCTTTTACTATCCTGACGCATTCGCTTCAATATCTAGCTTAATTAACCCGATAACCTGCTTAGAGTAGGTATTTCTTCGTGGTGGAAAGAGTTGGCTATCAGGGAAGATGAGGTGATAAAAAATATTTATATCACTGTATCAAAAAGTGTATGTATTATGTTCCAGGTTTGTGCACCTCAGTTTACAAATTATATTAATGGTAGAACAAACCTTCCGTTCCCGATTGGTAAATGCTTTGTTGCTTCAAAAAACTTTACCAGAATTCATCCGTATCTCTACTGTGGCGATTCATCAGCAAATAAACAGCTTAACTGCAGCAACATAAGTACGTTGTATAAAGATTTTTACTGTTGTTTTTTTTTGTAAACTATTTTGTCTGAAATTCAGTTACCCTGGTAAAATGAAGCCATGAGTTACTCAAATTTTTAAAATTTTAATGTTATAAAAGCTTTGTGACTTAATTTTTGTCCTGAAAATTAAAAGATGTAGGTCTCAGACCTACATCACTCTTATTTTTGAAGATAAGTGGCATTAAACAGTTGACCAATTTTGATGAAAATGATTGTGTCGGGTCCGGTAGCAGTATCTAACTTAAGTTTCAAGTTTCAAGTTGGTACGATGTTCCGTTTTTGAGATATTTTGTTCGTACAGACACACACACACACACACACACACACACACACACATATACACGCAGACACACACACACACGCACACGCGCGCGCGCACACACACACACACAGATCTATCGCTGAAAACATGTTTTTTTGGGGTTCAGGGGGTCTGAAAACGTGTACATCCGGTGAAAACTCGATTTCGAAAAATCGACATGAAAGCAATACTTTCATTCCTATGTATTCATATAGGCTCTTGCCTAAAAAAACACTCTGCTTATGTTCAGATCAAGGAAACAATCTGGTGACTTACGAGGGGTGTAAAGAAGTGGAAATCGGCTGTGAAAACGAACTTAGCGTTATAGAAGATTTATAAACATGTAAATAAATGAACTAATTTTTGGATAATATTACTTAAAAGTTAATTCGTAGTTTAGGACGACTCATTTCTGGTTTGACAATAATTTAGAAGAATTATTTAAACAATAAATACTGAATCTAATATAACATGGAGTAGTGGGTGTTTCAATGTATATTTTAAATTAGTCTTATTTACAAACAATATTATAATCATTGTATTTATATTATGATATAAATATTTATTAGTAGGTTTACAGAAAGTCTCTAGTGTTGAAGTTGTCGCCACCGGCTGTAGTAGTCCAATCGGTAAAGTAATCATAGGACCGGCCGGAGTGGCAGGGCATCCGGCGGCGTAGTCCAAAAGGAAAAAAATGGTTGGGGAAGCCTTCGCTGCTGCTTCAAGAGGAGCAGCCGCTGGCAAGCGAAAAGAGGATCGTCTGTACCGCTGCCTAAACAAATAGGAGCAGTCACCGACGCAGCGAGCAGCATTTACCGCTGCCTCCAAGAGAAGCAGTTGCCGGTGAAGCTAAAGGGACGAGAAGGGAAATGAGCGTGCGGAGCGAGAAATACTCAATGTTGAGTGCTAATTCCTTCTCCGTATCAACCTTCTCGAATGATCGGATCGATACTGACTGTTCACCTTTTCGACTTCTCTCCTTCTCTTCGATTAGGCTCAGTCCTGTGTTGGTGTTAGGTACCCACCGCCGTAAGCTGCAGTACTTCGGGCATATTATGAGAGATTAAAAAAGATATAATCTACTGCAGTGCATTCTGCACGGGAAGAAAGAGGGAAAGAGGAATCCTGGTAGAAGAAGAATTCCTGGCTCGATAATTTGAGGACCTGGTTCGGTAAGAGTGATTCGGAATTGTGCCGGATTGCGACTAATAAGGTCAAAATAACCATGATGATCGCCAACATTCAAACCGGATAGGCACGGAAAGAGAAAGATTTACACAATATTTGCCTTACGCTTAATAATGTAGTGACAACTTTAGAATTTTTAGTCTAACCAAAACATATGCTTTTCGTAATGGCCGATGCAAAAGTAAACGCCTACGGGAACTTACCTCTCCACAACACAGTGTTGATCTTCCCATTCTAACACGTATTCTCACCCAGGGCTTCAAATGAAATCTCTTCAGGTCTAATTCGTTTTGAATAAACAATTTACTTTATCCAACCCAATAGTCTGATTAGCGTGAAGTCTTGGAATTCTGGTGTTTTCATTGGTTCCATTTAGATCAACCCATTGTTCGTATTTGTTAATTTATTTTTTGTTCTTACAGAAAATTCGTCCATGTGTATTGCATATCAAGGATTCTGCGAAGCTGGTTTTTCTGCTGATTTTTCTAAGGTTAGTAAATAAATAAATAAACTTCATGCTAGAAATGAAAGTTGTAGGTTTTTCCCACGAGCTTAATAAAATAAACTTTTGCCCTAAAATACATATTAAGGCAACAATCTTTAAAAAAACAATTTTTTACCACTGAAGCACAGCCCCTCCATGAATTTAAAGAAATGTGACGCTTACCCTATCTTGTACAGTATAAAAAATATAGTAAACGAAATGATTTATAAAAAGGCGTAAGAGTCATTTTTGAGGAGACCGCAAAAGTGAAAAATCACCCAAATAATCGAAATCACTTCCGATTGATTTTGATGAAAATGTCCGTGTTGCGTTCCCTCGTAATATCTAAATTAAGTTCCTCGTTTTAACTTCGTTTTTTCAGTTTTAACGACTTTTCCGTTTTTGAGTAACTTGGTCAT
This sequence comes from Catonia carolina, assembly GCA_035578175.1. NCBI lineage: Eukaryota > Metazoa > Arthropoda > Insecta > Hemiptera > Achilidae > Catonia > Catonia carolina. The sequence goes on along the minus strand of JAQMRL010000007.1, from coordinate 13,016,914 downwards.
ATACACAGACAAATCAGTAAAAAAATCTTATTTTTAGTTTCATGGACCTGGAAACGAATATTTTGGTGAAAATTCAAATTTCAAACCATAAATTTCTTTACATATAATTATTTTAATAGAGAAAGGGGAAATAATGCACCATTTTTTAACCAGATTTTTAAATTTCAAATTTTCTGTTACTTACATGTCCTTTAGGAGACGGAATATTGCAATGATATTTTAAGTGGTTTCATTATTTTGTCTATATCAAGTGATTTGTGCTCGTTATTGTGTGTATTTTCATTAATATAAAAGACATTATGTTTTTCTAGGATGGTGAGACTGTTTATGTGTCTGCTGTGTTCAGCAACTATGGTGCAGGTAAGCCATAATATCTCTTGATTCAGCTTAATGACCCATATAAATGTATTATTTGAGAAAAGTATCCTCAGAATCGAGACATCTATTTCAGTGAAAATTTGGTACCTCAGCTCCTCGTCTTCCTCCTCCACCTTCTTCTCCTCTTTCTCTTTCTCCTCCTCCCTTTCTTTCTTCCTTCTGCTCCACCCCCCAACTACTGCTTCTATTCCTCCTCTGTCTCTACCTACACCTACTCCTCCTCTTTATTGTCTTTCTCCCTCCTCCTCCCTCTCCCTCTCTGTATATTTCTCCTCCTACTTCTTCCTTGTTTTGTCTCCACCTCTACCTACTCCTCTTTTTCTTTCTCTTCCTCCTTTTCATTTTCCTTTTCCTCTCCTTCTCTACCTCCTCCTAATTTTAATATTTCGTCCTCGTTCTCCTTTTCCTTCTGTTTCTCTTCTTCTTCTTGCCTTTCCCTTCCTCCTCTAACTCCACCTACTCCTTAACCTCTTCCTGGCTGGCCCGATAGCGTAGTCGCGTTAGCGCGACTGGCTTCTACACCGGGGTCCCGGGTTCAATTCCCGGTCAGGTCTGGCATTCTTTCATCACTCACAATCTCCTCACCGTCTGCATTAGCAGTAATTGCAAAACAGCGAACGTAAAACCAAAAAATCTCCTTTTCCTACTCCTTCTCTTTCTCCTCATCCTCCTTCTCCTTCTATTTCACCTTTTCCTTCTCTTCCAACCCCACCTTCCTTCTCCTTCTCCTTTTTCTATTATTTCTCCTCTTGCTTCTACCTTTCCCTCCTTCACCTCCACCAACTCCTTCTCCTCATCGAATGGAAGAACGGAAAGAACTTTCAGTCAAAGAATGCTAAAACTATGGGCTGCAAGAAAGCTTCCAGAAAAGTCTTAAGTCATTTTACGTGGTTTAGAATGGGCCTAAATGAAAAAGTAACATTGAAAAACTTACCAAAAGCTTTGAATCCATATGATACATATGCTTTTTTTAGTTTATTTTAAGTCGCATTAACAGCTTGGTCATAGCGAGTACAGTGGGTAATTTAACTTGATCAGTTAGTTTTAATTTGTTATAAATTCAAGACCCTTACCGGGAATCGAACCAAGTACCTCCGTGTTGTAGGCTAGTGCTACCATTATATTACAGAGGCGGCCTATTGCAAATAAGAGGTTTTAGTTAAATAAATTATCGATTGTATTTTTTCGATTAAAATTTCTGGTATCATTTAATTGGTAGGTCGAGTTTTCAAACACAATCTTCAAAGTGATATAATTACCTCTTCTGGTGTTGAAAAAATCAAGGACTTATACAATGGGTATTCAGTAACATCAGGTCACCTTGGTTTGAACGACAACGAAAAATATATCGCTGCTGGTGTACCTAATGAAAACCAGTTTCGAGGAAAAGTAAGTATATATATATATTATTATTTTGTTTTGTGTATTTACAGATTTTTCCGAGACTGTGGAGTAATATTAGTGGAACGGAATGAGGCACTAATTTAGTAGTGATGAGATGAAAAATTAATAAAAAATATTTAACAGTTAATAAAGTTTTTAGCAAAAAGTGGTAATGCTTATGCGATCTAAGCTGGTTGAGGAAGGAGATGGGTGACAGGTGATAGAAATCAAATCGATTACTAATCAAGGGATTACTAATCATAATATATACATATATTATATTAATATTTACTCCATGACATAACATATCAAAAAGCACTTAAAAATGACAAAATTTGCAATGAAACGCTTGATATGTTTAAAATAGAAAAATAATATTTTCCGTTTCTTTTCGTTTTTTCTTACCTTATTTTATACCAATTTGTTCAGAATTTAATTTTTTACAAGTTTTCTTTAACTTTTATTTATTTATTAGTCTCTATAACAAATTTATTGTAGTTTAAACATAAAAAACGTGTTTTTGGGCACAGTTTTTTTCTGTTTTACGTCGGATATCTTCAAAACCAAGAGATGTACAGCTGTGGGACCTGTTTTATTCGATTTTTCAGGTTAAAAACCATAAGAAACCATGAGTTCGTTCCTTAATTTATTTTCTCGGAATTTCAGAAAGTCTTAATTTCATCGAGGGTACTGAGTTTCGGGCGAAATACTGCATAATATACATAAAGCAAAATATCTTTTCACAGAATTTAAATTTTGCATTATTTGATAAAAATGGTTGGATGACACGTTTATTGAAGCAAGCAATTAAGTATGTAGTGGTACCAAATAAATTGATAAGTAATGAATTAATATAATGTTAAAATTTAGGCTTATCAGTTTTATCTTGACATGACCTATACTCCATTTTGGAGCCACCTGGAGTTATAAAAAAACTTACGATAAAGGCAAGGCAATTGGTCAAAGCCTCAAAAGCGTCTGACGCTAGGACTGTCTCAATGTGGAACGTAGATCATGTCAAGGCTGTTTCCAGAGGTTCTTTAACAATAAGAAACAACTTAACTAACATAAGGCACAAAATACCGAGTAAAAACTAAAAAGAGAACAATAAAATTATATGTGTTAGTCTTTTGAAGTCAGGTCCCTTCCTTTTGACAATCTACTAACCCTCGGAGCAAATAATAGCAACTACGTTTATTACCTCGTATAGAGCTAAATTTTAGACCACATGAGGTGACTTTAGACGTTTCTGGAAACTCTTTTTCCAGCCTACATTCACAGCATTCGCTCACTGAAGTCTTTTCTCCCTTCATCTTTCCACTCGGTGTTATGTTTTTGCTCTTTACGGAAGCCCTTTAAAGTCCGTAATGATTTGTATGAATTTGATTCGATTCATTAAGTTTTCCCGGTTTATTCCGGTTTCTTAATATTCTTTCTGACTTCTTTAAGGGTACCCGGAACGGAGAAAATTGAAACTGTTTACATTTCCGGTATTTTACTCATTATGAAAAAAGTGTTTTCTGCATCCAATTGTATATATTTTGTTGGGGATTTTGCAGTTTTTATTCTAAAAAACAAAACAAAAAAATTAAAAAAAGTTGAACCCTTACGTTATTTTCTAAACGTTACCAGTTTGTATAACATCTCTATTTTTTGAATGACAAAAGATAACACAAATTTTTTTATTTTGTACAATATTTTTTGTTTTAAAAATGTAAGTTGACATAAGACCAGCAGTGAATGTAGCATATTGAATTCTGTGTGTAATAAATCTAACTGGTCATTGTATTTTATAACCTTACATTCTCATATTTTTCTTGCTTCACGTAAATTACAATTTTTGACACATAAGGAACATTTTCTCAGCCAACTGTGAATGGATTTTAATGAAATTTTTGCATAGCCATTTATAACATAATTTTAATGTACTGAGTTAATATTACAGTCAAATTATGTGTTTCAATACTTATTTTCTACTTCAATAGGCAAAAAAATTATGATTATCAAAATAGGTAATTTCAAAATGTGTTTCCTTACTTCCTAACAATATACGAAGACGCTACTAACTCAGTGGGTGTAGAATAGCCTGAAAAGTAACCGCAAAAAATTGGGCCGGATAAGTCTAATAGTTTTTGAGAATATGTTCCTTACATTAACATTATGGAGATAGGCATTCCGGGTACCCTTAAACCTTATCCGACACTGACTTTATCCAACACCTTAGGCCTATTGTGTACCTTTAGTCTTCTTTTTCTAATCGTTTAAATTAATCGTTCATTTTCCTTGTACAGATCTTCTTGACCTCGTAATCTTCATTGTCCGTCTTCTACCTTTGAGCTTATTATCTTGCAGATGATCTTTCTCTCAAATTTATCTGTTTCTCTTAGACCAGGCTTCCCGGTCATTCGAAAGCACTCGTTTGCGTACAGACACAGGGTATTATAATGTCTGTTCCAATTATTGGTACGTGCAACCGATTCTGTCCTAGCAGAAACAACATACTGACCATGATTTGTACTGATTGTTTAGAATGTACGACAAAGTTAAGACCACATTTCCGCTATTGTACCCGGTTGATAGTACACATGAATGGGGATGTGACCATCCGATAAGCACAGACCTAGAACTAGCTTTTTCTCTGATTTTTTAAAACCGCGTTTAAAATGGTCTACTGACAGTTTTCGAAATATTTCTATTTTTTTTACAATTACCAGTTACTCGGATACCACCCCACCCTTATATTAAAGGCTCTAATTTTTTTGGCCTGGTTCAAGTGGTAGATTATTACTAGTAAATTACTCTTTCATTTAAAATACATAATGATACATTATAGCCTGTAGTTTTCATTTTCATTTTCTGGGTTGACTACCCCCTTAAAAAGGTTTAACTGACAAGCCAAGTGTCAATATTAGCGAACTAACATAGCAAAGTCACTAAATGATTTATTAAGTTTTTCTAAGAAAACAAGGTAGCCCGGGAGGGAAAAATATAATGAATGATTTACTTTTACAAGGGCGGAAAATTAAAAAAAAAATAATGGTTTACTCTCCATTTACAGATATTGCTCTACAATAATTCTGATTTTGGTGTCAGTTTTCAATCTGTCTCCGGTGAACAGATGGGTTCCTATTTTGGTTACGCTTTGACTACGGCAGACGTTAATGGAGATGGATTGGACGATTTGATTGTAGGAGCTCCATTGTATTCGCACCAAAGCAGCAGCATCAATAGCGATTTTGAAACTGGACGAGTTTATATTTTTTATCAAAATAGTAATAAAATGGTTAGTTTTGAATTTGGTGTGTATGTACTCCGTTTAAAATTTTATTACTTTATTTCTCTTTATCCCCAGTATCAATGATATCAATAATGTGTCAGGTGTTTAAGGATTTTCTGTAACCAAATGTCAACTGATTTTAAAATTTGTATTGCCTCTTTCTCCTCTTCTTTCTCTCCTTCACCTCCTCGCTCTCTTCATCTCCTCCCTCTTTCTTGCAACCCCTTCTCCTCCTTCTATCCACTGTTCTTCCTCCTCATCTTCTTTTCGTATCCTTCTTCTCTTCTTCCCTTTTTCTCTTCTTCTCTTCTCCTCCCCATTTTCTCTTTCTCCTTATTTTCCTTTTGCTTATCCTACTTCTTCTGTTTCTCCTTCTCCTACTCCAACTCCATTTTCTTTTTTCTCTTCCAAATTGCTACATGTTCATTGGTAACATTCTTAACTCTCTCCAATCGTTGCCTCTTTTTCATTACTAAAGTTCTACTCCATTTTCCAAATACCTAATTCCTTTCGTTTTCAATAGCTTTTCCCGATTTTCCTGTCCTACTTCATTTTTATTTTTTTCAATTTTCAAAATTTTCACTTAATGTGGGTTAGGGTGAACGCACATAGAAAGGAGCTGGATCAATGAAACATTTTGCCCCGAGTAACGCATGCTTTGCTTTATTTAGTGTGCGTTGCAAAGGGTGACAAGACGGGAGGATCATGGAGCGGCTATTGGGTAATTTTGAGTTTGTGATTGACAGAGTTAACAAGTGCCGAGGTTGTGGAAGAAGAGGTCAATGTTGCTATAGCTTTATGGCAGTTCGTTCAAATATTAGACTCAAGACCGGGTAGAAGCTGTTGGGGAAGCTGAACGAGGAAAGAGACCTTTTATCTTACATCAATGAACTGAAACGTGATCCTGTTAAGTTTTATAACGACTGTTGTATGAGTATAACCAGTTTTATAGTATTGTTCACGGTTAGTTTACTAGACGGTAGGGATCATCAACAATATGCGCAGTGACAAGCCCCGCCCTCTGACGTCACTGGTCACCAGCGACAGCTGACGCACGATACTTGCCGTGTCATTCTGTGATGTTTACTAGTCTTAATACAGTCTGTAATACTTTACGAGTCTTTAATAATGGTGTTTTGTGCGATTACCGGGTGTTCTAATCACAATAGACACCAAAAGGAGTTGGATATTATAAGTTTTGCCGTTTTCCAAAGGCTATTGAAACTAGATTGAAGTGGATAAAATGCTTGTTAGCGGGCCGATTCATTTTCTGCTGATAGTGGTCGAATGTGTTTAGTACATTTCCACGCTCCGCATCGGATTATGTACGCGATTTCAAATCTGAGTTGCTATATCTTCCATTAAAACGTGTCTTAATGACGAGTTCAGTCCCACATTTAAATTTTCCGATTTGTTTTACCGTTCTACGCGGTAAACCCGACTTGTAGTGAACGTAAAAATCGAGCAGGAAAACGGTACGCTCGTAAGGAAGTTTATGATGTTTTAAACTCATCATCCAATTATAATACAGGCAGTTCACAAAATGAAGGATAGCCGTAGAGAAAGGTAGGCCTTGATTTAATTAAGAACTGCAAAATTTTAATGTTGTGCAGTCAGAGGAAACTGATATCTTAAAAAGTGAAAACGCCGAATTAAAAGAAAAAACAAGTTACTTAGAGAAAAACTTCAGACCACAAAACGAAGAATTATTAAAATTAAAATCGATTTCCCGTATAAAGATACTTAAACTGCTGTGTTTGTAAAAACAATGCAAATATCCTACCGTCACTACGCACCGGCCGAGTTGTTGGGGACCAGACTACGTCATCTTATATCTCACAGCAGCTGCGCGTGACCGATACCGTCTGGTATAGTAATCGTGGTATTGTTACAACAAAACAAACCGACAGACGTCAGGGAACTGGTGACGACGTGCAATTGCAGAGTGGAATACTCGGTCTGCTCATGTGCGGATAGAAATTGCTCCTGACCACCTAACGTGCAACATAATGCTCCGAGTGCCACGTGGTGTTGCGAGGCGTTGGGACTATTGAGGTAAATATGAGGTAGTTATACTGTACCTCATTGGTTGGGACACACTTGCTCTCTCCGAGTGCAGTAGTCCCATTTAATCGCTTATATAAGTGTGTAATCCAACAAAAACGAAGGGGAAAGATGTTCATTTATTTATTTATTATTGCTAAAATCAAGTACAATGAATCTTATCCTATCTTATTTCCTAGTACCCGCATAGGACTAGCCTGTGCGCGGATATAAGTTGGTTTATTTTGTTATTTATCCTGTTATAATAATAGTTTTTTTTCATTGCTCTTGCTCCTTTCTGTATACGCTTACCCTTATCGCTGCTACAACGAAACTTGGGAAGAGGTTACCTTCTTATAACCAATTAAATATGAAGTTTCTCTGAGTTTCTTTCACAGCACAAGCGTATTTTTCTGATACGCCTCTAAGACGTTCAACATGGTATTGAACCATCGCCAATTATAATCACTGGCAAACCATCATAATAACAAACACTTGAAGAACTTAACCTTAGTCTCCCAGCACAAATCTGTTCGGCGACACAGTATCCCAGTGGAGTTGGTTACCAAACCGGCCAATATAATAAAATAAAGAAATATTATGGAACATATAGAAATCTTAAAAGTCAGCGTTATTGAAAATGGTTTCACCAAAAATTGCATGAGGTACCTACGTACTACAGGAAATTTTAGTGAAACATTAATAAAATATAGTTTGATTTTCTAAAACTTGTATTAATATTTTATTAATTTTATGATCGTAGGCACCGTTTAATGAAGATTCGAAAGTAGTTATTGATGGCGTCATACGAAGAGGTAGATTCGGATTGGCTTTAACGTCATTGGGTGATATTAACAGAGATGGCTACACTGGTAAATATATTATCATATTTTATTCACAATACAATAAGATCGTGGTTGAAATGAAAACTGGTGTTATTCAGGGTGATTGACTATATGTTAGAGAAGATTATTCGGAAAAGGGAAGTGTGGACCTTGCCAAGAAGAGCTTGTTAAACGACCTGGTAATTGTTTCTATGAAGACGGAAACAGCAATAGAACAAATTAGTGTATTAAAAAACCAAGCAGAAAAAGCAGAACTGCAGATTTCAAAACACTAAATACATTATGAACATCTAAACAGCCCCGTATCACTTTAAATATGGAAAAATTGTAAAAGTTTATAGCTTCAAGTATCATTATTATCGAGGAGATAATAAAATTGAAGACTAGCTATATTGTAACATCATTTAGGCCTATTTGAAATTCACAAAGTATTCCTCCCGGGGATCGCTGTTTTCTGTTTCCTATAGAGTTTCTCCAGGTTTCCTAGAGACTTTTTCCTTGACCTATATTTTCCTTTAAATAACCTGTATTCTATTATGTTACTAAACAGAATCAAAAGTGTTTGAATCAGTAAAACGCGTCACTTGTAAAGCGAGTATTAAAATATTTTGATTCTTCATCTCATCCAGTGTTCATTTTAATTTACTTATCTGCAAAAGTATCTGTATGTAGATTGTCCCAAAATAATACCACTTTTTATCGCAAGTTGTTTTTCTTCATTTTCATCACGTCGTTAGTAGGTCTTCCAGAAGGCTCCGACTCCTTCGTGCATGTTGGTACAGGCTCCCCAGAATCCAAAGGCCTGTGTGTGTCACACAAAGAGACGGTAGATTCCGATCTGTGAGGGTGGTTATCACCTGAGGTAGTTTTATTTAAGAGAGATTCCATCATGCTTTTTTTCTACAGTAAGCTGAAAAATAAAAACGATGCAATAGAGTAGGCCTAATTTCGGTCCGCCCGATCAGTCGTACAATTAAGAGACATTCCATCATGCGATTTAAAGTTACCTGAAGAAGAATGGTGGGTTAGAGTAACCTCGCTCTGTCAGATTTACCACCACGGTTGTAAGCCATAGGCTCTCCTCTTTAGGTCAGTAGAGCAAATGCTCTACCTATCCAAAGCCACCACCTAGAGGTCGTAACTCAAAATCTGGACCTTAATGACCATCCCCAGCCAAACCGTTTGCCGGATTTGATCACTTCAAACTATTTCGGTGCAGGAGAACGAGCCCCCTAGGGCAAAAATGTACATATTTAAAGTTTTAGGAAATTGGAAAATCTACAGCTTGAATTCTGAACATTTTTCTGCAACACTTAGTTTAGCGTCAATTAGTAATTTACTATATATTTTGTTCGTTTAAATCGGTTAAAAGATACGATTTTTTTAAGATTGAAGCTTAAGTATCCATTTTACGACAAAAGTGTATAATAACTTATAATCAAAGTTATAAAATATAAAAGATCTACAATTTTTATTTGAAAAACTTTTTCTACAGAGCTTAGTGAAATCCAGAGGTTTATTTTCATTGTGCGTCGTTCACTATGATTAAAATTAGGTTTTGTTTTTAATTTTAAATTGTTTGTTGTTTAGGTCAACAGCTGAAAGGCTGGTTTGAACCTCTAGAGGGTTTAATAAGTAAAAACGAGGAATGATGTGGTTTACTATTGCCTTCCTCTCTGACTTGAAAGAATATGCATATCAGCATGCCAGGCCCTCCGAAAAACATCTACTTTCCACCCTGCAAATGGTACCTTCACTTCAGTCACCACAGGGTCTGGCTGTATAGTGAAATCCATCACTGTCAGTGGAGATAACTCTGACTAGTGCCTTTTACACCTCTACCTTTTCTGTTATTAAATAGTTCAGTCATATAATTGGCTGACTATGTGATAAAACAGAACTATTTTTTGTAGCCCTGGAACCAACAGATCGAGTGCAATTAATTTAACACTCTATCTGCCCGTTATGGGCAATTACATAATATTGTTTAGATAATGATAAATAATAGGTTATATTTTTCATTATTTACATTGGGAAGAGAAAATCTTTCGTACTAGTGTTTTTATTTCTATATTTGAACAGATATCGCAGTAGCTGCTCCGTATAATGAGTTATCAGGATTAGGAGCTGTTTATATTTATCATGGATCTTTGCAAGGAATGTATACCACTCCAACACAAGTAATACATGCTGAAGATATTCCTAAACCGGTTAGTGCATTTGGATTTTCTTTGTCTGGAGGTGTGGATTTAGATGACAATTTTTATCCAGATTTGGTAATTGGTGCTTACGAATCAGATGCAGCGTTTTTGTTCAGGTAACGTTTGAAGATTTCCTATATTTTTACTTCCTCTTAAATATATAGAAAAGAAGAATTTTGTTGTCACGCCAATTTTTTAAATAGAGCGTCAATTAATGATTTTCTGTATTTTACTCGTCAAAATCGGTAAAAAAAGTTAAATTTTGAAGATTGCGGCCTTAACATTTGCATTTACATTTTACAACAAAAATTTATATTATAGACTAACTAAAGTTATAGAAATTAACAAATCTACAGCTTTTATATGAAGCATTTTTTTCTAAAGAGCTTAGTTTTGCATCAATTAGTTATTAATTTTACGTTTTTGTAAGTCCTACAGAGGTTGATTTACATAGCGTCTTTCACTCATGATAAAAATTATGTTATATATGTTACTTTCTCTTGCCTATAAGAGTATTAGGAAGGAAAGTATTATTTTCATGTCGATTTTTTGAAATCCAGTTTTCACTCGATCTACACGTTTTCAGACTTCCTGAACCCCCCAAAAAAAACATGTTTTTAGCGATTGGTCTGTACGTGTGTGTGTGTGAACAGAATATCTCAAAAACGGAACATCATACGAAGTTGAAACTTAAAACTTAAGTTGGATACCACTAGAGGACCCGACACAAACATTTTAATCAAAATCGGTCAACCGGAAGTAGTTTATTCGTGTCATTTTTAATTTTTTTGCGAGTTTCTCAAAAACGGCTCCTACGATTTTTTTAAAAATCGCCTCATTTACTACATTTTTTATGCTCTACAAGATAATATAGGCGCCATGTCTGCTGAAATTCTTGGTAAGGCTGTTTTCTTATAAAAAATGTTTTTTAAGATTGCCACTTTAATATGCATTTTAGCGCAACAATATATCTGGTAAAAGTTGTAGAGAATTCAAAAACCTGCAACTTTTATTTTCAACATTTTTTTATAGATAGCTTAATTTAGCGGTAATTATCAATTTTCTGTTTTGTTTCACGAAAATGTGTAAAAAATTCGATATTTTTAATATTTCAGCCGTTTTTTCTACGCATTTTACGACAAAAGTGTAAAATAAAATCTATAGAAAATTTAAAGTTCTACAACATTTATTTCAAGCATTTTTCTTTACAAAGCCTAGTTAAGCGTGAAAGAGTGATTTTCCGTATTTTTAAGCCAATGTGAATTTGTTTTTCATTTTGCATCATTCACTCATGATTAAAATAAGGTTATGTTGTTTGAGGTTAGTTTTTTGTTTTTTTTTAGTGTTTTATTACTAATATTAAGTTATATTGTTCATTATTTGCATTGGCAAGACAAAGTCGTGTGAGTGGTCATACCAGAGTTTTCATACTGCATTGTTTTTTAATGATTAAATATAAGCTTAATAAAAGAACACCTACCCTAGGACATGACTTTTAGCCATAAGTTGGGTAGGTCAAGTTCCTCCACCTCGTACGTACACTGTGAATTGTAAATGTATTAAAGCTTTAGGAAGGAATGTGTATGAATGGGTTACTATTGTAAAAAATAAACATTTATTATTATTAATATTATTATTATTATTATTATTATAGGTTGTATATTTCTCATTATTTACATTGGTAAGAGAAAGTCATGTGAGTTTTACAAGCCAAATTTTTGTCTGTAACAATCGTATGCCTTGTGAAATTATGTAGCAATTAAATAATTATATTACACTTATCAAAATTTTCAGAACTCTAAAAAATAACGTAACTAATGACTGGGAGAGTTGCACAAAAAAAAGGATAACACACAACGTTGAACAATTTTAAAGTACGTTTTTTACAGAAGAGGGACATGAAGTGAACTGATCTTGCAGACAGAATATAGCAGACGATGGAATTGAAAGAAACACAGTATATATTCGCATACGTGAATCCCAATCCAATTGTACTCTACACTCCGCATTGAAAGTGTTAAATTAATTTAAGTATTTTTATATATCTGAAAAAATTCATTAGGGTATTCTATTGTTGTTGAAAAAATGAAGTTTTACAACAGTTTAGTCTTAAAGAGTATTTTAGATAAAAAATTCACATAATTCACAAATGATTAATGTTGAATACGTATAATTTTAATATAGCAATATGTAATGATGTCAATTATTTCTTGTCTGTTTTCATTTAGGACAAGACCAATTGCTGAAGTTGAAGCATCTATAAAATTTGAAAAGAAAGATATTGATTTGAGCAAGACTGATTGTTTGTTAGATGGAAAACCATCTGCTTGCCTCAATCTCACAGTGCACTTTAGTTACAATGGGATTTCAGTTGATGATCAATTAAGTAAGCAATTTTTGTGACAAAACTTTTGAATTTATTTGTTAAGAAAAGTAATACACATATGCTTGTTGAACGTAAACGAAGACAAATAGCAAGATGTGGCAAAAAGTAAATACAATTATTTCGCTTTAAAATCGTATATTTATTTTTCATTATTGTCACCTTTAAATCTAACACGTTTCTCCCAACGCGTAACAAGTTTTTCATGTTAGAGAAAAATTCTTTCGATTTTTCTTGAATAGATAATGCGACAGCTGTCTTCACCTTATCATCCAAAGTGTAATGATTACCCCATAACAATAAAAAAATAATAATGAGACATAAGGTGTATCTTGAGTAAAAGAAAAACATAGAAATTGCAAGAAGTGAGATCGGGGGAGTAAGGAGGTGAAGAATAAATTTAAACTTTAGGTTTCGCAGAGCCACTTCAGTTGCATGCGAGTTGTTGTGGACGAGCGTTATCATGTTGTCAGATTATTATCATATTGGCGCCAGCCTGCTTCTAACCCAACAAACTTTTGGAGATGTTTTAAAAGTTGTATATATCTAAAAAAAATTACTGTTGCTCTTCGTTTCAGATAATCGGTCACATAAACTCAGTTGGCATCAAAAAATATACTCAAAAGAAGTTTTTGAGAATGCTTGTGTTTTAAACTTTTTCGTCTGAGGAGATTCTGGATGTCGATATTCAGGGCTCTCTCTATCTTTTCTCTTCCGGGTCGTAATGATGGACTCATGACTCGTCCCCTGTCACAATGTTCATAAGCAAGTCGTCCCTTCATCACGATAGCGATGCAACAATTGCTTACAGTACTCCAATCAATGCTGTTTGTTCTTGTGTTTGAGACTACGTGATACCCATCGTGCATAGATTTCACGGTAACTCAACTGTTCAGTTATGAAGCTGACACGTTTCTTGGATATTCCAAAATGGTTTGCAATAATTTTTTAGTGATTTGGCGGTCATTTTGAATCTAATCATCAATAGTTCAGCCGTTCTAAGTTTGCTCCTACTGTCAACAAACAAAAGCCACCTACTACAGGGTGCACGCTAGAGTCCGCGACTTTACGGATGTCGTATTCCTATTAAGTTAACTATTTTTTAAATTATAAGCACTTAAAGTACTAAAAACATCAGTCATGATATGATGTAGGACTAACAATTTCATTTATAAAAATACTTTTAACAGTATTTTGAATTTAAATACTTTTGAAAGTATTTTGTTGTTACTTTATAGTCAGCGTGTACACATTTTGATATAATGCGCATGCTCAGTGACGTCATTATTTGTTTACATTAGGAGCAAACTTAGAGAGGCTGGAGTATACAAGTTTTTGATGTTCATCGTCGTGCCATTTTTTCGCATTATTTATCTATATATGTATGTTATTTGTAAAAAAAAAAATACAGTATATAATAACGATATTAAAATGTGTTGAATTGAACGATATTAAAATCGGTCAGTTCGTTTGAGTACTGTAAAAGCGGAAGAAATCAGCGAAAATCGGTTAATGTGCAGCGGTTAGTTACAACTGAATATCTCAGTTAACGTGTATTTTAATAAAATTAAATTACTTTAACACACGAAATGAAATTGATGAAGTGTTTTGCTTGATGTTCGGTTCGAGACAACCAATTATTTGTTATTGTAATTACACATTTTGAATCGTTAGTAAAAGATTTTAAAAAATGTTCGATATTTAATGATGTTAAAATAATTTTGTATTAATAATTTGTTACAAATGTAACAAATAATAATTTGTTTTATCCCTAATGTGTGTACGTTGCAATCTGTTCAATTCAGAACAATAAGCAACCCCATGATCCAATGAGATGAGTATGATGTGTATGACGTGTAAATGAGATGTAGTCTTGTACAAATCCAGGCCGACCATTCCTGAAAAAGTATGGTTAATTGAACCCCAACCCGCAAAGTAAACCGGTAACTACTGTCTAGAATTCAAATCCGTTTAAAAGTAACTTCCTTCACTAGAATTTGAACCAGCAACCTTCGTCTCCGAAAATCAGCTGTTAAACAGCTTACTCGCTGCGACGACTTTACCTTTAGACCAACTCGACGGGTCAACAAATAATTTTTTTTTTAATTCCTAATATGTGTACGTTGTAATCTGTTCAATTCAGAACAATAAGCAACCCCATGACCCAATGAGATGAGTATGATGTGTATGACGTGTAAATGAGGTGTAGTCTTGTACTGACCCAGGTCGACCACTCTTGAGAGAGTATGGTTAATTGAACCCCAACCATCAAAGTACACCAGCAACCACTGTCTAGTATTCAAATCCGTATAAAAGTAGCTATCTTTACTAGGATTTGAACCAGGAACCTTCGTCTCCGAGTGGCGACGACTTTACCTGTAGATCAATCCGATGAAACAAATAATTGAATAGAAAAATGAAATAATGTGGGAATTGCTTTGAGATTATAAATACAGATAAACTTGAGCAAAATCTTAATGTTCTTAAATAAATTAAGTTATTATTAAATCCTCTAGTAAAATAATAAAATAATATCTAATATGAAAATAAATAAACTGTTTTTAATAATAATAAATTATTTATTTATTTATTTTTTTAAGTATAATTAATTGGTTAAATTTGAAAATTTAGAAGATACGGAAAATTAAAATTTTAAATAAAACTATAGTATATAAAGATATTTGCTCGTAATACAATTTAGAACTCGGCTGTTCTAAATAAAAGAATTATGAAATTGATGTAACAGCTGGTTGCTAAAAATGGAACAGTAACAGTAAATGGAAAGTTTTTTGATGTATGTATGGTAGAAAAAATACTAATATTGTTGTTATGTATGTATTTTAGCTTTTAATATTCAGTTACAACTCGACATATTATTGCCAGAAAGTTCTCGTATGGTTTTTGTAAACAATTCTAAAACCAATAATCATACTATAAAAATCAAGAAAGGTGAAAAATTTACTTTACCAGTAGAAGTCCATACTAAGGTAAGGTTTACTTAATTTTTATTTTTGTATTTTATATTTTCATCCTAAGAGCTATGTGTAAACCACCGGGTTGGTCTAGCTGTTAACTCGTCATTTCGATTCATCTGTTTAACAGCTGATTTTTTGAGACGACTGCTCCTGGTTCAAATTCTGGTAAAGTTCGTACAGCAGGAGTACCCCAAGGATCGGTCACTGTTTTGAAGAAACAGTGCTCTAAACTCGGGTATCTATAATAAAGAAATCGACAGTACATAATTGTGGTTTAGAGTTGAGTACTGGACGTCAACAACGTCATCCGAAAATTCTGGATTCAATCTAGGAAATTAAACGACTTCTACCGTTCTTTAAAAAAAGTACAGTTTTACAACCTTCATAACAATCAAACTTTAAAGATGTTTATGGCTTAAAAAAGTCTTTTTTCTTGTTTCCAGCTAATTTTAGACCAAGTGCGGTGACGTTAGACGTTTCTAGAAGCTCTTTTTGTAGCCCACATTCTCAGCATTTGCTCATCTAGGCTTTTCTCCTTTCTTCTGTCAACCCAGTACTCTGTTTTTGCTCTTCATGGAAGCCCTTAAATTCCTTAATTAGTTGTCTGGATCTGGTTCGGTTAATTAAGTTTCCTCGCGTTATTTCAGTTTTCTCAATAAAAGTGGGGCTCGTTAACATGCACTGAAAAGTGTTTAGAGTAAATAAACGGGCAAATGATTCTGCCGGGGATGGTCGGTAAGGTTCAGATTTCGAGGTGCACCCTCTATTTGGGGTCTTGGATAGGTAGAGCGTTTGCTCTACTGAACTAAAGAGGAGAGCTTAAAGCGGAAACCGTATTGCTAAATCAGATAGAGCGAGGTTACTCTATCACACTATTTATACTTTTTAGGTGCCTTTAGACCATATAAGATGGAATGTCTCCTTACTGTGCTAGTATGTATAATGTAATAAAAAATTCTAAGCTAATATGTATTTATTTATTTATTTATTTACAGCCAGGAATTAAAGATAAATTTACACATATTCAAGCTGAAATGATTTATAATTTATTAGATACTGATCAGTCTAATCCAGAAAGTCGGAACAACATAAAATTGTCAACATTACTTGATCCTAGTGTTAATAATGTGAGAAAAGATTCCGTAAAAATTAAGATTGATTGTCGTTCAGATAGTGTTTGTTACCCAGATTTACAAATTAAAGAAATTACGTAAGTATTTAAATTATTGTATTAAGAATATTATCATCTCACTGGGTTGGTCTAGAGGTAAAGTCGTCGCCAAAATCAGCTGTTTAACACCTGATTTTTGGAGACGAAGGTTTCTGGTTCAAATCCTAGTAGAGGTAGTAACTTTTATACGAATTTGAATGCTAGACAGTGGTTACCGGTGTTCTTTGATGGTTGGGGTTCAATTAACAATACTCACTCGAGAATGGTCGACCTGAGTCTGTACAAGACTACAACTCATTAACACTTCATACACGTCATCCTCATCTCGTTGGATCATGGGATTGCTTATTGTTCTGAATTGAACAGATCGCAACGTACACACATTAGGGATTACAAAAAAAAAATATCAATTTACTGGGTTAGTCTAGTGGTGAAGTGTCGCCACAATTCAGCTGTTTAACAGCTGATTTTTAAAAACGAATGTTCAGTGGTTGAACATAGTAATTTTTACTTTCTCTTGCCTATATGAATAAATAGGAAGGAAAGTATTGTTTTCATGTCGATTTTTCAAAATCGAGTTTTCACCGGATCTACAAGTTTTCAAACCCTCTGAACATAAAAAACATGTTTTTAGCGATTGGTCTGTGTGTGTGTGTGTGTGTGTGTGCGCGTGCGTGTGGGTGTGTGAACAGAATATCTCAAGAACGGAACATTTTACGAACTTGAAACTAAAACTCAATCTCAAACGAAACAGCTCCTACGATTTTTTTAAAAATCGCCTCATTTACTACATTTTTTATGCTCTACAAGATAGGGGCCATGTCTGCTGAAATTCTTGGAAAGGCTGTTCTCCCGTAAAAAAATTGTTTATTTAAGATTGTGACTTTAATAGTCTATGCATTTTAGCGCAAAAATTTAATAATAAAACTTGTAGAGAATTTAAAATTCTACAACTTTTATTTCAAACGTTGTTTTGTTTAACGCTTGGTTTAGCGGTAATTAGCGATTTTCTGTTTTTTTCACGAAAATGTGTAAAAATCGATTTGTTTTAATCATGTTTTTAGCGATTGGTCTGTGTGTGTGTGTGTGTGTGTGTGTGTGTGTGTGTGTGTGTGTGTGTGTGTGGGTGCATGGGTGTGTGAACATAATATCTCAAGAACAGAACAGTTTACGAACTTGAAACTAAAACTTAAGTTAGATATCACTAGAGAACGCGACACGAACATTTTCATCAAAATCGGTCAACCGGAAGTAGTAGTTTTTTTAATTTATTTAACGTTCCATCAACTGCATATATGCATATATGACTAGTATGCATTTTACGACAAAAGTGTATATAATCAAATTTATATGAACTTTAAAAGATCTACAACTTTCATTTAGAGCATTTTTCTCTACAGAGCCTAGTTTAGCGTGAAAGAGTGATTTCCCGCATTTTAAAGCCAAACTGAGGTTGATTTTCATTTTGCGTCTTTCACTCATGATTAAAATAAGGTTGTTTTTTGAGGTTAGTTTTTTATTTATTTCTAATGCTAGGTTACAATGTTCATTATTTGGATTGACAAGAGAAAGTTGTGTGAGTGTTTCACATCATTTTTTTTTTTTTTTTTTTTTTGGTTCCTAGTAAAGGTAATGTAGTTGTTACATTAATGTGTAATCAAAGAATATCTCGTAGTTACCAGTATTCTTTCATGGTTGGGGTTCAACTAATATTCTCTCAGGAACAGTCGTTTTAACTCTGTAGCCTACATTAGAAATTAAAAAAAAGAAATATATACATATAATTTTCTGTGCCTATGCGTCGTACAGAAAAATGTTTTACTTGCTTTTACTTTCTCTTGCCTATATGAATATATAGGAAGGAAAGTAACTTATTGTTTTCATGTCGATTTTTCGAAATCGAGTTTTCACCGGATCTATACGTTTTCAGACCCCCTGAACCCAAAAAAACATGTTTTTAGCGATTGGTCTGTGTGTGTGTGTGTGTGTGTGTGTGTGTGTGTGTGTGCGTGCGCGTGTGTGTGCGTGTGTGTGCGTGTGTGTGTATGTGTGCGTGTGTGTGTGTGTGTGAACAGAATATCTCAAGAACGGAACATTGTACGAACTTGAAACTTGAAACTTAAGTTACATACCACTACCGGACCCGACACGAACATTTTCATCAAAATCGGTCAACCGGAAGTAGTAGTAACTTAGTTTATTCCTATAATTTTTCACTTTTTTGCGATTTTCTCAAAAACTGGTCCTACGATTTTTTTTAAAAATCGCCTGGTTTACTCAATTTTTTATTCTCTACAAGATAGGGTAGGCGTCATGTTTGCTGAAATTCTTGGTAAGGCTGTTTTTACGTAAAAACATAGTTTTTTTAAGATTACGGCTTTAATATGCAATTAAGAGCAAAAATGTATATAATAAAAGTTGTAGAGAATTTAAAACCCTACAACTTTTATTTGAAACATTTTTTTGTATAACGCTTAGTTTAGCAGTAATTAGCAATTTTCTGTTTTTTTCTCATGAAAACGTGAGAAAAATCGATTTTTTTAAGATTTCGGCCTTAGTATGCATTTTATAATAAAAGTGTACATAATCAAAATTATAGAAAATTAAAAGATCTGCAACTTTTATTTAGAACATTTTTCTCTACAGAGCCTAGTTTAGCGTGAAAGAGTGATTTTCCGTATTTTTAAGCCAAACTGAGGTCGATTTTAATTTTGTGTATTTCACTAATGTTTTTTGAGGTTAGTTTGTGTGTTTATTTCTAATGTTTTATTACTAATATTAGGTTTATTGTTAATTATTTGCATTGGCAAGAGAAAGTTGTGTGAGTGTTTCACACCAGATTTTTCATTTTGTTTTTTGTTTAATTAAAGACACGATATATTACTTAAACTTAACTCTTTTATTACTACATTTTTTAATTTATATTGTTTTATTTTGGCACCCCATGTGGCTGAATCATTAATATAACAATATTGTTACACGTCCTACGTATACAAGATTTCAAAATGTACTAGCATAGTGGACTCGTGCGAATAAATTCGCACAATATCCTTGGGTTTCAAACCCCTATCATTAAATAAATGATTAAGTTTACAACAAACTTAACCGTTCGTATAAGAACGCTGAGTAATGACTAAAACACAGTAGTACGATAGTTTCGTCTTAAAAAGAACGGTTTTAAGCTATAAGTTTAAAATATGTTAACACAATGTCTAATACCGACTGCGGACTGAGTGTGTTGTGAGATAAGAAGAGATTTATGACACATACCCTGTATGTTTATGGAAATGGCTATGGAGGGGATAAATGTGACGGAACCGAATTATACTACGCTGAATTACCGCTACGTTGTAAACCAAATTTTCTTTTTTTCATTTCGTAAAATGAAGCTCAAATTAGCATGAATTTCAAGTTTAGAAATTTTGTGCAAATCAGGAAAGAATATTATTTAAAACCATGTAACAAATTATACAAATCTGTTCGGTAGAACTCTACTTTTAGGGTTTAATAGAATTCCCATTGAAGATACATTGGAAGCGATTTTGCCTTTTAAATATGGATGAAAAAAATTAGCATAAATTTTTATTTAATTTTGTGTCTTTAATCTGCACAGAAACACTGAAGAATTTATTGTTGGACTTAGCGAAGTGATTGTTATTAACGCAACAATTGAAAATGTTGGAGACGATGCGTTTGAATCGGTAATGAACATATTACTACCGCCAAATATGGATTACAAAAATTACACGCGTATTGATGGTAACTCTGTCGTAATTACTCCATCACCTCCTGTAATTGTAAATCATACTTATATCCAATTTGACATTGGGAATCAGTTTCCCAAAAACAAACCTGTAAGTAAATACTGTTTTATAACTTAAGTATAATTTGACTTTTTTACTTTCTCTTGCCTATATGAATATACAGGGTGATTCATGAAGTTCTCCCCCCACTTCTACAGCACATTGTACTAGTAAAAATAATGAAAAAATGTTATATAAACATAGGTCCGAAAACGCTTCGTTAGCGAGTTACAGCTAGCAAAAGTTTCGCCTGGATTTCAGTTCACCAGGTGAAATGAGGTCTTCCTGGAATTGTGGTAAGGTAGATTAAGGGGCAAATTCAATCATTTCTTATGGTTTTTGATCTGATAAATTGAATAAAACAGGTCCCAGATCTGTAAGTTAAATAGTTTTTAAGAAAACCAGTGTCAAATGCAAAAAATGGAGTGAAAAACTTATTTTTTCATCTTTGGGCAAGGATAACTGTGTTATTTCACCAAGAAACAGTTAAAATTTTTCAATAAAACATGTAGAAAATTTTATTCTGAACAAACCGGTGTAAATTAAGTACACAGAAAGCGAATAGATGTTTGATTAAATGAGTTTTTATTCATAAGAGTACAAAGTAAAATTAACCGGAAAAACTAAAATGAAAAAATGTGTTTTTTTCACTCCATTTTTTTGCATTTGACACTGGTTTTCTCAAAAACTATTCGCTTTCTGTGTACTTTATTTACACCGGTTTGTTCAGAATAAAATTTTCTACATTTTTTATTGAAAATTTTTAACTGTTTCTTGGTGAAATAACAAAGTTATTCTTGCCCAAAGATGAAAAAATGTGATTTTCACTCCATTTTTTGCATTTGACACTGGTTTTCTTAAAAACTATTTAACTTACAGTTCTGGGACCTGTTTTATTCAATTTATCAGATCAAAAACCATAAGAAATGATTGAATTCGCCCCTTAATCTACCTTACCACAATTCCAGGAAGACCTCATTTCACCTGGTGAACTGAAATCCAGGCGAAACTTTCGCTAGCTGTAACTCGCTAACGAAGCGTTTTCGGACCTATGTTTATATAACATTTTTTCATTATTTTTACTAGTACAATGTGCTGTAGAAGTGGGGGGAGAACTTCATGAATCACCCTGTATAGGAAGGAAAGTATTGTTTTCATGTCGATTTTTAGAAATCGAGTTTTCACCGGATCTATACGTTTTCAGACCCCCTGAACCCAAAAAACATGTTTTAGCGATTGGTGTGTGTGTGTGTGTGTGCACAGAATATCTCAAGAACGGAACATTGTACGAACTTGAAACTTGAAGTTACATACCACTACCGGACCCGGCACGAACATTTTCATCAAAATCGGTCAACTGGAAATAGTAGTTTATTCGTGTAATTTTTCACGTTTTAGCGATTTTCTCAAAAACTGGTCCTACGATTTTTTTAAAAATCGCCTGCTCTACTCAATTTTTTATTCTCTACAAGATAGGGTAGGCGCCATGTATGCTGAAATTCTTGGCGAGGGTGTTTTTACGTAAAAGAGTGCTTTTTTTAAGATTACGGCTGTAATACGTATTATAGCGCAAAAATGTATACAATAAAAAATGTAGACAATTTAAAATTCTACAACTTTTATTTCAAACATTTTTTTGTATAATGCTTAGTTTAGCGGTAATTAGCGATTTTTTTGTTTTTTCTCACGAAAACGTGTGAAAAATCTATTTTTGGAATATTTCGGCCTTAGTATGCATTTTATGATGAAAGTGTATATGATCAAATTTATAGAAAATTAAAAGATCTACAACTTTTATTTATAGCATTTTTCTCTACAGAGCCTAGTTTATTGTGAAAGAGTGATTTTCCGTATTTATAGACCAAACAGGTTGATTTTCATTTTGCGTCTTTCACTCATGATTAAAATTAGGTTATGTTTATTGAGGTTAGTTTTTTGTTTATTTCTAATGTTTTATTAATAATGTTAGGTTTATTGTTAATTAATTGCATTGGCAAGAGAAAGTTGCGTGAGTGTTTCACACCAGATTTTTACATTTAGGTATAGAAATATTTTTTTTTTTATATTGTATTCTCAAAGAAAATATACGCGGGGTTTTTTTCGAACTTCGATGGGCCATAAAAATAAAAGACAAGCGAATATAGAAAAAATGTTTTAAAAGTTACGTAAAGGTCTTCTTATGGGTACTTTTCCACATAATCAGGTTGACGATCGAAGCTTTCGTCGTACATGTAGACGAGCTTTCCAGTACACTTTTCATAGAATGTTGCCACCAATGAATTTTAATATTGTCTTGAAAATTTTTGTTAGTCTAGCTGTCCTCCTGCCTTATATCAATAAACATAGAAAAGAAAAGTATTGTTTTAATGTCGATTTTGTTTTCATCGCGTAACATCTGATGGGCAAGGTATTTTTACTTTCTTTTGCCTTTACGAATATCTGCCCTTAACAGACAGGTGGAGTGTCAATTTATTTACACTCAATCTGTCCGTTGCAGGGCTAAAATAAATAGTTCTGTTTCTTATCACATGGTCAGCCAATTAAATGACTGAATCATTTAAGAACAGAATAGGTAGAGGTGCAAAAGACACTAATCAGAGTTGTTTCCTCTGAAAGTAATGAATTTCATTATACAGCCAGACCCTGTTGTGAATGAAGTGAAGGTGTCATTTGCAGAGTGGAAAATCTGTGCTTTTCAGAGGGCCTGGCATGCTGATAAGCGTAATTTTTCACTCAGTGAGGAACGCAATGGTAAACCACCTTACTCATTGTTTTACTTAGTAAAACCTCTAGAGGTTCAAACCAGCCTTTCGGCTGATGACCTAAACAACAACAATACGAATATATAGAAAGGAAAATATTGTTTTCACATCAATTTTTTTAATTGAGTTTTCACCGGATATACACGTTTTCAGACCCCCTGAACCCAAAAACATGCTTTAGCGATTGGTCTGTGTGTGAATATAATATCTCAAGAACGGAACATCGTACGAAGTTAAAACTTAAAACGAAAATAGATACCACCAGAGGACGTGGCACGAACATTTTCATTAAAATCGGTCAACCGGAAGTAGTAGTTTATTCGTGTCATTATTTACTTTTTGCGATTTTTTCAAAAACGGCTCGTACGATTTTGTCAAAAATCGCCTCATTTACTATATTTTTTATACTCTACATATTAGAGGGTAGGCGCCATGTCTGCTGAAATTTTTACAGAGACTGTTCTCTCGTAAAAAAATGTTTTTTTAAGATTGCGGCCTAAAAATATGCATATTAGCGCAAAAGTGTACATCATAAAAAATGTAGACAATTAAAAAGTTTACAACTTTTATTTCAAACATTGTTTTGTATAACGCTCAGTTTAGCGGTAATTAGTGATTTTTGTTTTTCATGAAACCTGTAAAATAAATCGATTTTTTTTAAGATTTCGGCCGTAGTATCCGTTTTACGATAAAAATGCATATAACCAAATTTATAGGAAAAGTACCCTCGATTTCATTTGCTTATGATTAATCAAAACAAAATGGCGGAAAGTAAATTTGCATAACCATTTCAAATTGGTGATTTGTTACAAGTTAGGCCTACTTAAGTAATAGAGTGAAAGAAATGAAAGAAATATAAAAGTGATAAATTATTAATGAACACAATTTGTTTTCTTAGCCTTTATTCGAACTGATATCCTTCAATCACTTAAAGTCCTTAGTTAATTTGTCTGAATATGGTTATGTCCATTAAGTATTCTCAGTTTATTCCAGTCTTCTCAATATCCTTTCTGACTTCTTTAAACCATTTATCCGACACCTTAGGTCTATTGTTTAGTGTTAAACATTTTTTCTGTCAACCCTTTGTCATCCATCCTACACAGGTGTCCGTAAAATTTTAGTATTGTTTTTCTAATTCTCGACCTCGTAACGTATATTGTCCGTCTACTATCTTTGGACCAATTATCTTGCTCTCAAATTTCTCTGCTTCTTTTAGACCAGCCTTCCTAGTCATTCTAAGGCACTCACTCGCGATCATACACACTGGTTTTTATTATTTTAAGACACTTGGTATTAATAATATGAATTATTTCTGTTCAATTAAGGTGAAATTTGAACTAACATTTCAACCGAGAAAGGTAGACACTGGGAAGTTAAAATCTAGTTACGATTTTTACATAACTGTGGAAAGCTCAAATTCTGAATTTAATTCCTCTACTATGGAGGACAATACTAAATCCATTCAAGTTAACGTTACTGTACAAGCTGATATAATTTTAACTGGGTAAGTAATTTAGAATCTCCATTAAAGAAAACTATTAATTTGAATTTGAATTTTTGAATCAACAGGCAGTATTTTTGACTCTGCGCTCCTGTCTATTCTTAGCGACCTGTCCATTCAAATCGTCGCCACGAGTCAGCTAATTTTTGGAGAGGAAGATTCAAATCCTAGAAGAGCGGATGCCAAATAAGCTTCCCGGTTTTTTGAAGTGCGCAGAAGGTTTATTTTGATAATGGCACGCTCGATTGCCTGAGCGAGTGGTGGGGTTCAGTGCTGTACCACTTGTGATCAGAGTCACATCGCTCTCACGACGTAATATTATACCTGATCTGAAAACATTCGTCTGTAGGCTAATGTGTTGTATGCGGTAGACGTTAATTTTTGTTCGCAATGTTTACAATGGAACGTTTTTAACATCGCTAATAGATGATATTGATCTGATATAATCTGATCTTGATATGATCTGATATAACAGATAGGTGGGTGTCAAATTATTTACACTCAATCTGTTTGTTTCAGGGATAAAATAAATAGTTCTGTTTCTTATCACATGGTCAGCCAATTAAATGACTGAATCATTTAAGAACAGAAGAGGTAGAGGTGTAAAAGATACCAATAAGAGTTTTATCCTCTGAAAGTCATGAATTATTTCATTATACAGCCAGACCATGTGGTGAATGAAGGGAAGGTGTCATTTGCAGAGTGGAAAATATGTGCTTTTCAGAGGGCCCGGCATGCTGATAAGTGTACTTTTCCACTCAGTGAGGAAGGCATGGTAAACCACCTCTCTCCTCGTTTTTACTTAGTGAAACCTCTACAGGTTCAAACCAGCCTTTCGGCTGATGACCGAAACAACAACAGATGATAATTTACATCGTTCAGCGCCTGTGATTTAATAGGCAGTTTGGTACTAAGACACAGAATCTACCCACTGAATCCGGACTCTTTGCGCAGCTACACCGGCAAGCTTATTTGGCGTCCGCTCTAAAGGTAATTACTTTTATACTCATATGAATACTACACAGTGGTTACTGGTGTACTTTGATGGTCGAGGTTCAATTAACTATACTGTCTCAGGAATGGTCAGCCTGAGTCTGTACAAGAGTACATCTAATTTACACGTCATATATACCATCCTGATCTCATTGGGTCATGGGTTTGCTTATTGTTCTAAATTGTACAGATTGTAACGTACACACATTAAGAATAAGAAAAACAATTAGTCTCTGTTGTTACAATAGAAAATCATCCATTGCAACATTAAAAAAAATAGTTAAGCCAACAAAAGAGATTTTTTAAACCTTCTCATTTAAAAAAAAACATAAATAACTTTATATTAGGCCTACTAACTTGAAACCTTTTCTGCTATATACAGGGTGATTGAAGAAGATATGCAGAAACTTTGGGAGCTCATTGTACATGTAAAAATAATGAAAATAGTTTATTATAAACATGGGACCGGAAATTCTTCGTTAGCGAGTTACAGCTAGCGAAAGATTTCGCCCGGATTTCAACTAACCAGGTGAAATGAGGTCTTCCTGAAATTCTGGTAAGGTAGATTAAGGGGCGAATTCAATCGTTTCTTATGGTTTTTGACCTGATAAATTGAATAAAACAGGTCCCAGAACTGTAAGTTAAGTAGTTTTTGAGAAACCAGTGTCAAATGTAAAAAATTGAGTGAAAAAACACATTTTTTCATTTTTGGGCAACAATAACTTTGTTATTTCACCAAGAAACAGATAAAACTTATAAATTAATCTTGTAGAAAATTTTATTCTGAACAAAACGGTATAAATAAAGTACACAGCCGTGACTCGCTAACGAAGCATTTCCGGACCCATGTTTTTATAAACTTTTTTCATTATTTTTACATGTACAATGAGCTCCCAAAGTTTCTGCATTCTTCGTGAATCACCTGTATGATTTATAAAAAATCAACTATTCAGAACTATACGGCAATCTCTCAGTAACTCATTCTATAGCTAAAAATAAGAAAAAAAGTTCATACAAACATAGATCCGAAAACGCTTCGTTAGCGAGTTATACAGGGTCGAAGGTTTTGCCGAAAATTCAGCTCCTCGTTGAAAAAAATCCAATAAAATACCTAGATGGATAGGTTTTGCCTGTAAATTGAATAAATTTATTCCCAGTAATTTACCTTCATCAGTTTTAAAGATATCTTTCGTAAAACACTTTTTTTTTGTTTTTTTTTTGTTTAACGTCCGACTGTTCTGCAATTACTGCCAATGCAGACGGTGAATGATGAAATTATTTTTGTAACGTATGAAAAAATGCCATGCCTGAATGGGATTCGAACCCAAGACCGCATGATGAGAGGCGAGCACGTTACCAACTTCGCCAATGCGGCCGGCGTAAAACACTAGAATTGGGATATAAAACATTTTTGTTTTGTTAAATTGTAAACTAAGATGTATTTTTTAATAATTAGATTTGTAGAAATTTAATTCTGAAGTTCATGTAAATTACTTTAGAAAACTTTGAATACTAGATATTGAAATTTAACTTTATTTAAATACAAAACACATGTAATTGTAAAAAACAAAATAACTGCATGAAATAACTAATTTTGTCCATAGGTTGGAAATATCAGCTGATTGTTCATTCAATAATATAGATTTACAGGAAGTTAATAAATTTCAGTTTAAAAACAACGTATAAATTAGTTAATTGTTACCTAAAAAAGGTTCAATACACAATGTTGGCTTAAAATGGCCACCACGATCTCCGAATCGATATTTTTTTATATATGTAAATAACACATCTGTGACAGATTATACTGTATAATTATTAATAATTGTCACAAAATATTTAAAATTTTCTATGTTTTTTAATTCCAGATTTTCATCACCAGATTACCTTTTGCATTTCAATGCTTCAAAATACAATCTAAATCTTAACCTAAACGAAAATGATGTCAAAGAATCTCAAATCGGACCACAAGTGAGGCATACATATCATATCAGAAACAAGGGACCTTCTGAAATAAAAGCTAAGACGTCATTTCTTTGGCCAAATTCTACGTATAATGGTAACGTATCTTATTAATAATTAAAACCATTAATTTCATATTTTTATTTACGTTTTTTGTCTTTCATCTATATAAATATATTTTGTAGAGTTTTGTTTATTTATATTTTATCTGTTTTAATTTTCACTAGCCCATTTAAGAGCGCACCAGTTACGTAGTCAATTTCTTCATATTTTAGTTGGGTTCCTGAGCTGCTTTCTTAGGGCATGAAATTCCTTCATTTTAGCAATAAAAGCCTGCTCAGTCCTGCCCAACTCTCTTCACCTTTGTAACCGGAAAGTTTACAAAAGATTTTTATTAGTCTGTATAGAAGTTTTTTTACAATGCTTTCTTTTGAAATGTTCATAGTTTCTAGGTCTGCTTCAATTTCTTTATTCCATTTATCTCTTGTTTTTAGTTGCTCTTGGTATTTAATGAATTTGTTGTTGTTGTTTAGGTCAACTGCCAAAAGGCTGGTTTGAACCTCTAAGAGGTTTTACTGAGTAAAAACGAGGAGTGAGGTGGTTTACTATTGTATTCCTCACCGAGTTGAAAGAGTATGTCTATCAGCATGCCAGACCCTCCAAAAAGCACCCACTTTCCACCCTGCATATGACACCTTCACTTCATTCACCACAGGGTCTAGTTGCATAGTGAAATTCATTACTCTCAGAGGAGGCAACTCTGAGTAGTGTCTTTTACACCTCTACTCTTCCGTTCTTAAATAGTTGTCATATAATTAGCTGAGTATGTGATAAGAAACAGAACTATTTTTTGTAGCTCTGGAACCAACAGATCAAGTACAAATTAATTTAACACTCCACCTGCCCGTTACGGGCAATTAATGAGTTTATAGGTCTCATTCTCTTTCTCACGCAATCTCATCAGATGACCATAATACTCCATCCTCCTTTTTTAATTTGGTTAACAAGGTTTCACCCAATAGTTTGTCAATCACTTCATTCGACCTCTTTTGTGGGGTTTGCTTATTGGTTCAAAGACAGATCCTAGGATAACTTGGCCAAGAAAAAAAATACAATGAAAAGAATATAATGGTGCAGTATACCAAGGCAATTTTATTGCTGTTCTATTGTACCACCTCGGATCCTGGCAACCAGCCATAGTAGTGGTTGATGATGGCGGGGATAGGGGAGTTTTGGACCCCCCAAAAATATAATATTATTATTGTCATTAGTCACAATATGCTAAGGTAAAAGAATTTAATTCTTTATACGCTGCTAAATCCGTTTTGTGTTTGTTGTTACAGGAGAGCCCTTAATTTATTTGTTAAATATTCATCCAGTTGGTAACATCAGTTGTTCAACACCGAACAAAATAAAAAGCATCTGCAAAGCTTCAACCAGGGAGAAGAAACTTCCAATGGTATGTATTTTCAAGAAATTAGATAACTAAGATTTCATCAAAAGCAGATTGAGGATAATTACAGAGGCATGATGTTGATAGTGCATTTAAAAATAATATACTCTAAGAACAAAAATGACAATTGTTAGCTGAGCATAATTAGAGAAGAGTAGATTGCTTTTAGAAAATTTGCAATTCACTACAGTTGCCATTTTCACTTTGAAACAGTTGATTGAAAAGAGAGTGGAATTTAATCTTCAGACTCACATTGTGTTTGTTGATTTTTACTTTCTCTTCCCTATATGAATATAACTTATAGGATGAAAGTATAGTTTTCATGTCGATTTTTTGAAATCGAGTTTTTACCGGATACGTTTGCAGACCCCATGAACCCAAAAAACAGGCCTTTATCGATTGGGGGTGTGCGTGTGTCTGTGTATGAACAGAATATCTCAAGAACGGAGCATTGTACAAAGTTGAACTTGAAACTTAAGTTAGATACCACTAGAAAACCCGACATGAACATTTTCATCAAAATCGGTCAAACTACTGGTAGTAGTTTATTCGTGTCATTTCTAACTTTTTTGCGATTTTCTCAATAACTGCTGCTACGATTTTTTTTAAATCGCCTCATTTACTGCAATTTTATTCTCTAGAATAAGGGTAGGTGCCATGTCTGCTAAAATTCTTGGGGAGGCTGTTCTGTCGTAGAAAAATATGTTTGTTTTTTTAAGATTGCGGCTTTAATTTTAGGGCAATAAAGTACACAGGGTATTCCGGTTAGTGTTACCGGTGCTTTCTGAGCTCATTGAACTAGTAAAAATAATGAAAAAAGTTCATCTAAAATAGCTCCGGAAATGCGTAGTTAACGATTTACGGCTAGCGAAAGATTTCGCTAAGAATTTGGAACCCTGGGTGAAATAAAATTTTTTGGAATTCTAAGAAGGTAATGTAAGGGACGAATGAATTTTTTTTATAGTTTTTGGGCTGCTGAATCAAATAAAACAGGTTCCAGAACTGTATCTCTTTTAGTTTCTAAGATATTCTACGTCAAACTCAAAAAAAGTCGAAAACCAAAATTTCGTACTTTTGACGTACAATAACTTTGTTAGCCTAAATATGTAATAAATTGGCAATTCGTACTGTCGAACAATATTCGAGGACAGGATGCTCAAGGCTCTTACACAGTCTAAGTACTGACTTCTCAAATTTAAAATCATGACTAACCCAAGCTAGAGTCATAAATTCCTTCGAGGTTTTGTAGCTATTGAAGCAACTTGCTCACGGAATAATAGCTTGGGGTCAAACAAGACACCAAGGTTGGCAGTGCTGGTGCTATTAATAGCACCAGCTGTTATATTATGATATTGAGTAATATCGCAGTGTTACAATATAATTTATATTCATTCATATTTTGTTATTAGTCTCTACCAGGCAATGAATCAACTGGAATGCTGAATTTGCTTGATAAAGACAACGCTGACAATATGAAGAATCAACAAATATGCCAAAAAGTTAAGTGTTCGAGGATTATATGTGAAGTTGGACCATTAACTGCTGATCAAGATGTTTCCATTACTTTTGATTCCAGAGTTTTCGTGAAAACACTTTCACAGGTAAGAATTTATATGTTCCACATTTATTGCATCCAAAAGACTCCAAAAATGAAATTATTTAATTTAAAATCACGCAGGTTAATATGACACTACAATACGACCATCTTTTACCCTTCTTTTTCAAAATTTTTGAAAATTATTTACGGGAAAGATTTCACAAAATAATTTCACATCCGATTTCTTCAAAGAAAGTTATGTAAAGCATCCAAATTCAAAGAAATCGTACTTCCTCTTGCCCTATACAGGGAAAGTAAAGTATTGTTTTCATGTCGATTCTCAAAATTGAATTTTCAAAGAAAATACACGTTCTCTGGCCCCCTGAAACGAAAAACGTGTTTTTAGAGATTGATCTGTGTGTCCGTCTTTTTTATTATTCTTGTTTGATCACATTGGATCACTTTGGTCAATTACTTCTTGGATCTCTTTTGAACTTTTTGTTCCCGGTCATTTTTCATTCTATCATATCTTGCTTTTCTTAATTGCTTTGGTTAATTTATATATTCTATGTTACCAGAATACTAATTTAATTTTCATTAATTTAATAATATATAATTTCTCCAAGAAACTTACTGTTTGACAATTTTTTCACCACAAAGGTGATATATGATATTTCGGGCTAGTGGGGGGTTGGTCATCAAAATTTCAGTCTTCTCAAAAGATATTTTTTAAACTAATTTTACCAGTGATTTCTTGCATGAACTTTGTCTGTGATTTACCTTCTGAAACGTCCTTAACTAAGATTGCTAAATCATGTACAAATCCTAGACAGTTCAATTTTACGCCCTCTTTTGCCCCTCTATTTAGATGTTTTTGGGGTTTCGTTCGAATCATTCTCTCATTACGTATTCTACATTTATTAAAATCATTTTGTTTTTATTTCAGTTTCCTCGAGGTTTTGAGATAATTGTTAGTTCAATAGGGACTGTTCAAATCATGTCACCATACGTGGATCATACTCCGTTTAAAATAACTAAAAATACAACGGAAATATTTACAAGAATGATGTTGGATTCACAATTATCACAGGTTATCGCTTTGTGGAAGATTGTAATTGCTGCTTGTACTGGAGCCATAATTTTCCTCTGTATATGCTTTCTTTTGTTTAAGGTGAGCTATTATTCTCTCTGTATTTAAGCCATAAATAAAGATAATACAAATTACACTTTTTTAAAGCCACTATAATGAGACATACAATTTAAAAAAGCAGAAAAAACTGGACAACAGATTTACTTCGAGAAAACTAAACACATAACGTATATGAAAAAAGCCCCCCTATCACTTGAAGAGACAATACGGAAAAATTAGAAAAGTTAATAGCTTCAAGTACCTTGGGGAGATAAATAACCAAAAACCAACTTCACTTGTTTAAAGATCACTTTAATTATTAAGCTTTTTGCTTTCTCTTGCCTATATGCATATATAGGAAGAAAATCATTCTTTACATGTCGATTTTTCGAAATAGAGTTTTCACTGGATATACACGTTTACAGAACCCCTGAACCCAAAAAACATGTTTTTAGCGATTGGTGTGTGTGTGTGTGTGTGTACAAAAAAATCTCAAAGAACGGAACTTTCAAAATCATGAACGGAACATTTTCATCAAAATCATTCAACCGGAAGTAGTAGTTTATTCGTGTCATTTCTCACTTTTTTGTGATTTTTATAAATGGCTTTTACGATTTTTTTTAAAAATCTCTTGATTTAGGCCTACTACATTTTTTATGCTCTACACGAAAGGGTAGGCCCAATGTCTGCTGACATTCTTGGGGAGGCTGTTCTCTCGTAGAAAAAATGTTTTTCTTAGATTGTGGCCTTAAAATGCATTTTAGCGCAAGAGTGTATATAATAAAAGTTGTAGGCAATATAAAAATCTATTTTTATTCCAAACATTCTTTGTATAACGCTTAGTTTAACGGTAATTAGTGATTTCCTTTTTTTCATGAAATCTGTAACAAAATGGATTTTTTAAGGTTTCGGCCTTAGTATGCATTTTACGATAAAAATATATAATCTAATTTATAGGAAATTTAAAAGATCTACAACTTTCATTTACAGCATTTTGATCTACGGAGCCTAGTTTAGCGTGAAAGAGTGATTTTTCGTATTTTAAAGCCAAACTGAAGTTGATTTTCATTTTGCGTCTTTCACTCATGATTAAAATAAGGTTATGTTTTTTGAGGTTAGTTTTTACTTTCTCTTGCCTATATGAATATATAGGAAGGAAAGTATTGTTTTCATGTCGATTTTTCGAAATCGAGTTTTCACCGGATCTGTACGTTTTCAGACCCCCTGAACCCAAAAAACATGTTTTTAGCGATTGGTCTGTGTGTGTGTGTGTGTGTGTGTGTGTGTGCGCGCGTGCGTGCGTGCGTGCGTGTGTGTGTGTGAACAGAATATCTCAAGAACGGAACATCGTACGATCTTGAAACTTGAAACTTAAGTTACGTACCACTACCGGACTCGACACGAACATTTTCATCAAAATCGGTCAACCGGAAGTGGTAGTTTATTCGTGTAATTTTTCACTTTTTTGCGATTTTCTCAAAAACTGGTCCTACGATTTTTTTAATAATCGCCTGGTTTACTCAATTTTTTATTCTCTACAAGATAGGGTAGGCGTCATGTTTGCTGAAATTCTGGGTGAGGCTGTTTTCACGTAAAAACGTTGTTTTTTTAAGATTAAAGCTTTAGTATGCATTTTAGCGCAAAACTTTATATAATAAAAGTTGTAGAGAATTGAAAATTCTACAACTTTTGTTTCAAACAATATTTTGTATAACGCTTAGTTTAGCGGTAATTTGCGATTTTCTGTTTTTTTCTCACGAAAATGTGTGAAAAATTGATTTTTTTAAGATTTCGGCCTTAGTATGCATTTTACGACAAAAGTGTATATAATTTAATTTATAGGAAATTAAAAGATCTACAACTTTTATTTAAAGCATATTTCTCTACAGAGCCTAGTTTAGAGAGAGAGTGATTTTCCGTATTTCTAAGCCAAACTGAGGTTGATTTTCATTTTGCATCATTCACTCATGATTAAAATAAGGTTATGTTTTTGAGGTTAGTTTTTTGTTTATTTCTAATATTTCATTATTGATGTTAGGTTTATTGTTAATTATTTGCATTGGCAAGAGAAAGTTGTGTGAGTGTTTCACACCAGATTTTTTGTTTATTTCTACTGTTAAGTTACATTGTTCATTATTTGCATTAGCAGGAGAATGTTGTGTGAGTGTTTCACTCCAGATTTTTAATTCTCTACAACTTTAACTATGTACAATTTTGCCCTAAAATACATATTAACACCACTATCTTATAAACACGAATTTTTACCACGGTAATTCTGCCGCCTCAAGAGTTTCAGTAGATATGGCGCTTTAGATTAAACGATTAAACAAAGGCAGGAGCTGTTTCTGAAAAATTTGCTAACGAATAAACTACTACTTACGGTTGACCGATTTTGATGAAAATGTTCGTGTCGAGTCTCGTAGGGGTACTTAACTTTTAAGTTTCAACTTCGTACGATATTCTGTTCTTCGAGTATTTTGTTAACGCACACACACACACAGACTCAAACAGAATCGCTAAAAACATGCTTTTTGGGTTCAGGGGGCCTGAAAACGTGTATATCTTGTGAAAACTCGATTTAGAAAAATCACAGTGAAAACTTTTTTCCTTGATTCTAATTATAGTAAAATAATTTTGTACATGATTTTAGAGCTGAAACTAAAAAACAAAGTTCATATAAACATACGTCCACAAACGCTTCTTTAGCGAGTTGCAGCTAACGGAAAATTTCGCACAGATTTCAGTTCTCCTGGTGAAATACAGTGATACTGAATTTTTTCGGGGCTACTTTTTGCGACAAATATGATAAATTTATACGGAAAACCACCTAAAATATCGAACAAACCAGTCTGGAAGCTGTAGTTTTAGCAGTTTTTGAGAAAAAGGATGAAATATGCAAAAAATCTTAATAGTAAAACCCAGTCTTCTACGTTTGATGCTCAATACCTTTGTTAAATGACCAATAAACAAATTATTTTTTCCAATGAAAATTCTTAAATTCTTAAAAACTTAATTCTTAAAGCAATAATGTAAGTAATGCAAACTAAAATGTAAATAAAAGTAATAAAATGGACTTTCAGGTAAAAATAAAACGTTTCATACAAAAAGGTATTATGTTTTTTTTTAATGGGTTATTGGTTCCCTTCATATAAAACAGCAAAGTAGTTTCTTTTAGCTAGTTTCTAGTTCTTTCTTTAGTAGTTTCAGCTAGTTTCTTTTAATTATTGTAACACTCAAAAAAATGTTATTCAATAAAAAGTTGAATTGTTGTTATATTGGACAAAAAATATAATTCATGAGAACTTTTGTGTTTGTGTACTATTGGTTAATCTTTTCTTATGATCTTTTTACTTTCTCTTGTCCTATATGAATGTTAAAAGGAAGGTTATACGGAGGTAGGTATTATTTTCATTTCGACTTTTTTAAATCGAGTTTTCACTGGAAATACATGTTTTCAGGCCACTTGTACCTAAATATATGTTTTTAGTAATTTTTGTGTGCGTACGTGGTGAGTGTGCATGCACGCGCGCGCGTATGTGAACACAATATCTGAAGAAAAGAATAGTGCACGAAGTTGAAACTTGGAACCTAAATTAGGTAGGAGGCTACCACAAAGACATCCGATACGAACATAGACATCATAATTTAGTCAACCTGAAGTAGTTACGTAGTTAGGTGTGAAGTAGAAGTAGTTACGTAATTGTTTTTAAGATTGCGGCCTAATATACAATTTAGGGCAAAAGTGTATATAATTAAAGTTGTAGAAAATTTAAAAAACACAAATTTTAATCCAAAAAGTTTTTTCTACAACGCTTAGTTTAGCGTCAAAATTAATGATTTTCTGTACTTTCATCAAAATTGGTAAAAAATTTAATTTGTTAAAATAACGGTTTCAGTTTACATTTTACGACAAAAGTATATAATAAAAATTATACGAAATATAAACCTACAACTTTTGTTTCGATAAGTTTTTTTTACAGAGCCTAGTTAAGCATCAATTAGTGAATTTCCCTAATTTTACCTTCTACAGAAGTTTATTTTAAGTTTACTATATTCATTCATGATTAATATCAAATTATGTTTTTCATTTTACATCGTTTCCTAATGTTTAAACGTAGGTTATATTTTTTATTATTTACATTAGCAAGAGAAACTCGTATGAGCGTTTCACAACAGATTCTTTTTTTATTAATTTACACGTTTTATATGTTGCAGTGTGGTTTTTTCAATCGAAATAGACCTGAAGATCCATTTGCAAAGAAGAATGTACAAGTGAATTCTAATAATGTCGGATCAACATTAAGTGGTTCCTTAGTGGAACAATCAAATATAGTTCCTAGTGATTCGTAATTAATATATTTTTTCAAATTAATTTTTCCGATTGATTTATCTGGTTTTTTAAACTGCGGCAACTTATGCGCAAATTAATTTTTTGTTAAGTAACATAATATGTTGGTTCTCCAGGAAATACAAAACATCATTACGGAATGTTGAGAATGAAAACATTTAGAAATTGTATTAAATTTGTAGCTCTGAAAAGGGCTGTTTTGTTTCAATTGTTTCTTTTTTTGAAACAAGCAGACAGTTGGTAACAACTGTTTTGTTTTTCACAAAGTCTTGACTTCATCTCTTTTTTTTTTGCATATCTGTCGATATTATTTTTGTTCGAATCTGGAAACCGTTATGCCTTGTAATTTTTTTCGCCTTGACGAGATCTGATAAAAAATACGGCGAATAATTTTATTATGAACAAAATAATAATAATAACAGATCATATTTGAATTAATTTCTTTCAGTGTATTTTACTAAATACCTAATAACACTGGGTTCACATTCGATTTGCTACTGACTGCCCAATAACACTAGCTTCACAAACGATTATAAGCGATCACTATTTGTTTTTACGTTGCCTGTACCTTCTCGACTTTAAATTTAACTCCACGACTTTAACTAAACCTACTGCTACACAATCAACCTTTTTAACTGCGCAATCCTATCTTTTACATAATTACTCTATCTATTTCTAACTGCTAATCTTTATTTTTATTTTTAATATTATTTTATGATTTTTTTATTTGATTTTTATGCAACGTACAACTTATGCTAACATCATTAAAACTAATCTACCTCTAACTTGGCCGATAATCACCAATCGATTAAAATTAACTGCACGTTGCTTTTTTCTTTTCTTTTTTTTTATAAATACTGGCTTCACAATCAATTTGCTACTGACTACCAAATAACGATTGGTTTTGCAATCGATTTACTAATGACTGCCCAATAACCTTGGCTTCGCAACCTATTTACTACTGACTGCCTAATAACATTGGCTTTTTAACTGATTTACAACTAACTGGCCGACTAAAGAGTCGGCCGCTTTTATTTAAGCAAATAGATAATTTCTGATAAACAAATATACCAAAAGAATTTTAGAAAAATCCAAACATAAATAACAATAGAAAGATAAATGACATATTAGCTTAATGGAATATAATAAAATACTAAGTAATTTTCTACCCTAAACTATGATAATAACAAGACCACTGGCGCCCGTCAAGTAATAAATTAAACTATCAAAAACGCAAAACACAATAAAACACTATAAACGATAAAAATGACTTCAGTTGGAAAAATCATAGTACATACAAGGTAAGAATAAGATTAAAAAGTATCATTGTTAACATGCAAAATGGTTGGCTGAACACAAGATTATAATCATGAAAGTGGGCCTCCTAAAAACTTTCGGCCACTTGTCTCCAATTCAACGTTGCATGGTGAATTTTGAAAACCATCTTAGCCAATGTAGGGTCCATGAATAATAAAAGTAGGGTCAATGTAGGGTTTGATAATCGTAAAAGCAAGACAGTAAGTCTTGATCCATGGATATGAATCCATATGAGCTTAGTTCAGCGATTCTTTCTAGTCAAATTTCATTTTCCATTTCCAAATAATATTTTTTACAGGTTAAAAATACCATCCGATAGTCCTTGAGCTAAGTAATTCAGTATTATTTTTTATACTATATAGATCATATTTTAACAGTTTTCATTTTCAACAGTTTAAATATATTTTATTGGTCTCAGTATGTGTTTTATTTAGTATTTTATGAGTAATAAATTGTTGATTTTAAATTATGAATAAATATTTTCTTTTTTTGTTTATGTTGTTTATTTTGAAGTTCATAACACACATGAGTTTTTGTTTAGTTCATCAACCGAAAGACTGGTTTGAACCTCTAAAGGCTTTACTAAGTAAATCGAGGAGTGAAATGGTTTTCCATTGCCTTCCTCACTGAGTAGAAAAGTATGCTTATCAGCATACCAAGCCTTCTGAAAAGAATCTACTTTCCATCCTGCAAATCACTACAGGGCCTGGCTGTATAATGAAATTCATTACTCTCAGAGGAGATAACTAGTGTCTTGTACAGCCCTACCTCTTCTGATGTTAAATACTTCAGTCATATAATTGGCTGACCATGTTGTAAAAAACAGAACTATCTGGAATTAGCAGATCGTGTGCAAAAAATTAAACACTACCTGCCTGTTATGGGGATGACACACCTGATGGGGTTCATTACCAAACTTGGCAATCTCCCACCTTGGCAATTTTACAGGAAAGTTGAAAAGCTATATAAACATGTACCGAGCAAATAAATGGAAAGATTTTGTACTATAAATAAACTTCTGTTTGCATTAAATCACTAATAATTACTTTAATAAATAAGAGTACAGTACTTGAGATACTTAAAAAATCTCAGGAACAGAACACAGAACAAAGTTTAAACTTAGAACATCTGTTAGG
This sequence comes from Catonia carolina, assembly GCA_035578175.1. Lineage (NCBI taxonomy): Eukaryota > Metazoa > Arthropoda > Insecta > Hemiptera > Achilidae > Catonia > Catonia carolina. Next base: position 12,978,320 of record JAQMRL010000007.1, on the reverse strand, counting down.
TATCAGTAGTGAACCCGACACGAACATTTTCATCAAAATTGGTCAAAAGAAAGTAGTAGTTTATCCATGCAATTTTTCATTTTTTCAATTTTCTCAAAACTGCACCTACGATTTCTTTTTAAAATCACCTCATTTACTAAATTTCATGTTACAAGATAGGATAAGTGTGTGTGTGTGCGTGTGTGTGTGTGCGTGCGTGTGTGTGTGTGTGTGCGTGTGTGTGTGTGCGCGCGCGCGCGTGTGTGTGTGAACAGAATATCTCAAGAACGGAAGATTGTACGAAATTAAAAGTTAAAATTAAGTTAGGTCCTTTTAGAAGACTCGATACGAACATTTTCATCAAAATCGGTCGACCGGAGTAGTAGTAGCAGTTGTGTTTATTCGTATAATTTTTCACTTTTGTACGATTTTCTCAGAAACGGCTTCTACAATTTTTTTTTTTTTAATCGCCTCATGTACTACATTTTTTATGTTCTACATAATAGAGTAGGCTCCATGTCTGCTGAAATTCTTGGAGAGGCTCTTGTAGAAAATATGATTTTATAAGATTTTATAAAGCCTTAATATGCATTCTAGAACAAAAGTGTATAAAATTAAAGTTAGAGAACATGTGAAACGCTACAACATTTATTTCGAACATATTTTTGTACAACGCTTAGTTTAGCGGTAATTAGTCATTTTCTGTTTCTTTTTCAAAAATATTCGGTAAAAACGTTGAATTTTTAAAGATTGCGTCCTTAGTATGCATTTTACGACAAACGTGTGTTAATGAAAGTAACTGGAAATTTAAAAACTACAACTTTTATTTCAAGCATTTTTCTCTACAGAGGCTAGTTTTAGAGGCGATTACTGATTTTTCGTAATTTTAAGTCGGAGATAGGTTGATTTTTATTCTGCGACATTCACTCATGATTTAAATTGTTGTTGTTTTTCACTTTACATTTCTTAGGCTACTCATGATTAAACATTAGATTATATTGTTCATTATCGACATTGGCAAGAGAAACTCGTATGAATGTTTCACACCGATTATTGTATTTTCTAAAACTTTAATTGTATACTGAAATTTTGCCCTAAAATGCATATTAACGCCGCAATCTAAAAAAAATTCCTATGAGAGCACAGGCCTCCAAAGAATTTCAGCAGACATGATAGCTTACCCTGTCTTGTGGAGCATAAAAATAGGCTATAGTGAATGAGGCGATATTTGAAACAATCATAAAAGTTGTTTTTGAGAAAATCGCATGAATTGACTACTACTTCCAGTTGACCGATTTTGAAAATGTTCCTTTTGGTTGCGGTAATGGTACCTAACTTAAGTTTAAAGTTTCAACTTTATACGCTTTTCCGTTCTTGAGATATCTTGTTTACACACACACATACCAATCGCTAAAAACATGTTTTTTGGGTTCTGGGGGCCTGAAAAACGTATATATCCGGTGAAAACTCGATTTTGAAAATTTGACATGAAAGCAATACTTTCCTTCCCTATATATTCATATAGCAAGCTATAGTAAAATATCAACACAAATATAATTACAATCGCAATGACGTACTCTCGTAAATGCTTAAAAAGCCTATGGCGTTAGATGTAATGGGGTTTTTTTACAGATAAAGAGTGTCTGTGGTTTCCTGTAACATAACAATGATTATGGTTTATTAAAAACAACATATTATTTTTAAATTTAACTTTTAAAATAAGGAAATTAGTTTTTTTATAATTCTAACTTCCCCTGTATTAATAAATAGGGAAGAAAAATATTGTTTTCATTTCGATTTTTAGAAATTTTTAACTGTCTTAATACTTATTATATGTATTTATATTTTGAACTGTCTTTAGCGTCGATTTTTAAATGGAAATACACGTTTTCATGTCCTTCTTCTTCTTAAAGTTCCATCTCCTATCGGAGGTTGGATATCATAATGGCTATGGTCACTTTGCTGGCTGCCGCTCTGAATAGTTGCATTGAACTACAGTTGAACCATTCTCTAAGATTCCGCAGCCAGGAGATTCGTCTTCTTCCTACGCCTCTTCTTCCTCGGATCCTTCCCTGCATAATAAATCTCAGCAACTCATATTTTTCTCCTCTGGTTATGTGACCCAAATATTCTAGTTTTCCTGTTTTTATACTTTTCATAACTTCTAACTCCTTATTTAAACGTCGGAGCACCTCAACATTGGTAACCTTTTGGACCCACTGAATTTTCAATATTCTCCTGTAACACCACATTTCGAACGCTTCTATCTTCTTTATGTGTTGTTTCTTCAATGTCCAAGCTTCCATTCCATATAGTACGATAGAAAATACATAACATCTTAGAGCCCTCAATCTGAGAGGCAACTGAAGGTCTTTGTTTGTTAGCATTGTCTTCAATTTGATGAATGCTTGCCTTGCAGTTTCAATTCGTACTTTAATTTCTTTACTTTGGTCATTCTTGCCATCAACCCAGGTTCCCAGATATTTGTATGTCTCTACTTTTTCTATTTGAGTTTGCTCTATTGTTAATGTTTCATTTCCATGTTCTGCTTTCGAGACAATCATAAATTTAGTCATTTTCTTATTTATTTTTCATGTCCATGAACCCCTAAATAAAAAACCAGTTTTAAGCGATTGGTCTGTGTGTGAACAAAATATCTCAAGAATGTAATAGTACCTATTGTACGAAGTTAAAACTTGAAACTTATGTTAGGTACTTGTAGAGGACCCGACATGAACATTTGCATAAAAATCGGTCAACCAAAAGTAGTAGCTGTTCATTTGTGCATTTTTATCCTTTTTTCAAAAATGGCTCGTATGATTTTCAATAAAATCGAATTACGTACTTACGTTGTTGTGCTCTAGAAGGCAGCGGCGTGTCTACTGTCTGTCGATTTATTTTGTTTATTTCTAATGTTTTATTACTAATGTTAGAGAAAGTTGTGTGAGTGTTTCACACTAGATTTTTTTTGATGACCGGCTAGAGTACAACACTACTATCCAATCATATTTTAAACCAATCATATAGTAAAATCCAGTCTTTATTAACAAAATAATATTCTCTATATTTTATTGTTAATAGAAAATATACCTTAATAATATACAAAATATTCTAGAAAATATACAAAATATTTTCTAGTTTAGGATTGCCGAAAGAAAACCAAGTTCTTTTTTTTCCAGCAACTGAAGTAAGTAACCTTAAGGAGATCAACACTACCAATTTTTTCAAAACCGGTTAGTCGGAACCAGCATAATTTATGCAATATTAATTAAAATCGCGTCATTTGATAAATTTCTTCTGCAGTACAAGTTGGAATAACCGGCATGTCTGAAAAAATTTGTGTTTGGGGTCATTGTGCTCTCGTGCTAAAATATTGTTTTTGAAAGACTGATGCCTTAATATGGATTTTACAGCATATGTTACATATTCAAAGTTACAGAAAAATAAAATTCCTACATCTTATATTTCAAGGGTGTTCTTCTGCAGAGCTTAATTTAGCGTCAATTTAAGTTATTTTTCATATTTTTCTCACCAAAATAAAGTTCAAGAAGTTGTTTTTCATTTAGCGTCCGTCGTCCAATCATAAAATTATATTGGTTATGTTTTTCATTTTACATAGTTTACCCATGACTTAGCGCACTGGGTTGGTATAATGGTAAAGTCGTCGCCGCGAGTCAACTGTTTTAACACCAGATTTTCAGAGACAAAGGTACCGGGTTTTAATCCTAGTACAGGTAGTTACTTTCAAGCGGATTTGAATACTAGACAGTGGTTACCAGCGTACTTTGAGGGTTGGGGTTGAATTAACTATACTCTATAAGGAATCGTCGGTCTGAGTTTGTGTATAATTACACCTCACGTACACGTCATACATATCATCCTCATCTCATTGGGTCATGTACATCCACTTGGTGCACAAAATTGTGTCATGTACATCAGACATGCAGGCTGAAGCAGAGAAAGAAACATCGCGCGCGTGTGCACACACACACGCGCGCGCGCGCACACACACCACACACACACACATACACAGACGGACCTATCACTAACAACATATTTTTTGGGTTCCGGGGGTCTGAAAACGTGTATTTCCAATGAAAACTCACATTGGGCAAGAGAATGTAAAAGAAAACTAAAACATTTATTCCAAGCGTTTTCTTCTACAGAATTTAATTTAGCTTCAATTAGTGATTTTCCTTATTTGATGTCGAATTTTCTGTAGATTTTCATTCATGCATAGGTTATATTTTTTATTAGGTACAGTGGAAAAAGAAGTCGTATGAGTGTTTCATACCAAATTTTTAAAAAATTCCCGTTTTCAGCCTAAAAAGTTTATTGAAATCAAAATACGAAACAATTTAACTACTGCAGATCTGTGTTATCTAAAAAAGTAGGGAAATTTCTTTTCATATCTAACATTTTTTGTATATATTTTCCGTGATAAATGATTCATGTTATTTTATCTATAATAATTAATATCATTCCAATGATAACATTCTCGGTTTCAGTATTGTGTTCAGATTATAGTTTAATTTTCTTTCTTTGCTTAAAAATGCTTAACCAAATATTTACGGTATTAATGCTTTTGGTTTTTATGGAAAATCTTACAATTACATTGAGTTTTAATATAGACACCATTAATTATGTTATACATAGAAGTGAACAAAAAAATGTTTTCTTTGGTTATAGTGTCGCTCAACATAAATATTTGAGAAACAATTGGTAAGTAATTATTTTTACTATCTCTTGCCTATATGAGTATAATTATAAGAAGGAAAGTAGGTTTATAAGTAGGTTTATATTTCGTAACATATTGTTTTTATGTCAATTTTTCGAAATCGAGTCTTTACCAGATATACATGTTTTTAGGCCCCCTGAACCCAAAAAAAACATGTTTAAGCGATTGGTTTTGTGTGTGTGTGTGTGTGTGTGTGTGTGTGTACGCGCGCGCGATTTTTTCTTTTTCCGCTTCTGCCTGCATGTCTGATGTAACATGTCTGATGCGTGAACAAAATATCTCAAGAACGGAACATCATACGAAGTTTGAACTTGAAACTTAAGTTGGGTACCACTAGAGAACTCGACACGTACATTTTCATCAAAATCGGTAAACCGGAAGTAGTAGTTTAATCGTGTAATTTTTCACTTTATTGCGATTTTCTCAAAAACGGCTCCTACGATTTTTATTAAACCGCCTCATTTACTACATTTTTTATGCTCTACAAGATTAAGTAGGTGCCATGTCTGCTGAAATTATTGGGGAGGCTTTCGTAGAAAAAATGGTATATTTAAGATTGCGGCCTTAATATGCATTTTAGCGCAAAAATGTATGTAATAAAATGTGCTGTAGACAATTTAAGAATCTACAAAATTAATTTACATATTTCTTTATATAACGCTTAGTTCAGCGGTAAGTAGTGATTTTCAGTTTATTTTTCATGTAAATCTGTTAAAAAATTGATTGTTTAAGATTTCGGCCTTAGTATGCATTTTACGACAAAAGTGTATGATAAAATTTATAGGAAATCAAAATATCGAATTTTTTTCTACAGAGCCTAGTTTAGCATCAAAGAGTGATTTTCCGTGTTTTAAGCCAAACTAAGGTTGGTTTTCATTTTGCATCATTCTCTCATGATTAAAATAAGGTTGGTTATGTTTTTTGAGATTAGTTTGTTTGTTTATTTATAATGTTAGGTTATATTGTCAATTATTTGCATTGACATGAGAAAGTCGTGTGAGTGTTTCACACCAGATTATTTATTAAGTGATCCTTTGCGAATAATTTTACCCAATGAATCCTGGTGATATCACTATTCCAAGAGCAGATTATTTTTCTCTGATAAATTTGATAGCCTAGTAGGGTAAGATGTCCTATTATTGGCACTGATCCAGTTGTTGGCACTAATTTTATTTATTTGTGAAAATAAGGTTAAAACTGAAGTTACAAGTCGTGGAACTGGCTGGTTGCATAGTTTTAGATTTTCTTAACATGTGTAGTTACTTTTTTTCCACCAGGCTTCAATTTTGAGTTAATGGCAGCCAGTGACTGAATGCATGACAACATCTGATTTGGAATCAAACTAAATTTAGCGAGGTACGTAACATATTAATTGAATTATTTCCTTAGTATTTCTTAATGTTTTTATTATTTTAATGTTTTTGTAGTACAGATTGTTTAAGTAACTCTTTTTCTTTCATAATTTCGTATCATGCTTATGATATCTTCACTTTTAAGTTTTTTATGAGGGTGCCAATTACTGGTTTAACATTTTGTGAGATTTCCCGTAGTTGGCACTCAGTGCCAATAACTGGAATTTGACAATTTTTGTGTCAAACTTACTTAAATACCTTATTTTGACACAAAATCAGGTAAGGTTGTAAAAAAAATCGATTTTGCAAATAGGAAATGGATTTTACCAGTTGTCGGCATGGGGTGCCAATTACTGGACTGGAGGGTGCTAACAACTGGAATTGAAATTTAAATGTAAGAAATGTCAGTTTAATGGTGAATTTAAAATATATATGCTCTTGTAAATGTCTAGCTACTATGGAGGCCTATTTGGGTTGTTGTTTAGGTCAACAGCAGAAAGGCTAATTTCAACCTTTAAAGGTTTAATTAAGTAAAACGAGGGTTGAGGTGACATACTTATCAACGTGCCAGGCCCTCCAAAAAGCACGTACTTTTCAACCCTGCAAATGACTCAGTTACTTCATTCACCGCAGGGTCTGGCTGTACAGTGAAATTCATTACTGTCATAGGAGATAAGTCTTGACTAGTGTATTTTACACCTCTACCTATTCTGTTCTGTCCAGTCGTACAATTGGCTGACCATGTGATATAAAACAGAAATATTTTTTATAGTCCTGGAACTAGCAGATTGAGTGCAATTAGTTAAAAACTTAACCAGCCAGTTATTGACAAAATGCTTATATGAGTCTAATTTTAAATTTAATTTAGATTATTAAAAATGATTATCATATTGGGTCCATTTCAGAACTCTGTAATTCATAGTTTTGATGGTAATTTGAGTTTTCTATTTTCTGTTGCAGATGCCTAAAAAATATACAGAAGAGCAAATTAATTCTGTCATTAAAGCAGTTAAAAATGGAATGCCATTCAAAACTGCCGCAAAAACATGCAACGTTCCTCGACGACAATTCAGTTTAAGTGTAGTGAAAAATTTGTCAAAACAACACATGGCCCAGCACCTGTGTTAAGCATACATGAGGAAAACATTCTAGTCACCAAGGGGTGCAACAGACAAACCAGGAGAAAAACAAACATCGATGTACTAACAAAGAGATTGGACAGTTAGAACATACAAACCAGATGGAAGAGATGGACCAGACTAAAGAAACAGTACAGATCAATAATATAAATTCTGAAATTGCAATGGATGAAACAACAAATACAAATACTGGTATGTTCAGCACACCACCGACTGAAACTTTGAATGAACAGCAGTTAACCAATCCAAAGAAAAGTTGTAATACTCCTTTAAATGATGTTATTATCTGGTCTGAAACACCTAAAAGAAAAGGGACTAGAGATTTTGAAAGGTTGCCTTTTGTTGTAATATCAGGTAAATGGATTGAAATACAATAGCAGAAGAAAAGAAAGAAACAAAAAACTGAGTTGGAAAAAGAAAGCAAGAGACTAGAAGGACAAAGGAGAAAAGAAGCAAAAGAAAAAAATCGCTGAACAAAAAAGAAAGAAGAAGATGATATTAACAACCTTGTCAAACCCCAAAATGAGCAAATCATCATTCAAAAACCTCTAAAAATACACAATATACATTTCATGACGCTTCATCATTTAGAGGACCAATTGGACAGTCAACTACTATTGAATTCACTTCTGAAAAAGTACCTCTAAGCCACTCAACAGTAAATGAGGAGCATAAAAAACCTATTTTACAAATGTGCTCTGTTTGTACACAAACTGTTAAGCAAGGATTACGGTGCTCGAAATGTGAAAAGGCTTATCACAGTGGCTGCATTCCTGTCCAGCATCGTCCTCACATCCCAGATGAATCTGATGATGACTTATTTTTGTGCCACACATGTTACATTATGCAAGATGAGTCAGATGAGGAATTTTTTGCGTTATTTGAACCATTAGACTAAAGTAAAAATATTGTACAAGTAGGCTAGATCAGTCAATTTTAATATTATTTTATATTTAAATAATCTTTATATTACTTTTACATCAGTGTTTTATTTCTTATTTGTTGTTTTAAAGTCATATCAACACCAAACAGTTAAGTTTAGAGCATTTTAGGCTAGTTTATAAAATATTTAATTTATTTTTGTTTGATTATTAGCTACACTAATTTGAATTAGCCTACTCTTATATTTTTTATGTTATTCAGTTTTCTGGCTGACTTTTGTTTTTAACATATTAATGTAATAAAATTAAAAAAATAAAAGTAGTTTGAAAATTGTAATGTAAAGTAATTTTCTTTTGTTGTCATGCACCTATACAAAAGCATTCAATATAAGCAAACTTGTAATTCCATAAGTTTATTAATTTTAAGCGTTTTTCCCTAAATTACCTTTTAACATTTGTAGCCGTAAGTAGTACTGAGGTACAAATGGTTTAATCTTTGTTTTCAATTGAAAATAAGCCTAAATATTAGAAGAAATAACAAAAATAAAGAAATAAATACAAGTGCCAACAACTGGGTCAGTGAGTGCCAACATCTAGGAAAAATGTGCCAACAACTGGGTTTTTTCAACTTTTTTCTTTACCAGTCATTTCTAAAGAATGACATTGTAGTAAATCGTTAATATTTATATGACAACAATCTGTGAGTTTTTCTGAATTACTTTACATATAAAGATAATCAAAACAAACAACTATAGTGTCACAAGCGCTGTTTACAGTTGTGCATGTCCTTAAAGTGCCAACAACTGGACGGTTTACCCTAGGCCTATTGTCTGATTTACCCCAAAGAAATGACATTTTTTACTCTCACTTACCCTTTAAGAATATATAGGAAAGAAAAACACCATTGTTTTCATGTCGATTTTTTGAAATCGAGATTTCACCAGAAATGCACGTTTCCAGACTCCCTGAACAAAACAATTAAATTTTTAACGATTGGTCTGTGTGTATAAACAAAATATCTCAAAAACAAAATATTGTATAAAGTTGGAACTTATAACTTAAGTTAGGTACCACTAGAGGACCCGATACGAATAACCGGCCAACCGGATTAGTAGTTTATAGTAGTTTATTCGAGCAATTTTTCTCTTTTTTGAGGTTTTCTCAAAAACGGTTTCTATAATTTCTTTTAAAAGTCGCTTCATTTAATACATTTTTAATGCTCTACAAGATAGGATAAGCACCATTTTTGATGAATTCTAGGGAGTCTTTCCATGCGTAGAAAAAATGTGTTTTTTTTAAGATTGCTGCGTTAATGTGTACTCTAGAGCAAAAGCGTATTTAGTAATTAAATTTGAAGAACACTTAAAAAGCTACAACTTTTATTTAGAAAATTTTTGTATAGCGTCAATTAGTTAGTCATTTACTTAGTTCAGGGTCAATCAGTGATTATCTGTAGGGTTAATTTCATCAAAATTGGAAAAAAATTAAATTTTTTGAAGATTGCGGCCATAGTATGCATTTTACGACCAAAGTGTATATATGCCTAATTAAAGATATAGGAAATAAAAAGTCTATAATTTGTATTTCAAGCATTTTTTTTTACAGAGCCTAGTTTTGCCCCAATTAGTGATTTCCCGTATTTTTAATTAGAATAGAGGTTGATTTTCATTTTGCATCTTTCACTCATGTTTAAAATTAGGTTATGTTTTTCATTTTACATGGTTTTCTCATGATTAAACAATGGTTATATTGTTCATTTTTTACATTTCTAAGAAAAAGTCGTGTGAGTATTTCACAACATATTTTTTTCTCTTGGTCTATAAATAATATCTGCCCTTACCGGGTTCAGCCGCGTATAATTTTCTTTTATTCCTTAGTCATCGCCGCGAGTTAGCTGTTTAAGGCGCGTTTCACACTGAAGTGATACACAATAGGCAATATGTCAAAAACGATAAATTAAAACGATAATTAAACAACGATTAATCGCTCGCGAGGTTCATACCAGAACGATAACATGTGGACTATAATAAGAGAAAGTATGTGCTGTATTAGCTGAATTTAGTTGCAATCATGAACTCAAGTGAGGAAGATGTTGTGACGTACTACTGGTACAGGCGGAGGTACAGGAAAAAAGAAAATACTGGGTACATCCCTATAACCTTGCCAACGTCCACTACAGTTCGGCTGTAGTTTCACGGGAAAAAATTGTCGCAGCATGAATCAAAAGTTATAGTTATCATTATGAGTCTTGAAAGTTAACAGTTCCTAAAAAAACATGGTGTCGCAAACATTTGAAAAAGAGGATTCGCACTTCAGAAAGGCTATTTCTGCAGAAGAAAAATGTCTGATTACTATGAAGTAAGTGGTTATGATTATAAGCACACAAATATAGTATTAATAAGTATCGGGTTATATTCATAGAAATAATAGTTTATAAAACAATTAATACCATTGTTGTTCTTGTCCAGCAGGGGTTGTTGATGTTCATAGAGTATGCCCACTTGCATTACTTGCATGACCTCTCGTAGCAGTGTGTTGATGCAGAGACATCGCACGGTGCACTCCAGGTAGAAAGGCTAGAAGTAACAGAACTCGATTATGTTGTATCTCGTTCTCGTCTGTCAACATTTTGTTCAGCAAGGACGTAGTTTCTAATTTAAAACTTCTCTTATTCCGATCGTTGAGTTTTTGAAATCTGGCAAAAGAGACAGGAAAAAGCTCATCAAAGTCTTGATCTTTTTGCCATATTTTTCTGTATTTAACCATTTTATTAATGCAGCTTCGGCTTCACGTTGTTCCTTTATTTTCTTTGATTTTTTTAATTAAAAGAGGAGATTTTTCAATTAATTGTGGTTACTCAATGTGGAAAATTTCATTGGGAATTTTCTCCTGTACCAAAATATTCGCACTTTGTTCATTGTCATTAAATCTTTCTTCTAAATTGCCAGATGTTTCACCACCTTTAAATATGGAAACAGAAACGATAGGTATTCAAATATATGTTTTTTTGTAACTCTAGCAAATCCCAGATTTAAGTGGTTTCAACGAACGAACAAAAGCTGTTCGGATATCCTTCCATTGCTCCCGGCAGTTCTGTTCTGAAACCAAAGTAAAACACATAATTAGATACTTCATTATTTAGTTAAAGTATTAGTAACTAGTTACTTGAGACAACATCTGATAATTTTTTATTAACACCTTCTTTAATATATTAGCCATTAAATCATAACATATGAATTAAGGAAGTATATATGTTTCTATTTCAGGTGTCTAATTAGTGGAAGTAGTTTTCAAGACTTTTAATCGCAGTTCTACCGAGGTAAATCAACTATTAAGGTACAGTGTTCAACCGACTTGTGCAGTCATATGGGCTCAATTACAACCACTGTTTATGCCTCAACTAACAGAAAAACTTGGAAGTAAATTTTGAAACGCTTTCATGAGTTGTGGAATTTACCTAACTGCACTGATTCTCTTGACGGCAAACATTGTCGCAATAGTTACTTCTCCAATACAGTATTCACTGAATTTTATTATATTTCCATTATTTTTTTCAGTTATTCTTTTCCATAGTTCTAATGGAATTTTCTGAAGCAGATGAACTGTTCGCAGCAATAGATGTTGGGGAGTACGGGCGAAATAGTGATGACGCTGTGTTCCATCTGTCATCAATAGATAAATTGCAGGTTAAAAGCTGGATGAAATGAAAATCCCGCAATCAGCCCCTTTGTCAGGTGAAGAAAGTCACAATTCCTTTCCATACTACTTCATGGTAGATGAGGCGTTCCCTCTTCAGCTCAATATAATGCGGCCATTTTCACAAAGGATCTTAAAAGATGGAAGGAGAGTATTCAATTTTTGCCTTTCAAGAGGCAGTAAAAAGTGGAATATAGTTTTGGAATGTTGACGCCAAAATTTTATCTGTTTAATCGACCCGTTGACAGTAACAGATGTAATGCTGTGCAAACATTACCATACAACAGCTCGTTCAGTGATGACAACACCAACTTGAATGCAGCTGACTGCTTACTTATAAACTTGGTGCGTACTTTCTGGCACCGACTGGTGCTATCCCTACGCAATGGAAATGTGTGCGTTTACAAGAAGAGTAAAAACGTTGATTATTACGGTTACTGGTTTAATCAGTTGGCATTATAAAACAAATAATGTGAATTAAAATGGATACAAAAGCAACAATGTATTATTATTTACCTGTGCCCTGAACTTCTGCGGAAATGTCCCTCCGTCCAGCACTCGTCACGTCTGTTTTACTGTACGTTTTCAGTTTGTAATTCCATTTATAGCTGTGTTTTCCATCGACTCAATAAATGGAATTGAAGAACGCTGATCTTCCCTTCGGGCTGCCATGTTGTGAGGTCAAAATATCTTAGGAAACTAATCGCCCATGTGACTTCCACGCAGCACGTTGGGAGATAGACTATGTCACTTACTTAAGATCTTAAGACGTTTTGTTACTTATCATATATGTTGCCCCATCGCCCCAATGTGTATCTTTTCCTACCACCTCCCTTTAGTCCTAGCTATCTAATAGTGAGTATCGCGTATTGTATATCGCTTACCATATATCGCATTTTGTGTATCGCTCCGGTGTGAACCCCGCCTAAGAGCTGATTTTCGGAGACGAAGGTTCCTGGTTTATATCCTAATAAAGGTACCTAGTTACTTTTACACGGATTTGAATAGTTGATAGTGGTTACTGGTGAACTTTGATGGTTGGGGTTCAATTAACCATACTCTCGCAGGAATGGTCGGCTAGGTCTGTACAAGATTGTAGTTCATTTACACGTCATACATATCACCCTCATTTTATTCTCATTGGGTTGGTTATTGTTCTGAATTGAACAGATTGCAGTGAACACACATTAGGAATAAAAAAATGCTAAAATGTGTTGGCCTCTACGGGATGTTTTAAACATTACTTCCTGTAGTTTTTAATAGTTGACACTGCCGATTATTGATATATACGGAGCTGATTCGATCGATGTCGCCGTACCAAACAAACCTAATATTTTAGTTGTCGAAGTGCTTAGTATATTTTGCTTTTTTTCATGTCACTATTTTTGAGTTTATCAGTTAATGTTTTTACGACTAGTAGATTAAGGCGAATAATTCACACAAAAATAAATTTCAGGTTATTTTTTCATTTTTTTGTTAGATTTAGATGCAGTCTTCAAGTTACATAGTTCATCTTAGATTTTATAACAGCAGTACTATGCGTTTTGCAGATTTAATTTTCAAAACTTGATTGTTTTTCTACTTTTTCTCTTAAAACTAACAACAAAACATCGTAAGTATGATTAACGTAATCGGGTATCAACAAAACAAACATAACAAGTGGATGGGAATCACTATGCTAACATAGTACTAGTGGAAAGGGCTAAAAAACAAAAAAAAATATCGGTTTAAGGGTTGGACATCGTTTTCAGCCCTTTACGACTACATTTTTGTATAATTGTTAAGGGGTAATTTTTAAGTAACATTTCCAAGTTTCAGCCATCTAGCTTGTCCGAAACTTATTATGCGGAAAATATCGGTTTAATATGGTAGGCTATAACCGCTTAACAATTAAAATCTATATAAATAAAATTGTGATTTTGTCTGTACAATTTTTCAAAATGCCCCAAATTTTGTTTCTACGTCAAATCTACTAAGTAATCACCGAAAATAAGTTCAGATGAATTTTTGTCTGTTTATCTGTTTGTCCGTTTGTCTGTTTGTCTGTTTATATGTTACGGCATCACGCAAGAACCACTGAACCAAATTCAATGAATTTCGGTATTTAGGTTCTGGACATTATCGAAATGAAATAGGATATATTTTTTTTAATATCACCAAGGGATGGGAGAGTTCAGAGGGAGGGGTAAACAAAAAACTGCGAATATCTCCGTTAAAAGTCAATCTATCAAAAATTTTATATAAACGAAATTACGAAACGTTTAAAGACAAATAAGTTTGATTATGTAAAGTTTTTCATTTTTATGCATAATAACGGAGATATAACAAATTTTATAAAAATAAACATGGCAATATTTTATAAAACAAAATAAACAGAAAAATAAACATAGGTCTACGCGCCGCTGGTATTCATTCCGAAGCTCTGTACCCTACCCCTTCCACTACTAACTAACCTTACACGACACACCTGTTCTCGGCCACATTGTCAAAAACGAAAGACAGTCACCTTAGTAGTTAACCATCGCGTAGTGGTCCGATTGTGATTTACCTTTCATTTCAATTTTTATTGCTCTGTAGCGAATAATTAAATTACCTACAGTTACATTACACACAGATTTGCGTGAGTTAAACTTCAAAACATCAATTTTCATTGCTCTATATAAATAGTAAATTTATTTATTTATGTAAAATAATTAACTACGCTTCTGAAAATAATAAAGCGCTGCGTATCTTGATTTAAAACACCTAGATTTTGCTTTTATTTTACGTCCAACTATTTTGTTTTGTCATAAATAATAATGCTGACGTTGAAAGGAGTTACAAATAGATAACAATGCATGATTAAAGAATATCAGACCTGACAGGGTTCGAGCTCGGTACACCAACAGACTGTACACAGCACCAAGAAAACCGTTCGAAGAACGGGCATTTTAGCTAGTTCTGTATATTTGAGTCGGTATTTTTAAACCCTGCCGGAAAAAGAGGGGTGTTTAAAGTTTAGGTTTAACGTGTGTACCTTTGTGTCTGTGACATCGTAGATGACAAACGTCTGTGACAAACGGATGACCGATTTTGATTGTTTTTTTTTTTTTTTTTTGATTGAAAGGTGACAATCAAGAGTGTTCATGATACACTTTTGTCGTAAAATGCATACTAAGGCTGAAATCTTAAAAAAACTATTTTTTTACACATTTTCGTAAAAATAAACAGAAAATCGGTAATTACCGCTAAACTAAGCATTATACAAAAAAATGTTTGAAATAAAAGTTTTAGGATTTTAAATTCTCTGCAACTTTTTTATATACATTTCTGCGCTAAAATGCATAATTATTAAAGCCGCAATCTTAAAAGAAAAATTTTACCTGAAAACAGCCTCCCCAAAATATTTAGCAGACATAGCGTTTACCCTATCTTATAGAGCATAAAAAATGTAGTAAATGAGACAATTTTTAAAAATATCGTAGGAGCTGTTTTTGAGAAAATCGCAAAGAAGTGAAAAATTACACGAATAAACTACTACTTCCGGTTGACCGATTTTGATGAAAATGTTCGTGTCGAGTCCTCTAAAGGTATCTAACTGAAGTTTTAATTTCACTATCGTACGATGTTCCGTTCTTGAGATATTCTGTTCACACACACACAAAAACACACACACACACACACGCACGCACGCGCGCACACACACACACACACACACACACACACACACACACACACACACACACACACGCACGCACACACATACACACACGCATGCACACGCACGCACGCACGCACACGCACGCACGCACGCACACGCATACACACACACGTACGCGCGCACGCACACGCACGCACACACACCCACACGCAAACACACACACACCAATCGCTAAAAACATGTTTATTTGGGTTCAGGGGGTCTTAAAACGTGTAGATCATGTGCAAACTCGATTTCGACATGAAAACAATACTTTCCTTCCTATACATTCATATAGGCAAGAGAAAGTAAAAATTTAAATTTGGAAAAAGGTGTCACAATTTTCTTTTCAAAGAGACTCGTAGCTATTCCCAACAACCTGGTTTAATTTATTTACAAAATAAAAATGACCTCAACAAGTACCAAGTTTCAACTTCGTACACTATAACTTATTTTAATTTATTGTTTTAATGTTTTAGGGTGTTGGTGGGAGCACCTAAAGCGAACTCTAAAGAAAAGCTAGAAGGTGTTACGGAAAGTGGAGCAGTATACCTGTGTGATGTGACAAACGATGATTCCTGCACAGAAGTAGTGATTGATAAGGAACGTAAGTATTGTAACTTTTTCCGGACTCTTTTGGAATCTGGTTATAATAGACAACAATACTTTCTTTTAAATTCATAACAAGTATTTTTAATAAATTAATTATAGTAAATTATTACGACTAGATTTTAACTACCAGCAAATTACAATTAAACTAAATTAAGGTAAATTAAAAACTTAAGACTTGAACTAAATTTCAAAAAAGGAAAATATGATAATTTACAATCAAATAGATAATTAATTCTTTACTTACGGTTGATTACAAAATTTTATAATATTCTGTCACCGGATGGCGACATTAAGTGGCGAGGGAAAACCTTAAATCTGTGGTGGCCTGAGAAGGGCCGTTTATATAATGTTTCTGCATACAAATTCGCATCTGAAAATCTGGACACCCTAGTCCGGATTTGCGAGACTCTACTGTGATATTATCAAAGTGAATACAATTTTATATTTTAGAGAAGATAGGTATGTACGCCGCTTGATTTTATAGATTGATTAATTATTTCTAACCATTATTTATTTTTGTTTTATTTTTCAGAGCAACAGAGAGTACGAATTCCGAGACGCAATGGTAAATATTGTTATTTTCTATTATATAAGTGATGTTATCTTTACCATATTCCCTTATCTTTGGAACTGCAGTACAAATCATATGAGCGTACGGTTGAACGATAGAAACTAAAGTGACTAAAGCGTAAATTGAACGGCCAGGCGAGAACAACGAGTCATGTTATATCAATATAGGCCTATTATAACACCTATGGCTAGGTTCATTCGGGATCTTGGTACAATAAATGACAAACAGACTTACTTATAACTTACTTATGACTTACTTAAACTTATAATAAATAAATAATTTATTTACTCAAGTAATTATTAAACTCTGATATAAAACACTCTCATGACGTTCTCTTGCCAATGCCAATAATGAACCATACAACCTAATAATAGTAATAAAACATTAGAAAAAAACAAAATAACTAATCATTTTCAAAAACCATTACCTAATTTTAATCGTGAGTGAATGATGCAAAATGAAACCCAACCTTAGTTTGGCTTAACAATACGGAAAATTACTCTTTCACGCTAAACTAGACTTTGTAGAGAAAAATGCTTGCAAGAAAACGTGTAGATCTTTTAATTTCGTAATTTGATTATATGCATTTTTGTCGTGAAATACTACGGCCGAAATCTTAAAAAATCGATTTTCTTACAGATGTTCATGAAAAAAAAACCAAAAAATCACTAATTACCACTAAACTAAGCGTTAGGCCTATTCAAAGGAATATTTGGAATAAAAGCTGTAGATTTTTAAATTGTCTACAACTTTTGTTACTTTTTTGCTTTAAATGCATATTAAGGCTGCAATCTTAAAAAAAATTGTCTTCGATAAAACAGCCTCCCCAAGAATTTTAGCAGACATGGCACCTACCCTTATTCTAGAGAATAAAAAATTCAGTAAATGAGGTCATTTTTTTTTAAATCGAAGAAGTCGTTTTTGAGAAAATCCAAAAAAAGTGAAAAATGACATGAATAAACTACTACATCCGGTTGACCAATTTTGATGAAAATGTTCGTGTCGGGTTCATGTTGGTACCTAACTTAAGTTTCAAGTTTCAACTTTGTACGATGTTCCGTTCTTGTTTTAATGGGTTCAGGGGGTCTGAAAACGTGTAGATCCGGTGAAAACTCGATTTCGAAAAATCGACATGAAAACAATACTTTCCTTCCTATATATTCATATAGGCAAGAGAAAGTAAAAATTATCTACAAAACTTTAATATAAACTAAACTTGACTATAAATAAGAAATTGTCGCGTAACAATCAAACAATTTACCTGTCCACAACCATATGTTACTACCCACACTATTAACGTAATTCAGAACCGGCCCTGTAACGTCACTATTTCGAACAACTTATTTTATTCTCAGTCCAATCACTAACTTAACTCGAGACCCAAACAATCAAGACCCTTCTAACAATTTCGCCACTTTACCAGAACATAGTAAAAGAAATCAAAATAAAAACAAAAGTTTCTACTAATTAAGATTTCCGAAAATTTCTTTTCAAAACACTTTATTCATCGTAATCCGTTATCCTTGTTCAATATACAACACTTTATACAATACACAATTTATTCCCTTGACTATTTCTAGAATATACTTTGTACAATGTTACAATAATTATGTTTACTTGTGCTTTTAACACAGTAATATTGGTGCTTCTTGTGTTTAGTTCAAAGCTCTATTATTCCTCCTACAAAGTCCCGTTTTGCAGTTATTTGTATTTCGTGAAATAAAAACATTTATACAATCTCAGGCTGTTATTTTTGCGTTGCAATAATTTCGTTAGTTTTAAATTCGCGATTCAGTGTATGTATTTTCTCAGGCTAATAGTTAATGAGAATGGATCAGATGAAAAGCACGAGGAAGATAAACCGTTGAAAAATTGTAAAAGACAAATGGTTGGAAATGTTTCTTAAGAAAGTAATGAAGCTGTTTATTTGCGTTGGATTTAGCAAAAATATATCTGAAGCTAGTATCTGAAAAAAACAGTGTTTTTAATATTGGCACTGGATGATGACAATGAGTTGCGTGATGAAATCTTAAATATTCGATAGCCCTCAAAAGGGCCGGTTAAAATCTTAATGAGTTGGTAAATGAAAAGGACCACTAGGTTGGTTTGGAAAGAGAACAATGTTGGCAGCACATGGCTGGGGCGACGATAGCTGTTGTGAAAGCTGCGACACGGATTGGTGGTCCTGAAAAGGACCGGTTAAAACCTTGGTAAATTAGTCCTGAGAAGGACTGTCGGATTTGTCCTGAGTGGAAATATCTGAATTTCCCCAACAAAAAAATAGAAAAATTAAAACTTATGCATCAGCCGGTAAAGTGATTTAGACGGACTTCTGGAACTCACAAGACTACAAGATGTGGAACCCAAAAGGCTAAATTTTTGTGACTATTGGAAGAACAAGGTACTGTGAAAAGCGAATACTATTCTAATATCCTCCAAAAGAAAGTGTGACCCTTGATAAGGCAATAACGTAAGGGCACTCTCTTGATTCCCATGCATGATAACACGCGCTTCACATTGCTCAGAGAACGAGAGAAACGCTTGAGAAGTTCAGTTAAGAGGTGTTGCTACATCCTCTTTACATCCCAGATCTCAACCTACACGATTTTGATTTGTTTGTCCCGGTCAAAGACCTTTTGGAGAAACTCCTTCTCTGTCTTTACTTCGGTGGGATGAGCATGTAAAGATGCTCATGGAAGGAGACAAATAGTTTTTACTCCAAATATTTATTGGATATCTCCTTCTTATACTAGCATGTCCCGTCGCGGCTTCGCGCGCGCGCGCGCGCACACACACACACACACTAACACACACACACATACACTAACACACACAAGTATATACACACACATACATTTATACACAACGTTTTGATAAATTCCCCGCGTACGTCTCTTGGTAGTGTACCCTTTCAACAACATAATAAAGTATGCGCGCGCGCACACACACACACATATGACGTTTTGACAATTTCTCCCGCGTACATCTCTCGCCTTCATTAAACCCATTCATCTACTTCAACAGCAATACATACCCACATGTACACACACACACGCGCGCACACACACACATACATATTTATGAAAATCTTCATTAGGGTCCTTAAGGTTATCATTTTTGAAAATTCAAAAAGAGATTGTTGCTGTGAATATAAATACGAATATGGTGTCAAAATTTCATGAAAATCCGTTCAGTAGTTTCAAAAATTAGTCTGCTCTAAAAAAGCGCTTTGTCTTTAGAAGTATAGATTAATTTAAATCCTTGAAAATTCTTTTCAGTATTGTTATATTTATGAAATTGTTTTTGTGTGTTTTTCAGGGGCTATGTTTGCTGTCGAATCTAAATCCAATCAGTGGTTGGGTGCCACTGTAAAAAGTTCAAGAGGTGATATTTTGGTACGTTATTTTCAAGTCAGACTAACAACGGTCTTTTAATATGTGCTAATTTTGTTTTATTTACTGGTTTGTAATGCTTTGACACTTTTAGAAACCGCTACTCTAACATTTGTTTCAAGTAGGTATTTTTAAAACTTAATGTTTTTTTT
This sequence comes from Catonia carolina, assembly GCA_035578175.1. Taxonomy (NCBI): domain Eukaryota; kingdom Metazoa; phylum Arthropoda; class Insecta; order Hemiptera; family Achilidae; genus Catonia; species Catonia carolina. The sequence goes on along the minus strand of JAQMRL010000007.1, from coordinate 12,958,129 downwards.
AATGTTGGAGGAGAAGAAAACATCATGGCCCTGACTGTCCGTACTGCTGGAAGTGTGGGACTTTAACCCAACCAAAACTTTTTCCCACCACCGCCTATGGGCACTGGACCGGCCTTGAGCTATGAACACCACGCCATGGTGTAACACAATCTCCTTTTTCCCGAGCTGTGGCTTCGCGATGAGCGAACCCACTTTTTAACAACCGGCCATGCAACCCCCAAAAGCTGGCACAAATCCTCTTCCACCACAATAATGCCCAGGAAAGACATAACTTTTCCTCCCCATATGGTTTCTAAGTGCCACCATATGCTGCGTACGCAGCAGAGGGGATGAAAAATTCTGAGTCAGGAGATCCACGCCACGGTATAGATACTCCCGTTACAGACAGTAGGAGCAGCTGCAGGCTAACCCACACGGGCTGACCCCCTCCCCTTCCACCGCTTCAGCCGCAGGATGCAACACACCATCGTCTCGACTGCAGTCCAGCAGTTCTCATTCACAATCATCTTGTTAATCATATCCACAACACTCAGTCGCCCAACCAATGCATCCACCTACCAACCATCGCCTCGCTCCATCAAACATTTCCTCCCTTGCAGTCGGACCATCCGTTCTACGATGTTGCTCCGCTCTTTCCCACAAATAAAACTCTTAGTATGACAGAACACTAATTGATGGGCAGCTGCAATCGTAGTTTTTCAGGGTTTTTCATTTTATACAACTTATCTCCCTATATGTACATACCTTATCTTTGCACAGAAATTTCAGCTCTGAAGCTGTTATAAAGAAAAAATAAGAAAAAATTTGGGGACAATGTCGATATAATGGTTTTATGCTAATGATTTTTATTTTGTTTATGCTAAGTTTGTTGAGAACTATGATTTTGGTCTTTTCATAGGAGATTTTTAAGCCACTTTTGTTGGCAATGGTTTCAAAATGAAAATAAACTGATCACTTTACAAACCCCGCTAACGTTCAGACTGACACTGTTTTATACATAAACAAAATATATTTAGTAAACAAAACTATATTTTTGCTACAGTAAGTTATGGATAGTGATACTTAAAATAAGTATCAAAATCTGACCGTTCCCAGTACTTTCCAACTCTTTTCGATATGAAAAACTAAATGAAAACACAACTTTAAAACAAGAAACGTTTCATCCAGATCATACTAAACTAATTTTGAAATTAATTTTTTCAGGTTTGTGCACCTCGCTTTGTAAATTTTTATTACGAAAATAACTTTTTTGAAAGAACTAAATATCCAGTTGGTAAATGCTTTGTGTCTTCGTCAAACTTTTCCAAAGTAGATTCATACATTTCATGCGGTGATTCAGCTACAACTACATCTAAAATTAGACCTTCAAGTATTTGTCCGTACCTACAACACAGGTCCATTCAAGGTAAGGAGATGTTTCGTTTTCAGTATTCTTAATTCTTAATAATATTTCTTAATATAGGTGCTACGATGCGCGCCACTAAGAAGTTGGTTGTGTTTGAAGAACTCTAATTTCGTAAATTACCAAATGGAAAAATTCTAATGATACAACAAATAACAGCCTATTGTTTTCTGCATTGGCTGACATGGCTAAAAAGTGTTTATAAAAATAATTGTGTGAAACACTCACACAACTTTTCCTTGCTAGTGTAAATAATTCAATTAATAAATCAGTATATCTGTATTGTATTGTTTTCAGGCCCCCTGACCCCAAAAACATACTTTTAGGGATTGGTCTGTGTGTGAACAAAACACCTCAAAAACGGAATATCGGACAAAGTTGAAACTTGAAATTTAACCCTTAATATAAATTTTAGGGCAAAAGTGGATATAATTTATGTTTCAATAAATGATAAAACCTATAACACTGCGGTCTTAGTATGCATTTAACATCAGCAGTAATTATAATGAAAATTATAGAATATTTAAAAAAAATACAACTTTTATTTCAAGTATATTTTTCTACAGAGCTTAAGTTCAGCGTCAATTAGAGATTTTACGTATTTTTAAGTTCTACAGAGGTTGATTTTCAGTTTGCGTCATTCACTCGTGATTAAAATTAGATAATGTTCTTCATATTATATTTTTTATTACAATATTTAAATGTAGGTTGTATTTTTCATTATTTACGTTGGCAAGAGAAAGTCGAATGAGCGTTTCACAAAAGATTTTTCTTAATATTATTATTAACTATTTCGATAATTATTATTATTAGTAATTAATTTTCTTTTTATACCACATTTTCTTTAGATACCACACTCTGCTTTAGAAAACTTGGATATTGTCAATCAGGGTTCTCCGCCGATTTCTCAAAGGTTGGTTAATTTGATATTCCGTATGTAATCCTAATAAAGTTCTTAGTGTGTGTGTGTGTGTGTGTGTGTGTGTGTCAGTGCATGCGTGCGTGCACTCAAAATAAAAATAATGTTTTTGGAAACCACACTAGTCTATTACGAATCTTAAAATAGTTATTTACATTATTTAAAAAAAAATCACATATTCTTGAATGTTAAAATTTTGTGTTTATATAATTTGTTGTATAATTTTGGACATTTGCAGATCAGTAATGATATTTTTATTGGTGCAGTTGGCAGCCATTATGCCGCTGGTAAGTCTATTAAATTATCATTCATAGCTGTAAGAGATCACTCTACGTAACCTGCTAAGGTTGCTCAGAAAAACATTTTAATGTATAAGAATTAAGGGTACCTCAGTATCTCAGTAATATTATTTCTATAAGAGCCGTTATCTCAGGACCCAGTAGGCATTGAACAATAACATTTTCCACAGGTGTCTCTTAGACTATTCTTTTAGTTACTGATTTTTACTTTCTCTTGCCTGTATGCATATTAGGAAGAAAAGTATTGTTTTCATGTCGGTTTTTCTAAATCGAGTTTTCACCGGAACTACACGTTTTCAGACCCCCCGGAACCCAAAAAACAAGTTTTTAGCGATGGTCTGTGTTTGTATGTGCGTTTGCGTGTGTATATGAAGAAAATATAATTACAAAGAGAAAATTGAAAAGTGTTGCAAAACCATGAATCTCTTTTTAATTTCAACTACTTCACTTATTTAGACATTCTCGTAAATATGCAATGTTATTCTATGCTTCAGACAATAATTATAAAATAAGAAGTGTGTTTGGACTATCACAAATATATAAAAAATGTTTCAGTAAAGCTAGACAAAAAATGGCCATCTTTGTATAACACTAATGCTATCTAGCGGATCTATTTTAAAAGGCAGGGTGATTAGACTTGGCAACACTGAAAGGCAGAACGGGTGGAGGTACATAACTGCTTGCTTTTCTAGGAAGCTCGCAATTTCGTGGTTAAAGGTAGTTAAAGTTAATAAAGTTAAAAAAATTTTGAATTTAATTAAATGGAAAAATTACATTGGTTGAGTCAGCTTCAGTAGGCCTATGTAGTAGGCTAGACATAAAATACAGGTAAAGTACAAGACGTAAAATACTCTAAAAAAGTGTCTATTTTTGTTATTTGCGCTTGAAGTGAATGTAGAATAAGTAAAATAATGACATATATCATTGATATAAATCTGTAGGGTGTAGGCTTCGGTAGTCCTCTGTGTGTTTCACTGTTGTCTAGAAAATTGATGGCTTCTGGATTCTAATGATTTACAAGTTTTGTTTGGTAACTGGTACAAAATTTCTGTATTTCATCATGCACAATTATTATAAGTGTTTTGTTTTTGAATAAGAAAATTTTTAAATTTTGCATGTATTCTTTTTTAAACTTAGGTCAAATTTTGCAATTTCGACTCCATAACCAAAACATCTTGAGTTTTACTTTACCTGAAAGTCATGCGAATTCATACTATGGCTATTCTGTCGCATCTGGTAGGACTGCAAGCAGAGGTTTTATCGCTTCTAGTGCACCAACTGCAAATTTTCACCATGGAATTGTAAGTAGATAGACTTTGTTTTTAACTGCTCTGATATCTATAATATAGGCCCACCTGCTCGCCGGCCCGCCGCTTGAGTGGCGAGTTGTGCGTTGATAAGTTTTTACTTTCCTTTGCTCTGTTTGAATGTATAGGAAAAGAAAGTATTGTTTTCATGTCGATGTTTCCAAATCGAGTTTTCACCGGAAATAGGCTACACGATTTTAGTCCCCCTGAACCCTAAATACATTTTTTTAGCAATTGATCTGTGCCTGAACAAAATATCGCAAGAATGGAGCATATACACTAGCATATATAGTTGAAACTTGCAACTTAAGTTTGATACGACTAGGGATCCCCAACCCGGACATTTTCATGAAAATCGGTCAACGAGAAGTAGTAGTTTCATCATGCAATTTTTCACCTTTTTACTATTTACTCTAAAATGGCTTGTACAATTTTTTTAAAAAATCGCTTCATTTACTACATTTATTCTGCCCTATAAGGTAGGGTAAGTGCCAAGTCTGCTGAAATTCTTGGAAAGGCTGTGCTATCTTGGTAAAATTGTTTTTTTTAATTGCCGCCATAATTTATGTATTTTAGGGTAAAGGCGTATATAGGACCTAATCAAAGTTGTAAAATTTAAAAACCTCCAACTTTTATTTCAAACAGTTCTTTGTATAATGTTTAGTTTAGCATTAATATTAGGGATTTTAGCGGTTTAATAGTGAGTGTTAGAGGAGTCTTGAGCACCCAAGAAGGAGATGGTTTTTGAAACAGGACTTTCTGCCTAATCCATGAAGTGAAGGAGGAGGAGAAGGAGAAGAAGTATTGGTCCCGCATGCTCTTACTTTTTCACCTGAAAAATGTAGAGTGAGGCAACTGTAAGAAATTTAAATTCCTTAAATAGTGGCCTGCTTGATGTGAGGTGGTTAACTCCCACTATTCACCTAATAGTTTTCTTTTGAATTTTAAAAATCGTGTCAATTTTACCCCTTACTAGAAATTAACCCACACTAAAATACCATAACGGATATGAAACGGAATTAGGCCACGATAAGCTCCCAGAACAGCTGCTGGTACTTGAAAGATTTACATGTTTTTGTAATAGTCTATTCAATTGTGATATTTCATTTTATTTAAATTTAAATTTTTTAATTTAATGATTTTTTTCCAGGTGGCATTGTATAGCAATTTGCAAGGAAATCCTTATTTTATAAGAGGAGAAAAGATGGGTTCCTATTTCGGTTATGCTGTAATTACAGCTGATGTTAATGGAAATGGACTTGATGACTTAATTATAGGCGCTCCTCTATTTTCAAACCTTAACAGTAGAGAAAATTATGAAGTAGGACGAGTTTATGTTTATCTCCAAACCGGTATTCCCTCATGGGTAAGTCTTTAATTGATTCTCTAGTTCACCGCTGCAGTACCTGTCGTAATTTTTTTGTAATGTATGCAAATACTAAAATTATTACTCAGAGGCTCTAAGAAGTATTAGTTTTCTTAGAAAACCAGCACTGACTAAAATCTATATTACCATATGCAACATTATAAACAAAAATATACAACAGCACAAACATGACCAGTCAAATTTGCAGACATATTGGTTGAGTAGTTTATTTTCAGAGCTCGTTAAAATTTGCAAAGTTTGCTTTTTGTTACAATGGAAAAAGAACAATATCAGTCAGTCTTTCAATTCCTTTCTTGGATGGGAAAACCTGTCACAAAATTGATTTATAGTTAAAATCTGTTTACAAGAACCGATCGCCTTTGATGACCACCATCAGGTATTGGTTTAATGAGTTTAAGTGTGCCTGAACATTCATCTTTGATGAAGGCCGCCCAGGCTGTCCAATTAAAGTGGCTTTAAACGATATAATCAAAAAAATCTATGGAATTGTTAGCAGATTTCCATGTAAAGATTACAGACGTTGCTGACAGTATAAACATCTCAATTAAACGTTTACGAATTATCATTTGCAAAAATTTAGGCATGAGAAGCTATCGCCGAAATGAGTGCCACTTTTGCTAACACTTTACGAAAAATGAAATCGTGTGATTGCGATGCAATGTTTGCCCAAGTTTAAGCACAATATGAATGTTTTTTTAAGGTGGTACGTGACTATCAATGAAACGTGGATTCATCATTGTACACCAGAAATAAAAGTTCAGTCAGCACAATGGGGTTTTCTTAGTAAATGTGCAACAAAGAAGGCAAAGACAATTCAGTTGGCTGGAAAGGTCATGGCCACAGTTTTTTGGGATTCATAAGGTATTATTTTAATAGACTGTTTAAAAAAAGGAAGGTTAGTTACAGGCTGGTACTATGCTGATTTACTGGACAGATTTGACACTCAAAGAAAAAACAGCCCCATTTGGTGAAGAAAAAATTTCTCTTTCACCATGATCATGCACCCCAGTTACTCAACCGCAATCACCATGCAAAACTGGTAGAATTACAGTACGAATTGTTGCTCTGCTCTCTGTATTTTCCAGATTTTGCCTCTAGTGATTTTTTTGTTTCCATTATGAAAAATCTCTTGGCGGAAAGTGGTTCACGGCTAACGAAGAGGTGATCTCTGAAACTGAGGTCTATTTTGCAGAGTTTGAGAAATCTTATATTTGTGAGGGCTTAAATAGTTAGAACATCGCTGAACTAAGTGTGTAGAACTGAAAGGGGATTATTTTGAGAAATTAATTTTTAAAATTTCTAAAAAATGTATGTTATTCCCTAACACGGGTACTTATCGTACTGCCCTCTACATTCACATAGAGGAAGAGAGAGTAAAAGTGTTCATGTGGTTTTCTATAATATATTTTGTTAATTCCAGAAAAATTGGTTATTTTCTGAAAAATGGAATATGGCTATTGATGGTGAACATCCTGGAGGTAGATTTGGAATGGCATTAACTCCACTGGGCGATATTAACAAAGATAATTGCATTGGTAAAGAGTTTTATTTTATTTCCTTTTACACTTAGTTTTTTCAAGTTATGAGCAATACATAATATCCAAGAAATATCCAACTGGATTTTGTTTTCAGAAATGTTATTTTTGATTAATTGTTTTCAGAAGAGGGGTTCAAGGAAGAGTTTTGATGTCTGCTTAATGAAGGTTGGATGGTAGGATTATCCTTTAGCACTTACCTCAGATTGGCCCGTGTTGTAGTAGTCAGCACAACTGGCTTCTATACCAATGTTCCGGGTTCAATTTCTGGTCAGGTTTGGCATTTGTGCATCACTCATTTTCTTTCTGCATTAGACCAAGGACTACCCAAATCTGATAATTTAAAAGTTCACATTCATAGGCGTAGTCCAGGCATGATGAACTGTTCTTGTAAAGCTGTTCTTTCTCAGCAAATAATAAAGAAACTATGTACTTATGAAATTTGACTGCATCCTTAAATGGAGTGAGACATTCAAGGTCTTTGTCAGCATTTTAGAAAATAAGTATTTATATTCAAAAAACTTAGAGGAGTAGGTACTGAATAAGGAGAGATTAAAGATTGTTTACTTATCCACTAGCAATCAATACTAACATACAGTATAATACGGTGGGCTGATACTAACCTCTCTTCTTTGGACCCTCTACTGAAAGTTCAGAAGCTGATTTTACAAATAATTAATAGAAAAACAACCAAGGGTAGATTTGAATCCTGTATCCAACTCAGTTGTAGCTCGTTTAAACAAGTTACTTGAAATAAAAATGTTACCCATTGACATGATAATGGATGAAAGGACATCTTCGTAACATATTCCTTCCTTAAAAAAGCTGCTCTAATGGATATTAGAGCAGCTTTTTGAAGAATTCAGCATGCCTGATAACCACCAAATATTAGCGTAGAAGCTCTTTGTTTTACTTATTAAAATAGAACCATTTTATGACAAGAGCACACCTTTAAAATTCAAAGAACAAGAATCTCTTACTTTTGCATAAGGCCTCAAAAACGTTATACCCAAGACATTTCTGCTACTTAGCACCCAAGCTGCTAAATCTGTTCCCCTTTCAATTAAAAAATATACCTGACATCATTAAATACAAAAAAATAACAACAGTAACCATGTGGCTAATGAAACTAGGGAGAGAAGGTCTAGAAACCGTGGTTACACTAGGAATCGAATAATTTTGTGAACTCATCTGCTGGTTTGATTAATTATTTTTCTTGTTGTAAATATATTCATTTGATTTGCTAACGTCTGATTGGAAGAACAGTAATATTCCAAAAATTAAGAAAATTGAGTTGAGATGGGCTATTATTGAGGAAAATTATAGTAATATTCCAGGCCAGCATCATTGCATAGCTGTGTGTTCAAATATCCATTGAGCAAAGAAAAGATAATATTCGAGGAATATTACTGCTGCTTCACTCACAAGCGTAGTATCTCTATTTTGCCGCAGCGCTACAGTCAAACAGCTGACAGGTTTAGTGTTTTCTTTTGTTCTGTTGTTTACTTGAAGTGAATGATCGTGCAAATTAGGTTAGTTCCTGTTATTACTCGTGTTATAATACATTTTAGTTTTTTATTAAAACATTACATTTTAGGTTTTATCAACATTTCATAGTTGAGATCGTGCGTTTTGTTTTGTTCGTTCTGCTGGTTGTTGTTTATTAAGCTTTTGTAGTTCTATTAGTGTATAGTATTCTTTAAGTGTATGGTTTACCATCACAGTGCACAATGCAAGACATGTGTTGGGAGTCTGATGACGATAACGAGCCTTGGAGGAAGCGAGGTAAATTAAATAGAGATCAGCACATCAAGGAATTGGAAACAGGCCAGGGCTAGGGGTGAGGAGTTTGTACCTCATGAAGGAAATTTAGTAAACGTAAGAACAACACATTCAGATTGTGGATGTAAAAATCAATGCATAAAAAACTTTATGTTAAAAGAGAAAAACTCTATTTTAAATACTGATTATAGTGGATGCCCAAAAAATGAAAGAGACACTTTTTTTAGGTCTTATTGTTAGATGATGTAGCCAGATATCGTTCTTTAACAGCAGAATCAAAAAAAAACCTCCTCTTCTTTTAAGTATTATGCTATGAAAGACACTTGTCGTACTGAGGTGTATCATAAGTATACATGAGTCTTCACTCTGTATCCAACTCAGTTGTAGCTCGTTTAAACAAGTTACTTGAAATAAAAACGTTACCCATTGACATGATAACGGATAAAAGGACATCTTGCTAACATATTCCTTCCTGAAAATAAACTGTACAGTGGTAAAATTGCTGTTGACCCCAAAAACTTCAGGACATCTTAAAATTCTTATATTCCATGTGAGCATCATGATTTTTATAAAGAGATCCTGAAGGACTGTAAACACAGCCAACAGCAAAAGACGAAGGATACAAAGCTTCAAAATTTATATCATTTCGATTTTTCATATCATTTTATGAACTTTTGTATATTCATTTATTATTAAAAGTTCTATCTTGAAATATGAGCTACCAGAAAATAATCAATTTTTTCAAACAAAAAATGGAATTGGAGGAACAGTTATATTCCATGTCAAAAATAAATTGGCAGTATTCATAGTTTCATATACACAGGAATTCTTACTTGTACATGGATCTACATATTTATAATGTTAATTTTGTTTCTATCTCTTACGGTTTTGGCTGTAAGCAGGTTTTTGTGATTTCCCAAAAGTAAGGTGACATGGATTATTACTGTTCTTTAAATCAGACATTCTTTTCTTTTGTTTTCGTGTACACATAATGTAATATAGCTCTCTGTATTAATATCCTTCTTAGTAGTTTAATTAATATTTAAGTAACTAACATATAGTTTGTAATTGCTAATACTGTACGGTAGTAATTGATCAGAAAAAAGTAAATCCAGAAGTACTAAATTTGATCTATCCTTGAACATGACAAACAATGATTGGGTAGATTAATTATCCCACTACGAGTTAATGTAAATAGTTTTAGATTTTTAAGTTGAATGGTTCAAAGATGTCAGAAAGGATACTGAGAAGACCGGAATAAACCGAGAGAATTTAATGAACCGAAAAAAATCCAAACAACTAATTACAAACTTTAAGGGCTTCCATGAAGAGCAAAGCTGAACAACTTATGGACAGAAGAAAGAAGAAAAGCCTACAGTAAACAAATTCTGAGAATATGAGCTGAAAAGAGAACTTCCAGAAATGTCTTTAGTCAACTCAGATGGTCTAAAATTTTTAAAAAATTTTTATTGTGTAATGTTTTTACAGATATTGCAGTAGCTGCTCCATACGGAGGTAAGTCAGGATTAGGAGCTGTTTATATCTATCATGGATCTAAAGAAGGAATTCATACGATTCCAACACAAGTAATATATGCTGAAGATATGCCTCATCCAGTCAGCTCATTTGGGTTTTCTCTTTCTGGAGGAACTGATTTGGATAATAATAATTACCCGGATTTGGTGATCGGCGCATATGAATCAGATGCAGCGTTTGTATTCAGGTATAGTATTAATGTTTTATGATTTATCCTTCATTGTGTCTTCTTACAGTTGACTCTGGAATAAGTGAATCATGCTTTAACCCTTTGCAAGTTAGTCTGCCCGTAACCTAGTTATAACCAGAGCTGAATATTTTGTCAAAATAGTTTTAAAACTAACTTACTTTTACTTTCTCTTGCCTATATCAATATATAGGAAGGAAAGTATTGTTTTCATGTATATTTTTCAAAATTGAGTTTTCATCAAATATACATGTTTTCAGACTCCCAGAACCCAAAAATTAAGGTTTTAGCGATTGGTTTCTGTGGCTGTGAACAAAATATCTCAAGAGTGAAACATCGTACGAAGTTGAAACTGAAACATAAGATACATACTGCTAGAGGACCCAATACGAACATTTTCATCAAAATCGGTCAACCGGAAATAGTAGTTTATTCGTGTAATTTTTCACTTTTTTGCCTTTTCTCAACAGCTCCTACGATTTCTTTTATAATCGCCTGATTTACTACATTTTTTATGCTCTATAAGATATGGTAGGAGCCATGTCTGCTGAAATTCTTGGGGAGGGTGTGCTCTCGTAAAAAAATGGCTTTCTTAAGATTGCGGCCTTAATATGCTTTTTAAAATTGGCAGTATTCATAGTTTCATATACACAGGAATTCTTGCTTGTACATGGATGTACATATTAAAATTTTTTCTATCTCTTACTACAGTTTTTTGGCTGTAAGCAGGTTTATCCCACCACGAGTTAATGTAAATAGTTTTAGCTTTTTAAGTTGAATGGTTCAAAGATGTCAGAAAGGATATTGAGAAAACCGGAATAAACCGAGAGAATTTAATGAACTGAAAAAAATCCAAATAACTAATTATGAACTTTAAGGGCTTCCATGAAGAGCAAAGCTGAACAATTTATGGACTGAAGAAATAAATTTATTGAACATTAAAAGATCTACAAATTTTTTTAGCATTTTTCTCTACAGAGCCTGTTTAGTGTCAAAGAGTGATTTTCCGTATTATTAAGCCAAACTAAGGTTGGTTTTCATTTTAAATCATTTACCCATGATTAAAATTAGGTTATGATTTTTGAGGTTAGTTTTTTGTTTATTACTAATGTTAGGTTATTATTGTACATTATTTGCATTGGCAAGAGAAAGTTGTGTGAATGTTTCATACCACATTTATTTTATTTCATTTAATGAATTATATAACTCAAGTATTAATTAAAAACTTTTAGAAAAGTTTTAAGTTGTATAAAAATTTACTTGCTCTCCATTTTATATAAGTCTCTTTTATAAGTCTTTTATGAGTCTCTTTTGTGATCAAACCTTCAGTGATGCTCAATAAAATGAATTTTGCTTATTTTTTAAATGAAAAAGTACACGTTACACAAAATTTAACTATTTCACAGTGTATTCATAATATAGCCAATAAAAGTCTGGTGTGAAATGATCACACTGCTTTCTCTTGCCAATGTAAATAATAAAACATGTTAACCTATGTTTAATCATTAGTAAATAATTTTGTAAAATGAAGATCATAACCTAATTTTAATCATGAGTGAATGACACAAAATGAAAACCAATCTTACTATGTCTTATTAACACGGTAAATCACTCTTTGACATTAAAGTAGGCTCTGTAGAAAAAAATGCTTAAAATAAAGTTGTAGATCTTTTAATTCCCTATAAATTTGAGCATACACTTTTTTCGTAAAATGCATACTAAGGCCGTAATCATGAAAATCCATTTTTTACATATTTCATGAAAAACAAAATCGCTAATTATTGCAATATTAAGTGTTATACAAAAACATGTTTAAAATAAAAGTTGTAGATTTAAAAATTTTCTACAACTTTGATTATGTACTATACACTCGTACGCTAAAATGCATAATAAGGCCACAATCTTAAAAATCCATTTTTTTTTACAAGAGCACAGCTTCCCCAAAAATTTCAGCAGAAATGGCGCCTACGCGATCTTGTAGAGTATAACAAATGTAGTAAATGAGGCGATTTTTTTAAAAATCGTAGGAGCCATTTTTGAGAAAATTGCATTAAAGTGAAAAATTACACGAATAACTACAACTTCCAATTGACCAATTTTGATGGAAAAGTTCATGTTGGTTCCCTAGTAGCACCTAACTTAAGTTACAAGTTTCAACTTTGTGCAATGTCCCATTCTTGAGATTTTTTTACACACACACACACACACCAATCGCTAAAAACTTGTTTTTTTGGGTTCAGGGGGTTTGAAAATGTGTATATTCAGTAAAAACTCGATCTCAAAAATCATCATGAAAACTATACTTTCCTTCCTATATATTCACATAGGCAAGAGAAAATAAAAAGTTGTGATAATTATTCAAGTTTGTTAAAAAAAAAAAGCTAAAATATACTTGATTGACGAAACATTTTATAGTCTAGGTACACGAATTTCTTTCTAAATAGTTTTAGTCAAAAAATATATAAACTTCTAATTAAAATACATTGAGGCAAATAGTGTATTATTTGATTTACACACTTATTGAAGTAGTAAGCAAGTTAGTAGTAGTTGTAATAAATAATTGGTGATTTATGAATTTAACATATTGTTAAAATTTAAATTTATCAGTTTTCTCTCGGCATGTCCTACCCTCTTTTTTGAAAACTGTGGTCTTAAAAATTTCAACTTTTTACCAATTTTGATGAGCAAAATAGAAAAAAATCACTAATTGCTGCTAAGTAAGTTATAGAAAGAAGTGTTTAAAATAAAAGTTGTAAAATCAACATCTTTGATTATATACACCTTTGCCCTTAAGGCCGCAATCTTTAAAAAATCAATTTGTAACACAAACGTACATGCTCCCAAGAATTTCAACAGATTACTACTCTAGTTTGTAGAGAATAAAAATGTTGTAGGTAAATAAGGTGATTTTTTAAAATAAATCACACTACCCATTTTTGAGAAAATTGTAGAAATTTGAAAAAGTGCATGATTAAACTAAATCTTTTGGTTGACAGATTTTGACGAAAATGTTTGTGTCAGGTTCCTAGTTGTACCTAGTGTAACTTTCACATTACAACTTTGTACGCTATTCCGTGTTTTTGAGATACTTTGTTCCCACACAGACCAATCGCTAAAAACATAGTTTTTTGGTTCAGGGGGCCTGAAAATGTGTATTTTCACTGAAAACTCAATTCCAAAAAGTAGACATGAAAGCAATACTTTCCTTTTATTATATACTCATACACGCAAGAGAAAGTAAAAATTACAAGTGTTTATTACAAACTATGGACCACAATTATTGATGTTATTTAAATCTACGAATGAATTACAATATTACTACAATTAAATTGCTTACAATAAATAACAAACTAATTACAATAAATTTATAACATTAAATAAACTGAATCCTACTTACAAACGATACAAAATAAGCATTAAACAATACACAGTACTCATTGACTTTCTTCAAATGTAACCATTTAGCCCGACGCTGTATACAGTCATCGATGACAGATCAAAGACTAAACTAAAACTTCAAGATGGCCTGCTCTTTATATAAGTATCCTAGCTTCTAGAAAATAGTACATTAACAAAGGTACCAATACAAAATCTTTCTGTTGGTTTCTGGATAAATCTTAACAAAAGGTAAACAAATTAGGATTGAATAAATGGGGTTATAAAAGGGCGAATTATCTAAATAGGTACCCACCTCTCTCACAATACCTGTTCTATAAAAACCGTTTATATTGTATGTAATGTTTCTTTTTCATGGAAACCCCATTTATTAACTCTTATTATTTACATTAACATTTTAAAAATCTCAGTCCTACTAGAGAATTCTAGAACCAACACTTTCCTTTTAGATATTATCACAATATTGTAACAATATTTAAAGGGAATGTGTGTTCGAGAATTTTCGAGACCAAGATTTTAAAAATGTTAACGTAAATAATAAGAGTGATGAATAGGGTTACCAAGAAATAGTTAGAAACATTATGTACTATATAAACGGTTTTTATAGTACAGGTAGGCCTGCCTATAATTGTACAGGTATTGTGAGAGAGTCGGGTACCTATTTAGATAATTGGCATTTTTATAACACCTTCTATTCAATCCTAATTTGTTTACAGTTTGTTAAGATTTATATATCCAGAAGCCTTGAGAAGGATTTTGTATTTTTATAATGTCGAAAATCTCTGCTTTCTTGAAATCACCAAAGATCCACCTCTATTAGCGATGCGGTTTATTTAGCGAGTTAGTTTGTTTTCAATTTGTCTGTGATCCAGTGAGCGAATTGCATAGTACAAACAGTGCGTTAGAAAAGGTCAACGTTACTGTGAACTACTGTCTATTGTCTAACGTTTATTTATTCTGTATCAGTTTTGTAAGTAATATTTAGTAAATTGGTCAAGTTAATTTATTGTTATTAGTTATACATACTTAGTTTGTTATTTGTTATAAGTAATTTACTTGAAAATTTTAGATACTTAATTTAAATTGTAATTCTTAGTTGTAATAAATACTTTAATTTTAAACTATAGTGTGTTAATTATTTAATTTACCCAGATCTCGAAATGGACCTTCAAGATAAGTGTCACAATATTTTATTTTTTCAACATCTCTTGTATTATGTATAAAACTCAACATAGAAGTTTTTAGCCTTGAATGTTATTCAAATCACCTTAAGATTAGATTGTTAACAATATATGTGTATTATTTTTCAGGACTAGACCGATCACAAAAGTTCAGGCTTATATACGATTTGATAAAAAAGAAATTGATATCTCCACTACAGATTTTAAAGCAGGCACAGGATCTTCCATTTACCTGAATCTTTTTGTCCATTTAAAGTATACTGGAGAATCTGTAGAAGATAAACTTGGTATGTTACATTGTTATAATAAACTTTAGAAAAGTAATAAAGTACACAATAACAAATTGATGAACAAATTTTCAATAAAATAATAAATCTCAAAACCAGATTATCATAGTTAGCATAACATAGCATTAACTGAATTTGAATTTTCATTATTTTTATTAATTGAATTATATTATTATTTTATTATATTATTGTTATTATTATTACTAGTTATTATTATACTAGTATATATTATTACTATTATTATTAATACTATACGAGGTCTGTTCAAAAAATAACCGAACTTTTTGAATTACGCGCAAACAGGGATACTTAGCAACGTGCGGTTGGCCTCGCACTACTCTACGTCTTTCTTTATTAAACATATGTTTTTGGATTGTTGATATCTCATTTACTTTTTGTTGTGTTGTGTTTTTAGTACGACGTGTTTAAGTGCTAGTGACGATTTTTGTAATGTGAAATTTTTGTCAACCCGTTGTGAACACTGCACTTTTGTCTCAATGCCGTAGCCGTAAACCCAGTTTTTGTCTCCTGTTATGATCCTTTACCTGAATGTTGCATCATCATTGGCTTGTTCAAGAAGTTGCCGACAAACTACCACACGACGTTCTTTTTGCTGTTCGGTCATCAAACGGGGAACAAACTTTGCTGCAACTCACAAAGCAAGTTCAATTTTTCAGTTAACATTTCATGGTACGATCCAATTGAGATGCCAACCTCTTCTGAAAGTTCTCTGACAGTCAATCGGTGATTTACACCCACCAGATTATGGATTTTCCTAACGAGGGTGCCATCAGTTGAAGTCAAAGGCGTTCCAGGTCGAGGGTCATCTTCAATTGACTGGCGACCACTTTCAAATTGAGAAAACTATTTACAACAATGCGTATAACTCAGAGAATCATCTCCTTAAGCTTGTTTCAAAAGTTGAAATGTTTCTGTGAAAGTTTTCCCCTGCTTCATGCGAAATTTCACGTTGCACCTTTGCTCCCGAATTTCGCACATTACAAAAATCGTCACTAGCACTTAAACACGTCGTACTAAAAACAGAACACCACGAAAATTAAATGAGATATCAACAATCCAAGAAAATGTGTTCACAAAAGGAATGATGTAGAACAGTGTGCCACCAACCGCACGTCACTAAATATCTGCATTAGCGTGTAATTCATAAAGTTCGGTTAGTTTTTGAACAGACCTCGTATTACTATTGTTATTATTATTATTCAGAGCAGCTGTCCAAATTTACATCCAACTTAATAATTTTGCATTAAACAGTTAGCATTTCAATTAACAAAAACAACAGTGCATTTTTTAAATTTTCAGACACCATAACTCCCTTTTTAGGTTGAGTATTTTGCCGACTCTCTCGGAATAATGTTAGAAAAAATTAAATGTCTTCAATAGTTGTAATTTTTACTTAAGGTTATGAGTAACTTCAGTTAAGGATATGAGTGGATATTTGTCAATCTGTTTAATGAGAAAGCTGTAAAAATGCTGAGCTAAGTGTTCATCTTCATGATGAATTATCATGATAGAGGTATCAAATGATTAGGCAATGAAATTAACTTTCAACAATGCATGTGCCAACGAATTTTGGATTAAGTATTAAAAAGAAATACCCAAAACTGTCTAGAGTAGCGTTGAAAATTTTGAAACCATTTGCCGCATCCTACAACTGTGAACAAAAATTTGCCATGATGGTGAATTTGAAACCCTAATCAAGAAATCGTTTGGTGTGTTACAAAAATAAATCTAAACGTTCAAAAAATGGTTAATTCTAAACAAGCCCAAGTTTTGCATTAATTGAATTGGAAAAAGTTGTAAAAGTAATGTACAATTTTTGTGTCTCTTAAATAAATTCTATTATACTATATAGGCCTACTGTGCCCATTACGGGCATGTGGAGTGTTAAATTAATTGCACTCAATCTGCTGGTTCAAGGGCTGCAAAAAAGTTCTGTTTCTTATCACAAAGTCAGCCAATTATATGACTGAACTATTTAAGAACAGGAGAGGTAGAGGTGTAAAAGACCCTACTCAGAGTTATCTCCTCTGAGAGTAATGAATTTCACTATACAGTTGTACCCTATGGTGAAAGAAGTGAAGGTGTCATTTACAGGGTGAAAAGTAAGTGCTTTTCGGAGAGCCTGGTATGCTGATAAGCATACTTTTTCAACTCAGTGACGAAGGCAATAGTAAATCACCTCACTCCTCGTTTTACCTAGTAAAGCCTCTAGAGATTCAAACCAACCTTTCGGCTGTTCACCTAAACATGTTAATACTATTATACTATAACAATAATTAATTTACATTTTTCCTCATATTTCGCGACCCCCCCCCCCCCAGACACATCCTGCGACCCCCCAGGGGTTCACAACCTACAGGTTGAATAACACTGCTAAACAATATAAACACAACGCACTTGTATTTTCAGTGTAATAACAAACGAATGTATGCACATTTTCAAAGTTGGATTATTATAATTTGTAGGATGGGATGTAACTGAAAGAAAAAACAACCATGGATAAATGGAAACGCAGACACATCAGGGGGCGTGAAAACATGTATTTCTTGTGAAAACATTTTCTGAAAACAATACTTTATTTTTCTATATATTCATGCAGTACAAGAAAAAGTAAAAATTAGTTCCCAAAGTATTCATATTCCTGTGAATTGCCCTAAACATACAAATTAAAATGTTGTTTTTTCTGTTAGATTTTAACGTTGAATTAAAACTGGACGTAGACAACCCAAGTGAACCTCGCATGTTTTTTGACAGTGAGTTACCTATCAGTAATCAAACTGTATGGGTGACAAAAGGGGAATGGTTGAATTTACCTGTAGAAGTTCACATAAAGGTAGGTTAATTTTGGTTTCTTTTGTTTAGTAATTTTTCACTTTTTTACAATTTTTTCAAAAACGGCTCCTACATTTTTTTAAAAAAGCCTCATTTACTACATTTTTAATGCTTCACGAAGTAGGGTAAGCTCCATGTCTGCTGAAATTCTTCGGGAGCCTGTGATTTCATAAAAAAAATGTTTTTTTTAAGATTGGCCTCAATATGCATTCTAGAGAAAGTCTAAACATTTTTTTTATAACTGCATCCAGAATACTCCAAAAGAGAGTGTAGGTCATGTCAAGATATAACGGATTAGTCTAAATTTTAACAATATGTTAAATTCATTAGTTACCAATAATAAACCACCTTCACTGCTAATCTTCTGGAGGGATAGGCTGTTTCATTACTTATTCAATTCATTTCATAATCATATCTTTTCGACTGTCTCTCACGGCTCTCACATAACTTGTTTAATTTATTTTTCAACAGAATTTTTAATTTTCAAAGGTCTTTTACATCCCTAACACATTTAGCCTGAGACCAATTAATTTCTTAACAACAGGATATCCATCAGGTCAAAATGAGTCCTTTTGTGCACCATCAAAATTGTAAAGAATTTAAAACCTACAACTTGTATTTAACCCTAAAAAGCTAATGTTATCAAAAAGTTTCATTATTGCTAATGTATCGTAAAATTTACAACTGATGGTATATTAAAAAAAAAATTGTTTTAGGCGAATATACTTATTTTTATTAAATACAATTTTAAAAGTGCATACCTTAAAATAATGTTTTATGCTATGAAAGGTTTTCAAAGTTCTTCAGCACACTCAACATAATACTTTGCACGATGCTCAACACAAATTAGCTTGTTGCACGCACGGCAGTATGCGGACGTCATTCTCCTCTTAGCAAATGGACATATCTTGCAAATCGTTCTTACACCTTGTTCAGAATGACCAACTTGAGGTTTTACCAATGGTTCACCCAATATATCTGCAATAGATTGCTGGAGTTGCCTTCGTAAATTTGGAGTTTCCACACGTACTCCTAACCACGGTGCCACTAGTTCATAATGAAGTTGTTTTGCAAAATCTTGTCTTGACTTTGGTTTCTGGCCCAGCTTAACAATGTTGAGGAGATAAATCACATAAGAATTCACCAATATGATGTTTATAATACGGAAAAACATACAGCCTGGCCACCTTCTGGTTTTTCGGCTGCACATCTGGTCCAAGGAGTCCACTGCCCCTTTAGTTGTGTTGTATGTTTCAACAATGTGGGTTTTTTTGAAACAGGATTAACAGTAGGTTTTTCATGAATTTCATCACTAAAAACTAACTTGGTACAGAAAAAAATCATAAAAAATACTAATGAGTCATAAAATTTACGAGCGGTATTCAAAAAAATGGACTGACAGACTGTACTGATTGCAAAAGAAAGCACGACTGGACGGGCCAGTATGATATATGAGTAGACCGAACTGGACGAGTCTCTTGCTTGCCGCTTCAGGGGGAGGGACCAAAACACTGTTTTGCGCTTGTAGGAAATACGATACATTAGCTTTCTAGGGTTAAACATGTTTGTGCAAAGTTCAGTTTAGTGTCAATCATTGATTTTCTGTATTTTTTTCATCAAAATCAGTAAAAATTTGGGATTTTTTTAATATTGCTCCCTTAGTACCCATTTTACAACAAATGTGCATATGATTAAAGTTATGGAAGGTAAAAAAATTTACAAAATTTATTTCAAGCATTTTCATCTACAGAGCCTAGTTTAGCATCAATTAGTGATTTTCCGTATTTTTACGTTGAACAAGAGGTTGATTTTCATTTTGAGTCATTCAATGATTCATTAATGGTTCAACAGAGGTTACATGTGTTTTATTAACATTAGCAAGAGAAAATTGTGTGAGTTTTTACACCAGATTTTAATGTTATTATTTTCTTACAGCCCGATATAAGAGATAAATTTTCTCAAATCGCTGCTGAAATGAAATACAGTTTAAAAGATCATCAACCTTCTCGTGGAACTCGCAGCCCTAAAATATCTGCAATCCTAGATCCTAGAGATGATACAGTTCGAAGAAGTTCAACTAGTTTTAAAAAAAATTGCGGTAGCAGCAATACTTGCACTCCTGATTTACAACTAACTGCATCGTAAGTATCTCACTACTGCGTTCTTATTTTTCCCTACAAATTTTTAATGCCCATAACAGGCAGGTGCAGTGTTAAATTATTTGAACTCTATCTGCTAGTTCCAGGGCTACAAAAAGCAGTTCTGTTTCTTATCACATGGTCAGTAAATTATATGATTGAAGCATTTAAGAAGAACAGAAGAGGTAGAGGTGTAAAAGACACTAGTTAGAGTTATCGGCTTTGGAGGTAATGAATTTCATCATTCAGGTAGATCCTGTGGTGAATGAAGTGAGGTGTCATTTCCAGGGTGGAAAGTAGATGCTTTTCAGAGGCCCTGGCATGCTGATAAGCATAATTTTCCACTCATATATAAGCGAGGTGGGCAAACCACCTCACTTCTCGTTTTACTTAGTAAAGCCTCTAGAGGTTCAAACCAGCGTTTCACCTGATGACCTAAGCAACAACAATGCCTCTAATTTAAATTCTTTCTTAAATGGTTTAGAAATTAATTAAAAATGAGCTGTGTTGGATGAAAACAATTCCATTTTTTAAAAAAATTTAAGTGTCATTTAACAGTCTTAAATTAGTTTACCCCACTCTATTTAATGGCATAATTTTTCATTTAAAACAGTAATGATTCTAATTAAAAAATGCACAGAAACATTGGATTTAGTATCAAAATAAACAATGTCCGCCTGAATGGGTGAATCAAAACAGACAATTTTTGTACCTTGCAATGTGAAGCTTCTTTAATCGTTAATTTGACACGTGCATCCACAATGGACTTGCCGTATTTTAAATTTAATCCATGTTATTTAGCTATGAATTACCAGTGATACTCACTGTTTCTATGTAGGAGATAGTGAATTGATCTATTGAACAGAAATAAAATAATGTGGGCATAAAGGCAACATGGCTGCTCACTGTTACACTAGCTATTCAGCGGCCCCATCACAAAAAAGTTTAGGAACCGCAACTCTTATCTATTGTTATGAATGATTACAATGCATACTATATACTATGCATAGGGGTTAAAGAAGCTGGTTCAGCGTTACAAGTAGTCCTTAGTCAGTAAAAACTGACTATGCAGAAAAGTGAAATAAGCTTGTAGGAAACTTAAAACCATCAATTAGACATTTTTACTCTCTCTTAGCCTATATGAATATACTAGCAACCCCCGCTCGCTTCGCTTCACAGCAGCTAATGTAGGCCTAATTAAATTTTTTTAAATCCTCTCTATATGCAATATTTGTGGTTTTGTTGTCCTGTGGCAGCAAAATAAATTGTTTTTCTACACTTCCACCTCTAGAAAGTCCGACATATAGTCGTCCGTGAGTGAAGGAAGCACTCTTGTCTCAAATTGATGCCCACCGTTTTAAATGTTTGTCCCTGCGATTTAACAGAATTGAATAGAATGCATAGAAGAATACCAATTGAAAAAAAAAGACAGTTGTTATATGGCTGAGATAACAGACAGTAATACGTGTGTGCGGTACGCAGAGTAATTGGAAATATATGACTCATTCACAACCTGATTAATGAAAACAAATATATGAAATACAGTACAAAAATAAAAATGTTGAATATTTCCGAATTTTTAATGTTTTTGGAATCGAATATTATTCTTCACATTTTTTTTATGAAATATGAAAGTCGAATCTTGTTTCTAGCCCAAAAAATACACCATCCATAGGACTTAGAAAAAATAAAAGTGCTATACACCTGATAAACTAAAACATGCGACTTTGTCACAGTTTAAGTTGCTTAACTCACTTAATTAAAGTTACTTAAAGTTGCAAAATAGCCTATATTGATCAGGAAGGTCTAAGCTGTGCAACAATGAAAGATATTTTTAAGTCATTGCAGTAGTTTTTGAGATTACCTCATACAAACAAACCAACAAACAAGCAAACAAACAGATGTTTCTTCTTTATTATATTAGTATAGATAGGGGAAGGCAGTATTATTTTCAAGTCAATTTTTCGTAATTGAGTTTTCACTGGATATATATGATTTCAAGCCCCCCTGAACGCAAGAAACATGTTTTTAGCAATTGTTCTGTGTGTGTATGTATTTAAAATAAAATATCTCAAGAATGGGATAGGGTACAAAGTTGAAACTTAAATTAGGTATCACTACGGAACTCAACTAACATTTTCATCAAAATTGGTCAACCAGAAGTAGCTGTTTATTCATGCGATTTTCTCAAAAATGGCTACTATGATTTTTTTTAAATTATCTCATTTACTGTAATTTTTATGCTCTACAAGATAGGATAAGCGCCATGTCTGCTGAAATTCTTGGCGGGCCTGTAATCTCGTAGAAAAAATAGTTTTTTAAGATTGAGGTCTTAATATGCATTCTAGGGCAAGAATGTAAATATCAAAGTAGTTGAACATTTATAAACCTACAACTTTTAACTCACCCAATTTTTTGTACAACACTTAGTTTTCATTCAAAAATAAATCCTTATAATGCATCCTGCAGCTTGAAATCAATACTATTTTGTGTAAAAAATTTCCTATCCTTTTTTAAGCTGCCTTTATTTTTTATTGATCACTTACATGTGTTTCAGTGGATCCACTATCATCAGAGTATATTATATCCTTTGAAACTAAAAAATTTAAAAATTTATAGATGTTACATCTTCAGTCATTTGTGTAAAACTATATACAAATGTAAATAATAAACTAGTATAAACTTTTTATACAATTTTTTTTTTTTGTAATCCCTAATTTGTGTACGTTGCAGTCTGTTTAATTCAGAACAATAAGCAACCCCATGACCCAATGAGATGAGGATGATGTGTATGACGTGTAAATGAGGTGTAGTCTTGTACAGACTCAGGTCGACCATTCCTGAGAGAGTATGGTTAATTGAACCCCAACCATCAAAGTACCTACACCGGTAACCACTGTCTAGCATTCAAATCCGTATAAAAGTAACTATCTTTACTAGGATTTGAACCACGAACCTTCGTCTCCGAAAATCAGCTGATTTTGGCGTCGACTTTACCTCTAGACCAACCCGGTGGGTTTTTTATACAAATGACTGAAGTTGTAACATCTTCAATAAATTAAAATTTTTTTTTGTTTCAAACGGTATATACTCCTGATGATCCACCGAAACACGTGTAAGTGATTAATAAAAAATAAAGGCAGCTTAAAAAAGGTTAGTGAAGTTTATTATATAAAATAGTAACTCTTAGTTTAGAGTCAATGAATGATTTTCTGAATTTTTTTCATCAAAATCAGTAAAAAAAGGATTTTCTAATACTGTGGCCTTAGAATACATTTTACAAAACCTGTGTTATAATTATAAAGTCATAGGAAATTAAATAATCTACAATATTTATTTCTAGCATTTCATTCTATAGAGCCTACTTTAGCGTCAATTAGTGATTTCCCGTGTTTTTAAGTTTTACAGAAGTTGATTTTCATTTTGCATCATTCACTCATGATTTAAAATTAGGTTATGTTTTACATTTTACATTGTATATTAATAATTAAGCATAGGTTATTTGTATTTCATTTACATTGGCAAGAGAACGTTTCTGCAATTTTTCACACCAGTTTTTTTTATTATGACCAAATTCTCAAAATTCCAAATGAAGGGTCCACGGGAAGAACGATCAGTCTCACAAAACAAAAATTTTTCACCAGAAGCATTTTAAAGTTTCAAGACTAAGAACAGAAAATCAAAGCTGTATACATAAGTGTTTTATTTTTTATTAACATTGTTATATTGTATTTTATAATTTCACCTAGTATAGGAAGTCTAGCATTTACCCTTTTTTTTGAAAAATGTTTTTCCAAGTACGTGTTTGGAGTTTGATCACTCTTTCTGTGATTTTGAATTACTTAAGACTACTGATTATTATTACTACTGATTATTACTTAGATCTGATTACTTTAACTCTTTTAAATTTAACACTTTAACACTTTTAAATCATACATGTAATTTTTCTTATAACTTTTTGGGTTACTTAAGATTACTGACTATTATTAATACTGATCGTTACTTAGATCTGATAACTTATATTACTGATAACTTCGATCTGATCATTTTCCATTAATTTCTCTTTAGTTAATTGCTACCAAATAATAACTGATGCTATTTAATTTTTTAATTTAATTTGTAAGAATACACTCTATCAATTTATTGATTTTGAATCCTGGAAAAAACAAAACAAGCTAATTTCAATAATTTGCAAATCGTAAGTTAATTGTTGAAAGTAAAGAGGAATGAGACAATGGTAGATAAAATTTTTTACCAAATTACAACATAACCTGCAACACTTCAATAACTAAATAAGCCACAGCCTCCTGTGTCG
This sequence comes from Catonia carolina, assembly GCA_035578175.1. Classification (NCBI taxonomy): domain Eukaryota; kingdom Metazoa; phylum Arthropoda; class Insecta; order Hemiptera; family Achilidae; genus Catonia; species Catonia carolina. Next base: position 12,933,605 of record JAQMRL010000007.1, on the reverse strand, counting down.
CTAACGTAAATATTATATTCTTTGAACAATAAAAATATCACGGCTGATCGGAGTCTGATCGTTCTTCCGATGTTTTACTGGAGACTGATCGTTTTTCCCATATAACAGTTTTGAAAAAGTCTCAATAACTGTGACAACTATCATTATTACCGTGTATAAAATTGATGGTGAAATAACTGCAGGAAACTACACTATATGGCGCGAAAAACTCGATTTTCGAATTTTGTGAGATTGATCGTTTTTCCCTTGGACCCTTCAAATATGTTTTATTAAAACCAAATTCATTTGTACTACTTTAAGAATGTCTCATACATAATCATTTCCTGAATGGTAGGTTTATAAAGAGAATTTAACTATGTTTCTATGTATTTTATTTTACAGGAGTAAATACAATTATATTTTCGGATTAGATGAGCACATTAAAATCAATGTAACTGTTGAAAATGTTGGAGATGAAGCTTATGAATCAATTTTGAATGTACAGTTACCACCTAATATGGCCTATATGAAATATGAGCAAATTAATGGGGACACGAATGTAAATGTACGTACTACACCTTCCTATTCAGCGAACACTTTACAATTAGATATTGGAAATCCTATGCCAAGATTTTCTTTGGTAAGTAAAATTTTTTATTACTAGATATTTTAACCTTTTCAACACAAATGTCCTGCACAGAGCACGATTTGTTTTGTCTTATATTTTATTTTACTGTACTATGGTGGTAATTATGCCCATAACATGCAGGTAGAGTGTTAAATTATTTGCACTTGATCAGTAAAAATCGATAAAAATTGTGACAAAGTTAAAATAAAATATTAAAAAAATCTGGTGTGAAACACTCACACAACTTTCTCTTGCCAATGCGAATAATTAACAATAAACCTAACATAAGTAATAAAACATTAGAAATAAACAAAAACCTAACCTCAATAAACATAACCTAATTTTAATCATGAGTGAAAGACGCAAAATGAAAATCAACCTCAGTTTCGCTTAAAATACGGAAAATCACTCTTTTACGCTAAACTAAGCTCTGTAGAGAAAAATGCTTTCATATTTATCATTTTATCTTTAAATAAAAAATGTAGATTTTTTAAATTTTCTATAAATTTAATTATTACGTTGTTGTCATAAAATGCATACTAAGGCCGAAATCTTAAAAAAATCAATTTTTCACACATTTTCATGAGAAAAAAAACAGAAAATTGCTAATTACCGCTAAACTAAGCGTTATACAAAAAAATGTTTGAAATAAAAGTTGTAGGATTTTAAATTCTCTACAACTTTTATTACACATTTTTGCGCTGAAATGCATATTAAAGCTGTAATCTTAAAAAAACAATTTTTTACGTAAAAAGTGCCTCACCAAGAATTTTAGCAAACATGGTGCCTACCCTGTCTTGTAGAGCATACAAAATTTAGTAAACCAGGCGATTTAAAAAAAAATTGCAGTACCAGTTTTTGAGAAAATCGCAAAAAAGGGAAAAATTAAATGAATAAATACTACTTCCGGTTGACCGATTTTGATGAAAATGTTCATGTCGGGTCCGGTAGTGGTATGTAACTTAAGTTAAGTTTCAAGTTCGTACAATGTTGCGTTCTTAAGATATTCTGTTCACACACACACACACACACAGACCAATTGCTAAAAACAATTGCTAGAAAACATGTAGATCCGGTGAAGACTCGATTTCGAAAAATCGACATGAAACTAATACTTTCCTTCCTATATTATATTCATACAGGCAAGAGAAAGTAACAAGGTTTGATTAATCATACTTCCATATGCACGTGCTACAAAGCAAAAAATACGGAAAATCACTCTTTCACGCTAAACTAAGCTCTGTAGAGAAAAATGCACTAAATAATAGTCGTAGATCTTTTAATTTGCTATAAATTTTATTATATACATTTTTGTCGTAAAATGCATACTAATGCTGAATTCTTTAAAAAATCAATTTTTCACACGTTTTCGTGAGAAAAAAAACAGAAAATTGCTAATTTCCGCTAAACTAAGCGTTATACAAAAAAATGTTTGAAATAAAAGTTGTAGGATTTTAAATTCTCTACAACTTTTATTACACATTTTTGCGCTGAAATGCATATTAAAGCCGTAATCTTAAAAAAACAATTTTATTACGTGAAAAGTGCCTCACCAAGAATTTCAGCAAACATGGCGCCTACCCTGTCTTGCAGAGCATACAAAATTTAGTAAACCAGGCGATTTTTAAAAAAATTGTAGGACCAGTTTTTGAGAAAAGTGCAAAAAAGTGAAAAATTACACGAATAAACTATTACTTCCGGTTGACCGATTTTGATGAAAATGTTCGTGTCGGGTCCGGTAATGGTATGTAACTTAAGTTTCAAGTTTTAAGTTCGCACAATGTTTCGTTCTTGAGATATTCTGTTCACACGCACAAACACACACGCACACACACACACACACACGCACGCACGCACACACGCACGCACACACACACTCACACACGCGCACACGCACACACACACACTCACACACACACACACACACACACGCACATACACACACGCGCGCACACACACACACACGCGCGCGCACACACACACACACGCGCGCGCACACACACACACACACGCACACACACACACGCACACACACACACACACACACACACACACACACGCACACACATACACACACACACACACACATACACACACACACACACACACACACACACACACACACACACACACACACACACACACACACACACACACACACACACACACACACACACACACACACACACAGACCAATCGCTAAAAACATGTTTTTTGGGTTTAGGAGATCTGAAAATATGTAGATCTGGTGAAAACTCGATTTCAAAAAATCGACATTAAAACAATACTTTCCTTCCTATATACTCATATAGGCAAGAGAAAGTAATAATATAAATTTTAAAATAGCCAAGGAGTGTTGTGTTTTATTTTGATCTTTAGAAATCAAGTTTTCACCGGAAATACATGTTTTCGGACTCCATGAGCCCAAAAAACATGTTTTTACCTATTAGTCTGTATGTGTGTGAAAGGGTTGATACTCTTCTAAATTGTTTTAAATATCTCATGTACGTTGTTTAATTTCTTCTTTTTGAAGTGTAGGTTCAATTTGTTGTGTAATATATCATTGGTTATGTACGACGGGGCAGCAGTTAAGTCCCAGGTATTTTGATTGTAAGAGCTGCAGTATTTCTATATCTGATGAATTAGCTATCCCCATAGCTCTAACCCATAATTCCAAACTAGTATGAGTATTGCTTTGTATACTTAAGTGAACTTTTTTTCCAAGAGAGAGTCGAGACTTACTGCCCAAGAGCTGTGAAAATTATCATAACTTCAGCCAAAGTTCTTTTCATTTTGTCTATATATGACATCTCCACGTGAGTCTTCTACTGTACCATTCAAAGTGACCACTGGACATGATTTCTTTAATGTAAACATTATACAGACTATTATTACTACAACAGACTCATGTTCTGGAAGGTCGGCCGTATGTAAGATTGGGCTCAAAATGCTGCCTGAGGACCACCGGAATTAAGTTGTAATTTTAAAAACTTTCTCAAATAAAAAATGATTTGTTACTTTTCTATTAGCGGGAGGCCACTCTAATTTTTCCGTAATTCTTTGTATTTTATCATTTATATTATTTCATTTAAATATTATTTAGGCATACTTTTATTGTTTCTATTTACTAATTATTTATTAGTAGTTTTTTTGTAGTTCTTTTATGAAACTGCTGCAGAAATATTTGCTTTGTCTCCCTACATAACCCACAAAAAATTCATTGTTGCTGTAGCATACATCGTGGGTTATTCTTTCACCAGGAGAACAATTATTTTTGTCTAGTTTGATAACTAATTCGTTGCCTTTTTTCTTTCTTACTGGCTGTTTTAATAACGCACCATGCTCACCTTTCTCATGTAACCATTCCAGTTAACATGCGTATTTGCCTATCCGTTGCCGGACATCCATCGGCCAGCCACGCCCATTACGATTGGAATTTAAGCAGCATAGTGGCTCTGGAGAGCTATCTAGGAAGCCCCAGCCCCTGAGAGGCCAACCGAAATGAGTGGGTGCGGTCACGTCCGTTGCGCACCCGACTTCCCTCAGTACTCGTGTAAACGTTGGACGAGTCGCCATCGAGCTCATTACGCCGCTAACGCTTTGCACGTGGCTCTACCACACATGGATGTACTGCACACAACCGTGTGCTACGAATAGCACAAAGAGGTGCTAAAGCCAGGCCCCGTTACCTAGAAAGCAGGCTAGGATAAGGTAGCTTAAACTACAGTTTTATAGGCACGCTCTGAGTGGTCTGGGGCGTGCCCCCCATTCATTCCAGTTAACAATGGGACCAGCAGCCGTATCAGTCAGTTGTTGACACCACAAAACTGATGTCATTTCCTCACATTAACCATAAATAAAACAAACCGCCGCACAAAGGCCATTATAAACATCAGCTGTTACAAAGGAACTCCATTTCATTCTTGGCTCGACATAACTAATACAATAGAATTGTAATAAAATAATTTAATTAGATAACATTAATGAACAAATAACAATAAATGAATAAATCATAAATAAAGAATTAAGGCAAAATTGGAGTGGAACCCGTTAATAAAAAATTTGGTGTGAAACACTCACACAACTTTCTCTTATCAATGCAAATAATGACCAATATAAACTAACATTAGTAATAAAACATTAGAAATAAACAAAAAAACTAACCTCAAAAATATAATCTTATTTTAATCATGAGTGAAAAACGTAAAGTGAAAATCAACCTCAGTTTAGCTTAAAAATACGGAAAACCACTCTTTCACGCTAAAGTGGGGTTTGTAGAGAAAAATACTCTAAATAAATGTTGTAGATCTTTTAATTTCCTATAAATTTTATTATATACACTTTTGTTGTAAAATGCATACTAAGGCCGGAATCTTAAAAAAACCTATTTTTCACACGTTTTCGTGAGAAAAAATCATAAAATTGCTAATTATCGCTAAACTAAGCGTTAAACAAAAAAATGTTAGAAATAAAAGTTGTAGAATTTTAAATTCTCTACAACTTTTATTATACATTTTTGCGCTTAAGTGCATATTAAAGCCACAATCTTAAAAAAACAATTTTTTTATGTGAAAACAGCCTCTCCAAGAATTTTAGCAGACATGATGCCTACCCTATCTTTTAAAGCATAAAAAGTTTAGTAAACTAGGCGATTTTTAAAAAAATCGTAGGAGCAGTTTTTGAGTAAATCGCAAAAAAGTGAAAAATGACACGAATAAACTACTACTTCCAGTTGACCGATTTTTATGAAAATGTTCGTGTCGGGTCCAGTAGTGGTATGTAACTTAAGTTTCAAGTTCGTACGATGTTCCGTTCTTGAGATATCTGTTCACACACACACACACACACACACACACACACACACACACACAGACACACTCATACACAGACCAATCGCTAAAAATATGTTTTTTGGGTTCAGGAGGTCTGAAAACGTGTAAATCCGGTGAAAACTTGATTTCAAAAAATTGAAATGAAAACAATACTTTCCTTCCTATATATTCATATAGGCAAGAGAAAGTAAAAAGTACCAATTATATTTTATATATTATCAAAAACTTATGCAAGTCTCCTTCAAAGCAATCCTGCTCAGACTCCACGCATTTGTCCCACCAATGCTGCCGTTGTCAAAAATATTTCTAGAAAGCTTCTTTAGGTATACTGTTTAGATCATTTGTTACAATCTCATTATAATTTCTCCAGAGTTGAAGGTTTTCAAGTTGCACAAGACATGTTTGACTGTATAAGGCAATTTTTAAATGAAATGAATGTGGGTTTAGCATATTAAACCATTATATATAATGTTGTAAAATATATATATTATGATTTTTTTTATTCAGGGGCCTGATTTGTAATTGATGCTAAATTAAGCATTGTAGAAAAAAAATTCTAATAAAAATTTTAGGTATTTAAAATTTCGTAAAACTTTAATTTATATACACTTTTGTCCTAAGGCTTAAGGCCGCAATCTTTAAAAAAATAACTAAATATAACCCCTAATTCACTTCCACTTCTTTCCACTACCTATTGACCGACTTTGATGAAAATATTCGTGTTGAGTCTTTTAAATGTACCTAAATTAAGTTCAAAGTTTCAACTTTGTATAATATTCTGTTCTTGAGGTACTTTACAGACATATCAAAAACAAACCAATGTGGTAAAATATATATATATATTATAATTTTTTTTTTGATTTAGGGGCCTGAATCGCATATTTCCGGTGAAAACTCAATTTGGAAAATCGACATGAAACAATGCTTTCCTCTCCTGTATTTCACATAGGGCAAGAGCAAGTAAAAATAATTGTAAAATTACAAGTGGCAATAAATAATATTTGGTTAAATAACTTAAATTACGCTGTATGTGGGTTATAATTTGCCTGATATGTTTGTAAAGAGTATGGAAAGGTTAAAATTACAGCTTCTGTAATCTAAAATTTTTATAAAATAAGCCTCTTTACCTTTTCGATAAAATTAATTCTCAGAAGTACAGCTAATTGTCATTTTGTGTCATTCACTAAAGATGAAAATTAGGTCAAGTTTTTTTTTATTACTTTGTCTACTCTTGATTAAACATAGATTATCTATTTCATTATTTGCATTGGCAAGAGAAAGTCGTATGCATGTTTACAGCAAATTTTTATTTATGTTGTATAACAGATTTTAAAAGTGCTGTTTTGAAAAAGGGTTTTATGCAGTCATCACAGCTGTTTATGTAATTGATACTTAGTTTTATAATAAATGTTATTTATGCCCATATTGGGAAGGCGGAGTGTTAAATTATTTGCTTATGATCTGCTAGTTCCAGGGCTACAAATAATAGTTCTGTTTCTTAACACGTGGTCAACCAATTATATGACTGAACTATTAAAGAACAGAAGAGATAGAGGTTTAAAAGACACTTGTCAGAGTTATTTCCTGTAAGAGTAATGAATTTCATTATAAAGCCAGACCCAGTGGTGAATGAAGTGAAGGTGTCATTTGCAGGGTGTAAAGTAGATGCTTTTGAGAGAGCCTGGCCTGCTGATAAGCATAGGCTACTTTTGTACTCAATGAGGAAGGCAATAGTAAACCACCTCACACCTCAGTTTACTTAGTAAAACCTTTAGAGGTTCAAACCAGCCTTTCTGTTGACCTTAACAAAAATAAATGTTACTAACTTGTTTTACCATCTTTTTCTTAATTCAGGTTAATTTGGAGATTTCATTTCAACCTAAACTTGAAGAAAATAGTTTTATGAATACTAGTTTCAGTTTTACTCTTGATGTTGAAAGCATAAATCCAGAAGAAAGCTATACTAAGGAAAATAATAGGAAAACAGTTATTATTTATATTGTTAATGAAGCTGAACTAATTTTGAATGGGTAAGAATCTTGTGTCATTATATTATGGTGTATCAAATGAAAACCTTAAAGATGTAATGAAATTGTGAACAGTTGTATGATTGATTTTTTATGTAGCAGTTGTGTTTCTTGAGCTGCAAATCGTTACCAACAGATGGCAGAGTGATTTTAGAATGAAAATGAAGGCAGCAGCATCAGTATCAATACTGCTACCTACCCCATTATCTCCAGATAGTGGGGTCAACATGCACCACATTAGAGCAGCAATCTGTGATCCAATTTCTGAATAGTGAAAGTGTTAAACCAATTGAAATTTATTGCAGGAAGACAGTGCAGTACAGGCGATGAGACCTGGGTTCACTATGTAGAGTATTGGTGTGATTATACAGAGTTGATGTGATCACATGTGTTGATGTGTGTGTATTATCTAAATTATTGGTAATTAAAAAAAATATAATTACATGTACACGAGGGTCATTTGGAAAGTAAAGAACATTTTGATCTGATGAGCTATGCAGTTTCCCCACCACCTACGCTACTGAGTCATTGACCTTCCACTCACCTTGGGCCAGTCTGGTGCTATCAGCAACCTGTATAGTCATGTTTTGATTTATTTGTAAGTCTTTCAAATGTGTGACAAAAATCCTGCCAAGTGTGAGGTTCGTAGTGTAATATGCTTTCTGAATGCTAAAGGAGTGCGACCTATCGAAATTTACAGACAAATAATGGAGTTTTATGGTAATGTGATGAATAAAGTTTGTAAACTTCAGTTCAAAAATAGTGGAATAAGTTTAATGGTGGATGGACGAATATTAATAATGAAGAGTGCTTGGGCCCACCTTCAGCTCTTGACTGATGAACTCAAATCAAGGATTGAGGAAAAATTCAACAGGACAGACGTTTCACAATAGATAGACTAAAATCGTTCTTTCCTGAAATTTTCATCTGTTTGCCAATTTGAAGGACTTTTTTGATGGGAACCATGGAAGTGGTGATGAACTGAAAAAGGGTGTTAGCTAGCGGTTAAAAAACTTGGCGGCAACTAAGTATGTAGAGGGCATAGCAAAATTGGTGAAACGGTACGAAAAGTATTTAAATTTGTATGGCGATTACATAGAAAAATAGTTATCAGTCAATAAATAAAATAAGTATCAGGAATGCGATAAAAAAGTTTTGTTTGGCTATAATAAACAAAATTCAAAATAATGAAACATTCTTTACTTTCTGAATGACCCTCTTATATATAATTTTTTTTTTTTTTTTTTTTTTGTAACAGTATAGTTTTCTTTTGCAATCAGTTAATAAATACAATAACTTTAAGCAAATATGAGAAAATCTGAGTAATGTCCTTAGAATTAAAACACAAACGACACTCAGTAGTGTGTTTGAAAAAGGCCAAACTGTGAAGAAACGAAAATATATATATATATATATATACAAAATCGAATTTGATAAACTGTGAATCAACATCCCGAAACACAAAGAGTTGAAGTTGGAGATGACAATGACGATGGTAGAGATGAAAACGACGCCAATTATGAGATGCTGATGATTAGGAGTTGAAGTAGAAAAGATAAAAAATAAAATAAAAAAAATTAAAATTAAATTACTAACAAAATCGTAGAGGTAAGTCCAATGGTTTAAAGCGTTTCAGTCTGTGAGTATCTTCGCTGTTGTCAAGGAGGCTAATCGCTAATGGATTCTGATGGTCTTCTAGTTTTTGTAAATGTTTTTCGCTATGTTGTTTAATTTCTTCTTTTATGAAGGGCAGGTTTAGGTCATTGTGTAGTATTTCATTTGTTACGTACCATGGGGCTGCAGCGATCAGTCTCAGGCATTTTGATTGAAAGCGCTGCAGTATTTCTATATTTGATGAACTAGCTGTACCCCATAGCTCTAACCCATACGTCCAAATTGGTTTGAGTATTACTTTGTATACGAGTACTTTATTTTCAAGGGAGAGTTGAGACCTACTGCCTAAGAGCCAGAATAATTGACGTAACTTCAGCCCAAGTTGCTTTCGTTTCGCCCATATATGACTTCTCCACGTGAGTCTTCGATCTAGATGTAAACCCAGATATTTAACTTCATCCTTCTGTGGGATTACTGAACCGTTCAAGCTGACCACTGGACATGTTGGTTTCTTTAATGTAAATGTTACGTGCGTTGACTTATCCTCATTAATCTTCACTCTCCATTTCTTACACCATTCGTGAATTTTGTCAAGATGGGTTTGTAACTTCTCCGAGGCACATGTCGGAGAAGCGTCCGCCGCTAAAATCGCTGTGTCATCTGCGAACGTTGCCGTCATTACAGAATCATATTCTGGAAGGTCGGCTGTGTAAAGCGTATATAAGAATGGGCTCAAAATGCTGCCTTGAGGAACGCCAGAATTTAATAAGTAGAAATTGGAAAAGACATTATCATATTTAACTTGGAAGAAACGATTTAAAAGATAGTTTTTAAAAATCAAGAAGTATGGATATTCTAATTTCATTTTAATTTTGTATAACAGACCTAGATGCCAAACTTTATCGAACGCCTGTTGAATATCCAAGAACACAGCTGAAGTAAACTTCTTCAATTCTAAGCTCTTCTGAATAAAATTGACTAGCCTGTGGACTTGTTCTACAGCCGAGTGTCGTTCACGAAACCCGAATTGATGATCTGGAATAAGTTTATACTCTTCTATAAAAGGTTTTAAACGATTTAACAACATTTTCTCAAATACTTTAGAGATAATTGGAAGCAGGCTTATTGGTCTATAAGAGCTCGGTCGTAAAGGATCCTTGCCTGGTTTAAGGATCATAATCACCTGGGCATATTTCCATTGAGCAGGAAAGCATCCGACGCGTATAATAGCATTAAAAATCGCTGTAAGTAACAAGAACGCTTTTATAGGCAGTTGTTTCAAGATTTCGCCTGTTATTAAGTCGTATCCTGGTGCTTTCTTCCGGTTAAGATTATTTTTGATAGTCCTCTCAATTTCTGCAGGGCTGAATGGTTTGATGGGTGGAGACATCTGGAAGGGCGCCTCTAGATATTCCGTAATTTCGTCAGTAAAATTTTGATCATGAAGTTCGTTCGGCTTAAAGACTTCCACAAGATGCCTAGCAAATATATCAGCCTTTTCTGCTGGTGTTCTTGCCCAGTTTCCGTCTCCGGTATTTAGTGGTGGAACCATCTTCTTTTGTTGTTTAAAAATTTTGTAGCCTTCCAGAGTGAGTAATCAGATGCACTGGATGGAGAAAGATTAGATAGTTTCTCTTGGAAGGAGGCGTTCTTAATTTCGGAAAGCAACTCTTTTAGTCTTCTCGATGCTCTATTAAATCGTCTTTTATCGTCTGGATGTTTAGTGTTATGCCAAATGCGTCTCAGTCGTCTTTTTTCAGCAATTCTTTCCCGGACATTTTCAGGATAAAAATGCTGTCTCGTAGGGTTGTCCTTAACTGGTGTAGATTCCCAGCCTGACTCTTGTATTATTTCATCGAAATGTTCAATCGCATCTTCAATTTCACTTACCGTTTTCAACGAGACATTTAATGTTATTTTGTTTTCTATTAGCAGTCGGAAATATTGCCAGTCAGTATGTTTGTTATGTAACGTCGGAGGTGGTTCTTTAACAATGAGCCTCGAATTAATTACTGCTATGACAGGTGTATGATCTGATGACAACTCAAGACTAGCTTTGAGTTGCACTGAATTTTGAGGAACATTTTTTGTGATGAAAAAGTCGAGGAGGTCAGGCCGCCGGTTAGGATCAGACGGCCAGTACGTAGGTTCTCCTGTTGACAATGTGTTCAAGTTATTTTGTCGTACTACGTTATAAAGTGATCGGCCTCTAGGATTAGCGAGTCTGGATCCCCACAGTTGGTGTTTGGCATTAAAGTCACCACCGGCAATAAACCTATTCCCTAAAGAATCAAAGAAATTCATAAATTCAGCTTCGGTTATCCTATGCCTGGGAGGACAATACACTGCTGACAGTGTGAGAAAACCGTACACGTCTTTCACTGCAACACTAGTAGCTTGCAACGAAGCACTTTCAGACTTCTGAAGCGCATATAATTTATAGTTTGATTTTAATGTGTATAATACTGTAATGTGTGTCTGTATGCGAGTGAGTGCCTTGAAAACACTGTAAAGGCTGGTCAAACAGAAACAGAGAAAACTGTGGTAAAGATCCTCCGTAAGGTAATTAGTCTAAAGATAGCAGACAGATAATATAGGTTATGAGGTTAAGAAGGACTGTACTAGGAAATGAACAATTAATGGAAATAATTAGAAAAAGAAGGCTAAAATTTTACAGACACCTGTATAGAATGGATGGCGACCGGTTGACAAAAGAAATTTTTAAGCACTTAACAATAGACCTAAGGTAAGTCGTTTAAAGAAGTCAGAAAAGATTTTGAGAAAACCTGAACAAACCGAGAAAAGATTATGAATCGAACCAAATTAAGACAACTAATAAGGACTTAAAGGGGCTTCATGAAAACCAAATACAGAACACCGGGTAAACAGAAGAAAGAAGAAAAGTCTACAGTGAGTGAATGTTGAGAATGTGGGCAGCAAAAAGAGCTTCCAGAAACTTCTAAAGTCACCTCACATTGTCTAAAATTGGCCCTTTATGAGGGGAAAAGAATTTAGTATGTTGGTAATTTATGTATGTTAGAAATATGTAGGCTATACGATGTCAAAATTGAAATATTTCATTTTGACAATTTATTTAAATTTGCATTAAAGATTTAATATTCTTTTATGTATTCAAAAGTATTGTTGGTTCTTTAGCAGTGCTTGAACCAGGAGGAAAGAAGAGTATCTTCACCACCATATTTCCGTAAAGAAAATATAGTTATGAATTAATACATAAAGAAATGTTTAAAGAATCTAAATAGAATTGAATTATTATTAATTAATTATTATTATTGGAACTAATTATTTATTGGATGTATATGTAATACATTATGTATTGGATATATTTATTGGATGTAATGCTGCAACTATCACTAACAAAAATCAAAAATGTCCAGAAAGGAATGGCGTCACAGCTCATCACCAAAACAAAACAAAAAAATCTGGTGTGAAACACACACAACTTTCTCTTGCTAATGCAAATAATTAACAATTAACCTAACATTAGTAATATAACATTAGAAATAAATAAAAAACTAACCTCAATAAACAACGTAATTTTAACCATGAGTGAAAGACACAAAATGAAAATTGACCTCAATTTGGCTTAAAAATACAGAAAATCACTCTTTCTCGCCAAACTAGGCTCTGTAGAGAAAAATGCTCTAAATAAAAGTTAGAGATCTTTTAATTTCCTATAAATTTGATTATACACACTTTTGTTGTAAAATGCATGCTAAGGCAGAAATCTTAAAAAGATTGATTTTTTTACACTATTTTGTGAGAAAAAAACAGAAAGTTGCTAATTACCGCTAAACTAAGCGTTATACATTAAATTGTTTGAAATAAAAGTTATAGGATTTTCAATTCTCTACAACTTTTATTTATGTATTTTTTCGCTAAAAGTATATTAAAGCTGCAATCTTAAAAAAAACTATTTTTTACTAGAAAACAGCTTCCCCAAGAATTTCAGCAGACATGGCGCCTACCCTGTCTTGTAGAGTATTAAAAATTTAGTAAATGAGGCGATTTTAAAAATAATCGTAGGAGCCATTTTTTAGAAAATTGCCAAAAAGTGAAAAATTACACGAATAAACTACTACTTCTGGTTGACCGTTTTTATAAAAATGTTCTTGTCGGGTCCTCTAGTGGTACCTAATTTAAGTTTCATGTTTCAAGTTCGTACAATGTTCCGTTCTTGAGATACTTTCTTCTCTCTCTCACACACACACACACACACACATACACACACACACACACACACACACACACACACACACACACACACGCACGCACGCACGCACGCGCGCGCGCGCACACACACACACACACACACACACACACACACACACACACAGACCAATCGCTAAAAACATGTGTTTTGGGTTCAGGGGGCCTGAAAACGTGTAGCCTATATCCGGTGAAAACTCGATTTCGAAAAATCGACTTGAAATCAATACTTTCCTTCCTATGTATTCACATAGGCAAGAGAAAGTAAAAATACTGTATTTGACAATCAGTGGGAAAACTCATGCTATTCTGGGATGCAAAGGGAGTAATTTTGGAACATTGCATGGAAAGCGGAGTAACTAGTCAGATCTGATTAAGAATCAACTTCACCCTGCAATCAGAAGTAAACGACAAGGACTTTTGACTTCAGGTGTATTATTACAGCATGATAATCCCTGCCCACACACGACCCATTTGATAGCTCATTCATGATTTGAAATTTAAATGTCTTATGTACCCACGTTATTCACCAGACCTCGCCACTAGTGACTTTCATTTGTTCAGACCACTTAAAGAATTGATGAGAAGCAAGCATTTCAGAACTAATAAAGAGGTGAAATTTGTGGTGCACACGAGGCTACAGTCAAGACCAGTAGAATTCATGGCATCCATGCTCTTCTAAAGTGGTGGAATACTTGAATAGAATGATATGGAGACTACATCAAAAAATCTGGTGTGAAACACTCACACAACTTTCTCTTGCCAATGCAAATAATTAACAATAAACCTAACATTAGTATTAAAGCATTAGAAATGAACAAAAACTAACCTCAAAAACATAACCTTATTTTAATCATGAGTGAATGACGCAAAATGACAATCGAACTCAGTTTGGTTTAAAAATACGGAAAATCACGCTTTCACGCTAAACTAGGCTCTGTAGAGAAAAATGCTCTAAACAAAAGTTGTAGATCTTTTAATTTTCTATAAATTTAATTATGTACACTTTTGTCGTAAAATGCATACTAAGACCGAAATGTTAAAAAAATCAATTTTTCTCACGTTTTCGTGAGAAAAAAAACAGAAAGTCGCAAATTACCGCTAAACTAAGCGTTATACAAAAAAATGTTTGAAACAAAAGTTGTAGGTTTTTAAATTCTCTACAACTTTTATTATATAAGTTTTTGCGCTAAAATTTATATTAAAGCCGTAATCTTAAAAAAACAACGTTTTTACGTGAAAACAGCCTCACCGAGAATTTCAGCAAACATGGCGCCTACCCTATCTTGTAGAGAATAAAAAATTGAGTAAAATAAGCGATTTTAAAAAAAATCGTAGGACCAGTTTTTGAGAAAATCGCAAAAAACTGAAAAATTATACGAATAAACTACTACTTCCGGTTGACCGATTTTGATGAAAATGTTCGTGTCGCGTCCGGTAGTGGTATGTAACTTAAGTTTCAAGTTTCAAGTTCGTACGATCTTCCGTTCTTGAGATATTCTGTTCACACACACACACACACACACAGACACACACACAGACCAATCGCTAAAAACATGTTTTTTGGGTTCAGGGGGTCTGAAAACGTATAGATCCGGTGAAAACTCGATTTCGAAAAATCGACATGAAAACAATACTTTCCTTCCTATATATTCATATAGGCAAGAGAAAGTAAAAATAGTGTATGAATTTTTGTTAATTGTTACAGAACAAAATTTATGACATTTTTAAGGATTTCATTTGATTCGCCCTTGTACATACATAAAAATAATCTGGTGTAAAACTCTCACATGACGATTTTTCCAATGTAAATTATAAAACATTTACAGTATTCAGATGAATTGAGGTCCCCTAGCCGTGGGAGTGAGAGAATGCATAACCCTCTCACTTGCACAAGCCATACGTACAATTCCAATAACATTGTATAATTTTACTCTTTGTTGTGAGCAAGCATTTATGCATGCAGTAAACTGACTAGCAGTCTTATTATTCTTTCTTTATCCATTTTATTGTATTTCGAGATGTTTTACAATATTTTATAGTTCTCTCAACTGGTTTATTAACCTTCGAGCGCTCGCGATATTAAGTGTCCCACCAAAGCTCACAAAGCGGCAAAGTGGCCGCTATCCTATTTCTTTGTTTTATTTCGTTTTTTGCTGGTTTATTAATTTTTTTTAATCATTGTAAATGAACACAAATTATTATACAATTATTAATTTTTGTTAGGAAAGACTATTTATTTTTTTTGAAAAACGTATATAACTTAAAACTAGTAGAAAACATTAAATATTAAAATTCATTAAGCAAATACTATTTTTGAATTGTAAATACTTTAACCTTTAAACTTATGATTAAATTATATAAAATCGATTTTCTCAAAAACTACTCCATATCTTCATGTGAAACATCCATATTTTCCCGGCAAGGATTACAGGTTACTGCTTGCTGTGAATGATTTTTTACTCATGCTTTTTTCATTTATGGCAAATAAGTCAAAATTTGTATTTTTTTTAGACCCGCAGCAGTAGCAAATAGGTTGCTTCTTCGTTGTAGATAGGGACATTAAATCTATTAAAATTTGCTTCCTCCTCACAGCACTTTAATACATGTAATATCAGATTTCTTTCTCCACTATGGATTATTTGCCCATGTTTACGAACACTTACGTCTGTAGACATTATTTTTATGTCACATAAAATGCACCGCGAAATCTTAATTTCAGTGAAAATTATATGTAGGCTAGTAAGAAATCAAAGAGTCCCACAACAAATACCAATCGAATGAATATTTTCACAAGAGAACAGTGTATATATAATAAGAACAAACACACACGCACACACACATACGTACACAGTAGCACGGGCCAAGATAACGACTGTAGAATGTTTTCAGATCTGGATTATAACGGTAAAGACATTTGGGCGCATGTGTAGTTATGTCGCATATCTCCCTCTCACTCACTCTGCTATGGGACTTCAGTTCATCTGATACCTTTAACCTATGTTTAACCATTAGTAAAATATCTCAAAAACGAAATGGCATATAAGGTTGAGACTTGGAACTTAAGTTAGATACCACTAGAGGACCCGACACAATTAATTTCATCAAAATTGGCTTCTAAAATAATTTTAAAAATTCCCTCATTTACTCATTTTTTTATGCTCTACAAGATAGCGTAAGTCGCATAGAAAAAGCATAGCTTAAGTCTATACAAAAGTGTATGTGTTTTTTCTAAAGCGTCCAGGAGATTCCTGGGTCGTGGCGGGGGGTATAGGACATGTTAAGAAGAAAATTACAAATGTAATTAAAGTTATGGGAAATAAAAACATCTGCAACTTTTATTCCAAGCATTTTTTTTACAGTGCTTATTTTAGTAATATCAATTAGTGATTTCTGTATTTTTAAGTTTTACAGAGTTTGATTTTCATTTTGCGTAATTCACTCATAATTAAAATTAAGTTATGTTTTTCATTTTACATATTTTACTAATGATTAAACATAGGTTATTATTTTGTTTTGTAATTTACATTGGCAAGAAAAAGTCATGTGAATGTTTCACACCAAATTTATAATGAAATTGTACCAGAACAATCAGTAAAAACATGTGTTTTTGGGTTCAGGAGCTTGAAAACATGTATTTACAGTGAAAATGTGATGTGAAAACAGTACTATTTTCCTTATGTATGATATGGGGAATATAGTTCATATACAGAGTGATTTTTAAGTCCAGTTACCCAATTGTTAATGTCTGGTAATTTTTTTGTAAGAAAGGGAAATTTTGTTTTATGACAATAAGTTGGTAGCCCTACTCAACTGGTAAAGATACGGCAGTGTAAGTTTATTCTCCCTGAGCTGTGTTAAATTTTGTGCCGTTGCCGGTTGCGTTACGAACAGAATGTCTTTTACCCTAGAACTACGGGTTTTCATTCTTGAACAATATTTTGCTACAAAATCATATGCAAGTGTAAAAGAATCATTTCAAATTAAATTTTTTGGTGTTCCTTCACCAGGAAAGATGTAAATTTCTAGGCTAACAAACCGATTTCAAGAGACAGGTAGTGTTTGCGACAGAAAACATAGTGGTCGACCAACTCAGATGACGTTTACACATGACGTTTTAGAGAATGTGAAAACAAGATTGCTCAATTCTCCACGGAAAAGTTTACAAAAACTTCCCTCGCTAGTAGGTTTGTCATATTCAAGTGTTCAGGAAGCTACTAAAAATTGAAGTAGTATCCATATTGCGTGTTATTTGTCTAAGAGCTTCAGCCTCCAGATCTAAAGAAGCGATTGCAATATTGCCGCTGGTTTAGGTCTTTCGTAAATGATAACAAAATCAAAGTTTTAAACACAGTATTCTTTAGTGATGAAGCTTGGATCCATTTCAACGGTTATGTGAAGAACAAACAACTCAAATTTGGGCGGCTGAAAATCTTAACACTTTACAAGAAAAATCTCTGCATCCTGCAAAAATTGGTGTGTGGTGTACAATATCTCGTCATCGTATAGTTGGAGCCATGTTCTTCGAACAGACACTAAATGGTGAAGTATACAGGAATATTGTGTGCCAATTTGTGTCCCTCCTAGAACCTCAAGAACGTTGCTGGTTTCAGCAAGATGGCGCTTCATACCACACATCTCGAGAAACCATGGATTTTCTGCAAGAGTTCTTTGGTGGTCGAATAATAAGCAAGGGCTTATGGCCTCAAGAGTCCCCAAACCTTACATCTCCTGACTAATTTTTGTGGGGCTATATTAAGTCCGAGGCTTTCAAAAACAATCCTCACACTACTGATGAACTTAAAGTCAATATTACAGACTTAATCACGAATGTATCCATTGCAACTCTTAAAAAGGTTTCTGATAATGTGTTAAAAAGAGTCTGATTGTGTATAACCGCAAGGGGTGGAAATTTTGAGCATATTCTTTAACAGTTACACAAGTAATGATAGCTTTTTATTAAATCTCTTTTGTAAGTGATAAATACATTTTTTTTATTAAACCTACATTTCCCTTTCATAAATTACATTTCAAATTGGGTAATAGAATTAGAAAATCACTCTGTAGAAGGTGAACATTGTTAAGAAATTTGTAATTTTTTTTCTTACAGTTCATCAGTTCCTGAAATTGTTTCCTACAATGCTTCAAAGTATAAGTATGATGCTTTTAAAAATGAAACAGGTGTCATTGAAACACAAATTGGGCCAGAGGTTTTACATAGATACAATATTAGAAACAAAGGGCCAGCAGATATACATAAAGCTATTGCTGTCTTTTCTTGGCCATCTTATACAACAAATGGTAAAATGTTTTTATATTTTATTTTTCAATAGAACATACTTGTACGTTTATTCACATTAATATGAGAAATGTTAGAATACATCCTCTCACTTCCTAAAAAATGATCAGTTTTCTACTTTAATGTAAACAGATGGAGTGAGCTGTTGCACTATTTTTGTAAGATTAAACCCCTTTAATGGTCTCCACCATTTTTGTATTGGTAAAAGTTAAAAAAAACCCTTTTGTAAGGCTAGCACTAACAAAAAGGAAAAGTAAAATTAAGTTGGGAGCGTCCTCCTTCCAATTTGTCTAAACTAGTAAATATATAAGTGTCATCCAGAAAGTAACCGCAGTTGTTGCCTAGCAGAAGAAACAGGGAGGGAGTGCCGTAATTCTTAAATCAGTGTGTGCAGTAGTTCCATGCTTTTACAGTTGTGTACGAAGGAGCTTTGTACAGCAGTGAATCTGCTAGTTATAACCTCAAAAACATGAGTGCTGCACTAGAAAAGCCATCCAATTGTGAAGTGCATGGCATTTTAAGATTTTTATGGACAAAAGGTCACTCTGTAGCCAAAATTCATTGTGAATTGTTTGCAGTTTACAAACCAAACTGACACAAAACAGCAGTCAATGATGTGGGGACTACCACTTCTCCAAGCAAGCCAAAGAAAGCCCATCGATTTTTGTCAGTGAGGAAGGTCATGGATACGGTGTTTTGGGATGCTAATGGTATTTGTTTTGTTGATTTTATGGAGCATGGGAATGCTCCATAAAATGGGAATGCATGACAATGCTTGCCTTCACACAGCTTGATGAACAAATGAACTTTTGGTCAAGTTAAAAATGGGATGTTTTTGATCGTCCCTCATACACCCTAGGACTTGGTTCCTGGTGATTTTCATTTGTTTACACATGAAGAAGTGGCTTGCATCCCAGCACTTCACCGATGATAAAGAACTTCAAAACACCATGACAGGTTGGCTAATTTCCCAATCGGTAGATTTTTATGCAGAAGGTATTTCAAAAATGGTGAAACTGTATGACAAGTACTTGGAAACTATGTAGATACGTAAACAAAAATTTTTAGTTGTAAGTTGTATGTAATAAAATTGTTGGATCTATATTACGTGAATTTTGATTTCAAAATAGCGGTTACTTCCTGGATGGTCCTCGTATTAGGACCAAAAATTTGCATAAATAACCTTTGAGACAGAAATATAGCCCAAATGGAAAAGCATAGCTTTTAGTGCTGTAGAAGTAAGAAATTAGCCAGTTCATTGGAAATATTAATAAGATTGACATGCACAAACACAGAAATTAAGAATTTAAGAAAAACTTTCAATAAATAAAAGATAATTGTAAAAATATTTCAATATTTTATTTTTCAATGTAACATATTATGAGGTATGATTGGAAAGTTTTAACCCTTTCTCTATCAATTTATTTTTACTTGTGTAGATAGTCTTTTTGTGTTTTCCTGTCAAACAATTTCAAAAATCTGGTGTAAAACACTCACACAACTTTCTCTTGCCAAAGCAAATAATGAAAAACATAATCTAGCATTAGTAATAAAACATTAGAAAGAAACAAAAAAACTAACCTCAAAAAAGCATAACCTAATTTTAATCATGAGTGAATGATGTAAAATGAAAACCAACCTTAGTTCGGCTGAATAATGCAGAAAATCACTCTTTGACATTAAACAAGGCTCTGTAGCGAAAAATGCTTAAAATAAAAGTTATAGATATTTAAATTTCCAATAAATTTTATTATCACACTTTTGTTGTAAAATGCATACCAAAATCATTTTTTACTATTTTCATGAAAAAAAAACAGAAAATCACTAATTAACGCTAAACTAAGCGTTAAACGAAGAAATGTTTGAAATAAAAGTCGTAGGTTTTTAAATTCTCTACAGTTTTTATTATATACATTTTTGCCCTAAAATGCATATTAAGGCTGCAATCTTAAAAAAAAAAAATTTTCTACCAGAGCACTGCCTCCCCAAGAATTTTTTCAGCAGACATGGCGTCTACCCTATCATGTAGAGCATAAAAAATGTAGTAAACGAGGATATTTAAAAAAAATCATAACAGCCGTTTTTGGGAGAATCGTAAAAAGTGAAAAATTTTACGAATAAACTACTACATCCAATTGACCGATTTTGATGAAAATGTTTGTGTCGGGTCCGGTTCTAGTGTATAACTTATGTTTTTTGTTTCAGCTTTGTACTATTCTCTGTTCTTGTTCCAATATTTTGTTCACATACAGATACACAAATCCATTGTAAAAACCTTGTTTTTAGGTTCAGGTGGTCTGAAAACTTGTATATCTGGTGAAAACTCGATTTTGAAAAATTGACATGAAAAATTTACTGTCCAAAAAAAAGAAATACTGTTTATGTATTCATTTGTATAGGGCAAGAGAAATTAAGAATGAGTATAAACCGTTATGATAAAAATTGAAATCTTTTTGGAAATAATATAATAGTATTCTTATATAAAATTAATTAACCCATTCCCTGCCATGATCCCCTTTTGGGGATTGTTGTCTTAAATCTCTGCAAGTTGGTAGTACTGCCTATTTTTTGTCAGCTGATGTTATGGGTAATTTAGTTGAGGTCTATTCTTCTGATTGGTTGCACTTATTTGAATAAACGTACTTAGTTTTCTTATTATTTGGATCTGAAATTAAAATTGATGGGAACGTTGCGGTTTTTAAAAATATGATAATTTGATTTTAAAAAATTGTCATTATTTTTATAACTTTTCTATTGAATATGATATATGACTGAGATTAGTAGTTTCTCTATAGGTTAGGTTAGCTGGTTTAGTCAAAAGGTTACTACTCTCAATTATTTTTAGCCTTTATTGTGTGATACCCATTTGGGGATCGTGGCTGATGACATGTTATTTTACACACATGTTATCAAACTGTAGCATTTTGTTTTCCTTGCAGAAACAATGTCTGTAAGACAATTTCTTTCACTTGCTGAACTAGAATATGTTACTAATGACCACTAATTCTTTGTCAGTTGGACGGACAAGGCCCAATAGGTGTAATTGAGCTTCCTTCAGACAATGTAGATGCTGTATCTGATGGTGAAGAAATAGATGAAAATATTTTGGAAGATACATACATATCTAAATAATGTTCCAGGAAAAGTTGAATTACACTCCAATAATTCCAATTCACAAAACCTGGATCACAGCTCACCTTTAGTGAATCAAAAAATAGGGGAAATCTCGGTTCAAAACTGAAACTTCATTCAGACTGGAAAAAAGTCAACCTTGAGTTTGATGTAAATGAACCTGATTTTAGTGGAATTGACTTACCGAAGGAAAATATGAAAACGGTATTAGCATAAAAATTGAATGTTGAAGTATTCGAGATGATATCTGACGAAGATGCAATGATCCACGTAGTTCAGCAAAGTGTCTACGCTGCACAAACTAATCGTCATGGTTATATTTTCAGTAGACTGCTTCACAAAAAATTCCTTGGGTTCTTTCTGCTAACTGGTTACCATTCACTGTTGCAAGAACAAATGTAGTGGAATGAAGATGAGGATCTATACGGGGGGAAAACCATACGTTTTGGATTCAAGCAGTGGGTTATGTGTTGCGCTGCAAGTGGTTACTGTTTCTATGGACAGTTAACGGAGGAAAGGATGATTTTCAATGTAAAGTGAAAGGACTTTGTGCTTCAGACATTATGAAGTGTATTTCAGTAATTGACAAGCCAGAAGAACATTCAGTGTACTAATAATTTTTTTACCAATATTATGAACTGATGAATACATTAAAAGTAAAAACCATAGCAGCTACTGATACAACATGGTACAATAGAATGTACCTCTGCCCTATCAAGGGAGGTAATGAGATGAAAAAAGAAAATCTGTGTGTATATATATATATATATATATATATATATATATACAAATTTGAAAAATAAAATAATTGGAGTAGCGTGGAAAGACAATAATGTAGTTAAAATTTTGTCCAATTTTTTTGTAATTTTGTAGTAAATTTTTTAAAAAGTATCACCAAAAACTATAATTTTTCTGTTATTTATTATGCATTATATGAATTTATTATGCAGATCTAAGTGAATAACATTTTAGGAATAAAATTTGAGCATTATTATTGAATATAACTTTTTAAAATTAATTCACAGCATCTGCCACGATCCCCAAATGGGACTTCACACAAAATGTTACATATATTTATTATTTTTAACAGAAACACTGTAAAACCAATTTTTACCTGTCTTGTACACTAAAATCAAAGTATTAAAGCCAAAAAAGAGAAGAAAAAAATTTGGCAGTTAATGGGTTAATGAAGGCTGGTTATTATAGTATGCTAACCACTGGGCAACTGTGGTGTGGGGTGGTGACCAGGGCCGTTGAATAAGAAACTCTTATTTAACGGCCATGGGCAGTGATATTAAAATTCATTTGACTTTATCTGTACAATCATGGCGTGCAAATCCTATAGCAGAGAATCCTTAC
This sequence comes from Catonia carolina, assembly GCA_035578175.1. Classification (NCBI taxonomy): domain Eukaryota; kingdom Metazoa; phylum Arthropoda; class Insecta; order Hemiptera; family Achilidae; genus Catonia; species Catonia carolina. The sequence continues at coordinate 12,910,505 of JAQMRL010000007.1, read as the reverse complement.
GCTATGTACAGAAACCAAAAATTACCTATTCATCTCATATCAGCAGAAGCTGATTTATTGGGATATATTTATTACATGTTCATGCTGATTTGAAAAGGGCTACTTGAGAACCTTAAAGGTTAATCAGTAATGAATTCCAACTAACTTGTTTGCATTTATATCTAACTCAATTAAAGTCTTAATCGATTTTTACAAAGTTTGATGTCAAATTCAAGTTGAAACAGTGACATTAATTAAATATGATTTAATTAAAACGAACAGCAACATTTTATAGTTTTTAATGTAGCACAATATGGTCGACTGAATTTATGGAATAAAAGTTAGTTACTACAACTCCCAACAGATGTCACAACATGTATTATCTGAACAGAGTACAATTTTCAATTTTCTGCATCATTTAAAAAGAGCTTTTTTACATTCTCATGCCCTATTTGAATGTATAGGGAAGGAAAGTATTGTTTTCATATCAATATTTTGAAACCGAATTTCACCGGATATAAACGTTTGTATTTATATTATATTATTATTATTATTATAAACATGTTTTCAGGTCTTCTGAACCCAAAACACATGTTTTAGCGAATGGTATGTGTGTCTGTGTAGGAATGTCAATATATTACCTCTATATTCATATAGGACAAGAGTAAGTAAAAAACACTCAAGATTGCAAAATAACTGCTGATTAATGATTTCATTGGTTGCAATGGCTGGGTCAACCGATGAACATGTCACAGAATATTGTTCTTCATCAGATGTGAGGAATGAGGGTAATTTCATGAAGACAGCACTAAATATTTGAGAGAGAATGTTTTACGCTCGCTGCTAAATAATTGTTATCAAGCGGCGTTTAAAATGCAGAAAATTTGTTGTAGGTTTTTAAAATATGTTCTACACTTTTAATTATACGGTATACCCTTATGCCCTAAAATGCACGTTAAGGCCGCAATCTAAAAAAAAACAATTTGTTTCTACGAGAGCACAGCCTTTGCAAGAATTTCAGCAGACATGGTGCTTACCCTATCTTGTAGAGCTTAAAATTGTAGTAAATAAGGAGATTTTAAAAACATCTTGGGAGCCGTTTTTTGAGAAAATTGCAAAAAGTGAGAAATTATACGAATAAACTACTACTTCCGGTTGAACAATTTTGATGAAAATGTTTGTGTTGAATCCTCTAGTAGTACCTAACTTAAGTTCCAAGTTTCAACTTCATACAATATTGCATTCTTCAGATATTTTTTGTTCACACGCGCACGTTTGAACAAAATAACACAGACGAATCGCTAAAAACATGTTTTTTAGGTTCAGGGGTTCTAAAAACGTGTACATCCAGTGAAAACTCGATTTCAAAAAATTGACATGAAAACAATACTTTTCTTCCAATATATTCATAAGGGGCAAGAGAAAGTAAAAATTATGAAATGTTTGCTACATTTTAAAAACTAGACAATCGATATCATAGAATTGAGAATCGAGTTCTTACCGGTGATTCTTGATAGTAATTATTTTTCAAGTATTGGTGATGTCAAGAATCAACATTTGGAATCGACACATTTCTAATTTAATTTTATCTTACAGGTGATCATCTACTTTACTTGTTACCTGATAAATTGGGGACAAGTGAAAACATCCAGTGTGTGTTAGCCGGAACAAAACCAGGAACACCAGATTATTTAAAAGATATAGACTCTGAGAATCAGACAATATTGGTTTGTACTACTATTATGGCTAACCAACTATTATTCGACAAATTAGTAAATACCATAATTATTTGCCGGTGTATCAGACGCACTTTTCTCATTCAGTAACTTGTCAAAAAACAGTGTGCGTCTTAAACAACGGATGGAAATTTTCTGTAACTGTTTTAATGTTTACTATAAAGCACTACAAAAATCAAAATGTAATCGTCCATAGGAAACGAACCCAATAAGCAAATTTATTTTATTTATTGTTTTATTTTTCTTCACTAAGCAAAATTTTCAGGAGAGCACCAAAAACAACAAAATTAGGTCCAAAAATTATATTTTCTAATTTTTTGTTGAAAATATTAGTCTAAAGGCCAAGCCAATAGCTGTGAGCGCTGGGCCACGCATGCGCATACTTGACTTCGACCCTGCATACCCCTCCAACCTACAGAAGAAAAAAAAACAGTTAGATGAACGTCAGTGTTGTTGAAAATTGACAACACCCAGTGTATTTTGTAGGCATGCTGTTCCATTGTTGATTACATACATTGCACTATTGCAGTACGTACATGACTATACTAATGCAAACGCATGTTTTGTCCAGCGCTCTCCTTACAAAAATCAGGCTATACTTATTCTTTTTTGTGTATAAAAATAAACCTATTTCATTTTATTTTGAATTCCAAACTTGATTAAATTCCCAAAAATACACAGTATTATGTCAAATAGGGAAAACAAACCTTAGCTTCACCAATGTATTGGTTATTGGTGAAGGATCTCTTTTCTGTTGGATACGTAAACGAAAAAATAAAAGTTCTGGCTCAGAACACGAAAAGAGTAAACAAGCACTGGAGAATATCCTTTCAATAAAGTAGTTTAGATTGGTGCCTTCACACTTAAGAAAATCAATAAAATTCTCAGAATGTAAATTTTTAGTTCAGGCCTATTTCTAATTTAATTATATTTTTATTTTATTTTTTTTTTATTAGTTTCCTTAATATTATTTCAATTAGTAATACAATTTGTTAGAGTAGAAAAAAATTATTTTGTTATGTTTTATCCGGAGAGTTTAAATTAGAGAGGTTAAATCCGGTAGTTTGAATTTAGACTCAAGAGTCTGAATTCAAACTTTGACAAAGGAAGATGCATTCTTCACAATACTTCTAGAGGCTTTGTATGAATTACCTGAAAAGCAGTGAAAAAGGTGAATATAAAAAGTTTTAAAAACTCATTACATATATCAACAATTAAAATTAGAGTATACACTAAAATTACTGATCTCTTATTGCTGTCTGGTTAGTCATTTCTTTTGAAATGCCATAATGGAAATCGCATTTGCTTTCTATTTCTAAGATTGGTAGACCTACTAACTGTTGTGCTTTCTTTAAAAATGGAGTAAATGGATGATGTCACCGGGGTAGTGATGGGAAATATAACTGTTTTTTGATAACGTGGTACTGAAAATAACAGCTGGCTCGATAACAGGATTCTATAGCCTGTTATTAAAATAACACTATTATCATCCAGCCTACAATACTGTAGTAATACATAATAGCATGATACATGCAGAAAAGAAGTGAACTAAATTATTCACTAACAGGTAGATTTTCTGTACAAAGGTTATTTACTTCTTTATTGGTACAGAAAATGGTAGTCGAAACAAACTGGCCAGCGGTGACGCCATGAGTTGCTAGACAGTTGTTTTAAGTATTGACTTGCTTTAATCCTGCCGTCGCCTTAATGGATACATGGCTGCTGAATTCTCGGCTTGGTGTACAATGTATAGCAGTTATGTGTCTTGCTGTGTGTCCGTGAAAGATTCAGTGTGACTGGCCACCCTTGTAGTCGCGGAAAATTGTGTTTGGTTTCCGGTGTTTGTATTTGGTCACATGATATAGTGGTGTTTATCTTATCTTTGTATCTGTGAGGGATTCTGTGAGATTTGCCACCCTTGTATTTGTATTAATAACAGTATTTAACGTAGTTGAACTTCAAAGTGGTGTTATTTGACGAAAAGGTTATTGATAACTTCATTTAGTTTTAACATCTTATGCTGTTATAATAGCCAAACAAGTGTCATTCGTACATCAATTTATTAAACGGCTTTGAATCACAAAGCAGCTAACAGGGTATTTTTAGTAACCTGTTATCACAATAACAGGCTCAATCCAGTTACAATGTTATTAATCCTGTTATGTTAAATAATGCCCATCACTACACTGGGGTAAGAAATTATGCTAGGTTGGAAACTTAAACATCCTTCCATAACTCAGGTCTGTAAATGGGTGAAAACTTCCTGGAACAATGTTGACTCCAAAATTCTCATAAATTCTTACAAGATGTGTGGCGTCAGTAATTCTTTGAATGGAGCTGAAAATGATTTGTTTGAAAACAGCTCAAAGTCTTCAAATGATACACACTGACCAGGACTGATGTGTATCGTAATAGAGTATAAGCAAGAATTTTCTGTTCTAGTTAAGCCTGTCTGTAATATTGGTGTAGCTTTTAAAGTAGTAGCTACTATCATGGTAATATTGATTTTTTTGTAGCAATCTTTAATTATTGATCTTCTTAAATCACTGTTTTAGCAATACAAATACACATTTATTGTATTTAAAAAAATCTGGTGTGAAACACTCCCACAACTTTTTCTTTCCAATGTAAATAATAACCAATATAACCTAACATTAGTAATAAAACATTACAAATAAACAAAAAACTAACCTCAAAAAACATAACCTTATTATAATCATGAGTGAAAGACGCAAAATGAAAATCGACCTGTTTGGCTTAAAAATACGGAAAATCACTCTTTCACTCTAAACTAGGCTCTCTAGAGAAAAATGCTATTAATAAAAGTTGTAGATCTTTTAATTTCCTATAAATTTGATAATATACACTTTTGTCGTAAAGTGCACATACTAAGGCCGAAATCGTAAAAAAATCGATTTTTCACACGTTTTCGTGAGAAAAAAACAGAAAATCGCTAATTACCGCTAAAGACCAAGCATTATACAAAAAATGTTGGAAATAAAAGTTGTAGAATATTAAATTGTCTACATTTTTTATTATATAAAATTTTGCGCTAAAATGCATATTAAAGCTGCAATCTTAAAAAAACAACTGTTTTACATGAAAACAGCCTCACCAAGAATTTCAGCAAACATGGTGCGTACCCTATCTTGTAGAGCATAAAAGATTTAGTAAACCAGGCGATTTTTAAAAAAATCGTACAACCAGTTTTTGAGAAAATCAAAAAAAGTGAAAAATTACACAAATAAACTACTACTTCCGGTTGACCGGTTTTGATGAAAATTTTTGTGTCGCGCCGGTAGTGGTATGTAACTTAAGTTTCAAGTTCGTACGATGTTTCGTTCTTGAGATATTCTGTTCATACACAAACACACACACACACACACAGACCAATCGCTAAAAACATGTTTTTTGGGTTCAGGGGGTCTGAAAACGTGTAGATCCGGTGAAAACTCAATTTCGAAAAATCGACATGAAAACAATACTTTCCTTCCTATATATTCATATAGGCAAGAGAAAGTAAAAACCATGACATGAAAATTAAGTTCCCATTGCTTTCATAAAGATAAAAATCTGGTGTGAAACACTCACACAACTTTCTCTTGCCAATGCCAATAATTAACAATAAACCTAACATTAGAAATAAACAAAAAACTAACCTCAAAAAACATAAGTGAAATACACAAAATTTAAATCGACCTCAGTTTGGCTTAAAAATACGGAAAATCGCTCATTCACGCTAAACTAGGCACTGTACAAAAAAATGCTTTAAATAAAAGTTATAGATCTCTTAACTTTCTATAAATTTTATTATATACACTTTTGTTGTAAAATGCATTCTAAGGCCGAAATCTTAAGAAAATAGATTTTTCACACGTTTTTGTGAGAAAAAAACAGAAAATTGCTTATTACCGCTAAACTAAGCGTTATACAAAAAAAATGTTCGAAATAAAAGTTGTAGAATTTTACATTCTCTACAACTTTTATTATATAACGTTTTGCGCTAAAATGCATATTAAAGCTGCAATCTTAAAAAGAAAATGATTTTACGTAAAAACAGCCTCACGCAGAATTTCAGCAAACATGGCGCCTACCCTATCTTGTACAGCATAAAATATGCAGTAAACTAGGCGAGTTTTAAAAAAATCGTAGGACCAGTTTTTGAAAAAATTGCAAAAAAGTGAAAAATTATACGAATAAACTACTACTTCCGGTTGACCGATTTTGATGAAAATGTTCGTGTCGGGTCCGGTAGTGGTATGTAACCTAAGTTTTAAGTTTCAAGTTTCTATGATGTTCCGTTCTTGAGATTATTCTGTTCACACAGAGACACACACACAGACCAATCGCTAAAAACATGTTTTTTTGGGTTCAGGGGGTCTGAAAACGTATAGATCCGGTAAAAACTCGATTTCGAAAAATCGACATGAAAACAATACTTTCCTTCCTATATATTCATATAGGCAAGAGAAAGTAAAAATCAAATATAAACATAAAATTAAAGAATGAAATCATTCCTGATATCGGGAGTGCGTCTTATACACCGGTGCATCTTGTACTCAGGCAAATGCAGTAAATCTGCAAGCGGTACTCATCCGCTGGAATATATTCTGCACTTTCCCACCATAGTTGCATATTTTAAATTGAAACAGTAGGCTTACATGTTTTGTAATGAAAAAACATACACAAACAACATTAACCCTTAATTTGGCAAAAAAACCATTACATTAAAATTGTTCTTTTCGTATAAATGATGTCATTATAACTGTAATGAATATAGAAAAGTATTTAAAAAATTCCTGACTTAGGCCTACCCTTGAAGCCAATATTGTTTATGTCATGTATGACACATTGCCAAATTCATGGAACTATTAGATTATCATAGACATTGTCATTGTCATCTCTATTTCTTTCACCTTTTACTATTTTGATTATTTAACTGAGCTTTTCTCTACTTAAGCTGGACATACACTTATCTAGCAAAACAGCTGTGAGCAAAAGCATTTTGCTAACGTTTTTACTTTGAGCAAAAAAAATTTGCTGAAAGCTGTTATGTTTCCCCAAAAATATTGGTTATTTTCTATCATATTTGCTTAAAGCAAGAAGGTTTTTAATTTTTGTCTTAACTGCTGACTATCACAACCAAAATCAGTCTTTACAATGACGTTAAGTAATGATTTATAGTAATGGCGTTGTGGTACTGGATGGAATTTACTTGTGAGGAAGAAGTCCAAGACAAGCATCTATGGGTTCATCCAATAAATGAGAAAAGGAATGAAGAAAGAACGGTACAGAATTTTTTTGATGAATTACAGAAACAACATCAAATTTTGTAATTTTACTAGAATGTGTGTAAATATGTTTGATTATGTATTAAATGTGATTGGAGAAAAAAATAAGGAAACTTGACACCAAATTTCATAAAACTATTACACCAGAACAAAGACTGTAAGTTATAGTACAGTCTAGAAAGATAAAATATAATAAAGACACTGGGAGAATGACAGCACATGCGCCAACTTCGTGTTTGGCCATCAATCAAAAAGTGTAAAATAATTGCTGTATGAGGTTAAAGAGCATTTTGCTTCTTGTTCAATCATGTTTAAACTCGATTAATAACGCTTTACAACTTTTTACTTTTTCTTGCCTATATGAATATATAGGAAGGAAAGTATTGTTTTCATGTCGATTTTTCGAAATCGAGTTTTCACCGGATCTACATGTTTTCAGACCCCCTGAACCCAAAAAACATGTTTTTAGCGATTGGTCTGTGTGTGAACAGATTATCTCAAGAACAGAACATCGTACGAACTTGAAACTTAAAACTTAAGTTACATACCACTAACGGACCCGACACGAACATTTTCATCAAAATCGGTCAACCGAAAGTAGTAGTTTATTCGTGTAATTTTTCACTTTTTTCTGATTTTCTCAAAAACTGGTCCTACGATTTGTTTTAAAATCGCCGGGTTTACTAAATTTTTTATGCTGTACAAGATAAGGTAGGCGCCATGTTTGCTGAAATTCTTGGTGAGGCTGTTTTCACGTAAAAACGTTGTTTTCTTAAGTTTACGGCTTTAATATGCATTTTAGCACAAAATGTATATGATTAAAGTTGTAGAGAATTTAAAATCCTACAACTTTTATTTCGAACATTTTTTTTTGTATAACGCTTAGTTTAGCGGTAATTAACGATTTTCTGTTTTTTTCTCACGAAAACGTGTGAAAAATCGATGTTTTTAAGATTTCGGCCTTAGTATGCATTTTACGACAAAAAAGTATATAATCAAATTTATAGGAAATTAAAAGATGTACAACTTTTATTTAAATCATTTTCTCTACAGAGCCAAGTTTAGCGTGAAAAAGTGATTTTCTGTATTTTTAAGCCAAACTGAGGTTGATTTTCATTTTGCGTCTTTCACTCATGATTAAAATTAGGTTATGTTTATTGAGGTTTAGTTTTTTGTTTATTTCTAATGTTTTATTACTAATGTTAGGTTTATTGTTAATAATTTGCATTGGCAAGAGAAAGTTGTGCGAGTGTTTCACATCAGATTTTTTGGTTTTGTTCACTGATGCTTAAAGGTACTGCAAAGTTTTGTATTCATCAAGATAAGTGTGCAGTATTCCTATCAAAACATGGGGAAAATAATGTTTAAGCATGTTTGAGCAAAACGTTTTTGCTGAAAGCTGTTTTGCTAGATAAATGTGCCCCCAGTCTAAAAGATGTATTTTGTAGAATTTAGCAAATTTCAATATTTTTTTTAACAATTTACTTTTGAAAAATATAATATCGAGTGATGAAACGAATAATAATTTAAAGAAATTACAACAAACATAAAGTTGATAAATAATATCTAAAAACTTATGATTGTATTATAGAATAGTGTTAAAAGAATTTGCAAAGGTTACCTAACAATAAAAATAAAAAAACAGTTAAATTTATGTTGAACAATATAATCTAATTATACTGTATTAATTTTTTCATATTAATAATGGTACTATATTAAAAAATCTGGTGTGAAACACTCTCACAACTTTCTCTTGCCAATACAAACAATGAACAATGTAATCTAATTAATAATAAAACATTAAAAATAAACAAAAAAACTAACACCATAACACTTAACATAATTTTAATCATGAGTGAAAGATGCAAAATTAAAATCAACCTCAATTCGGCTTAAAAATACGGAAAATTACTCTTTCACGCTAAACTAGGCTCTGTAGAAATAAATGCTCAAAATAAAAGTTGTAGATCTTTTAATTTCCTACAAATTTTATTATATACACTTTTGTTGTAAAATGCATACTAAGGCCGAAATCTTTATAAAATCAATTTTTCACACGTTTTCGTGAGAAAAAAAACAGAAAATCACTAATTACCACTAAACTAAGCGTTATACAAAAAAATGTTTGAAATAAAAGTTGTAGGATTTTAAATTCTCTACAACTTTTTCTACATAAATTTTTGTGTTAAAATGTATATTAAACGTGTAGATCTGGTGAAAACTATTTCGAAAAATCAACATGAAAACAATACTTTCCTTCCTATATATTCATATAGGCAAGAGAAAGTAAAAATACAATATTGTATTGAAACTTAAATATACATCATTTTATTTTAATTATTATAAAACAAGACAAATAATGATACACTGATAAATACAATGATATAATAATGTAATTTGGCAGTGTGAAGCTCATGACACAAATACCTGAATCTATAAAATTATCTGACAATTTGGTGCGGTGACACACCGTACTTGTCTTTTAAATTGCATGAACTACCAGAAATTTATTATTACATTATACAGTATTATGGGCAATCTTATAGCTATTGTGATAGTGTTGTTGTTGTTGTTGTTGTTGTTTAGGTCAACAGCCGAAAGGCTGGTTTGAACCTCTAGAGGTTTTACTAAGTAAAACGAGGAGTGAGGTGGTTTACTTGCCTTCCTCACTGAATGGAAAGCATACTTTTGTATGCTTATCAGCATGCCGGGCCCTCTGAAAAGCACATATTTTCCACTCTGTAAATGACACCTTCACTTCATTCACCACAGGGTCTGGCTGTACAATGAAATTCATTACTTTCAGAGGAGATAACTCTGATTAGTGTCTTTTACACCTCTACCTCTTCTGTTCTTAAATGATTCAGTCATTTAATTGGCTGACCATGTGATAAGAAACAGAACTATTTATTTTAGCCCTGCACCGTGATAGTGATAGTGTACTATCACAATTAAAAAGCAAACACTAAATAAAAAGATACAGCAGTTTTACTTACACATGTTAATGCCTAATGTTCGGGAAGCAGCCACATTGTCTTTAGGTTGACATAATTCAATTTCTGTCCAATAGAGTGATGCACTATCTTCGCACAAAGAAACAGAGAATAATACTAGTAATCATTAGCTAAATAACATACATATTTATTAAAAATAAATAAAAGGCTTTATTTAAAATATTAAGTCAATTTGTATATGCATGTGTCATATGTGTGACACAAAATCAAATCAAGGGTTAAGACCAAGTCATGAACTACCAGCAACTAACACTGCTGATGGTATTCTCCACCAGCAACTAACACATGTGTAGAACAGTGTCATTTTGCGAGTTACCAGATAATAGTAAATTATATAGCCTGTAGTAAATGCCACAAATGATAAAACAATACCCAACCTGACTGGGAATCAAACCTAAGACCTCTGGCATAGAACCCAGTTGAAAAACAATTGGCCACTGTAAAACAAACCCACTGTAAAAACAAGCTGGCCTAATGTTTTAGGGGTTGCATCATTACTTTCTTAATAAGTTCTAAAGTTATTTTATCGTCAAATTTTTCAGAAGGAGATGTCCGTTAAATATTTGGGAATAAAAACTGACTTGCCTTCTGTTGAGACTAACAAATATAAGATTTTTGCTGAAAAACAAGGAACTAATCTTTATTTTGAAGAAGTTAAAAGGAGTACTTTATCAAAGAAAGTTAAAAACTGTATATTATTCTTCTTCTTCTGTATATTATTCTTTTTTAATCAATTCACAGAATACGTAGATAGGTTGGTGTTTTCCAGTCTTATTTAAACTTCATCGAAAATTTTTTTTTTGAAACTAAAGAATTGTACTTTTATATTTTACTATTTACCACATCTTGCTGTTTGTTTTTGTTTGTGTTCTACAAGCATGCGTTTGTTACTTTACAGCTTACCCTTGTATTCAAAAATCAAATTTCTTTATTATTGATTTATTTTTTACCAGAGTGGAAGCGATGGCATGTCTTCAAGGTTCACTACATTTCAATCAAATGTAATTTATGAATCTGTGAAATGCAGAGTCAATAATTGCTCTTTAATTGCATGTGAGGTTGGGCCACTAACTAAAGACCAAGATGCTTCGATCTCAATTTATTCCAGGGTTTCAGTGAAAACTTTAGATCAGGTATGAACATTTTTGTTAGATATTATTCCTGTTGAACTTGTCTTTTTCTTTATTATCACATTACCTTGAGTTGAAGTATCCATGAAGTCCTATTCAACGTTTTGTTCTTCCTATGTCCAATTAATCCTTTTGAATCTTTCACAATGTTATCAATCCACCTTGCGCTTATCTTGACTTCTCATCAATTAGATTACTTCCATCATACCCAACCTTTAAACTTCCATGTATTGTTTGAGGTTGAGTCAAATATAAATCGAACTTTTGTTGTGTAATTCTATTTATGATAAAATTACAATGTTTTTAATACTTTTCAACAAAGTTTCATTTGCACTCTACTCATTTTTCCCAGTTTTCTGGAAGCTTGAAAATCTGTTCTGCAAAGAAGTTTTGAGGTTGACTCATCAGCCATTTGCACACGTAATCTTCGCTTGATCATTTTCAAACTCTTTGCCTCCCAGCGCTTCTTTTAAGGCTTCAAATAAAAAGTACTCACTAGAGGATAAATCTGGACTATAGGGATGGTGTTCAAGTGTTTCCTAATGTATTTTGACCAATCTGTACTTACTTATCAGTCTTACTTGTAATACTTTGTCAGTCCCCATGTGTGCATTGTTATGAAGAAGAATGACATCGTTGATTCGGATACCCTGTCTTTTGGTTTTGCTGATTCCTACAGCTGACTGTAGTAAGCGGAATTCACCATGCATCGATTGTGCAGGAAGTCAATGAGTAAAACTCCTCTCCAGTCTCAACAAAGAGTTGTGAGCACTTTTCCAGCAGAGAGACAGGTTTTGGCATGACTTGATCTTGAGTGTCAATCGTAACCATGATTTTCTATACTTTGACGTCCACCTTTAAACTTATTAACTTAATTAAACAATTTTGGGTCTGAGAAGTACCATCACCAAACTATGTTTTTAACAGTCAAAAGTGCTGTTGGTGTAACACTTTCATTAGTTAAATACTTTACAATGGTTCATTGTGCAAAGCGCAATGGGACCTCTTGCTCAGTTATGGATGTACTGGCAACAAAACAGAGATGTATAATGTACTGATTAAGTTCGTTCACTCTTAAAATTCACTGACCTTGAATGTGATGCTTCCATCATCTCACTCAGGACGACCTGGTGAGGCACACCAAAAAAGTCTGTTTTATATTTGACTCACCCTCGTATTATCCTCCTCCTGCTCATACCATGAATCATGCACAATATTTTTTTTCTTCGTATAGGGCCAATTTTAGACCATGTGAGGTGACTTAAGACATTTCTGAAAGCTCTTTTTGCAGCCCACATTCTCAGCATTCCACTCACTGTAGGCTTTTCTTCTTTCTTCTGTCCATCCGTAGTTATGTTTTTGCTCTTCATGGAAGCCCTTAAAGTTCCTTTTTAGTGGTCTGAATTTGGTTTTCTTCATTATGTTTTCCTGATTTATTCCGATTTTTTTAATATCCTTTCTGACTTCTTTAAATCTTTTATTCGACACCTTAGGTCCATTGTTTAGTGGCTTAAATTTTTCTTTTTGTCAACCGGTTGTCATCCATTCAATACAGGTGTACGTAAAATTTTATTCTTCTTTTTCTAGTTGTCTCAATTAATCATTCATTTTCCTTGTACAGTTATTCTTGGCTTCGAAACCTCTATTGTCTGTCTACTATCTTTGAACCCATTATCTGGCGCTGGATCTTTCTCTCAAATTCTGTTTCTGTTAGACCCGCCTTCTTGATCATTCTAAGGCACTCGCTCACATATAGACACACAGGTTTTATCACAGTATTATAATGTCTAATCTTGGCTTGTTTTGAAAGTGCTTCAGGTGATGTGGGACTATTTTGATGTTTGTTATGTATTTAGTTTTCTCGAAGGAATTCTGTAGTCCTGCTTTTTCAGCTTGTTCTTTTAACACATTGATTTGTTCTATTGTTTCTGTGTTCCTAAAAACGATTCATAGGTCATCTGCAAAAGCATGACAGTTCATCTTTATGCAGTTCTTTATAATATAACATTTTATATGTATAAATAACGCACCACAGAGCAAATTTAGAATTTAAAAACTATTTAGGAGATAAGAAAAAATTAAGGAACAAGGAAACAACAGTTGTTTTTATAGACTTCCAAAGGTATATGACTACATTGATCGGGAATCCTTTATTAATATTTTAGAAGAATTCAATCTCGACTTGAAAACACTAACATAATCAGAGATACCCTCACTAACACCTTTTTATAAGATTCATGTGCGAATTCTTCAAAAAATTAATACTGGTGTAAGATGAGGTGATGGTGTATCGCTGCTGCTTTTTAACTCTGCCTTAGAGAAAGTATTCAGGGAGTAGAGAAAAATGAACACTGAAGGAATAAGTAGTCTGTAGTTAAAAGAAAATATTGTTTGTATGTAGACTGTTTAGTTTTTGATAAAGACATTACTGATAACTGATAACCCGGAAAATGCTATAATTCAAGTGGAAAGTTTAATAGTTCAAGCTGAAAAACAGTTCTAGAAATATCATTTCCCAAGACAGAGCTCATAACAAACATTAAGAACTGCTCGAGTTACATACCTACTCATCAAAATAAAATTAAAAGAGAAAGGGTGTTCAAATATTTGGGATAATGGATCAGTATAAACAATAACAAGAAAGATTACTCAAAAAGAAGGGCAACAAAGTTAATATATTAGTTTAATAAGAAGAAATTAAATAAAATCTTTCAAAAAGGACATAACTCATTGTTAGATGACATAAATGTAGTTCAAAAATATTAAATTAATAAAATATTTATTATACCTTGTCTTATTTAACAATATTCAAATTGCAATGAAACTATGTGCCATACTATGATGCATATAGGCATCATTTGGCCTTGGGAAGAGCCTCAATCTGACGTCTATGTGCGTTATCTGCCCTTAATGTGTTAATGTTATAGTTGCATTCTTTTTGAAACACTCCCTTTATGAACGACTGTAAAAAATACTGTGTAAATGTAATGTTTTTATTGTGTTGTCTGTTCCGTGTTTTTTTATATGTGTTTTGCTTGGCGGTTAACTGTTTATATTGGAAAGAATGAATAAATAAATAAAAGGTTCAGCATACCAAGGTGGTGTTAATTTTTTTCTGCTATATCATCTCGCATCCTTGCAACCAGCCATATTTGTGGGGAGATATGGTAGGGTGTAAAGCAGTTTGAAAGCCCCAAAAATATCTATCATAAATCATTTTTAAAATACAATTTATTAATTTTTTTTCTAGTTTCTTCAAGATTCAAAAGTAAATGTCAGTTCTTTTGGAGCTGCTCAGATTGTTTCTTTACGAATTAACTCTATTGATTCAATTCCTCATTATGAAATTTATGAAAAAGAAGTATCAACTATTATTGTGGTTGACAAAGATATTCCACAAGTTGTTGGATTGTGGAGGATTGTATTAGCTGCCTCGGCTGGAGTTCTTATTTTCCTCTGTCTATGTTTTTTACTGTATAAGGTATGAAGCAATTATTTCTTTTGAATTATTATTAAACCAGTAAATTAAGCAAAAAAATCAATATTTTGAATTTTTTTTAACAAAAGTAGCCTAGTGATCTGTTGGTACTAATATTTTTGGATTCTCGATACCGAATCTGAAAACAAGAAACAAAAAGTTGATTCTTGATTCCGATACCAAAAATCAAACAGTTGAAACTTAAAGCTTAAGTTAGGGACCACTAAGCTCCCCACACGAACATTTTCATCAAAATCGGTCAACCAGAAGTAGTAGTTTATTTGTGCTATTTTTCACTTCTTTGCATTTTTCTTCAAAAAACGGATCCTACGATTTTTTCAAAATCACTTCATTTACTATATTTTTTATGCTCAACAAGATAGGGTAGGCACCATGTCTGCTGAAATTATTGGGGAGGCTGTTCTCTTGTAGAAGAAAATGGTTTTCTTAAGATTGCGGCCTTAAAATGTATTTTAGGGCAAAAGTGTGTATAACCAAAGTTGTATACAATTTAAAAATTTATATCTTTTATATTAATTTGTTTTGTGGTAAATAGTGATTTTCTGATTGTTTCATGAAAATTTAAATAAATGGATTTTTTAAGATTTCGGTCTTAGTAACATTTTACACTAAACATTATTTTAAACATTTATTTTATACATTTATTACTTTGCAACATTTATTTTAAACATTTTACGACTAAAGAATATTAATAAAATTTATAGGAAATAAAAAGATCCTCAACTTTTATTGCAAAAATCTTTCTCCACAGAGCCTAGTTCAGCGTGAAAAAGTGTTTTTCCGTATTATTAAGCCAAACTACAGGTTGGTTTTCATTTTTCATCATTCGTGAATAAAATTAGGTTAGTGTTTTGTTTATTTCTAATGTTTTATTACTAATGTTAGGTTATATTGTTCTTTATTTGCATTGACAGGATAAAGTTGTGTGAGTGTTTCACACCAGATGTTTTAATTATGTAATTTTTGTTGTTTTTACAGATTGGTTTCTTCAAACGTAATCGCCCTGGAGATCAGATGGCTAACTCAAATACAAAAACCAGTCAAGTTGGTCCTGACTCATCAAATGCAAGTTCATCTGTTGATCCAAAAGATTCTGCCCCTGCACCTGAATAATAATAAGCTACATATTTTGTATTTACCAAAAATATTCATTTTAATTAAATCTGAAAAAAATATTTCGACAATAAAACATTTTTTGACAGCATCAGTTCACCATTATTTGACTACAAATTTTTGGGTACTGTGGAACCTCATTAGTCTTATCTTAAGATTTTCCGTATTTTCTCATTGAAATCAGTGAAAAATTGGCTTTATTAAAGATTGTGGCCTCAATGTGCATTTTACATCAAAAGTGGGCCTACATGAAACTAAAGTTATAAGAAAAAGTCGCAAAAACTACAACTTTTATTTCAAGCATTTTTTCCTACAGAGCCTATTTTAGAGTCAATTACTCTGTATTTTTTAAGTTAAACAGAGGTCACGTTTATTTAACGATATTCACTCATGATTTAAAATTAGTTTATGTTTTAGCTGTCGGTACAACTGAGGAAAAATAAACTTTAAAGCTTCATGATTCTTTAATCAAATGCAAACATGGACAAAAAGATGGAAAAAAATGCCGGCCGCATTGGCATAGTTGGTAATGTGCTCGCCTTTCATCATGCGGTCCTGGGTTCGAATCCCACTCTGGCACGGCATATTTTCATACGTTATAAAAAATCATTTCATCCTCATTACGCACAGTTACAACCCAATGTCGTCGCTAATGACCTTGCAGTTGATGCGACGTTAAATAAATAAATTAAAAAAAAAAGATGGAAAAAAATTAAATGAATGAAGTATATAAATTTTACAAATAAAAATTCATAAATTTATTTTACAAATAAAAAGCCGGCCGCATTGGCCTAGTTGGTAATGTGCTCACCTCTCATCATGCGGTCCTGGGCTCGAATCCTCATTACGCACAGTTACACCCCAACATCGTCGCTAATGACCTTGCACTTGATGCGACGTTAAACAAATAAATAAAAAAAAACAACAAAAATTCGTAAACTAGCTACCTATTTATCTTAATGAAAAAGACGTACACCATATTCAAACACAGCTAAATATCTAGGCACGACCCTCGGATGTAAAACTTCGCTGGAAAGAACATGTAAAAAAGAAACAAATACAAGAAACTTTTCTGGTTACTGGGTAGAAAATCAGCATTATCTACTTATAACAAACTTGTGATATACAAGCAAATATTAGAACTCATATAAGCTTATGGAATAAAGCTTTGGGGATGCACAAAAGCGTCAAACCAACTTATTAGTACAGTAGAACCTCTTTAATCCGGCACGTTTGGGACTCGAAGCTTGCTGGATTAAAGGAAATTAAAGACTATGGAGGTTATTTATAAAAATACAGGAGTCGTATAAAAAAAACACAATTTGCACAAAAAACTTTTACTGTATGTATTTATTATTTAAACATGGGTTATTTAAACAATTTAAATCAATATATAAGTACAGGACAAATATTAAAATGCATTTTTGATATACAGTACATGATGAAATAAATTTGAATACAGTACAGTACTGTACTATTTGTGGTTTTTAGCAACAGCACTGGTAGATGGCTGGAAAAAAGATCTAATATCTACTTGCTTCTTACAACTAGTATTTTTTTTATTTAAAAAATCATTTTTTATTACATGCAAGTTCATAACTTCGGCCATACGGTATTGTTTATTTGACTAAGCAAGTTTTACAAATGTGACGCTTTGTGGCTCTTGAGTGTCGGCGGTAGCTGTCAGGTTGCTCACTTTACAATGTTCATTGTGAAGGCAATTCTATAATTTTTGTCTATTGCCGTTGATGCCGGATTATAGACAATTCCGGACTATAGAATGCCGGCTTAAGGAGGTTTTACTGTATATAAAGTTCTCAGAAGGATTGTCAACGCTTTCTGGTATGTTAGGAAAGATGACTTACACCGGGACTTAGGAGTGGATTCCATAAATGAGGTAATTCAAAAATTTTCTATTAGTTGTAAAGACAGACTTCTTCATCATGTGAATGTCGGAGCCATACAGCTACTTGACAACAGATATCTGAATAGAAGACTTTCTTGTGTGAAACCATTTGAACTGTTGTAATGGACAATAAAACATTATTAAGTCGTTAGTTAATAGTTATTTGTATAATAATGTTTTTAAGTTGTTTTGTCTTCAGTCTCTCGACTGGTTTGATGCAGTTCTCCAAGCTGTTCTACCTTGTGCAAGTCGTTTCATATCTACTACATACCTGTAACACCCTACATCTTTTGTAATTTGCTTAATGTATTCTAACCTTTGCTTCCCCCTACAATTCACTCCCTCATTAGTACCCTCCATTATTAATAGACCAATATCTGGATGTCTTAAGATATGCCCCACTAGCCTATCCCTTCTTCTGGTTAGATGTTTCCATGTACTTCTTTTATCATTCACTCATCTGAGAACCTCCAAATTACTTATTTTGTCCACCCACCTAATCTTTAACATTTTCCTGTAACACCACATTTAAGAAGCTTCTATCCTCTTCCTTTCTACACCCCCTATCACCCAAGTTTCACTCCTGTATAATTCTATACTCCAAACATAGTGTTTTAAGAATGTTTTTCTAATCTGTAAGTCAATGTTCGTAGTCAGTAGGCTGTTTTTTATTTCAAAGCCTTTTCTAGCTTGAGCAATCCTACTTTTGATATCACTTGTGCTTCTACCTTCCTTTGTTATTTTACTCCCTAGATAGCTGAATTCTCCAACTTCCTGTATGTTTTTGTTGCCTACTTTTAAATTTCCCATCTTTTCTAAACCACTCTTGCTGCTGCACAACACTTTTGTTTTGTTCTTATTAATTTTCATGAAGTAATCCTTTCTCATGATATCATCCATTTCAATTAAAATATCCTCTAGTTCTTTCTTTGCCTCGGCTAATAGTAATATATCATCGGCAAATCTAAGCATTTTTTTTGTTTCCCCTTGAATTTTTATTCCTACGTCAAATTTCTCCTTCACTTCATTAATAGCCTCTTCTAAATACAAGTTTAAAAGTACCTAGTGGTGACAATGAACATCCTTGTCGTACACCTTTTCTTATAGCAGCCTCTTTTTCATATCCCTCAATTTTCAAAACAGCTGTTTGATTCTTATACAGACTGTAGATAACTTTCCTTTCTGTGTATTTAATTCCTAGCCTTTTCAAAGTTGTAAAACATTTTACTCCAGTCCAGTTGTCAAATGCTTTCTCTAAATCTACAAATGCCATTATAAGTAGTTTTATTTTTCTTTATCCTTTTCTCAATAATCAATCTCAGGGCCAATATTGCATCTTGAGTTCCCATTCTCCTTTTAAATCCAAATTGGTCATCATCCAACACTTTTTCTACTTGGTGTTCTATTTTCTTGTATATAATTCTTGTTAATATTTTGGATTCATGGCACGTTAGGCTGATAGTTCTATAATGTTCACACTTCTTGCTTCTAATTTTTTTGGTGTGGGAATCATAATATTTTCTTTAAGTCCGATTGTACTTCTCCACTCTCATACATTCTGCACACAAGTTTGTGCAATTTGTTTTGTGCAACCTCTCCACAACGTAATAATAATTCCAATGGTATGTTATCTATTCTTGCCATCTTATTCATATTCATATCCTTAAGTGCCCGATCGAATTCGTCCCTTAGTATAGGGTCACCTCTTTGATCTTCTTCAACATCAGTTTCTTGTTTTATCACATCATGATCTAATTCTTTTCCCCTGTAGAGTTGGTCTACATATTTCTCCCACCTTTCTACTCTCTCTTTGCGATTCAACAACGATTTGCCATATATGCGCTTTGTAAATTGACTGCTTCTTCTTTCATTCTCCAAAGTTTTCCCTTATTTTTCTGTAAGCTGTGTGTACTTTACCAACTACCATTTTACTTTCTATATCCTTACATTTCACTCTGATCCAATCTTCCTTCTCTTCCTTACTTCTTTTGTTTATGGTATTTCTCAAGTAGCATTATTGTCTTTTACCTCTTTCATTCTTTGCCTTTTTAAATTTCCTTTGCTCATCCATCAGTTCCAGAATATTATTAGTATCCAAGGTTTCCTACCCCTTCTTTAAGTATTTAGTAGTTTAGTGTTTCCTATCCATTCTTCTACTGCTTTCACTACCACCTCCTTAAAGTTTATCTACTTCTCCTCTACAGTTCCTTTGTCATTACCTCTTTCTTCTATCCCTTTTAAAATACTCACCTGGAAATTTATTTGGTTGTCTTGTTCTCTTAGTTTGTTTACATCCCACCTAGCATTTCCCTGTCTCTTCTTCAGTTTTTTAAGTTTAAGCCTGCTTTCTATTACTACTAAGTTTTGATCACTCCTTATGTCTGCACCTGGATAGGCTTTACAGTTCATAATCTGGTTTCTGAATCTTTGGCTAACCATTATGTATTTATTTGGTATTGTCCCTTGTCATCTGGCATCATCCAAGTGTATAACCTCCTTTCGTGATTCTTAAATGGTGTATTGCCTATCAATAAATTATATTTGGAGCAAAAATCTACCAATTGGACTACCTCTATCATTTATCTTCGCTAGACCACATTCTCCAATTATCTTTCCTTCTTTTCCTTCTCCAACTACTGCATTCCAATCTCCCATAACTATCAAATGTTCATCACCCTTGACATATTTTATCACTTCATCTAATTCTTCATATTTTTTTCTCTTTATGTCAAAATGTAGGCATGTAAACTTGCACTATAATGGTGGGCTTTAGTTTTGTATCTACTCTTACCATGATAATCCTATCACTACACTGCTTATAGTAGATCACTTTTTGTCCAATTGTTTTAATCATCACTATTTTCACTCCTCTCTGTCCACAGATGTTTTAGAATTAATAACTCTATAATCCCCTGACTATAAGTCTTGATCATCGTCCCAACGTACCTCACTAATGCCTACAATATTTAACTTCAACCTATCCATTCCCTTTTTAAATTCTCTAACCTACCAGTTTGTTTAAAACTCCTAACATTCCGTGTTCCAACTCGAAGAATTTCAGAATTTATCTTTTTGATGAAGTCCCCTCTGATAGTCCTTGCCCAGAGATCCGAATAGAGGAATTGTTTACCTTAAGAGTGTTTTACCAGAGAGGAAGCCATAATATTTTTTTTCACATTTTGAAGTTCTCAAAGCTCTTGAAGACCTGAATATACTAAGTAAGCCTAACCAGAATCATACGTGAAGGAGTTTCCTCATGATAATAATTCTAGTCAGACAGAAAAAGCTGTTGTTTACTGTTGCTTTCAGCTTTTTGGTTGGCAGACTGAATGTCCCAAGCCACCGTCTGCCAGGGTGGAATAGGGAGTCCTCCAGTTACGTTCACTATGAGACGATCATCGGGGTGATCAGTGGCCACACGGCTACTAACAGGCCACACAAGTGAATCTATGGATAGAATGAATGAATGTGAATTTATGGATAGGCACTAGCCTTCTATCCCGGCCGGTTCCCTTAAGCTTTTTGTAAATGGAATTAAGGTTCCCTTAAGCCTTTTGTAAAAGGAATTAAGGGGTCTCCTTCCAGTTGATGACAAGTGTTGTGAAGACAAAAATCTGGTGTGAAACACTCACACAACTTTCTCTTGCCAATGCAAATTAACAATATAATGTAACATTAGTAATAAAACATTAGAAATAAACAAAAAACTATCCTCGATAAACATAACCTAATTTTAATCATGAGTGAAAGACGCAAAATTAAAATCAACCTCAGTTGGCTTAAAAATACAGAAAAACACTCTTTCTCGCTAAACTAGGCTCTGAAGAGAAAAATACTCTAAATAAAAGTTGTAGATCTTTTAATTTCCTACAAATTTGATTATATACACTTTTGTCGTAAAATTCATACTTAGGCCGAAATCTTTAAAAAAATCAATTTTTCACACGTTTTCGTGAGAAACAAACAGAGAATCGCTAATTTCCGCTAAACTAAGCGTTATACAAAATAAATGTTTGAAATAAAAGTTGTAGGATTTTAAATTCTCTACAACTTTTGTTATATACATTTTTGCGCTAAAATGCAAATTAAAGCCGCAATCTTAAAAAAATAATTTTTTTACGTGAAAACAGCCTCGCCAAGAATTTCAGCAAACATTGCGTCTACCCTATCTTGTAGAGCACAAAAATTTAGTATATGAGGTGATTTTTAAAAAAATCGTAGGACTATTTTTTGAGAAAATCGCAAAAAAGTGAAAAAAGTTTAATAAAATTTGTAGGTTTTTACATTTTTAGCAACTTTTATTATTTATGCTTTTGCCCTGTTGATATTAAAACCGCATTCTTAAAATAACGATTTTTCACCACGTGAGCACAGCCTTCCAAAAATTTCAGCACACATAACACTTGAGGAGGTCATTTCCAAAATGTCTCTTGTCCATCAAGTGAAATTTGTGACAAACCACAAAAAATGTTTTTACAACTGAAATTTTATTAGAAAATAGGAAATTGCTACCAGTCTTATTTCCATACCTACATAGCACAATTTGATAAAAAAAATTAGCCAAAAAACCAATGCAGTTCAATAGTAAATGAGTAATTTATGTTGGACAAGAGACCTTTTGTAAAAAAAACCAGGGACAAGAGACATTATGGAAAGAAAGTATTTGGAGAAGAGACGATATGGTTCAAAACAAAAAGTAAGACATATTTATCATAAAAAATTACAATGTTTATTACCTACTGAAAGATTATGTACAAGATAGTATTACAATTTAATAAAAATTAAAAAAAATTAAAGTAAAATGAATATCAAAAGTAACGTACAATGTATTGCAAAAACAAAAATTTTTTGTTTTCAAAAAATTTTTTTGACCCACTCATTTACAAGAACTGCACGTTGAAACGTGCTTGTCAGCTGTTAAGATATATTAGCAGTGTTGCCAAATTCAAAATTTCCCTGCGTTAATATTAAGAATTGTGAGTATTGATATTGTTTTTATTATTTTGTATGTAAAGTACAGTGTGGACAAGAGACACTATCGAAAAAATCGATGTCTATGTATATTCCACATATACGGGACAAGAGACATTTTGTTTCAAAATCATGAAGCAAAAATTCGACCGTCATTTTCAATGGACAAAAGACGTTTCGGAAACAAGGTCTACATTTAAACCTAGTTTTTTACTTGGATTTGAAACGTTTTGGTACATTATAACAAGCGTTTTTGATAAAGGAATACGTACTGAATGCAGTAATACCAATATCTCAATTTCGAAAAAATATGGACAAGAGACGTTTTGTAAATGAACTCCTCACTTATCCTATCTTGAAGAACACAAAATATGTAGGAAATGAGACGATTTTAAACAAAATCGAAGAAACCGTTTATGAGAAAATATCAAAACGGTGAAAAATTACACGAATAAACTACTACGGTAAAAAAAAAAAATCTGGTGTGAAACACTCACACAACTTTCTCTTGCCAATGCAAATAATTAACAATAAACCTAATATTATTAATAAAATATTAGAAATAAACAAAAAACTAACCTCAATAAACATAACCTAATTTTAATAATCAAGGAGACGCAAAATGAAAATCGACCTTAGTTTGGCTTAAAAATACGGAAAATCACTATTTCACGCTAAACTAGGCTCTGTAGAGAAAAATGCTCAAAATAAAAGTTGTAGATCTTTTAATTTTCTATAAATTTGATTGTATACACTTTTGTCGTAAAATGTATACTAAGGCCGAAATCTTAAAAAAATTAATTTTTCACACATTTTCGTGAGAAAAAAACAGAAAATCGCAAATTACCGCTAAACTATACGTTATACAAAAAAATGTTTGAAATAAAAGTTGTAGATTTTTAAATTCTCTACAACTTTTATTATATAAATTTTTGCGCTAAATTGCATATTAAAGCCGTTATCTTAAAAAACCTATGTTTTTACGTGAAAACAGCCTCACCCAGAATTTCAGAAAACATGGCACCTACCCTATCTTGTAGATAATAAAAAATTGAGTAAATGAGGCGATTTTTAAAAAAATCGTAGGACCAGTTTTTGAGAAAATCGCAAAAAAGTGAAAAATTATCCGAATAAACTACTACTTCCGGTTAATCGATTTTAAAGAAAATGTTTGTGTCGGGTCCTGTAGTGGTATGTAACTTAAGTTTCAAGTTTCAAGTTCGTACGATGTTCCGTTCTTGAGATATTTTGTACACACACACACACATACAGACACACACGGACCAATCGCTAAAAACATGTTTTTTGGATTCAGGGAGTCTGAAAACGTGTAGATCCGGTGAAAACTGGATTTCGAAAAATCGACATGAAAACAATACTTTCCTTCCTGTATATTCATATAGGCAAGAGAAAGTGAAAATGCTTGAAATAGAAGTTGGTGTATCCAACAATTCAATAAGCATCCATGCTTGAATTTTAAGAGTAACATATTAATAAATTGAATGATAGAAATTTATTAATGAATATAATAAACTTAAAGGAAAGAAACTGGAAACGTTTCCTAGTATTTACAAACACCATTGTAAGTCAAAATGTAAGTATACTTAACCAACAGGCGCAGAAAACATGCGCGATTTACGGAAAATCTAAATTTCATATAACCGGCTTGTACGCGGTCGAAAGCTCCGCAATTCAAATACTTTGTCTTAACTAGTATATCCGTTGAAAACTCGGTCTCAAAAATCAACATGAAAACAATACTATCCTTCCCTTTTTAAGTTAAGAGAGCAAAAATATGTAAAAAAGATCTTTGTAAATTTTTTTTTTAATCCCTAATAGTGTACGTTGCAATCTGTTTAATTTAGAACAATAAGCAACCCCATGACCCAATGAGATGAGGATGATTTATGTATGACGTGTAAATGAGGTATAGTTTTGAACAGACTCAGGTCAACCATTCTGAGAGAGAGTATGATTAATTGAACCCTAACCATCAAAGTACACCGGTAACCACTGTCTAGCATTCAAATCCGTATTAAAGTAACTACCTTTGCTAGGATTTGAACCAGGAACCTTCGTCTCCAAAAATCAGCTGTTAAACAGCTGATTTTGGGGACGACTTTACCTCTAGACCAACCTGGTGGGTTCTTTTTAAAAATGATACAGAAAACGTAAAACTGTACTCTTTAGGTAGATGTAGTGACATCTGTCGGGATGTTGTAGTAACTAACTTTTATCCGTAAATTCAGTCGACCATATTGACCTATTTTAGAAATTGTAAAATGCCGCTGTTCGTTTTTATTAAATCATATTTAATTACCTTCACTGCGTCAACTTAAATTTGACATCAAATTTCGTGAAAATTGATAAAGACTTTAATTTAGTCTGATTTATATATATGCAAATAAAGTTAGTTTGAATTCATTACAGATTAAGGTTTAAGATTTCTAATTAGTCATGTATAAACAATCATAGGCTACTATTATTCTAAACAAAAAAAGCTTTCTTAGCGAATTTTTGGGTTCTGTACATAGCGTGTGGATTCTCTCTTATAGAATTCGTACGCCTGGATTGTACAGGATAAGTCAAATGAATGTAATTGTCGCCACCTCCGCCCAGCGGTTAGCGTTCTATGCCGGGGCCGTTGAATAAGACCGTCGTTATTCAACGTTCCTGGTACTATGCTGCAAAGTGGAGGTCCCGGGTTTGATTCCCGGTTAGGGTCTGGAAAGTTATATGAAATTCAAACCCACCTTCCTCTACCCATTCTACTCGCTAGCAACCAGGCTTATTTTTAACTTAAAATTAAAATCTGGTGTGAAACACTCACACAACTCTCTTGCCAATGCAAATAATTAACAATATACCTAACATTAGTAATAAAAAATTAGAAATCAACAAAAAAACAACCTCAATAAATATAATCTAATTTTAATCGTGAGTGAAAGACGCAAAATTAAAATCTACCTCAGTTTGGCTTAAAAATACGGATAATCACTTTTTCACGCTAAACTAGGTTCTGTAGAGAAACATTCTTTAATTAAAAGTTGTAGATCTTTTAATTTTCTATAAATTTTATTATGTAATTTTTTGTCGTAATGCATACTAAGGCCGAAATCGAAAAAAAATCAATTTTTCACACGTTTTCGTGAGAAAAAACAGAAAATTGCTAATTACTGCTAAACTAAGCGTTATACAAAAAAAAATGTTTGAAATAAAAGTTGTAGCATTTTAATTTCTCTACTATTTTTATTATATAAATTTTTGCGCTAAAATACATTTTAAAGCCGCAATCTTAAAAAAATAATTTTTTTACGTGAAAACAGCCTCACCAAGAATTTCAGCAAACATTGCGTCTACCCTATCTTGTAGAGCATAAAAATTTAGTATATGAGGTGATTTTTAAAAAAATCGTAGGACTATTTTTTGAGAAAATCGCAAAAAAGTGAAAAATTACACGAATAAACTACTACTTCCGGTTGACCGATTTTGATGAAAATGTTCGTGTCAGGTCCTGTAGTGGTATGCAACTTAAGTTTCAAGTTCGTACGATGTTCTGTTCTTGAGATATTCTGCTCACACACAGACACACACAAAGCCTAATCGCTTAAAACATGTTTTTTTGGATTTAGGGGGTCTGAAAACGTGTAGATCCGGTGAAAACTCGATTTCGAAAAATCGACTTGTGTGCATCGATTGATTAGTAAATATTAGCCGATAAACTCTTACCCTGATGTATTAGAAAGCTTTCTTAAAACAAGCCAAGATCAGACTTTATAATAAATGGTGATGAAAGCTGTCTGTCTGTACGCGAGTGAGTGCCTTAGAAAGACCGGGAAGGCTGGCCTAAGAAAAGCTGAGAAATTTAAGAAAAAGATCCGCCACAAGATAATGGGTCTGAAGATAGTAAACGGAAAATTTAGGTTACGAAGTCGAGAAGAACTGTACAAGGAAAATTAATAATTAAAAAAAGAAGACAAAAATTTTACGGACACCTGTATAGACAACCAGTTGACAAAAAAACATTTTTAGGATATTAAACAATGGACCTAAGATATCGGATAATTGTTACAGTCAGAAAGAATAATGAGAAAACTGGGATAAACCGAGAAAACTTAATGAACCGAATCTAATTCGGATAACTACGTTAAGGGTTTCCATGAAGTGCAAAAACGTACGCCGAGTGGATAGAAGAAAAGAGGAAAAGCCTACAGTGACCGAATGCTGAGAATATGGGCTGCAAAAAGAGCTTCCAGTAACGTCTAAAGTCACCACATACATGGTCTAAAATTGGCCCTATTCATGGAGAAACCGTATTAAAATTGGTCTGATCCATCTTGAAATAATACACATACAATAATTTTTAACTACTCTTGACAAGTAAAAGGAAATTAGCGCGATTTGTCGTAGTTTACGGATTATTTTCTAACTTCTTAACTTTTATTTTGTGTTTAACATAAATATTTATTGCTCATGTATCTTCAATAATAATATTATGAACCATAGAGGGACGGTTTTTTAGAAGATCAATTTTCAGGTCTGTCTTTGTGCCACCCTACAACATGTGTTAACCAGATGTTAGAATGCACTGCATTTTATTCTACAATTCGCTACGGTGTCCAGAATAAGGATCTGCTGTCTAGTATTTAAAAATATACCATTTCTAAAGTGAAATAACACTAGTATGTGTAGTACTAAAGAACAAAAAAATATCTGTTGTGAAACACTCAAACGACTTGATTTTACCAATGTAAGTAATGATAGAAATATAACCTGTTTAATCATTAAACAATGTGAAATGAAAAATAGAACCTAATTTTTATCACGAGTGATGGCGTAAAATGAAAACAACCTCTGCTGTATTCAAAAATACGGGAAATCACTAATTGACGCTAAACTAGGTTCTGGAGATAAATATTAGATTATTATATTACATATGCGTTTACCCTAAAATGCATATTAAGGCCGCAGTCTTAAAGAAAACATTTTTTACTACGAGACGCCAAGAATTTTAGCAAACATGTTATTTACCCTATATTGTAGAGCACAAAAAATTTAGGTGATTTAAATAAATTTAATTAATACTAATAAATGAGGACGATTTAATAAATAATGCGATTTAAGAAAAATACCCGTTTTGAGAAAATCGCAAAAAAGAGAAAATCCGAACATTAATAAATCCTGTTTTGCTAAAATTTTTGTTTATTTAAGTCCAAAGTGTTTTAATCTGTTGCCTATTGAAATTAAAAATAGCTTAGACATGCTAATATTTTCAAGAAAGGTTAAAGATTGGCTCAATGACAAAACTGATGTTGATTCACTTTTAAGATTTGTTGGTTAGTGTTGGTGTTCTATCGTTGCTGACTTGCAGTACTTGCTATTCAGTTCTTGTAGGAATTTACTGATCTTGGTAAATAATATAACAATAATAACTGATTTTTGTGTTAGTCATGTACGGGTGAATATCTGCTTTGAAGACTAACGGCGTGGTTAATACGTATTATTATTGTTAAAAATAATATAGACCTACTATTGTAGTTAACATGCGCTGTAGCTGCCGCTACAATTTGAATTGTCATTTGTAGTGGATGACGACATTGATTTGTAATTCATTTGTAAACTTGTTCTTATGTATTTTTTTTTTTTATATTTAACAACCGTTTACTTGAGTTGGTGGTTATTTATTCCTAGTCGATAAGATATAATTTTCTATTTGTATAAAGTGGAATAAATAAATATTATTATTATTATTATTATTATTACTTCCGTTTGTCTAATTTGTATCTAAATGTTCGCGTCGGTTCGTGTTGGTAATTAATATAAAAGTAACAACCTTTACTAGATTTGAACCTCGGAACCTTCGTCTCCGTACATCAGCTATCAAACAGCTGACTCGCAGCCACGATTTTACCACTAGACCAACCTGGTGGGTTTAAATCAAGTTGTGGTAGTGTATATTTGCTTAAAATAAACTAAAAAAATACTTGATTGATAAAACACACTCAACTGTACACAGAATTTCTTTCTAAATAGTTTTTCTATTTTTTTAATAAATTTCTAAGTAAACGCTGAAATAATTCTGTAATAATTGGTATAAATTATTAAATCACCCGTTTATTTATGGAAGTGCAGACGTAATAAAAATTTATTGAATGAATTAGTAAGGAATGAATTCTACTCCATTTTTGGACAGAACATGGCGAAGATGGATTGCCTTTACAATTACCCTTACCGGAATGAAACAAAAAGTTTATGAAATATAGGCCGACCTATTTTTGGATGTTTTGTCGTTAGAAACAAAAATAAAAAAAAAAACATTTGCTGCATCGTAGAGTAGCGGGGAAAATAGAATTATGTATGTATTGTATTTAGTATGCAGAGAGTTCTGTAAAAGGTTGAAGTTGAGGGGGAAGGAAGACCGCACGTGCTTTTGCGTGGAGAATTAGAAACACAGATGTGTACAGGAGTGAGTGAGACAGAATATTGAGTAAATGATATACAGTTCCACAATACAGAACTTACATACTGTCATAGCCACATGTGTGCGCGCACTGTTGAAAACAACAGGGAAGATATAACTTCTTGATTTACTCCTGTCCGTGATGTTTTTTCTTTGCAATAAACTAACTTTACAGGCCTAAACTACGACTACTAGGTACTTGTACAAAATCCTTTTCATGTAATAACATGATAAACAAGAGTGTAGTAGATTTCTCGATTTTCACTGGTACTAGTGTTGCCATTGTTTTAACCTTACTGACTCTTGTGTAGGCTTACTGTAATTTCTCGGGACATTTTTTTTTGAAAGGTACTGTTTTTTGGTAAACTACTTACAAAATATTTTTTGTTTATTTAATAATATTATTGGGTCTTTTCTGTTATCCTCCCATCATAATTTGTCACATTTTGTGTTTATTTCGTAAGTAATCTTACAGTATTTTTAACGATAAAAACGGGAAAAATATTTTAAAAAAATTCTATGTATCACTATTTTTCAAGTTAACGAAGTAGTTTTTATTGTTCAAGTTAACGTTAAACTATTTATTTAAAGTTATTAAATTATTAGATAATTTTATGTTAAACATACTTTTAATAATTTAACAGTGTTAGGCTGAACATTGTTGAACATTACTGTGTACTGAACATTAGTGTAACAACTCGAATGAAGATAAAAAAATGAGGTAAGTACCAATGCGTTTATATATTTGTATAATTACGCACATTAACAATATTGAGAAAAAACAATGTACCGTATTTTCCGGACGATAAGACGCACTTTTTTCCGTAGGAAAATGACCTAAAAATTACCATGCGTCTTATGGTCCGAACGCTAGCTATATTTCAGGGTGGATGCTTTCTATAATAATATTTATTACTACCCTACTCTACTTAAACACGTTCAATAACTAGTACTAGGGATTTCAAAACAAAACATACAATGATATAGGATGTACCGTAGTTTTTAAACTGTATCGTCTAGAAGATTCTAAGCATACACAGTAGTTTCTGTATTGATATTACTTACGGTAAATATCATAGCATTTTAAAATGTGAAGCAAGTTTCGTACTCTTTCGCTTTTAAATTAAAAGTGGTTCAATATGCAAAAGATAATGGCACTCGGGCAGTAGAAAGGCATTTTTTACCTCCTCCAGCAGAAAAAATGGTTCGGGAATGGCGGAAACAAGAAGATTTATTACTCAAGGCAGATAATAAGAAACATACCAGTAAATTTCGAACTCATGCTGTCAAATGGCCACAACTTGAAGCACAATTGAAAAATTGGATTATCAATTACTATTAGACTAACCATGTTGCCTGAATCTGATTGTCTACCTGATTTGACAATGCAGTATGTCAGTTCAGGTAGACCGTCCGACACGATGTCACGTACACAAACTAGCAACATGGATAGTAACACCCACCCCTCGCATTACCAATCTATTTTTTTCAAAATTCTAAAATTTCTACCACAACATTGGCCAATCGATATTTCATGTTAACATATCTGTACTAAGTTTTTTACGCTGAATAAAACAATAGTTTGCCCGAGCCGAACGATCGTGTGGTTACCGAGATAGCAAGGGTTCAGAATATTGTTAATAAATCAAAATTTAAATAACGTATGAATTTGAAATTTCGTACACGCTGTAATAATATAATTGTCTATGTCGTGTTAAAATTTCAAACTTTTTGGTCAAATATTTATCGAGTTACACGCCTCTAAACGCATGAAATTTGTTGCGGTATCAAAAAAACCGGGTCTTTTTGTCTTCCAACCTCTATATGGCAACTTTTAAACAACATTAAAATAATATGATTATTATAAGTCAAAGCAGAAAAAATGAGCTAAATTTTGATGTAAAGTATGTTGAAATCCGATTCAAAGTTATGGAGATGCAAGGGTTCAAACTCGGGTGTCTATGATTATGAAACCGATAGTAGTAATTTACGTTTTTACAGATTCTATATCCATGTTTTTTTGTAAATTTATGACTATAAAATAATTATATATATTGCATCTTCTGTACTTGCTGTTTTTCAAATAAAGAAATCACATTTACCTGTATTAAAAAAACTAATTAAAATCAGTCAAAATAAGTTTTAGATAATTTATGCCTTGAAAAACAAGGGTGCGTCTTATCGTCCGAAAAATACGGTACTTACCCTACCTATATTTTAACTTTAATTTGAAGAATATTGGTGTAGGATTTGTTTTAATATTTAAAAAAATATTTATCGTTAAAAATACTGTAAGATTACATACAAAATATTTTAAAAAATGTGACAAATTATTGGCACGATGGGGGAGGGGAATAACAAAGAAGACCCATATTATTTTTTCCACTGAAATACATGGTTTACAATTTATTTTCTAAATTATTATTTTTAGAATAATGATAAAAGTAGGGACAAAACATCCAAACATTTACTTAGATCTGGGTGCTGCGATTACATCTATAGTCTACCATTGGGTTAATTTTCTTGCCCGGAGTTAGACGGGTGTGATATTTCTCAGTACTTTTCCAACGAACACCTCATCAGTTTTAATTTTTTCGTGAAAGTCCACGCAAGACTTCTTTGAATTAACTTTTAACGGTCAAGAATCGCTGCATACAATATCATCAACCTCTAAATCAAAATAGTGAAATTTCCCGACCGCTGATCCTTTACACAGATATCCGAAAATCCCGGACTAATCCAAGACGTATGGTAAACCTACTCTTTTGTAAAAAATGTTTTAATGTTTTTAATGATTCAAGGAGGTAGACCAAGTCAAAGAAAGTATGTTTTTACAAAATTTTACACGTATTAGACCAACTGGAAAACCAGTATGAAAGTTATTTCGATTTTTTTTTACTAAATCCTGCTTCAGATTTTAGTAGTCCCTATTTTCTCCATCTTTTTACTGCCTCAGATATTATAGCGATTTTTACTTTCTCTACCGTAAGTAGAAAATTCATATTTACGTATATGAATATGTAAATATTTAGGGAAGGAAAGTAGCTATTGTTTTCATGTAGATTTTTCGAAATCGAATTTTCATCGGAAATACACGTTTAGAGATCCCCTGATCCTTCAAAACTTGTTAATAGCAATTGGTCTGTGTGTGAACAAAATAAAAAAAGAACAACTTTGTTTCAACTTTGTATGAAGTTTTATGAAGTTCATACGTTGTTACCGGATTTTCGTTACAACCGACCTCGGTATAAGTGAATTTTACTGTACATTATAATAGCTACTGTATACTGTTTTTTTGTCATCAGTTTCTCGACTGGTTTGATGCAGTTCTCCAAGATGTTCTATCTTGCGCAAGTAGTGTCATATCTACATACCTGTAACAACCTACATCTTTTGTAATTTGCTTAATGTATTCTAACCTTTGCCTCCCCCTACAATTCACTGCCTCAATAGTACCCTCCATTATTGATAGACCAATACCTGGATGTCTTAAGATATGCCCCACTAGCCTATCCCTTTTTCTGGTAAGATGCTTCCATATACTTCTTTTTCCATCCACTCGCCTAAGAACCTCTAAATTACTTATCTTGTCCACCCCCTAATCTTTAACATTTTCTTATAACACCACATTTCAAAAGCTTCTATCCTCTTCCTTTCTACAGCTCCTATCACCCTTGTTTCACTCCCGTATAATGCTGCACTCCAAACATAGTGTTATAAGAAATTTTTCCTAATCTTTAAATCAATGTTTGTAGTCAGTAAGCTGTTTTTCATTTCAAAGCCTTTTCTAGCTTGAGCAATCCTACTTTTGATATCACTTGTGCTTCTACCGTCTTCTGTTATTTTAGTCCCTAGATAGCAGAATTCCCTAACTTTCTGTATGTTTTCGTTGCCTACTTTTAAATTTCCCATTTCTGCTATACCACTCTTGCTGTATACTGCTTATATTTTGATGTGTATACGGTACACATAAAAATGTAACGTCATTTTTAATCTTCATTTAGTAACCTAGTTTGACATTGCTAATCTAGGTAAAACTACTTTGGAATTCAGTAATTCAAAATTTTGTAGCAATCCCTTGGAGTTTAAATTCCTTATGTTTATTTTGTATGTATATCTCAAGCGTGATGATATAATAAATATTATTAATTAAATTAAAAAACGAGCGACGATTTACATTAAATTTTTACTTTCTTTTACAAATAAAGGGGATTTAAATACAATATTCTCCTTAATAGGTTAAACTGGACGCTTATTAGAAAATAAATAATTGTCTAAAAAATATGTGGGTTTAACCTATGAGTTGTCAAACAGAACCGCCTTCGCAAAAACTACCTACGCCGGTTATTTTTTTAACCATTGATATAGTTCTTTCATAAAGCTGCAATACAACAACAGGTTTGTTAATAATTTAAACCCACGTAGAGAAAGAGGCCTATGTTTAGTAATACATTCTTATACCTTTTACCATATGTTCTATTCCTTACCGGATTATTGTTTAACAGATGAATAATTGCGTTAACGCTTCGCGCTGTATCATTACTCATGGTCAGAGGGGTAGGTGAGTTACAGGAGTTAAGATGGACCAGAGCCCTATAGTAGAAGTGTAAATCCTACGCTCCCACTCTTTGCCATTGAATGTTTTGTACTAAATATTATGTGAAACATTGTAAACGCCAATTGTACTGATGACAGTGCCGTAATATAAACTTGGAGGCCCAGGGAAAACTTCATATTGAGGCCCCTTAATATTTATTTCTTTTTGTATGCATCGGGCTTATTCCAATTCGATAAAAATGTGTGTTAACATATTGGCCAATAGATAAACACAAATTCCAATGGTAACAAAACTTGTACTTATCTAGCTTATGTAATTAAAAAATTATTTAATATATAATATATAGCAATATAACACGAATAAACCAGTACTTCCGGTTGACCGATTTCGATGAAAATGTTCGAGTCGGGTCTTCTAGTGGTACCTAATCTAAGTTTCAACTTCGTATGATGTTCTGTTCTTGAGATATTTTTTTCACACACACATACACACAGACCAATCGCTAAAAAAATGTTCGTTGGGTTCAGGGGGTCTGAAAACGTGTATGTCCGGTGAAAACTGAATTTCGAAAAATCGACATGAAAACAATACTTTCCTTCCTATATATTCATATAGGGAAGAGAAAGTAATAAATATTGGCTTTAATATTATTTTATATAAAATAAATAATATAATTTCCATATCTCTACTGCGAAGTAGCGCATGAAGTATGAATGGACACGTAAAAACATTTTTACTATAGCACTTTAATGGATATTTTGTTAACTTCTAGCTAAAATTAAGGAGCTGGGTATTTTATAGGAAGTTAGATTAGGTGTTGAAATATCTTTTTAACCATCAGTTTGGGGCCCCGGCGGTAGTTATGGTGCTGACTAATGGAATAGCTTTTCTCAGATCTCTAAATGTAACTGGAATTCTCTCTAAACTAAAACTTCGGCACGATTACGTTTTCAGTTCTCATTGTTCTTGTATAGCTAAGGTTTTATGTTTTGGGGCATTATTAAATCTAGAGAATAAACAAAACTCCTTAATGTAAGTAAACAGTATTGATAAATCAATGACTTCTAAATTTTTTGACGTATTTTTAACAGTCGTACTATACACTTTCCGCTTAGAGCTTAATAGGAAATAAATATTTACTGGAAACCTTATTACAAACCATATTCTTAAAAGCAAAAACATTATAGAAAAAAATAGTCCAATATTTTGCGTAAATGCCCACTGGTAATGTCAACAGTTAAAATGTAGAATTTAACAGCCGAAAATAAATACATAATGTCGAAAAACAAAATGTTAATGGCATTTTTCTCTAGAATCATTTGTAATTTTGACATAGAACCAGAAATTAGGTCGCCGAACCGATACAGTGTATCCCGGACTTTATAAATCAATTTATAATTTTGAAATCCCATTTACGAACCCAAGGGCTTCAGCGACCACTCGGCTGTGCAATTTTCGAATTCTCCACATCGAACTATAGGCACGCTGAATGGGTACCACCTATCATTTTCCTCGGGTAGACTAAATATTTTGGAGCATTCTGTATGAATAAGGTGAGATTTTCAGAAAAACGTTCCCCGGAACATTCGTTTGTTTCTATTCGAAGTAGGGTGCAAGATGAAATTCATTGAAATCCGCATTGTAATAAATAATGAGACAAACTGCTCAAGAGGGCGCCGTGGAGGGTATGCCAAATATTATTCAAATTTTTATGATTCCTTTAAGCCAGAAGGTGCTAAAGATGATATGAGTTTATTTTGAGCTCAGCAGTTATCTAAAGAAGCCGGGCGCTGTGATACTTATCAGAAAAATTTCAAAATGGCGGATCGAAGGTTGGTGAGTGAAAACTTGTGGATTTTATGGACACCACATACTGAAGATTTCTCGTTCAAAAACTCAGACCTGTAGCTCTAGTAGATTTTTCTGGGGATTTTTTATAAATGTGAAAAATAAGCGTTTTGGGAGGAACAGGAACTCGCAGTGAAAATCGGCCAACGGGGACCTTTCACTGGGATCACACGAATGCTGAATTACATTGATGGTTTACAAATAATTGTGACTCCTACAAATTTTCACTCCGCGTTTAAAAACAGAAATATGGAGTAAAGTCGACTGTTTTTATCAGACACTGTGCGCCTTGACCCGATTTGGACTCAGTCCGATTTTTATCAAAATATCCCGTTCGGTTCACAAATTACAGGAAAAACCGCGTTTCCCGTTGCAGATTTAGCCTAATAATAATGGTACATAATTATTTGTTTTCGATTTTCTAAACAATTTAGAGAGCGCTCACCAAAAATTACACGGGATCTGACGACATGACTCCGTAATAAAGTGATTTAGTTATTTATTACACTTTTGTCGTAAAATGCATACTAAGGCCACAATATAAAAAAAAAACATTTTTACCGATTTTGGTGAGCAAAATACAGAAAATTAATAATTATTAACACTAAACTAAGCGTTGTACAAAAAATGTTTGACATAAAAGTTGTAGGTTTTTTTATGTTCTACAACTACATACATTTTTGCCCTAGAATGCAAATTAGGGCTGGAGTCTTTAAAAAAGAAACTATGAAAGCGCAGGCTCCCCTAGAATTTTAACAGACATGGTGATTTTTTATTCTTTAGAGTATAAAAAATGTAGTTATTGAGGCGATTTAAAAAAAGTCTTAGGAGCCGTTTTCGAGAAAATCACAAAATAGTGAAAAATTGCACGAATAAATTAGGTACTACTTCCAATTGAACGATTTTAATTAAAATGTTCGTATTGGGTCTCGTAGTGGTACCTGACATAAATTTCAAGTTTCAACTTCTTACGATATTTTGTTCACACACAGACCAATTGTTAAAAACATGTTTGTTTGGGTTCAGGGGGGCCGGAAACAAGTATTTCGGTGAAAACTCGATTTGGAAAAATTGACATGAAAACAATACTTTCTTTCCCTGTATTCATATAGGGCAAGGGAAAGTAAAAATAATTCATATTGTGTAAAATTATCGTAAACTATATCATTATTCATTAAACTATATTATTATAAACTGTATTGCATTAGTAATTCGAATGCATATGGGAATAAAATATGGATGAGATTACAAAATTTCCCTGTACAGGGAAATTATTGTACTATTAGGGATATTTCTATCTACACAGTCTGCCCGTCATTCAGTCTAATCTTGACTCCCTTTCAAACAACAAGTAAAAATACATCTCTCAGTTGGCGCGACTATCTCCGTTTAATTCAAATCGAGTTTCGTAAAACTTTTATTATTCAGTATTTTATAAATAAAACTAATTAAATAATTTTAAATCATATTAATATAATTTAATAGTATTTTTATTATATTATTATTTTTATTTTCAATATATTTTTTTAAATAAAAGAAAACACATGAAAAATGTAACATGATACTTCTTAGGTTTCTAAATTTAGTGTCGCTGAGTAACATATAAACAAACCTTAAACACCGGGAATCATTTCGTTTTATTAATTTTCTATTAACAAAAATAATAGTGTTTTTTAGCTATTATTTTATTTTATTTTTCATTGTTATGCATTTGTGAGTTAATAAAATCTGTGGTGAAATAAAAATGTGTTTAAAATTAGACAGTGTTTTAAGAAGTGATATAAGTTTTTGTAAAATCATGATAAAAATGACAAGTTTTTTGAGTGTATTTTTAATATTTTTATCTGCAAGACATAATGATTATTTTGAAGTTAGTGCTTTTAATTTGGATACACTAAACTATGTGAGGTATTCAGGACAGGAAGGGTCTATGTTTGGATTTAGTGTCGCTGAACATAAAGAAAGGGGTTATAGTTGGTAAGTACATTTTGTTTTATTATTCTCATTTTAGGTTATGTTACTTTTTGTATTAACTACCAAAATTTAATTGTATTAAAAATATATGTATCTTGTCTCAGTTTCTACTGGGCCGATTCTGGTCAAATTTTTTTTAAATGCAGCTCTCAACATGCAGATTTTATTTCACCATTATT
Source organism: Catonia carolina (assembly GCA_035578175.1). NCBI lineage: Eukaryota > Metazoa > Arthropoda > Insecta > Hemiptera > Achilidae > Catonia > Catonia carolina. The sequence continues at coordinate 12,872,847 of JAQMRL010000007.1, read as the reverse complement.
ATTTTCTTCCAAACTCCCGATTAATAAAGTAAATACAAAATTTATTATTTTTTTATAATTCATGTTTTATGAAAATTTACCGCAACGATCCCGTGGTACAGTTTACGGAAATTATCTTTGTTTTTGAATGAAGTTAAACCGTTTTGGAAAAACTAAAAATCGTTAGCTCTTCCCAACTACTAAAAATTATTATTGTTCACACACAAAACACCCGTTCAGAGATTCGGTGATTTTATAAATTTTCAGATTTGTGTTTCGTGTCCTTATCGTAAAGAAATGAGACCGAAAATTTTTAAATATCTATTAATTCGGAATTACTCCTGTCCGTTCAGCAAAATCTCTTTTCAAAAAAATATTTGTTAAAAATTATTTTACTAAAATAAAATGTTTACATTGTGATTCATATACTACACTTAACACATAATTTGAGAATGTAAACAACACTTTCGAACACTTTATAACCGTTGTAAATTATCACATATTTTAAAACAGTGTCAGAAAATTAAAAATTGGAAAAACTTAAAAATTTTTGAAATTAGCAAATGTCATCTGATTTAACTAATTACGTTAAATTGTTTCACTTATTTTTATTTAAGTAATATATTTATACATTTCAGTTACATTGACTATAATATTGTAAAATGTATTATATTGTTGTAATTTTGTTTTTTCGATAATTTTCTGTTACAACTACGTTCTCTATTGTATTTACATCATGTTTTTTCCTTTTTTCGTATAACTTGTTAATGTGTAATCTGTTGTTGTATATAATATAACAATGAATACGCAATATATCGCTTAAAAACAACATTTATGAAAAAATACAACCCAGTGGTGCATTTAATAAATTATAACATAAATATAATATATTTATATAGAAATATTAACCTAGAATATTTTATATTCTAGGCCTTCTGTTCTTAACTTTATTAACAATCGATTAAATTAATATTAAAAAAAACTCCCAAAAAAGAGAAAATAGACAAATATTACATACATAAAAAATACAAATATTATACACACAAACAAATACAAATACAAATATTATACATGTTGTTGTTTAGGTCATCAGCCGAAAGGCTGGTTTGAACCCGTAGAGGTTTTACTAAGTAAAACGAGGAGTGAGGTGGTTTACCATTGCCTTCCTCACTGAGTGGAAAAGTACGCTTATCAGCATGCCGGGCCCTCTGAAAAGCACAGATTTTCCCACACTGCAAATGACACCTTCACTTCATTCACCACAGGGTCTGGCTGTATAATGAAATTCATTACTTTCAGAGGAGATAACTCTGATTAGTGTCTTTTACACCTCTACCTCTTCTGTTCTTAAATGATTCAGTAATTTAATTGGCTGACCATGTGATAAGAAACAGAACTATTTATTTTAGCCCTGCAACGAACAGAGTGAGTGTAAATAATTTGACACTCCACCTGTCCGTTATGGGCAGTATATAGAAATATTAACCTAGAATATTTTATATTCTAGGCCTTCTGTTCTTAATTTTATTTACAATCGATTAAATTAATATTAAAAAAAACTCCCAAAAAAGAGAAAATAGACAAATATTACATACATAAAAAATACAAATATTATACACACAAACAAATACAAATACAAATATTATACATACAAATACAAATATTATACATACAAATATTATATACATGATCTTGAAATACATACTCGTATGTAGCTACACCGAACTTTGCTGGAGATTTAGAATTAATTGTTCATTCAATTATTTACAGCATTGATACTCAACACGCCAGTAATCTCCGAAATATTAACACTATTATTAAAAAAAATCTGGTGTGAAACACTCACACTACTTTCTCTTTCCAATGCAAATAATTAACAATAAACCTAACAATTATAATAAAACATTAGAAATAAACAAAAAACTAACCTCAATAAACATAACCTAATTTTAATCATTTATGAAAGACGCAAAATGAAAATCAACCTCAGTTCGGCTTAAAAATACGGAAAATTGCTCTTTCAAGCTAAACTAGGAACTGTACAAAATATGCTTTAAGTGAAAGTTGTAGATCTTTTAATTTCCTATAAATTTGATTGTATACACTTTTGTCGTAAAATGCATACTAAGGCCGAAATCTTTAAAAAAAAATCAATTTTTCACACGTTTTCGTGAGAAAAAAACTGAAAATTGCAAATTACTGCTAAACTAAGCGTTATACAAAAAAATTTTTGAAATAAAAGTTGTAGAATTTTAAATTCTCTACAACTTCATTATATACACTTTTGCGGTAAAATGCATAATAAAGCCGCAATCTTAAAAAAAGCAATATTTTTACGTGAAAACAGCCTCACCAAGAATTTCAGCAAACATGGCACTTAGAGCATAAAAAATTAAGTAAATGAGGCAATTTTTAAAAAAATCGTAGGACCAGTTTTTGAGAAAATCACAAAAAAGTAAAAAGTGACACGAATAAACTACTACTTCCGGTTGACCGATTTTGATGAAAATGTTTGTGTCGGATCCGGTAGTGGTATGTAACTTAAGTTTCAAGTTCGTACAATGTTCCGTTCTTGAGATATTCTGTTCACACACACACAGACCAATCGCTAAAAACATGTTTTTTGGGTTCAGGGGTCTGTTTACGTGTAGATCCGGTGAAGAGTGGATTTGTTAAAATTGACATGAAAACAATACTTTCCTTCCTATATATTCATATAGGCAAGAGAAAGTAAAAATTAAAATCATACTATCAGAATCGCCCTTGTTAAATCCAGTACAGTAGCACACATTTTAGTCTTTGTACATCGTAATTACAGTTAATCTCTTATTAACGCTAAATTATTAACGTGATTGTCAAAACGTTCGATGTATTTACAACTGAAACTATGTATTTCTTCTCGAACCGTCTACATATCCAAATAACGATGTATGTCGCCATTGGTAATATACCACGGTGCATTTAATATATGATCCCGCAGGCCTTTCGATTGAAACCTTTGAAAAACTTGATAATCGATGTTGATGGTGTACCCCATAACTGAATCCCGTAGATCCAAATCAACTTCAGCATGGATTTGTACAAAAGTAGTTAGTTTTCAGTCGAAAACTCGGAACGCCTAGAAACGAGGCAATACATCTTCCTAAAAAAATTCTAAATCCAGCTGTTTCCTTTTCATTTGGATTTGCTTGCTTTTCATTCTCCTTCTGTTTAATTTTTACTTTCTCTTGCCTTATATAAATATACGAGGAAGAGAAGTATTGCTATGATGTAATTTTTTTGAAACCTAGTTTCCACAGGAAATACACGTTTATCTACAGACCCCCTGAACCTAAAAATGTTTTTAGCGATTGGTCTGCGTGTGAAAAAAATATCTAAAGAACGGAGTAGCGTACTTTTTGAAATATTTTTTGTACAACGCCTAGTTTAGCGTCAATTAGTGATTTTCTGTATTTTTTTTCACCAAAATCGGTAAAAATTGGGATTTTTTAATATTGCTGCTTTAGTATGAATTTTATGAAAGTTTATAATTAACGTTATAGGAAATAAACATATTTACAACTTTAATTTGAAGCATTTTTATCTGTAGAGCCTAGTTTATCGTCAATTAGTGATTTTCCTTCATTTTAAGTCGAACTTAGGTTGATTTTAAATTTTCGTCAGTCACTCATAATTAAAATTAGGTTATGTTTTTCATTTTACATTGTTTACTAATTATTAAACATAGTTTTAGGGTTTATTATTCACATTTTCAAGAAAACGTCGTGTGAGTGTTTCACACCAGATTTTTTTTAAGTTTGTATTTTATAGTAGGACAGCGTGACAACTGATTTATGATTCTATTTAATAAATTAGTAAAAAATTTAAAACATCATTATTCATAAAAATGTAGTTTTTATACATTTTATTACCCGAGTTTATTGATGACTTTAACAAGCGTTATTTAAAGAATAACAAATATATTTTGCTTGGGACAAAAGTAATTAATTTTGAGACATTTAAATTTTTTATACAGTTATAATTTTTTTACTTTTACGTTGTTTCAAACACCTTAATTAAAATGTTATTTGTGTGAATTTTATTCGTGTCCATTTTTTCTTGGTTTTTTATTTTCTACTTTCTCTTGCCTATATAAATATATAGGAAGGAAATTATTGTTTTCATGTCGAGTTTTCACCGGATATATACGTTTTCAGACCCCCTTGAAACCAAAATACATGTTTTTAGCGATTGGTCTGTGTGTGAACAGAATATCTCAAGAACGAAACATCATACGAAGGTGAAACTTGAAACTTAAGTTAGGTACCACTAAGTTAAGGCCTGAGACGAACATTTTTATCAAAATCGGTGAACGGATTTTTTAATTTTTTTAAATTTAATTTTTATTTTAAGAATTGTTTTCTACAGAGCTTAGTTTTAGAGTAACTGGCTTCTACACCGGGGTCCCGGGTTCGATTCCTGGTTAGGTCTGGCATTTTTCATCACTCATTTTCATTATACTCATCCTACATCTGCATTAGCAGAAATTGCAGAACAGTCAGACGTAAAACCAAAAAAAAAAAAAACATCTGGTGTGAAACACTCACACGACTTTCTCTTTTTAATGTAGATAACGAACAATATTACCTAACATTAAATATAAACAAAAAACCAACCTGAAAAATATAATCTAATTTTATTTTAATCATGACTGAATGATTGAAAATGAAAACCAACCTTAATTTTGCTTTATATTACGGAAAATCACCCTTTGACTCTACACTCGGCTCTGTAGAGAAAAATGCTTGAAATACAAGTTGTACATCTTTTAATTCCCTATAAATTTGATTATATACAATTCTGTCGTAAAATGCTTACCAAGTCAAATTTTAAAAACATTGTTTTTACTGATTTTCATGAAAAAAAAACAGAAAATTACTAATTACCGCTAAACTAAGCGTTATTCAAAAAACATATTTAAATTAAGTTGTAGGTTTTTAAATTTTCTGCAACTTTTGTTATATACATTTTGGGCTAAATGTATATTAAGGCCGTAATCTTAAAAAATAACATTTTTTTCTACGAAAGCACAGCCTCCCCAAGAATTTCAGCAGACATGGCGCCTACCCTATCTAGCATAAACAATATAGTAAATGAGGCGATTTAAAAAAAATCGCAAAAAGTGAAAAATGACACGAATGAACAACGACGATTGACATCGACGAATGACGATTGACATTTTTTTAAATTTTTTCTGGTGGAGGAACACTAACAAATTTAATTTGAAATGATTCTTTTACACTCGCGTACGATTTCGTAGCAAAATATTGTTCAAGAATGAAAACCTGTTGTTCTAGGGTAAAATACATTCTGTTCGTAACACGACAGGAAACGGCACAAAATTTGACATAGCTCAAGGAGAATCAACTCACATTGCTGTATCTATACCGGTTGGGTAGGGCTACCAACTTTGTGTCACAAAACAAAATTTCCCTTTCTTAGAAAAAAATTACCAGACATTAAAAATTGGGTAACGACAAAAAATCCTCTGTATAACAAATGTAAATGTGTGAGTAAAATAGCGGATTCTGACCAAAATTTAGCATAATTCCTACATTTTTACAGTCGGTAAGGTAGATCTAATTCAAAACTTGGCCGGACATGGCAGTCTCATGAAAATTTTCAAGGATCTTAATTACGTTTGGTTAATGACCACTGGGTTATATGGTTCATTATTTATATTGGCAAGAGATAATCGTGTGAGTGTATCACATCTGTTTTTTTTATATTACAACAATATCTACAATCTAATCTTAAGAATATAGATTGTAAATATACAAATTATAATGTTTAAAAAAATATTTATTGACTGTATAAATTATTTTAACACTCGGATGAATCGTATGGTACAATTCCATAATTAAAATTTTATCAAAGCACACATAAGTTTTTACTTTCTCTTGCCTATATGAATATATAGGAAGGAAAGTATTGTTTTCATGTCGATTTTTCGAAATCGAGTTTTCACCGGATCTATACGTTTTCAGACCCTCTGAACCCAAAAAACTTGTTTTTAGCGATTGGTCTGTGTGTGTGTGTGTGTGTGCGCGCGCGCGCGCGTGTGTGTGCGTGCGTGCGTGTGTGTGTGTGTGCGTGTGTGTGTGTGTGTGTGTGTATGTGAACAGAATATCTCAAGAACGGAACATCGTACGAACTTGAAACTTGAAACTTAAGTTACATATCACTACCGGACCCGACACGATCATTTTCATCAAAATCGGTCAACCGGAAGTAGTAGTTTATTCGTATAATTTTTCACTTTTTTGCGATTTTCTCAAAAACTAGTCCTACGATTTTTTTTAAAATCAACTGGTTTACTACATTTTTTATGCTCTACAATATAGGGTAGGCGCCATGTTTGCTGAAATTCTGCTTGAGGCTGTTTTTACGAAAAAACATTTTCTTTTTAAGATTGCGGCTTTAATATGCATTTTAGCGCAAAACGTTATATAATAAAAGTTGTAGAGAATGTAAAATTCTACAACTTTTATTTCAAACATTTTTTTGTATAACGCTTAGTTTAGCAGTAATTTGCGATTTTCTGTTTTTTTTCTCACGAAAACGTGAGAAAAATCGATTTTTTTAACATTTCGGTCTTAGTATGCATTTTACGACAAAAGTGTATATAATTAAATTTATAGAAAATTAAAAGATCTACAACTTTTGTTAAAGTATTTGTCTCTACAGAGCCTAGTTTAGCGTGAAAGCGTGATTTTCCGTATTTTTAAGCCAAACTGAGTTCGATTGTCATTTTGCGTCATTCACTCATGATTAAAATAAGGTTATGTTCTCAAAATAAGGTTATGTTCTCAAATTTTATCAAAGCACACATAAGTTTTTTGAATAATGACGTCAAATAGGATTCATTCAGTAAAAATTTATCCGGACGGGCCAGCTGGTATAATATAAATTCCGGAATTGATAAGAGGTGTACAAACTACAGTAGGAGTTGTTTTCTTTACTGTAATATAAACTTAAAAAAAGAAGTGAAAGTTTTATTTAAATATTTTTATATTGAGGTTTTTATGATCTACACATAACACTGTGATCATTTTCAATTCGATTGATCTATAGATTTAACACGTAGGCGCTTACAAGTTCGCCCACTTGTGTTTTAGATAATATTTGTGTAGATATCTCACTAGTTCCGTCAGATCTCTTGTTTAGCGCGCGGGCGCAATTTCTGACATCAGATGGGTGTATTATATAATAATATACTGGGTAGTTTAAAAGTTAACGGAAATTTCTCGGGAGTTGATTTTACAACTAAAAATCTGGTGTGAGACACTCACACGACTTTATAACCTATGTTTAATCATGAGTAAACAATGTAGGCTAATATGAAAAATTCCTTTCATAAGACGACGCGTCTTATGGCTGGTGTGAATTTTTAAAAAAGCTCACCTTTATGACTTAGGTATGGCAAAACGATTTTATTTTCATTTTTACTTTCTCTTGCCTATGTGAATATATAGGAAGGAAAGTATTGTTTTCATGTCGTTTATTTCGAAATCGAGTTTTCACCGGATCTACACGTTTACAGACTCCCTGAACCCAAAAAAACATGTTTTTAGGGATTGGTCTGTGTGTGTGTGAACAGAATGTCTCAAGAACGGAACATCATACGAACTTGAAACTAAAAACTTAAGTTAGATGCCACTAGAGAACTCGACACGAACACTTTCATCAAAATCGGTCAACCGAAAGTAGTAGTTTATTCGTGTAATTTTTCACTTTTTTGCGATTTTCTCAAAAACGGCTACTACATTTTTTTAAAAATCACCTTATTTACTAAATTTTTTATGCTTTACAAGATAGAGTCTGCTGAAATTCTTGGAGAGGCTGTTTTCACGTAAAAAAATGTTTTTTTTTTAAGATTGCGGCTTTAATATGCATTTAGCGCAAAAATGTATCTGAAAAAAATTGTAGAGAATTTAAAATCCTACAACTTTCATTTCAAACATTTTTTGTATAACGCTTAGTTTAGCGGTAATTAGCGATTTTCTGTGTTTTTCTTATGCAATAGTGTAAAAACATCGTTTTTTTTAAAGATATCAGCCTTAGTATGCATTTTACGACAAAAGAGTATTATAATCAAAGTTATAGAAAGTTAAAAGATCTACAACTTTTATTTTAACCATTTTTCTCTACAGAGCCTAGTTTAGCGTGAAAGAGTGATCTTCCGTATTTTTAAGGCAAACTGAGGTTGATTTTCATTTTGCGTCTTTCACTCATTATTAAAATTAGGTTATGATTATTGAGGTTAGTGTTTCTGTTTATTTCTAATGTTTTATTACTGATAGGTTTATTGTTAATTATTTGCATTGGCAAGAGAAAGTTGTGTTCAGACCTCCTGAACCCAAAAAACATGTTTTTAGCGATTGGTCTGTGTTTGTATGTGTGAACAGAATATCTTAAGTACAGAACATCGTACGAACTTGAAACTTGAAACGTAAGTTAGATACCACTAAAGAACCCGCACAAACATTTTATCAAAATCGATCAACCGGAAATAGTAATTTGTCTAATTTTTCACTTTTTTGAGATTTTCTAAAAAACGGGTTCTACGATATTTTTAAAATCATCTCGTTTACTAAATGTTTTATGTTTTACGAGATAGAGTAGGCGTCATGTCTGCTGAAATTCTTGAGGAGGCTGTTCTCTTGTAGAAGAAAATGGGTTTCTTAAGATTACGACCTGGAAATGCATTTTAGGGCATAAGTGTGTAACAATCAAATTTGTAGAGAATTTAAAACCCTACAACTTTTATTTCAATTATTTTTTTTGTATAACGCTTAGTTTAGCGGTAATTAGCAATTTTCTGTTTTTTCTCATGAAATAGTGTAAAAAAAAAATCGATTTTTTTTAAGATATCAGCCTTAGTATGCATTTCACGACAAAAGAATATGTACTAAAAGTTATAGAAAATTAAAAGATTTACAACTCTTATTTAAAGCATTTTTCTCTAAAGAGCCTAGTTTAGCGTGAAAGAGTGATTTTCTGTATTTTTAAGCCAAACTGAGGTTGATTTTCATTTTGCGTCTCTCACTCATGATTAAAATTAGGTGATGTTTATTAAGGTTAGTTTTTTTGTTTAAATCGAATGTTTTATTACTAATGTTAGGCAATATTATTCATAATTTGCTTTGGCAAGAGAAAGTTGTGTGAGTGTTTCACACCAGATTTTTTTTTAAGTTAATTAGGCCTACTCTTTTGATCTAAAATGTATTATAAGGCAGCAATCTTTAAAACAATTTACCTCAGGGTTCCTAGAAATTCAGTAGAAATGACGCTCATCCTATCTTGTAGAACATTAAAAATGTAGTGAAAGAAACGATTTTAAAAAAACATCAATGGTGCCGTTTTTGAAAAAAATTAAAAAATCGTACGTAGAAACTACTAAATATGGTTGACCGATATTGATGAAAATATTCTTGTCGGGTGTGTTAGTTGTACCTAACTTAAGTCCCAAATTTTAACTTTGTACGATATTCCGTTCTTGAGATACTTTTTTACACACACAGACCAATCGGTGAAAACTTGTTTTTGGGTTCATTGGGGCTGAAAATGTTATTTTCGGTAAAAACTCTATTTTGTAAAATCAACATGAAAACAATAGATTCCTTTTCTTTACATTCATGTAGAGCAAGAAAAGGTAAAACTAATAAAAAATCTTTTTATAGTATTTATTGCAGGTCAGGAAACGTTTCGTTAGCGAGTTACGGCGAGTACGGCCCCTTATCATGTAAACCATAAAAAAGATAAAAATCGCATGAATAAAATACTACTGCCAGTTGACCGATTTTGATGAAAATGTTTAAGTTGGGTCCGCTAGTGGTACTTAATTTAAGTTCTAAGTTTCAACTTTGTATGATGTTCCGTTCTTAAGATATTTTGATCACATGCAGACTCACGCGCGCGCGCGCACACATCCGTATACCAATCGCTAGACACATATCATTTGTGTTCAAGGGGCCTGAAAATGAGTACATTAAGTGAAAACTCGATTTCTAAATAATTGACATGAGAACAATAGGCTACTATCCTTCCCTATAAATTAAGTTAACCCGAAATTTCGGATTAGCGAACCTTTGTGTTTTAAAAAGAAAAATCTGTATAATCCGTGAGTCCGGACGAATGGAATTCAGATAAGTGGGAAAAGCTCTAATAAATAATAAAAATAGTAATAAAACTTATAAAATAATTATTATAATTATATTACGATTATAAAAAAATAAATAAATAAATAAATGAAATATTGCAGTTACTGAGAAATAACCGTAAAATTAAGAATTGTACTGCTTAGATTGCATTTAATTATGTCCATTTCATTGAATAAATCAGTAAATAGATAAATAAACAAACAAGTTTCTTGCTGCTTTTAAAATTGAATAAAAACAGGATTAATTTATTAGGTTAATGAATTTTATTATGCTCTTTATTAATGGCTGGCAAGTCGAACTAAATTTCTCGTTAATCTAGTAGGTTTTATTTTATTAACAGATTTAACTACAATTTGTATTTTTAAAGAAACAAAATCAGGTGAATACACTCACATGATATTATCTTACCAGTTTAAATAATGATTATTATAATTATTCATTGTTGTTTAGGTCAACAGCCGAAAGGCTGGTTTGAACCTCTAGAGGTTTTACTAAGTAAAAACGAACAGTTAGGTGGTTTACTATTGCCTTCCTTACTGAGTTGAAAGAGTATGCTTATCAGCATACCAGGCCCTCCGAAAAACACCCACTTTCCGCCCTGCAAGTGACACATTCACTTCCTTCACCACAGGGTCTGGCTGTATAGTGAATTTCATTACTCTTAGAGAAGATAACTCTGACTATTTTAATCATTATACGGTTTAATCATTAAACCGTATAGGCTAATATGAAAAACAACATAATTTTAATCATGAGTGACTGTCACTAAATAAAATCTAAGCCCTGTAAGAAAAAAAAGCTTGAATAAAAGTTGTAGAGTTTTTCTTTATCTATAACTTAGATTATGTGGTATACTTTTGTGGTGAAATACATACTACGTAATATTTTAACAACTTTTTTTTTACCAATATTTAATGAGCAAAATACATTGTAAACCACACGCATTGGTAATGTGTTTAGTTTCTCTTTCTATTTGAGCCCTCCAAGAATTTCAGGAGACATGGCGTTTATCCTATTTTGTAGAGTATAAAAAATGTAGAAAATGAGGCGAGTTTTAATAAAACGAGCCATTTTTGAGAAAATTGCTAAATTATTCTATTTAGCCACAATTAATAATGCTTGTATTCATTTTGTAACAAAAGTGTATACAATCAAAGTCGTTTAGGTCATCAGCTGAAAAACTGGCTTGAACCTTTAGAGACTTTACTAATTAAAACGAGAAGTGAGGTGATGTACGAATGCTATCCTCACTGAGTGGTAAAGTATGCTTATCAGCATGTCAGGGCCTCGAAAAAGCATCTACTTTCCACCCTGCAAATGATACCTTCACTTCATTCACCACGGGATCAGGCTGTATGATGAAATTCATTACTCTCAAAGGAGATAACTGTGACTATTATCTTTTACACCTCTACCTCTTCTGTTCTTAAATGCTCCAGTCACATAATTGGGTGACCATGTGATAAGAAACAGAACTATTTTTTGTAGCCATGGAACTAGCAGAGTGCAAGTAATTTAACACTCCACCTGCCTGATATGGAAATAAAAACATCTACAAGTTTGGACTAGAAGCATTTTCTTCTACAGATCCTAGTTTAGCGTCAATGAGTGAATTCCCGTAATTTTAAGCAGAACAGAGGTTGATTTTCATTTTGCGTCATTCACTCATGATTAAATTAGGTTGTTTTTTATTTAAAATTGTTTACTATTAATGAAATATTGGTTATATGGTTTATTATTTACATTGGCTAAAGAAAGTCGTGTGAGTATTTTATACCTGATTGTTATTTTGTATATTTTAGTTACTGGATGTGCCCCATAACTGGATATCGTAGTTCCAGACTGGTTTGATAACGGATGTGCAAAGTTTTTTTAACCGATTATTTTCCTCATGTTGGAAACGTTTTTATTTTGGTGTACTAGTTGGTCGACACGGGCCACTCTTTATCCTTCGGACAGATTTTGTTGTCTGTTTTTCCTTAACTGGATGTACATTTTACAATGTGTAAACGTGTCTAAGTAACAAATGTTCCAAATTTCAGGTTTAAAAAGAAAGAAAATAAAACAAAATGTAAATAAAAATGTTATAATTATACCACATTGCATGTTTTAAACAAAATAAACCTAAGTACAAATAACATTTTTGTTAAACGTCAAAAGTTGCACAAATTTACTCATTCACTGTTTTTTGTTTGGTTTTTTCTTCCTCTAATAACTGCTGACAAATTGTTTCTCGGAATTAACCAGTTCGGTAGGAGTGAGTAAATTCTGGACATATTTTTTACTATTTTTTTGTTGTCTTTTTACATTCTATTTTTTACTTTTTGTTTCCTGTTTAATAAAAAACTAGTATTTTTGATTTCTTTCTCTCTATTTGTAAAATAGATTAAGAAAGTATTGCGATGACGTTTTTTGATTCCCTGAAGCCAAAAAGTCCTTTACGTAACAGGCGCATAAAGTAAGTAGTTTTACTTCATGTAATTTTTATTTTCTATTGCCTTATATGAATATATAGGGAAGGAAAGTACCTAATGCTTTCATATTGTTTTTTCGAAATAGAATTTTTACTGGAAATAGCCTACACGTTTTCAGGCGCCCTGAACCTACCAAAAAATGTTTCTAGCGATTGGTCTGTGTGTATGAGCAAAATATCTCAAGAATGGTATAGCTTACAAAGTTAAAACTTGGAACTTAAGTTAAATTCCACTAGTGGACCCAATTTAAACATTTCCATCAAAATCGGTTAACCGTTAGTAGTAGTTTATCGTTTGATTTTTTTCACTTGTTTGAAATTTTCTCTAAAATGGCTTTTACGAATCTTTTTAAATAGACATTTGCTACATTTTTTAATACCTACTAGGTAGCGTAAATGCGATATATCTGCTGGAATTCTTGGGGATTTTTTTGAGATTGCGGCGTTAATATAGATTTTAGGGCAAAAGTGTGTATAGAACAGATGTTAAAGACATACACCTTTCAATTGAAACATTTTCATCTACAATGGTTAATTTATGGTCAATTAGTGATATTCAGTATTTCTCTCATCAAAATCGGTAAAATCAGAAATTTTTAGGAACCATTGTAATTCCATTTAACGACAAAAAAGTATATAATCAAAGTTATTGAAAATTAAATAAATCTACAACTTATATTTCAATATTTTTTTACAGTACTTGAAAAAATAGTTTAAGTAGATATTAACTATTTAAATTTTATCTTAGATTTTCCACCAATTAACATCAAAATCGTATGTGTTGTTAAGTTCTACATAAGTTGATTTTTTATTAATGCGTCATTCATTATGTTTAAATTAGGTTATTTTATAAATTTTATATTGTTTTCTCATGATTAAATACATATAGGTTATACTATTCATTTCTTACATTAGCAAGAGAAAGTGTTGTGAGTGTTTCACACCAGATTTTTTGTAAACAGTTTATGTAAACAACATTGTGGCACGTACGATTATTTACAATGCGCAACACTATCGGAAACTTTTTTGTAATCCTAATTTGTGTACGTTGCAATCTGATTCAATCCAGAACAATAAGCAACCCAATGACCCAATGAGATGACGATGATGTGTATGACGTGTAAATGAGGTGTAGTCTTGTACAGACTCAGGTCGACCATTGCTGAGAGAGTATGGTTAATTGAACCCCAACCATCAAAGTACACCGGTAACCCCTGTCTAGCATTCAAATCCGTATAAAAGTAACTACCTTTACTAGGATTTGAACCAGGAACCTTCGTCTCCGAAAATCAGCTGTTAAACAGCTAGCTAATTTTGGCGACGACTTTACCTCTAGACCAACTCGGTGCGTTCGGAAAATTTTAGTGTTAAAAAATTAATCTGACCCTACCGGGATTCAAACTCAAGATCTTCCGATTTGCAGTTTAGTATTATAAGATCAGCTTTACAACAAAGAAACGCGCGCGCACGCCAACACAAACACACAATTTAAAAAAATACTTTATAAAAGTGGCGATTGATTTGTACAATCTTGCACAATATTATAGATGTTAAAATATGCTGACAAACCGAAATTCCTTTGTTGCACAATTTTTCTGTACGACCTAATAATTTTATCGAGTTTGCTTGCATTCAAAAAGTAAATCTGGTGTTAAACACGTACAAAACTTTATCTTACTAATGAAAATAATAAAATACATAGCTCTAGACATAAATTTGACCTAGACATAACTATAACATAATATATTTAGAGCAGAAAAATTATTCTGATCCTGCCGGGATTCAAAATCAAGACTTCCGATTTGCAATTAAGTGAGATCAGCTTTACAACAAAAAAGTTAATTGTAGGAAAAAGGGTTTTTAAGATTGCGAACTTAATATAGTACATTCTAGAGAAAAAGCGTATAACGATCAAAGTTATAGAACATTCAAAAACCTACAACTTTTATTTCAAACATTTGTTTTGTACAACGCTTGGTTTAACGTCAGTTAGTGATTTTCTGTATTTTTTTTCATCAAAATCGGTAATAAATTAGATGTTTTAGTATCGTGGCCTAAGTATATATTTTATGACAAAAATGTATTATAGGTTACAGGGAATAAAAACATCTACAACTTATTTCAAACGTTTTTCTCTACAGAGCCTAATTTAACGTAAATTAATGATTTTCCGCATTTTTAACTTCTACGGAGGTTGATTTTCATTTTGTGTCATTTGCTTGTGGTTAAAATTAGGTTATGTTTTTAATTTTATATTGTTTGGTAATGATTTAACATAGGTTAAATATTTAATGTTTTGCATTGGTAAGAGACAGTCATGTGAGTGATTCACACCACATTTTTAATTTTCCATAACTTCGAATATGTACACTTTTGCCCTAAAATGAATATTACGGCCGCAATCTAAAACAAAAACATTACTACTAGAGCCCCTCGTGGGTCCCTCTTTAATTCACAAGATTCAGACCCACCCCCGAAAAAATCTTCAGACTTCAGCTCCCACCCCTGAACTAAAAAAATTACAAAATTGTCTACGACGTGAAGCTAAGATTTTTACTTTTTCTTTTCCTATAGGCTATGGAAGGATAATATTGTCATGTCGATTTCCGAAATCGAGCTCCATCGGAAATTCACGTTTTCAGGCCTTTGAACTCAGAAAACATGTTTGTAGCGTGCAATCTGTGCATGTGTAAATAAAATATCTCAAGAACGGATATCGTACGATTTTGAAAGTTAAAACTTAATTTAAGTGCCACTAGAGAAACGATACAAACATTTTCATTAAAATTGGTCCACCGGAAGTATTAGTTATTCGTGCGATTTTTCACTTTTCTTTGATTTTCTCAATAACGATACCTACGATTTTTGAAAACTAGCTTCAGTTTTTAATACTTTTTTATGGTCTAGAACATCGGTTTTCAACCTGGGGTATGCGAACTCCTAGGTGTTTGCAATGGGTCATTACGGAGTTCGTGGAAAGAAGACGTGTAATGACGGATTTGTAAAACTAAACAACTTTTAACTAACTTAAGCAAAAAACAACCATACAAGTAAACATTTTTAACCCAGATATGCCTGAATTATTTTTTTTACTTTTTTTCAAAATAATACCATTTTCCACTTTACTGGGTTCTAAATAGGACATTGTCACCAAACTTTCGTGTCTCTACTGCCCTGGTTTCAAAAAAAACCGTCCTTCCAGAAGGACGTTAGGCAAATACAACATAAGTGTACGTCATGGAAAGGATGAACTTGGACAGGTACAATTCCATAAAATATAACATAATGAGCATAATATAACAGAATGAGATTTTCATTATATTTATTAATTTATTACTAATTAAAAAACCTCTTGACCGTACCTCAAAATACCAATGTTAACAAAAATTTATTTTTCGAAAAATATTTTATTTTCATTATTCACTGTGGTAATATTTACAATTCTACCGTAAATATAGTTTGCATAATGAAAAGTAAAAAACTGTAAAATATTGATTTATATTTTAGTGTTTACTATTATTGTTATACTGCTTTGCTCCATGACGCCCAAAGTATGGAACCATACTTTCGTCAACAGAATGGTTTTCTACATGTAGAGCAAATCTCTCATACATCTCTCATTTATTTGTTCAATAAGAGGGCGCACCTTAGAAAATTTGTCATTTTTATTCAACTTATCATTGTCACAAACATAAAGGTTTGTCATGAAAAATTCAAACTTATCTCTCGATATCGCTTTAGAAACTAAATTATTGTGCACACATCTGCCATTTCTCAATACATTCTTCTTTTTGGAAGACAATTTTATCCACTCAAAAGCAAAACGGCAAGACTTCATTTCATTGGCGGTGCAACTTCCTCATCGATTTTGTTTTGCCGCATTCATTTGTGCTCATCACCATGTTATTTATAATGTCTTCATCACAAAAAAAATTCAAAATATTCTAACGAAGTCCTTCCTTGAAAAGTTGCTGTTACTATGGGCAACCAGTTTTTATTACATGAAAGAATATCTTCTTTAGTCCAATAAAAATCATCTTTATTTTTTTTCTTTTTATCGAATTTCGTTTTCTATTCACACATTTTGATATTGTTGGTTCATCGTTTGTCGCCGAAGAAGTTTCTTCATAGCTTCTAGACATTATTATATTTGAAGCAATAATTGCTGGTGCACTAAGTTGACTTGCAGGCAGATTATCGAGTTTTGGGTCATCCTCCTCACCAGAATCTTCATCTGTAAGGTCATCAACAGGAATTATCGAGGGTTGAACTGCAATATCCATCCCACACCCAGGAATTATTTCTCAATTTCCTTCTAAAATATCGATCAGTTCATTTAAGGTTATTTCTTTCTAAAACAAAGACAAACAAAAATAGAAGGTATATTTTTACTTAACCGCTAAATACATAACGTCACCCTTTCAGGTGCGTGGTGTTCTGTACCTTGCTTATGATAAGACTACTATAATGGCTTTTTCTTAGACATATATTTTTAAAATAACATAATTTTTTTGTAAAATTTAGTGCAGGCTGCTATCTAGGGTTTAGTTTATTACATAAACAAAATTAATTTACGCATTATTTTCTACACAATATTATCATTTTATAAATAATGACGTAAAGTTGAATTTCAAGACTAATAATTCAGATAATTCATTTATTGTGTTAATATTTCACTGTTCATCAAATAATAAACAAAAAGATTTTATTAGTAAATGTTTATTTTTTGTTCCACGTTTTAGTTCTTACATGTTCCTAGCGTCCTTCTGGAAGGATCCTGTCTAAAATACCACTACACCTAGTCCGTGACTATCGTCCTTCTGGAAGGACTGCTTTAAAAAAGTCATTATAAGTCACGTTAGACAGAAAATTGTTTTGAATTATTGTAATGTATACATAAATCAATCATTTAAGATGGATTAAATGTAAAAATAGTATAAATAAAAATAAAAATTAAGCAGTATTACTCACCCATCAATAAAAAACCATAACGTAAGTACAGAGTTGCCAAAAATCCCGGACAAAAATTATGTGACACTCGTCCTTCTGGAAGGACGTCAGGGCTATCTGGGCAAGCAGATTCAAAATACTTTTCCTGAAGAGAATTTTTAAGCTGCACAGTTGGATGTTCACAAAAATAAATTCTGATTGAATCTCCTACTGCAGTGCATTGAATGCATCAGCTTTCCAGACAAAACCTCCCATTAACTTTTGGTTGGATCTCATCAGTGAATATGAAAATCTGTCTGACTTGATAATGAAGGTTATGTTGCCTTTTCCATCCACTGTATTGGTAGAGAGCGCCTTTATCATCATACGCATTCATGAAAAACTAATATCGAAACAAATTGGGTGTTATCCCAGATATAAGACTGTACTTGGCTTCTTTTAAGCTCAACTTCAAAAAACTGTGTGCAGCAAAGCAAGGACAAGGGTCCCATTACTGTGATAGTAAAAGAAGTGATGAAAGTGTTTATATATTTAAAAAATCTGGTGTGAAATACTCACAAGACTTTCTATTGCCAATGAAGACAATGAACAAAATAACCTGACATAAATAATAAAACACTAGAAGTAAACAAAAAAACTAACCTCAAACAACATAACGTAATTTTAATCATGAGTGAAAAGTGCAAAATGGAAACTAACCTTAGTGTGGCTTAATAATACGGAAAATCACTCTTTCACGCCAAACTAGGCTCTGTAGAGAAAAATGATTAAAATAAAAGTTGTAGATCGTTTAATTTCCTATAATTTTTATTATATACACTTTTGTCGTAAAATGCATACCAAGTCCGAAATCTTAAAAAATGAATAGTTTTACAGTTTTTAATGAAAAAAAATTGTAAAATCACTAATTACCGCTAAACTAAGCGTTATACAAAGAAATGATTGGAAGAAAAGTTGTAGATTTTAGATTTTCCACAAATTTAATTACATGCACTTTTGCCCTGAAATGCATATAAGGCTGCAATCTTTAAAAACATTCTATTTTTTACGTGAGCACAGGCTACCCAAGAATTTCAGCAAACATGGCCCCTACTCTATCATGTAAAGCATAAGAAATGTAGTAAAGAGGCGATTTTCAAAAAAGTCGTAGGAGGAGTTTCTGAGAAAATTGCAAAAAGTGAAAAATTACGCGAAAAACTACTACTTTCGATTGACCGATTTTGATGAAAATGTTCGTGGCGCGTCCTCTAGTAGTACTAACTTAAGTTTCAAATAACAACTTCGCGCACAAACACACACACGCACGCACACACACAGACCAATCGCTAAAAACATGTTTTTTGGATTGAGGGGGTCTGAAAACTTATATATCTGGTGAAAACTCGATTTAGAAAAATCGACATGAAAACAATACTTTCCTTCCTATATATATTCATAATAGGCAAGAGAAAGAAAACGGCCGAGAACCACTGCTCTAGAAGACAGGGTAACTTACTACTGGAGCACAACCCCTCGTGGGTACCTCGTTCAATTTTCCAGACTCAGCCCCAACCCCGAAAAAATTTTCCGACTCAGCTCTCACCCCAAACCAAAATCTTGGCTACGTGCCAAGATGATCGCTAACTATATTATACATTGACAACTTCATGAAAGAACTTGATGCGAGTAAAATGTAAGAACTGTTTGAATATTGGAGGAAATGTTATTACGGTTTGCAGCCCATTCAAACAGAAATTGAGATCTCTTGTTGATTAGTTTTTAGAATTGTAGATAATAATGTTTTTCTAGACAACAAATTAATGTTTCAAAACGGACAGCATTCAATAAGACATGAACTGAATTCCTTTAAATTAAGGCCGGGATGTATACAACATGTTAATCTGTAAAATAATTACGGAACACATATCATCTGTCATCACTACAAACACACGCACGTACACACGAACATCTCATCTCTACCGGGTGTCACAAAACCATCTGACACCTTAATAATTGCATCTACGTATTTAAAAACTACCCACCGGGTTGATCTAGTAGTAAACTGCCGACGCGAATCACTGTTTAACAGCAGAGTTTCAAAGACGAAGGTCACTGGTTCAAATCCTAGAAGTAGTTTTTTTTATACGGATTTAAATACTAGACAGTGACCACCGGTGTACTTTGATGGTTAGGATTTAATTAACCATATTGTATCAGAAATAGTCGGGCTGAGTCTGCACAATACTATACCTCATTTACATGTCATACACATCATTCTCATCTCATTGAATCATAGCGTTGATATTGTTCTAATTTAAATAGATTGTAACGTAGGCCTATACACATTCAAAAAATAAATAAATAAAAACTTGTCAATGACAAGCTGAGATTTTTACTTTCTCTTTCCCTATATAAATATATATGGAAAGATATTATTTTCATGTCGAGTTTTTACCGGAAATTCACTTGTCAGGTCCTCTGAACCCAGAAAAAATATTTTTAGTGATTGGTCTGTGCGTGAGTAAATAAAATATCTGAAGAACGGAATATCGTATGATTTTGAAAGTTGAAAGTTTAGTTAAGTTATTACTAAGGAACCGATACAAAAATTTTTAATAAAATCGGCGGAAGTAGACCTTTTAATTTATTCGTGCAATTTTTCACTTTTTTGAGATTTTCTCAAAAACTGTACGTATGATTTTTTTAAATCAGCCTCAGTTACTACATTTTTTATTCTCTAGAAGATAGGGTAAGCGTCACGACTGCTGAAATTCTAGAAGGGGGGTCTGTGCTCTCATGGTAAGAAATGGTTTTTCTTTTAATATTGCTACAACATTTACTTCAATAATTTTTTTGCTGCCGGTGTAGTCATCAATTAGTGATTTTCCGTATTTTTAAAAACTACAGACGTTAATTTTCATTTTCTGTCATTTACTTATTCAAGTTAGGGTTTTTTTAAATTTGACATGGCTACTAATGATTAAACATAGGTACATTGTTCATTATTTTTACTGACAAAAGAAACACGTTTGAATGTTCACACCAGTTTTTTCGTATAGGGTTGATTTTAGCCATTTTTCTAAGCTGTTTTGTAGTTCCCATTCTTAGTATGTTTTCACTGTGAGCTTTTTTTCATATTTTAAACTCAATCAGTTCTTTTCGTGGAAGCCCTGAAATTCAGTAATATGTTGTCTGAATTTGATTCGATCCATTATGTTTTCGTGGTTCATTCTAAATTTCTCTGTATCCTTTATTATATCTTTAAATCTTATATTAGACACTTTAGATCTGTTATTTAGTTTCTTTAAGATTTTTTTATCGACCATTTGTCATCCATTCTATACCAGTTCCGTAGGATTTTAGTTGGTTTCTAATCGTTTGGTTTTC
Organism: Catonia carolina; assembly: GCA_035578175.1. Lineage (NCBI taxonomy): Eukaryota > Metazoa > Arthropoda > Insecta > Hemiptera > Achilidae > Catonia > Catonia carolina. The sequence goes on along the minus strand of JAQMRL010000007.1, from coordinate 12,851,877 downwards.
ATAGTACAGTTCTTCTCTTCCGGTTCTGATATTGTCCGTCTACTATATTCGGACCCACTATCTTGCGAAGGTTCTTTTTCTCAATTTTCTTTGGTTCTCTTAAACTAGCCTTCCGGATCATTATAAAGCACTCACTCGCGTACAGACGCACAGGTTTTATCACAGTATTATAATGTCTGATCTTCTTTTGTCTTGAAAGTGCTTCTTATAGAGGTGCTGAGTCTTTCAGTGAGCAGCGGCCATCTTTCTTCGTCTGTTTCGTCTTTATTTGCTGGTCTTATTCGCTGGTCAGGTTATTCCCGGAGGTACTTGAAGCTACTTTTCAATTTTTTCTTCGTATTGTGTTTTCAAGTGACGTGGGGATGTTTGTATTTTTTCCAACGAAATTTGTAGTCGTACTTTTTGTGATTGTTTTTTTAACACGTTAATTTGTTTTACCGCTGTTCCTGTGTTCCTAGAAACGATTTCCAGGTCGTCTGCAAAACCAAGTTAGTTGATCTGCAGCCTACATCCACATCTGCAGCCTACTGTCTTTTGTCTTATAAGTCTTTGAGATTAATTTTCTACCATAGCAGATTGTACTCTTTGTACGCATGTTTTCCGGGGGCAATCTCTTTTCTTCTTCTCTTTATATTTCCGGTACGTTTCTCCCCATGTTAGTTTGTTAAATCTGTAGATATGTCATAGTTACATCATTTAACTCCACTTCTCCGAAACGAAGCAAACAACAGCAGGCTTGGAATTATGCCCGGTATACTTCGAGAAACTCACCACTTGGATAAGAAGAAAGCAATCTAAAGGCAAGCCAACATTAGCCATTAAAATACCATGATAAAACCTGTCTCTCTGTACGCGAGTGTCTTAAAATGATCGAGAAGGCTGGTATAAGAAAAGCAGAGAAATTTAAGAGAAAGATCCTTCGCGAGATAATGGGTCCGAAGATTGTAGTCGAGCAATATAGGTTACGAGGTCGAGAAGAACTGTATAAGAAAAATGAACGATTAGAAAAATTAGACTAAAATTTTGCGGACATTTGTTTAGAATGAATAACAAACGTTTGACTTAACACATTTTTATGACATTAAACAATAGACCTAAGGTGTCGGATAAATTGTTTAAAGAAGTCAGAAAGGATATTAAGAAAATCGGAGTAGACTGAGAAAACCTAATGAACCGGACCAATTCAGGCAACTGATTACGGGCTTCAAGGGCTTCCATGAAGTGCAAAAACAGAAACCTAGGTGGACAGAGGAAAAGAGAAAAGCCTACAGTGAACGAATATTGAGAATGTGGGCAGCAAAAAGTGCTTCCAGAAACCTCTAAGTCACCTCTCATGGTATAAATTTGGTTCATACGAAGAAACACGTCTCTGAACTGTGTATCAGAGTCGCAAAGAATTACATATAACTATTATTAAAAAAAACCGAAGGACTTGGGCGAAACGCTTAGTTTTCAGTTTTCAGCCCAATTGGGCATGAATTCTAGAATAAATGAATCATATAGTTACAGATAAACATTCTTCTGGAAAATACGTTTTAGCTTCAGGGGTGCAGAAAAATTTGCACACTTACAATACTTTTTCCTTCTTTATCATATTTTTTTAGATAGAACATAAAACTAAAATGTTAAAATATTTTTTGTACACCTGGTACGTTCATCCATGTAGCTAAAAAAATTAATAAAAAATGGCACTCTTCATTTATATACTTACGTTTTTATATTTGTGGTAATCAATCATTTTTTTGACGTTTCAAATATTTTTCTTTCTTTAATTCCGTGTTTTGAATTCTTTGATGATTTATTCAATATTTTGCTGAAAAGACTAACGGTACATGATATCACATGTTTAAAACTTTTCAAATAACTCATTAGAAAAATTAATGGTCTGTTAATTGCATTGAATTTCTTGTGGATTTGAATTTTTTTTGTCTTTTCAATTGGTATACGGGGTATTTAATAGGTAAGGCCAGAAAAGACTGTGTAGCTTAAAATTTAAAAAAAAAATCTGATTTAAAACACTCACAGGACTTTCTCTTGCCAGTGTAAATAAATACAAACAACCTCTGTTCGACTTAAAAATACAGGAAATCACTAATTGACGCAAAACTAAGCTCTCCAGAAAAAGTGCTCAAATAAAAGTTGTAGACTTTTAATTTTCTATAACTTAGATTTTACAATTTTTTCGTTAAATGCGTAGACTACTTAGGTCTCGATCTTTATCAGTACAAAAGGATACAAACCCCCGTTTTGAACCATTTTGATTAAAAAAAAAATTGCTAATGATTTGACGCTAAACTAAGCGTTGTAGAAAAATATAATAGTGTAAAAATAATTAGTACATTTATTATGTATATTCAGGTATGTATTAACTTTTTTAAGTTCTTGACGTGTCCTATACTTCCTCGGGGGTCTCCTTGACGCAATTAGAAAAAAAATACAGTAAGTTAACAGGTTGAGTGCTATGAGAATCGTGTAGACCTCTCACTTTACTCATCCAGGAACGCTATGTCAAAATAATTTGAACTAACAAATTCTGCTTCTTAATTTTTACACCTTTAAATATTTTTACTTTCTCTTGCCCTATATGAATAAATACGAAAGGAGAGTATGTTTTCATGTCAATTTTTTCCAAATTGAGTTTTCACCGGAAATACACGTTTTCAATCTCCCTTAACGCAAGGAAACATGTTGTTAGCGATTAATCTGTCTGTGTGTTACTGTGTTAGCAAAATATCTTAAGAACGGAACAGCTTAGCCTACGTAGTTGAATCTTGGAACTTAAGTTAGCTACCACTACGGAACGGAACACGAAAATGTTTATCAAAATCAGTCAACCGGAAGTGGTAGTTTATGTGCAATTTTCTCAAAAAAAATCGCTTTATTTGCTACATTTTTGCTTTCTCTTGCCTTTATGAATATTATGTAGGAATGAAAGTATTGTTTTCATGACGATTTCTCGAAATCGAGTTTTCAGCGGATCTACACATTTTCAGACCCCTGAACTAAAAATTATGGTTTTAGCAAATGGTCTGTGTGTGTGTGTGTGTGTGTGTGTGTGTGTGTGTGTGTGTGTGTCTGTGTGTCTGTGTATGTGAACAAAGTATCTCAAGAATGCAACATTGTACGAAGTTGAAACTTGAAACTTAATTTAGCTAATTTTCATTAAAATCGGTCAACCGGAAGTAGTAGTTTATTCATGTCATTTTTTAATTTTTTGCAATTTTCTCAAAAACGGCTTGTACGACTTTTTTTAAAATCGCCTCATTTTTTACACTTTTAATGCTCTACAAGATGGGGTAGGTGATATGTCTTCTGAAATTCTTGCGGAGACTGTTCTCGCGTAGGAAAATTGGTTTTTAAAGATTGCAGTCTTAATATGCATTTTAGCGCAAAAGTGTATATACAAAAGTTGTGGACAATTTAAAAATCTACAACTTTTATTACAAATAATTTTTTTCTATAGGCATAACGCTTAGTTCAGCGGTAATTTGTGATTTTCTGGTTTTTTCATGAATATCTGTAAAAAAATGTATTTTTTAAGATTTCAGCCTTAGTAGGCTTTGCATTTTACGACAAAAGTGTATTATCAAATTCATAGTACATTAAAAGATCTACAACTTTTATTTAAAGCATTTTTCTCTACAGAGCCTAGTTTAGAGTCAAAAAGTAATTTTTCGTATTATTAGGCCAAGCCTAACTAAGGTTGATTTTCATTTTGCATCATTCACTCATGATCAAAATGAGGTTATGTTTTCTGGTATTAATATTTGTTTATTTATAATGTTTTATTACTAATATTAGGTTATAATTTCATTATTTGCATTGGCAAGAGAAAGTCGTGTGAGTGTTTCACGCCAGATTTTTATTTTATGAAAATATAGTACTATTTTCTGAACAATTTAATACCTAAACTGTGTAAAGCACATTATATTCTCCTTTCAAAAAAAATATTGAAAGTTCTCCGGCACATAGTGAATTTTTTAGTCTGAAAACCCACGCAAAATAGATAGACAAGATTAAAATTCTACCTCTTAATCAATCCGGATCCTTGGTGTAGGTGTCACATAGGAGCTGCTGAAAATAAAACATACCCACAAACATTCTATCCCAGTTGCTGTGATGCAGGAAATGAAACACATCTTTCAAGACTTTGCTAAGCCAGAACTTTTACTGAAATGCCTTCATGGAAAAACTCAGAACGTAAATGAATCGTTCAATGATGTTCAATAGACTCTTATCCCAAAAAATGTATTTGTTGGTCTATCTAACTTATAAGTAGGAGCTTATGATGCAGTAATTACATTTAATGATGACAGCTTAGGCAGGCTTAAAGTTTTAAAAGAGTTAGGTATATCATATATTGGTAAAAATATTGTTGTGGCGCTAGAAAACGCGGATATTGCTGCAGAAAAAATTTCAAAAGAAGCATGGACAATGAGAAAAAATTATTGCCCTCCGTTCATTATTGCCCTGGTGGATTTTAGCACAGTAGGAACCGAAGTATATATTTTATAGTTTTTTCGTTTTTCTGAGGTTTCAATATTTTACGCCAAAAACCACTTTTTCTCAAAACCCATTTGAGATTATATTATTTTAAAATTTTTACTGACTTTCACTGAACATAAGAAGATAATTGAATCAGAATTACACAAATTCAATGGTAATTTTAATTTTTTTCAATGTTTATATTAGCCAAAAGTTAGCAAAAAATCGTCCAAAATCGATGTATTTTTTAAAGGTATTTTCTAAAATATTACTACTATGCAAAAAGCTACTACTAGTCAATACAGCCACCAAATTGCATAATTCTTTTCTCATAGTTTTGGAGAAAATGGGTCTCAAAAATTTGTAACTTAACATTGATAACATAGGGCCATTCACTCCCCTTAACCCTTTCAGTAACAACGTTCAGAAAACAGGTCGTCGATATTTTTAACCTAGTGATTACATCCGGTTTACCGGACGCCTGTAAGTTATGCATAAGTGCAAACGTCCGGATAACCGAACATTTCCAAAAAATACTTTTAAATAAAAATTATTGGAATAATATATTTTGAAACCGCGTCCGTGGTGTAGTGACTAGCGCGCTAGCCTCCAAAGCGAAAGGTCCCGGGTTCGATTCCAGGCTAGAGTCTGGGAAATTTAACACGTTAAGTTAAGAACATCGTTTAGGTACAAAAAGCCACAGTAGTTGCTAATGACCTAGCTGTCGATGCAACTTTAAATAAATTTAAAAAAATATTTTGAATATTTTTATTGTTGGAACGATTTATTTTTTTATGAAGAAAATAAAAATCAATTTTTTACAGGAAATTTTATTTTTCTGTAACGTTGAAATTTTGGTTGGCAATGGCAGGCTTACACCTGCACGTTTTTTAAATAAGGGCTGGCACTTTTTGTACACCCTTATTCAAATTAAATGACACCTTACATCAAAATTTTAAATACTGTTTCGGCACTGAAAGGGTTAACAACCCCGTGTATAACGGAATGCGTATAGAATTGTAGATAACGGGTGATTCAAAAAGAGCGCCGGTTTTTAAACGGCTGGTAAACTTTTGTTTATCGGTTGGCAACATTGTTAAACCTCATTTCTATTTCGGAGAACATTCAGATTGACGATTCAGTTGTAGTTTCTCTTGTTCGCAGTGTAGTACTCTCGCAGTCTGTGTCTAACCATGGAGAAGTTTACTATTGCACAACGAGTGTTAATCGTCAAAACATTTTACCAGAGTGGAGAGAGAGTTATGCGGCTACTGTCAGGCGACTTCGCGGTACTCTGGGACGTAATGAAGCACCGAATGAATCAACAGTTCGCAGGCTCATGAAAAAGTTTTTTGAGACGGGTTCAACAGTCGACCTTAAAAGTTCTGGACGTCGTCGTTCTGGCCGAACTGAGCAGAACGTTGCGTTGGTTCGTGACAGTGTGGCTGTTAGCCCAGCAAAATCAATACGTCGCCGTTCTCAACAATTGGGTTTACGATGTTCTTCTGTACGGAGAATTCTTCGGTACGATCTCCAATATCACCCGTATAAAATTCAGTTGACGCAACATTTGAAAGTGGCAGACCACCAGAAGAGACGGCAGTTTGTTGACTGGGTATTGAGAAAACGGCAGGATGATGACACCTTCGCAAACAAAATCATTTTCAGTGATGAGGCGCACTTCCACTTAAACGGTTTTGTTAATAAACAGAACTGCCGTATGTGGGGTTTAATTCGACGGGTTATCGGGCAAATGGAAGTCGAAACTTGTCGTGCAGTGATATCCAATTTCATGGACAGAGTTGATGCGTGCCAGCGCAGTAGAGGAGGACACATGCATGACATCATTTTTCATACATGAAATCGGAAGGTAAGATGAACTTGTTGATGTATTTATTTTCAGTTTTCCAATAAAATAAATCTCTTAATTTGATATATCAAAACCGGCGCTCTTTTTGAATCACCCTATATATACTATCGGTTTTATAATCATGGACACCCGAGTTTGAACCATTGCGTCTCCAAAACTATAAGTCAGATTTCAACATATTTGACATCAAAATTTAGCTCATTTTATTCTGCGTTGACCTATAATATTCCTATATTTTTATTGTTGTTTAAAAATTGCCATATCGAGGTCGGAAAACAAAAATACTCAGTTTATTTGCTACCGCCACAAATTTCATGCGTTTAGAGGCGTGTAACTCGATAACTATTTAAACAAAAAGTTTGAAATTTTAACACAATATAGACAATTATATTGTTCCAGCGTGTACGAAATTTAAAATTCATACGTTATTAAAATTTTGATTTATTAACAATATTCTGAACCCTTGCTATCTCGGTAACTGCTCAATCGTTCAGCACGGGCTGATTATCGTTTTATTCAGCGTAAAAAACTTAGTACAAATATGTTAATAACATGAAATATTGATTGGCCAATGTTGTGGTAGAATTTTTTAAATTTTGAAAAAACTGCGTGAGCACTACTATCCATTTTGCCTGAATCTGACTGTCTACCTGAATTGACAATGCAGTCCGTCAATTCAGGTAGACAGTCCGACAGGATGTCACGTACACAAACTGGTAACATGGATTGTAGCGCCCACCCCCGCATTGCCCAGTCTTTTTTTCAAAATTTTAAAAATTCTACCACAACATTGGCCAATCAATATTTCATGTTATTAACATATTTGTACTAAATTTTTACGCTGAATAAAACTATAGTTTGCCCGTGCCGAACGATTGACCAGTTACCGAGATAGCAAGGGTTCAGAATATTGTTAATAAATCAAAATTTAAATAACGTACGAATTTCAAATTTCGTACACGCTGTAAGAATATGATTGTCTATGTTATGTTAAAATTTCAAACTTTTTGTTAAAATAGTTATCGAGTTACACGCCTCTTAACACATGAAATTTGTTGCGGTAGCAAAAACCGGATCTTTTTTGTTTTCCAACCTCGGTATGGCAATTTTAAACAACGTTAAAAATATAGAACTACTTGGTCAACGCAGAATAAAATGAGCTAAATTTTGATGTAAAGTATGTTGAAATCCAACTCATAATTTTGGAGATGCAAGGGTTTTAACTCGGGTGTCTATGATTATGAAACAGATAGTAGTATACTGTACTCGGTTGACCGCTCGCGTTCTTAAATTACCTGCTTTAATCCGATTATCTTCAGTAAAATAACCCTCATTTTGTAATCTGAAAAAATTTGTAATCCGGTGTCAATTGAATCCCCGAAAGTTCCGAACTAAAGAGAGGTTACTGTACTTATATGAACTGAGATCTTACTAAAGTAAGTTGAACTTACAAAAAAGTAAGTGCAGCTTACCTTACTGTTTAGAGTTATTAAGATACAAGCGTTGATTCAATAACTGACACATCTTTGTAAAACGGTATATTAAATCTGTACTTGTAAAGAGAAAAGTTAATATTAACAAGGCAAGGGACTATCTTGATTTTCTTTAACATTAGTCATTTCATTAATAAGTAGCAGCGTGAATAAGTAATGCAGAATCACGTCTCTATTGATTCTTTTGACGTCCCGTGAACATGAATTTAATGAGGCGATTATTGCTATAGTAATTGGATTGCAAATTAAAGGAAGCAGACCGCATCTTGAAGTGTGCCGTCAGACAAGCTCACAAAGAATTCTTTACAGTCTGTACTTAATTTACACAGGATGTTTCAAAATTCTTCAACATCACCAGATAAAAATTCAGAATTTTTTTGGTATTTTAAGGAAATTATTGTAACAAATTCGGTCTCCCTCCGATTGTTCATCTTATTTAGCCAAAGACCTAAAATTTGACGTGTTTGTTCAACTTTATTGCCGGATTATCGAAAACGATGGATTAATGAAAATGTACATGCCTTGTGGGAATTACTATACATTTGGTCTGCTTATTATTAAAATAAAAATATGAAAATTGTACATTCCTGTTTTATATTTCACTTTTAGACATTATAATACTGTGATAAAACCTGTGTGGCTGGTACCCGAGTGGGTGCCGTAGAATGACCAGGAAGGCTGGTTTTAGAGAAGCAGAGAAATTTAAAAGAAAGATCCTTTGCAAGATAATTGGTCCGAACATAATAGACGGATAATATAGGTTACGAGGTCAAGAAGAACTGTACAAGGAAAATGAAAAATTAATGGAAACGATTAGAAAAAGGCAAAAATTTTACTGGCAACTGTATATAGAATGGAAAACAACCGGTTCACAAAACAATTTTTTGAGAAATTAAACAATAGACCTAAGGTGTCAGATTAGTGGTTTAAAGAAGTCAGAAAAGATATTGAGAAAGCCGGAATAAACTGAGAAAGTTAATGAACCGAAGGAAATTCAGACAACTAATTACAGACTTTAAGGGCTTCCATGAAGAGCAAAAATAGAACACCGATAAGACAAAAGAAAGGAGAAAAGCCTACAGTGAGTGAATGCTGAGAATGTGGGCTGCAAAAAGTGCTTCCAGAAACGTCTAAAGTCATCTCACGTGGTCTAAAAATTGGCCCAATACGAGAAAAAAATTCACTCTTAATTAAAGATTAAACATAAAAATTAAGATACTATCACCTAGGCATTTAACAATACACTTTTTTTGTAATACAGCAAATCTACTCTTATGTAGAATAATAAGGTTGATGTGTTTGCTTTTTACATGTACTTGCTCATAACGGGCTGGTGGAGTGTTAAATTATTTGCATTTGATTTGCTAGTTCCAGGGCTACAAAAAACAGTTCTGTTTCTTATCAGATAGTCAGCCAACTATATGACTGATGCATTAAAAAGCAGAAGAGGTAGATTTGTAAAAGACACTAGTCAGAGTTTCTCTTCTGGGAGTAATGAATTTCTTTACACAACCAGCCCCTGTGATGAATGTAGTAAAGGTGTCATTTGCAAGGTGGAAAGTAGATGCTTTTCGCTAGGCCTGGCATCTGACAAGCATATTTCTCCACTCAGTGAGGAGGCATGGTAAACCACCTGACTTCTTGGTTTTATTTAGTAAAGCCTCTACAGGTTCAAACCAGCCTTTCGGCTGATGACCTAAACAACACCACTGAAGTAAACTCCCCAGTGGAAGCACTTCGTAAATTATTTCATGTTTTATTGTCATTTTAAAATAAGTCCGTAGAATTTCTTCTTTTCAGTCGACGAGTGTCGTTTGGATTATCTAAATGTGAGATGGTGAGATGATTTGTTTATGATTCAAATCCTCTTTGGTATTTTTTTACTAAATGTGTGGATTCTTGTTAAATTGTAACAATGTTTAAATCTTTATGAAGTATTTTCTTTGTGATGTATGAAGGTGATGATATGACTGTTTTGAGTTGTTTAGATTGAAACCTTTGGAGGATTTTTATCCTGAAGTTAGCTTACAGTCCCCTACAATTTAATCCCATAAGTCCCAAGTAGGTTTGAAAATAGTATTGTAAAATAGTAAGTTTTAATGTTAAAAATATCAGTGTAGATCGTTTTCCAAGAGTCCAAAAATATTGTTTAAATTTTTTGTTTAGTTATTTACTTTTGTTCTGTAAACATGTTTACAGATAAATAAATAATAAAAAAACTTCCTTTATACTTTATTTATTACCTTATACAATTATTTATTAACAAAATTATAAATTACATTTAATTATAAAGCTTAAGCTACTAACAAATTACATTGAAATTATTTCAATTTAGATTAAATACAAAACTTAACTAACAGTAATACTTTTAACAAATTACCTCTTATCTTCAATTAAACTTAGTGTGTACTGCACGTAGAACGTTTCCTTTAACTTACATTGTAAACACTGGTCTAACTCTGTATAAAAGCACTTTCTTATGACCGTATGGGAACTTGAATTCGCCGATAAAGGGGCTAACGCCTTAAATACCTGAGACCGTAATCATTTCCAAAACGGTAAAGATTTTCTGCTTAATACGAGAACAATTGATACCTTTCTACGCTTTGCAAGAATAATCCAAAACATAGTAGAAATTATCAATAACAAGCATAACCAACCCCATTTTATCTATTTAACAACTTATTTCAAACTTTTGACATCGGGCATTCATTATTCTTGTAATACACTTAACTTAATTATTAACTTATACACTTAATTTCTTACAATAAAAAATAATAATCTCTTAAATCCCAATTATCAATAATAATAAGCAATAATCTCTTATATTTTAGAATATCACTGTTATTATGCCACAATATAATTAATAGATATCATTCTGCTCGTGGCTCTTCTCTTACAATTCTACTGTAGGGAGGTAAGGAGTAGTTAATCACAATAACATGGAAAGAGCTTTTAAAATTCAGAAGAAAGTTATTAAGTGTAGGGTGGCAGTTAACCACGTAACGTTATGCTGAACATTTATTTTAGGAACTTTAATTGCTTACAGTTTCTTTTTTGTTTATCTTTGATATGATAATGTACGTAAAGAAAAATACCTTTTTTTACAGAATTTAAATATCCACCATCACTATACAAAAAACAATTTTAGTATGTTGCTAATCACAACACTTAATTGTTTGAACAAAAACCTACTTAATCACGAAGATAATATATCAATAACTTACCACAAGCTTTCAAAAGTTATGACAATTTAAATTTGATTACAAAAATAAGCTAAAAAAAAATACTTGATCGATGAAACATTTTAGGCTACATGTACTAGCTACTCTTCATTTACGCTGTTAATTCGTTCCGAAAAATCGACGCGTAAATCAAGAGCACGTTCCCCATAACAATATATTGTAGTACTATACTATTTTTCAGGGCTGATGAGCTCTGAACTTACGCATTATCCCCTACCCACCTCATAGCTAGCCAGTGACTTGCCAGCAACGTTGCCAACACTTGCTGCGGTAGCTCTGTTACATATTTCGTCAGCCATGTTTTTGGTCTTTCAATAACAATTATAGTAACCTATGAACATATAAAGTATTGCATATCGCGCTCTATAATCAATGTGTTCAGTACGAGATACAAGACACGAGTGAACTACTGCGACTCATATACGCATGCGCGCGTAATTTTGGTCAGGCTGAAACATTCATACAATGTGATAACGCTGGCAAACGTTCTGATTGGTCTAAAGGCGTGGAACAGCAGAGCTCATCAACCGTGAAAAGCACGGCACAATACGTAGTGACTCTTTCCACAGCAAGGATAAAACTAATTTGAAAACGTTGATTTGGCTTTAACATGATTTAGTATCAACTAAAATGATAAGATTACTGATCAAGTACAAATAATAATAATAATACAGTTTCTAATTACACCTACGAAAATCACGTACTATACAGTTTTTGTGTTATGAATTTAATAAAAAGTTTACAAAGTATGCTTTTATTCTAGTCTTGGTTTCTTAAAGAAAGCATCCAGTTTTGTCTGTTTAGTAGTCAACTTGATTTCATCAAACGCCGTTAGATAGCAATTAACCTCACTTTTAATACCGTTGATCACTTTGTCACTTATCTCAATTTCGGAATATCATGTCAATTTGAAACCGGGATAAGTACTAAAATGACGAACGCGTTACTTCAAAATCGTGCAAAGCAAAACGCGTAATTCTAAGGGATGCCTGTACACGAATTTATTTTTTAATAGTTTTTAGTTGAAAAATAATTTAAACTTGTAAGCACAAAAATTGTGTATTAAAATAATGTAAAATGAATTTAAAATAATGTTAAAATTTAGGCTTATCAGTTATATTTTGACATATCCTATATTCGATTATAAAGTCTCCAGAATGCAGTTATAAAAAAACATATTAAAACCATAATTGCATTGGTTAATTTTACAAAAATTATTATCTTTTTGACGAGTAATCGGTAAAAGTTATCTTAACTTTTGAATCAACCTGTACATATCTCTCAAGCGGAGTAGTTGGAATGACAAAGGGTCAAATGTCATCTCACCTATCATACCATCAAAATCTTTCAACTTATAAGCTGCCAATTAATCCCAGAAGACTTACAACATAACAATACCCAAAGGCAGATCCTGAAAAATATCTTCTACTTGTTCTTGTCTTCACATGTATTTTTCTTCTGCAATTAAATGAAGACATTATTGATGTACATTAGTCACAAATGTCATTGTCTTCACGTCAATCTAATGAAAGGTCTACATGCAAAGATTCTTTGTCGGATTTTTAAAAAAATTAAATAGTAACATAAAGTGTATATCAGTTTCTCATACAAAACCGTGGTAATTTTAAAACTAATTAGTGTTTAATTTGACATTTAGCTTACTTTAATCAATAAGAAGTTTTAACCTTTTCTGACCTAAATATTCCTTGATTTTATCATACAGTCGTGTACGAGTTTATTTTTAGACTTATAAAAGTTAAAATTTTGGTTATGAACATCACTAAGATTGTTTACATTATACAAATTTAATAGATAGTTACCCACTAGTTTGGTCTAGTCTTAAAGTTGTTAACGCGAATCAGCTCTTTTACTTTTATGTATAACTGCATCCAGAAGACCAAGCAGAAAAAGCAGGACTACAACAATTTCCTACGAAAAACTAAATACATAACGAACATCAAAACAGCTTCGTGTCACTTGAAAACACAATACGCAAAAATTTGGAAAGTTGATAGATTTAAGTACCTTGGGGGAGATAATATAACCAAAGACCAGCGAGAAGGAAGCGAACAACAACAGACGAGGAAAGATGGCTGGTGTACTCCGAGGACCACCACTTGTATAAAAAAATAATTTTTTTTTGTTTTTGTTTTATCCCGAATGTGTGTAGGTTTTAATCTGTTCAATTCAGAACAATAAGCAACTCCATGACCCAGTGAGATGAAGATGATATGAATGACGTGTAAATGAGTTGTAATCATGTACATACCCAGGCCGACAATTCCCGAGAGTGTGTGGTTAATTGGAATCCGACTATCAATGTAAACCGGTAACCACTATCTTGTATTTAAATCCGTATAAATATATAATTACCTTTACTAGGATTTGAACAACGGAACCTTCATCTCCGAAAATCAGCTGTTAAACAGCTGACTTGCGGCGACGACTTCAAATCTAGATCAACCCGATGGGTCTAAATAATAAGTAAATAAATGTTTATTAGTCAGCGACCAAAAAAAAGAATAAACATCGTCAAATATAGTATAAAAAGAAAGCACTATCAAGACAAGCCAAGATTAGGTTATCAGCCGAAAGGCTGGTTTGAACCTGTAGAGGTTTTACTAAGTAAAACGAGGAGTGAGATGGTTAACCATGCCTTCCTCACTGAGTGAAAAATCACACTTATCAGCATGCCGGGCCCTCTGAAAAGCAAATATTTTCACTCTGCAAATGACACCTTCACTTCATTCACCACAGTGTCTGCCTGTATAATGAAATTCATTACTTTCAGAGGAGATAACTCTGATTAGTGTCTTTTACACCTCTACCTCTTCTATTCTTAAATGATTCAGTCATTTAATTGGCTGACTATGTGTTAAGAAACAGAAATATTTATTTTAGCCCTGCAACGAACAGATTGAGTTTAAATAATTTGATACTCCACCTGCCTGTTATGGGAAAGATTAGATATTATACTGTGATAAAACCTATGTGTCTGTACGCGAGTGAGTGCCTTAGAATGACCGGGAAGGCTGGTCTAAGAGTAAAAGTGTGCTGGTTTAAAATTTGGAAATCTTGGAGGTTACAACCCCTTTCGAAGTCAAACGATGGACAAAAAAAATCACGTAACATGTCGAGTGTGTCATCGGCATTATGTTAAGTTGTGTTCTCTTAATGGAATCAACATTTTTGTTCGTGCGAATTTAAAATTACAATAAACTGATTGATTAAGTCTCAAAAACCAAACCATCCATGGATTTGTCAAAATAAATACCTTATATTGTAAACCGACAGATGTGCTTTTACTATCTTGTAACACTCTCAGTCTCATGTAATTTATTTAACAAACGTCAGCTTATTGTGTAAAATTGGTAAATGTTAACTGAATTTCGTCTCTTACTCATTCGTTAGATTATAAGGAAATAATTCTCAAGAATAAACACACGTTCGTTTTTTAAATAATATATCGTGACACAGTAGAAACGAACGTGTACTGGTGCATAAGAATGAGATTTTAATTGTTAACATTGAATACATTATTCCCATCTGTTATATAAGGAGACATTAAATTTACTTATACGTTACTTTTATCTTCTTAATGTTATAGTTGCGTCCTTTTTTGAAAGATCCATTAAGTTTATGAATACATCTTGGAGAGCGTTTGTTACCAATTTGGGAGATAAGGCAACGCCTTGCTAGGTTTCGTTCTTATTAATACTGGTTTAGTATTTGCATGGATCCAGAAAAAGCTTATTGCTTGTCATATTATTATGTAGTGTAAAATGGTTTACAAAGAGGAAAAAATTCACGAGAATCTACTTGATGTTTACCATCCGGTTTATTAAATTAGAATAAATTTATAGGTTAATTTTTTAATGGGAAGTAAACTAAGATAAACGAAACTGTCTATGGGCTTTATGCCAAAGATACGTTTTGGATTTAGATCACTTGAAAGCGAGTGTGACGAAACTTTTAAACTTTGTGTGTGTAAAAGACGTGTCTGTTATTGTGCAGGTAAATTTAGAATGGACTCAGTGTGACGATTTAAGACTAACAAGTTGTAATATCCAAGGATTCGGTGGATGAGTCAGTTTTGTCTGTTATTAATATTACTGTTTTCTTTTTAACCTGTACCTTTACAAATTAAGTAGTAGTAACTCACATGTCCATTCAATTTAATTAATTTTACGGCAAATCGCATAGTTTTTCTCGAAAATCTTCAAGATTTTTTTGACGTTGGAGGAGTAAACCATCATGGCGTCGATTAACAATATAGACGAGAGTGTGTGACTTCAACCCAAACAAGAAACTTTCCCCTGACCTTGGGCATTGGACCCGCCTTGAGGCATGAACATGGTGCTATGGTGTATCGCGATCTCCTTTCTCAGGAGCTCTTCTTGTTAGGTGGGCCCACGTTTGAAACGCCGCCCACGCACGCCTCTAAGAGCAAGCTCCAAAATACCCACACAACATCCGCCCTTACACTACAATAATACATACGATTTAAAGAAATTTTCATTTACCACATACATGAAAATTCAGATATATTTTTAGATTTTTCGAAATCAAGTGTTAACCAGAATTAGATATTTTCAGGTCCCTTGAATATAAAAATATATTTCTTCGATGGGTGTATGTGTAAGCGTGCACATGAACAAAATATCTCTAAAACTAAAAATCGTTCGAAATTGAAACTTGGTATTAAGTTAGATATCCCAAGGAGACACGAAAATCTTCATCAAAATTGGTCAACTGGAAGTAGTAAAAATCGTATGATTTTTCACTATTTAAAAATTTTCTCAAAAACAACTCTTACGATTTTTTTTAAAACTGCCTGATTTAGTACATTTTTTGTGGTCTATAAGATGGGGTAATAGTATTTCCTGGAAAATTCTAGGATGAGGTGCTGCACTCTCGTTGTAAAAATTTGTTTTTCAAATTGTGGCCTTCATATGCATTTTAGGGAAAAATTTAAGGTCCTCTGAAAAGCATCCACTTTCCACCCTGCAAATGACACCTTCACTTCATTCACCATAGGGTCTGGCTGATGATGAAATTCATTACTCTCAGAGGAGAGAACTCTGGCTAGTGTCTTTTACACCTCTATCTCTTCTGTTCTTAAATGCTTCAGTCATATAATTGACTGACCATGTGATAAAAAAACATAACTATTTTTGTAGCCCTGGAACTAGCGGATTGAGTGCAAAAATTTATCACTCCACCTGCCTGTTATGGACATGGAGATGGAGGGAAAAAGACCAAGAGGTAGACCAAGACAGAAGTGGATGGGTTCAGTTAAAGATGAATAGGGGAAAAGAAGCTACATGAAAAGAGCAAAGAAGGAGATTATGGTTCAGGGATAGAGAGAGGTGGAGAGAAGTATTGTGTTGGACCCGACCCGAATAAACTTGGAAGAGGGATGAAGAACCTGATGTTGATACAATGTAGTAACACGGAACTCTCGTGGGAAAATTTAAATAATCTATAAATTTAATAGTTTTATATGTTAATATTATTTAAATTATATTACGCATTAATTTAACGGAGAATTTAAATAAGCTTAGATACTATGTAATGCTATGTAATGCACTTTTACAGCCATCTCTGAAGTAGATGACTGCAATTGAGATGGTTAAATAAATAATTAAATTACTATTCACTTAGTTATGTAGTAAATACATTTATGTAATTGTATATATATATATATATATATAAAATACAACATGAGGGAACATGAGAATCGTATAAATACATTAATTCTTACAATCTCTATAAACTTTGTAATAAAATGTAAATTTTTTATTCGTTTCGCTCCATCTTTTGTCAAGAGTTAGAAAGGAATGTGGTAATGCAAACTTTTTGCATTGGTTTTTTCACTGGAAATGCAGTTTTAGCCCCCTGAATCCAAAAACACATGTTTTTAGCGATTGATCTGTTTGTGGTTGTGAACAAAATATCTCAAGAACAGAATGTATGAATTTGAAGCTTGGAAGTTAAGTTACGTACCGCTAGGGTACTCGACACGAACATTTTCATCAAAATCAGTCAACCGGAAATAGTAAATTAGTAAAGTAATAGTAATATATAGTATATATATTTTATATTTTTGTATATATAGTAAAATAGTAAATTATTCGTGCTATTTTTGTACTTTTTGCGATTTTCTCAAAAATGGCTCCTACAATTTGTTTCAAAATCACCTGATTAATTAAATTTTGTATTGTCTACTAGGTAGAATAAGCACCATGTCTGATGAAATTCTTGGGAAGGCTCTGCCCTCGTGGTAAAATTTTTTTTGAGATTACAGCCTTAATATTCATTTTCAAGCAAAAGCATATTATAATCAATGTAGTAGAAAATTAAAAAAACCGACAACTTTTATTTGAAATATTTTTTCTACCACGCTTTGTTTATCGGGAATTACATTATTCTTTGTATTTTACTCGTCAAAATCGGTTAAAAATTGGAATTTCTTAGAATGTGGATTAAGTATGCATTTTATGACAAAAGTGTTCTATTAAAGGTCTAATAAAACTAACAAGAAAATAAAAATTCCTACAACTTTTATTTCAAGTAATTTTCTGAGAGCTTTATCTAGCATCATTTTCTCATGATTAAAATTAGGTTATGTTTTTCATTTGATATGGTGTACTCATGATTAAACCTAGGTTATAATTTGCATTGTTTACATTTGCAAGAGAAAGTTGTGTTAATGTTTCAAATCAGATTTTTCCTTAATTTGAACACATTGCAACGAACACAAGCTAGGGGTTTTTTTTTAATTAGGTAAGAGAAAGTGAAGTATTCAGCAAAATTGCACCCCGCTTTTCTGACAATTTTATTATTTAGGTATGGTTAATTAATAGTTATTGAAAAATTATCATTGCAATTTAAAACGTGCGAATAACTAATTAGTGCGTGCAATCTTTATTACATATATATATATATTTATGATGATTATTATTTAAGTTCACGTAAGTTCAAAACTACCGTTTTTACATTGGCAAAAAATAAAATTCCTACGCTAATTTGAAGATGAATTTGAAAAACATCTCTTAACCATAAAATTTTTATTACCTTTTTGATTAACCATTTATTTCAAATGATTCTGAATGTCCCTACCGTTTTTCTGTCTTAGTTTTTTGTACATTCATTTCGCAATTCCATGTAATTATATAAACCGGGCGTTTCAAAAGTAATAAACTTTTTTAATAAGTAAAAATTCCTTGCACATATGACTCGTTGCAACATATGAAAAAGTCGAATGAAAATTAATTTCGGAAAGACAAAATTTAAAATTTTTTTATAAGTTTTAGTCTATTATATACATCTTTGTCGTTAATTACATATCAAGGTCGCAATTTTAAATCATTCCGATTTTTTACCGATTTTGATGAGGGAAATACAGATAATCACTAATTGACGCTAATCTAAGCGTTGCAGATAAAATGTTTAAAATAAAAGTAGTAGGTTTTTTTAATTTTCTACAACTTTAATAATTGTATACACTTTTACCCTAAAACGCATCTTAATGCCGCAATCTTAAAAAACACCAATTTTTTTTACCACGAGAGCACAGCTTCTCCATGAATTTCAGCGGACTTGCCGCTTACCCTTTCATGTAGAACATTAAAAATATAGTAAATGAGACAATCCTTTTGAAATCGTAAAAAATTGTAAAAAATTGAAAAATTATATGAAGACGCTTATACTTCTGGTTGACTGATTTTGATGAAAATGTTCATGTCGAGTTCCCTAGTGGTAGCCTACTTAAATTTAGTTCCTAGTTTTAATTTCGTCCAATATTCCGTTCTTGAGATAATTTCTTCACACACAGATCAATCGCTAAAACCATGAGTTTTTGGGGTTCACGGGGCTAAAATCGTGTATATCCGGTGACAACTCTATTTCAAAAAAAAAAACGACGAGGTCGAGAAAAACTGTACAAGGAAAATTAACGACAAGGAAAAGAAGACAAAAATTTATCTGCCACTTGTATAGAATGGATGACAACCGGTTGGTAAAACAAATCTTCAAGATACTAAACATTAGACCTAAGGTGTTGGATGAATGGTTTAAAAACGTCAGATAGGATAACGAGAAAACAATACATCAAGGAAACTTAATGAACCTACCCAAATTCAAACAACTAATCACGAACTTAAAGTGCTTCCATGATGAGCAAAAATAGAACACCTAGTGGACAGAAGAAAGGAGGAAAGCCTACAGTGAGCGACTACAGAGAATGTGGGCTGCAAGAAGAGTTTCCCGAAACATTAAAAGTCACCTCAAATGGTCTAAAATTGGTCCTGTGCGAGAAAAAAAATTTGGTGTGAAACACTCCCACGACTTTATCTTGCCAAAGCAAATAATGACCAATATAACCCAACATTAGTAATGAAACAATAGAATTTAAACAAAAAAATTAACCTCAAAAAAACATAATCTAATTTTAATCATGAGTGCATGATGCAAAATGAAAACCAACCTTAGTTTGGCTTAATAATACGGAAAATCACGCTTTGCCGCTAAACTAGGCTCTGTGGAGAAAAATTCTTAAAATGAAAGTTGTAGATCTTTTCATTTCCGATCAATTTGATCATATACTTTTGTCATAAAATGCATACAAAGGCCGAAATCTTGAAAAAATTCATTTTTTTACAGATTTTAATGAAAAAAAAAACAGAAAATCACTAATTACCACTAAACTAAGCGTTATACAAAAGAATGTTAATGCATATTAAGGCCGCAATCTTAGAAAACCCATTTTTTTCTACGAGAGAACAGTCTCCCCAAGAGTTTTAGCAGATGTGGCGCTTACCCTATCGTGTAGAGCATTAAACATGTAGTAAATGATGCCATTTAAAAAAATTGTAGTAGCCGTTTTTGAGCAAATCGCGAAAAAGTGAAAAAATTTACGAATAAACAACTACTTCCAGTTGACCGATTTTGATGAAAATTTTCGTGACGTGTCCTCTACTAGTACCTAACTTAAGTTTCAAGTTTCAACTTTTTACGATGTTCTTGAGATATTTTGTTCACACACACACACCAAACGCTAAAAGCATGTTTTTTGGGTTCAGGAGGTCTGGAAACGTGTAAATCCGGTGAAAACTCGATTTCGAAAAATTGACATGAGAACAATAGGCCTACTTTCATTCCTATATCATATAGACAAGAGAAAGTAAAAGAATTAAACAGGGGAAGATGAATTAAAAGAAAGGTAAAAACTAAATTTAGTAAACAAAAATACAGTAACTTAATATGTTTTAGATAAAATGTGAAGTAAATTTATTTATTGGCATCTATCTTTCTGAACATTCTGTAGGAGTGTAATAAATATTTTATTGCTGTCCAGTTTCAACCCAGCGGTGTTATAAAACTCGTTAGCAAATTTATCCGCAGTAAAGATTTTATCGATGTGATCGATTCTCAGTTTTTTTAAAAATAACGTTTAAGAAAAAATTTAAATAAAAATTAATTAAATTTTCATATTAGTGTCCATAGTTTAAATATTTATAATTTTATTATTAGGGCGTCACTCCTATTTACGCTGATTTCTTTAACTTTTCGGAACTTAAATAAACAGAACAATTTAATTATAATTCGGCTATTGTACAAGTGAAATCGATAGTAACGCATTTTTCGAAGTTTAAATCCGACAAATTATTGATTGTAAAATGGCTTCAGCTTAATGGAACTGAACTCTATTCCAGGAAACCGTGCAGAGCACGTCAAAACGCAAATGTAATAAAATTGTGATTGAACTTTTTTTTATTTATCCGAGGTGGTGAGAAAAACTCATGTTCACTCCCTTACGATGGGGGAAGTAGCGTTGGACTCGATTTAGGCGTCCTCGTCCAGCCCCAAGGAGGTCGCAACCGCCTACCAACCAAAAACCCACCGCCTGGCCACTTGATCCGACATCAGAAAACAACCCTCCACCTTCCTTTGGAACTGTTTATATAATACTACAAGGGAAATGTCGGTTTAAAAAGTTTCATCAAAAAAAAATTTCTGTCAGCGGGGCGTGGAAGGAAAACGTAGCGTAATTCCCATCTCGCTGCCACTGACCAACACTCACTCTCTCACGTTGTGATTGAACTTAGCGCGATCTATTCGAGTACAGAGAATGTTCTTTGCTTATCACATGAAACTTGCTATATACTATATGAAACGTAAACGAAATACAACATATGACAGTACAAGTAGAAAGAATTCATAGAGTAGGCCTATTATAAAACATCCGGTCTCTCGCCGGTTGTTTTGACTGAAGGTGTTGGTAGAGTGAAACATGATTACGCATCCTTTTTACTGACTTTCAACCCGTAGTCTGTTTATGTCTGCTGCACGGTTCTGTGGGATATACTATATAATACCCTACACACTCTTCGATTAAACAGGTGTCACCGATCTTAGTCCCAACTGAGTTGCAGTTAATTTGAACTTAACTTTAATCCATCTACAAGGTTCCTTGTTCAGTTCCTGATTTACTTTATAGTAGAACTCATTGCTCAAATTCCAATAAATGTGAGAAAACCTGGTGTGAAACACTCATACGACTTTGTCTTTCCCTGCATGGGCATATAGATTGGAAAGTATTGTTTTCATATCGATTTTAAATCGAGTTTTCACTAAAATACACATTTCATGCCCCCTGATTTAAAACATCATGTTTTGACTATTACTCCTCTCTCTCTCTCTCTCTCTCTCTCTCTCTCTCTCTCTCTCTCTCTCTCTCTCTCTCTCTCTCTCTCTCTCTCTCTCTCTCTCTCTCTCTTTGAGCGTGTGGGCATATTTGTGTTGTGTATGTGTGATAGCGCGTCTACAGATTATCTCAAAACAGAATTTAGTACAATTAAAACAAGGTTAGGCACCACTAGAAGACCCGACCCGAACATTTTCTTTAAAATAGGTTAACTGCAAATAGTAGGCAAGTTTATTCGTGCGGTTTTTTATTTTTTTTGCGATTTTCTCAGAAACGGCTTCTTCTTTTTATTTTTTCTTGCCTATATGAATGTATAAGAAGTAAAGTATTGTTTTCATGTTGATTTTTCGAAATCGAATTTTCACCGGATATAGGCTACACGTTTTAAGACCCCATGAACCTAAAAAACCTGTTTTTAGCGATTGGTCTGCGTGTGTGAACAAAATATCTCAAGAACGAAACATCGTACGAAGTTGAAATGTAATGTGATCCTTATTTTTAAGGTCCGTTTTGGGATCTGGGTAAAGAAATAATTAACCCACTAGTTTAAAATTCGAGTATTTATTACAACTAAAAATTACAATTAAGTTAAGTGTCTAAAATTTACAAGTAAATTACATGTAACAAATAACAAACTAATTATAATTAATTAATAACGATAAATAACTTAACCAATTTACTAAAGACCACTTAAAAAATGATACAGAATAAATAAACGTTAGACTAAACTAGACTAAGTCTAGTGATTTTCCGTATTATTACGCCAAACTAAGGTTGGTTTTCATTTTTCATCATTCACTTATGAATAAAATATGGTTTTGTTTTTTGTTTATTTCTAATATTTTATTACTAACGTTAGGTAATATGGTTCATTATTTGTATTGGCAAGAGAAAGTTGTGTGATTGTTTCACACCAGTTTTTTATTTAATCGTCTCATACACTATATTTGTATTCTCTATATGTTAGGGTAAGTTTGCTGACATTTTTGGGACCTGTGTTTTAGTGGTAATTTTTTTAAGATTGATGTCAATTTAGTGTGTAGTTTTTATAATTAAGCGTCAATTAGTTTTTCTGTGTATTGCTCGTCAAAACCGTTGAAAAATTTAGAGTTGGTTTTTAAGTGCTGGCTTACTATGCTTTTACGACAAAAGTTTATATAAATAAATTTATAGAATATAAAAAAATCTATAACTTTGATTTCAAGCATTTTGTTTTCTACAAACTTAATTTAGCGTTAATTTAGAGATTTCCCGTTTAGTATTTCGAGTCCTACTGAGGTTGATTTTCATTTTGCGTCATTCACTCATGATTAAAATTATATTACGTTTTTCATTTTACATTGGTTCTTCTTCTTCTTCAAGTGCCGTCTCCGCGTCGGAGGTTGGCGATCATCATTGCTATTCTAACTTTCGAAACAGCTGCTCGGAACAGTGACGAGGAGTTGAGACCAAACCAATCTCTCAAATTCTTCAGCCAGGACGCTTTCCTTCTACCCGGCCGGCGCTTTCCTGCTATCTTTCCTTCCATTATCAGCTGAAGAAGTCTGTATTTCCCGTTTCGAAGAACATGGCCGAAGTACTGCAGTTTTCGTCGCTTGATGTTGTATAGCAGTTCCATCTCCTTGCCCATCCGAGTCAGTACGTCTGTGTTTCGTACTCTGTCGGTCCACGATATACGGAGCATGCGGCGGTATAGCCACATCTCAAACGCCTCCAGCCTCCTTTCCAGAAGTTTCGTTAGTGTCCATCCTTCCTGCCCGTAAAGAAGTACAGGAAGTACGTAGCACCTCAGAATTCGGAGCCTCGTGTTGAGACTAAGATCACGCTGGCACAATAGATGTTTTAGTTTCGTGAACACCGCTCTGGCTTGCTCGATACGCACTTTAACTTCCTGACCGTAGTCCCATTTGTCATTTAGGCAGCACCCAAGGTATTTGTACGTGTGCACCTGTTCAATGGCGGAGCCAGCGAGTGTGATTCCTGCGTTGACCTCCTCCTCACCGATCACCATGAACTTGGTTTTACGTATATTCATCCGTAGTCAATATGCATTGCTAATTGTGTTGACGCGTTCCAGCAACACTTGGAGATCTTCCTCGCTATCTGCAATCAGCGCTGTATCGTCGGCATATCTCAGGTTGTTGATGCCCTCTCCATTCACTATAATGCCTTCTCTGCATCCATCCAAAGCTTCCGACAAAATGGCCTCCGAATATAAGTTGAAGAGCATCGGTGAGAGCACGCATCCCTGTCTAACCCCACGGCAGATTTGCACTTCCTCCGACAGCTCCTCCCCCACTCGCACCTTGGCACATTGATTCCAATATAGGTTGGCGATAATTCTTATGTCGCGATCGTCGAGGCCCACTCGTTGCAAAATTTCTAGCATCCTGTCGTGTAGTACTTTGTCGAATGCCTTCTCGTAGTCAATGAAGCACAGGAATACGTTCTTGTTCATATCTCGGCATCTCTGAACGAGGACATTCATGGCAAACAAGGCGTCTCTCGTGCCGAAGCCTCCTCGGAATCCAAACTGTGTGTCCGTCATTTGTTCTTCGCACTTTTGGTAGACCCGTTCATGTATTATTTTCAGGAAAATCTTCAGAACGTGGCTCATTAAACTAATCGTCCATTACATTGGTTACATTGGTTAGTAATGGTTAAATATAGGTTATAATTTTCATTATTTACTAGATGTATAATTATAAATTGTACCTGGCTGCACACTGTTCTGTGGGAGGAGACGGCAGGGTGAAGGAGAGTGTGGGAGCCCTGAAAAAAAAAAATAATATTTTTGCGAGAATGTGTCGCTAATACAGATAATTTGGAAAAGGTAAAAAATGTTTGCTTGTTCATTCATTTACTGCACCCCATTAATGATATAAATGTACTTTCACGAAGCGCAGGCGTAATTGTTAGTTTAATGTGTAATAATTGTTTGAAGGCATGTATGACAGAATAAGGCGAGTTTTATCACCTCACACGTCTTGCAAATGAGTAACTCATGACTCAGAATCTCCATAATTATTGCACACCTCTCTACAAACTGTGTAACAAAATCGTCATGTCTTATTTTAAAATTTATTTTACATATTTTTAAAAGGAAAACTATAGGAGTTAAATAAAATATGTTTTTGCGAAGGAAGCATATTTTTTATTACCTATAAGTTAAATGGAATTTATTGCTTAATTTTATTAATTAATTATCGTTTTCCTTTTCAACAGTTTTCTTCAAGCGTAGGTTTTTTGATAATAATTTTAAAATTAGTTACTATTTCTTGTTTCTTTGTATTACTGTATGACAAGTCTTTGTCATCTATTAGTTATAGACTACATATTTTAGAGAGCCCTTCCTTAATGACCGATACACTCATTACTATTTCTCCTACTTACACAATACCTAGAAAGCTGAAATTTTGAGGTAATATTTTCTTTAGAGTACATGAAAAACTGGTGTGAAACACTCACATGACTTTCTCTAACCTATGTAAATAATGAACAATATAATATAACATTAGTAAACGTCAAATGAAAAATGACTACCTCTGTGACGTAATGGATAGCGTGTTAGCCTACTAATCGGAGGTCTCGGATTCAGATCCCGGCTTGCGTTTGGAAATTATTACGTGCCAAAACCAATCATTAGGCTATATTATCTCAATGAACTAACGACTGCAGATGAGATCTAGCCAATAACAGCCAAGGTCGGGTGTAAAGTTGCCCCTTCGCTAAGTCACACTCTGTTTCGCCGAACTCCAGCTGAATTTTTGGTAGGCTGTCATCCACAGCCGGACCACAACGTGGAAATGCAGGATGCGATTAACGAAAATCAATTGGCTCTGTGGTGTGTTCTAGGTCACTAAGCTCCGTCTTCATCTGCAGTCTCTAGTTCATTAAGCTATAGTTTCTTTACCCACCGTAGTTTTTTTTTTTTGCGCCCTGGAGACTCCAGGAGGAGTATAGGACATGTCAGCTATAACACCTGAAATATAATATAAGAATCACACAATGTATCACTACACTACTATCAAGAAAGAAATTTTTGTACGCTATAAAAAGTTTCACCGATCAAGTAATTTTTCAGATTCCTTTTAAAGGAATTCAAATCCTCACAACATTTTAAAAATTGGGGTAATTTATTCATGAATTTTCTCCCTGCATAAGTAGGTTTTTGTTCAAACAATTTTGTGGAGTGATTAGCCACATAATAATCATTTCTGTTTCTCGTGTTATGATTGTGAACATTGAAATTCTGCATAAAATTATTTTACCTAACATACATAATCACCTCAAAAATGTACAGAGAGGAAACTGTAAGCAATTTAAGCTCCTTAAATAGTGGCTTGCATGAGGTTAGCTGGTTAGCTCCCACCATACACCTATTAGTTTTCTTATGAATTTTAAAAACCCTATTCATATTACTCATGCTAGAATTACCCCATACTAAGATACCATAACGGATATGAGATAGAATGAGGCCATGATAAGCTGCCATTAGTAATTTTTTATCATTTAGTCTGGCAATTTTTTTAGTGCAAATACCCCCAGATGATATTTTACTACAAACTTGATTGGTATAGAAATCCCAAGACAAAGATCTATCTAGAGATACACCCAGGAACTTCACTGTTTCTACATGCTCTAAACTATTATTATGAATAAATACATCCACTTCTCTATTTTCTCTAATGTTATGTTTATTTTTAAACTGCAAGTACTGACACTTTTTCCCATTAACTGTTAATAACATTTGATTCAAGAACTGTACTACGGACTCTATGTTAACATGTGTATTTAATTCAAGAGCATCCACCAGTAAACTGTTACTGATTACTGAAATATCATCAGCAAACAACAAAGCTCTGCCATTAGGTATGACTTCTGGTAGCCTATTAATATACAATAGTTGGGTTGGTAGGCGGTTGCGGCCTCCTTGGGGCTGGACGAGGACGCCTCAATTGAGTCCATCACTACTTCCCCCATCGTGGGGGAGTGAACATGAGTTTTTCTCGCCACCTCGGATAAAAAAAATCCACCGTAGTCGCTAATAATATATCTGTTAATTCGATTTTAAATAAACAAGAAAAACTGGAGAATATATCTTAATTTTAATTTAGAGTGAATAATGCAAATAAAAACCAACCTCAGTTTGGCTTAATAATAATACGGAAAATCGCTTTTTGACGCTAAACTAGGGTCTATACTGTAATAAAAACTGTCTATTATAGTTGTAGATTTAAAAAAATTTTGTATCATTAATTATGTACACTTTTGTCGTAAAATGCATACTAAGGCCGAAATCTTTAAAATTCCAATTTTTTACAGATTTTGATGAAAAACCAGAAAATCATTAATTAGGTACTGCTAAACTAAGCGTTGTACAATAGAAGTTGTTGGTTTTTAACTGGTCTACAACTTTGATTATGTACACTTTTTCTTTAAAATGCATATTAAGGCCGCAATCTTAAATAAGCCATTTTTTTCTACGAGATCACAGCCTCTCCAAGAATTTCAGGAGACATGACGCTTATCCTTTCTTTTAGAGCATAAAAATGTAGTAAATGAAGTGATTTTTAAAAAAATCGTAGGAGGCGTTTGAGAAAATGTAAGAAGTGAAAAATTGCACGAATGAACTACTTACAACTGACCGATTTTGATGAAATTGTTCGTGTCGGATCCGGTTGTAGTGTATAAATTAAGTTCCATGTTTCAGCTTCGTACTATTTTCCAACTTTCAGCGTAAGTTGAAGATATAATTGTATATATCAACGTTAGTCCGTCCCGCCCAGCCAGATTTTTGTATAATTTATATTAATATTATGGAAAATCTGGTAATTGTTCTGTAATGTATATGTTGATGTTATTATTGATGTATGTATCGGTTTTTAGTCCCGCTCGTTTTTCTGATTCTGAAACTAAATTTTACTTCCAACGACCCTTCCATAATGTTTCATTGAAGAAACCTAGCCCAGTCATTTCATCACAGGGGTAAGTTTGTTAGTTGCACTATAAATAACGTCACCGAATTTCAACCATCTAATTCAGTAAATATTGATTAAGGGTTGAACACCATTTTAATACCCTTAGGAGTATATTTTGGAAATAGTTAAGGGTTAATATTTGTAGTTGAACTTTAAGTAACATCTCCAGCAAGTTTCAGCCATCCAGCTTGGCTGGAAATTGTCTCTTAAACGGAAAATATCGGTTGGTTGAACAACCTTCCAACTCCTTAACGGTGGAATGTCAAAATTGTTTAACTTTTTTATTTACTCACCTATTGTAACAGTAGGAGAGGTAGGCCTACTGATGAGTGAATTCTTTTTCTTTTTCACTAAAATTGACGATGTACAAACAAATGTTAGAAATAAAAGTGTAGGTTCTTAAAAATGTTGTACAACTGCGATTATTATTTACACGTTTGCTCTAAACTGCGTATTAAGGCCGCAATCTTATAAATAAATTTACGACTGTACTGTACAACTTCCCCAAGAATTTTAGCAGACGTGGCGGTCATCCTATCTTGTAGACCATAAAAAATTTATTAAATTAGGTGATTTATAAAACCGTTTTTGATGCAAAAGAAGCCGTTTTTTGAGAAAATTTCAAAAAAAAGAATAAATTACACGAATAAACTACTACTCACGGTTGACCGATTTTGATATAAATATTCGTGTCTTGTCCTCTAGGGGTACCTAACTTCAGTTCCTAGTTTCAACTTTGTACAATGTTCCGTTTTTGAGATATTTTGTTCACACACACATAGAACAATCGCTAAAAATATTTTTGTGTTCAAGGGGTCTGAAATCGTGTATATCCGGTGAAAAGTCGATTTCGAAAAATTGATATGAAAACAATACTTTCCTTCCTATATATTCATATACGGTAAGAGAAAGTAAAAAAGTTAAACATAAACGATTTCGACATTCCATCGTTAAGGGGTTGAAAAGGGTTGTTTAATCCTTAACCGATATTTTCCGTTTACTCAGTTCCGGACTAGTTAAATTGCTGAAACTAAATCAGAAGTATTCTGGTATTTCAATCTTTTATAATATTTGAGTTGTCAAGGAGTTGCAGTGCCTCTACATTGGACTTAAATAAAAACGGAAATAAATTAGAAAGGTTAAATTTCTTGGGAGGTCGAGATATACTGTTATAATTTTTTCCCAAATATTTTTATACGATTTAAAATTCAATTTTTTATGAAATACAAAAAATATTAATGGAGATATCATCTGCTATTTCGTTTTTATTTATTCAAAAATTTGAAATTTAAAATTCTGAAGGAGTATACAATATTATTCGATGATTAATGTCAGAATTAACATATTAAAATTTTGAACATCATTTCTTCTGCACATGTTAAGTATAAATTTTTAAACACAATGATTTGTGTCTGTTAAGTTGGTTCTCCTTTTTTGTGGTAAAAAGGAAAGAAAATACTTAAGATTCTTTCTATACAATTTTATATTCAATTTTTTATTTTCAAATAATTCTTTAAATATTTATGATTCTGAATTTGAAGAATGATTTAAAAATTTTGATTTAATTGTTATTTATTTTTGATATTTTTCTTTTTTTGATTATGTATGTACATAAATGTGAATTTAAAAAAAATAATACATTTAAAAATTTGAAATTAAAATTATGTAAAATTTAAAAGTTTTCACTGATCAGTGACTGTCTGACACACTTGTCAATACGGTAGACGCTCAGTTAACCGAAATAAATGAGACCGAGGTTTCCATGGATAACGAAAAAATCGGATAACTCGGACATTGTAGAATTCAAACATTTTTTCGCTTGCCCGAGTCTATATGAAATATAGGGAAGGAATGTATTGTTTTTATATGGTTTTATTGAAATTGAGTTTTCACCGGAAATACACGTTTACAGAACCCCTGAACCTAAAAAACATGATTTTACCCATTGGTCTGTGTTTGCGAACAAAATATTTTATAAACGGAATATCGTAGAAATTGAAATTTATAACTTAAGTTAAGTAGCCTACCGCTACAGGACCTGACACTAACATTTTCATCAAAATCGGTTAAGAAACGAAGTAGTTTATTCGGTCTTTTCACTTTTTGTGATTGTTCTCAATAACGGCTCCTACGATGTTTTTTTAAACCTCTTCATTAAGTTTTAGCGCATTTTTCACTTAGTTCGTGTTTGAGAACTTGTAGCACGATCAATTTTGAAAGGAAATATATGGTGTTTAAGAGGAGTGTTTCTGCATGTTTTCTTATTAATTTCAGCTAAAATTCAGCCTTTTAGTACAAAGGGTAAAAGAAATTACAGCGTTTTTAAAAAAAATTGTTATTTTTGTTCCCGATGAACGTAACGAGTTAAAACCAACGCTGTATCCCTTTAATTAATAAGGGAACGCAATTATGATGCAAATAAATGTTGTTAATTTGTAGGTTTTTTTCAGTTGTATGGGAAATATTAAAAAAACCATGCATTAAAATGTGCGTTCGGCTGTGTGTTGTTAACGTTTGTGTAATGCAGCGGAGGAACGCTGAACAGTCCGGTTTTGAACTAAGTAAAAGTACCCACACAGGAATCTTTCATTTTTTTGTATAGTTACATAGAATCTGGTCATATTTGACACGAAACGGAGCGTATAATGCTGCACGACTTCATTGCCCGCTTACCCGGTACGTAGCTACTGCCCCTGTTTTGAATTAATAAAATGCTTATAAAAATCTACCTTTCCTTTAGAAAATCCATTAAATTTGAAATAATTGAATGGGTCAACGGAAAAACGTTGCTAGTAACAAAAACAAATTTTTACAGAAAGTGAAAGATACCATCTGATTCTTAGCTGTATAACGATTTTTCACTGTATGACGATTTTGTTTCAAGAATTTCCGAGATTTTAGTTACAATTCTACCCGTTTGAATCCATTATTATGATCAAATAGAGGATTTGTAGAACGTATACCACTGAAACCTCACTTTTGTAAATTTTTTCAGTTGCAACGTTTTTCTGTTGAGCCATTCCATTATTTGCAGTGTAATTTCATTCCCTTATTAATTAAAGGGATGCAACGTTGGTTCTAACTCGTTACGGCCATCGGGAACGAAAATAACAATTTAAAAAAAAACGCTGTTATTCCTTTACCCTTTGCACCAAAAGGGTGAATTTTAGCTGAAATTCATTTAAAAATATGCAGGAGCACTCCTCTAAAAAGCCATATTTTTCCTCTTAAAATTGATCGTGCTACTTGTTCTGAAACACGGACTAAGTGAAAAATGCGTTAAAAAACGGGCACATATTTTGTTGATAAGTCGCTACAAAATGCCTAATACACTTCCGTGTTTCCTCATTCATACGAATAAAATAACAAAAAAACCAAGCTTTAAAACGAGCCGTACCAGAAATTTTTATGTTTATTACATGGTGAGAAACGCGGTTCCAAACGCAGGCTTCATCTTTCATTTTACGTAATATAGTATCTTTTACACTTCTACCTCTTCTGTTTTTTTGCCCATAAAAGACAGGTGGAGTGTCAAATTATTTACACTCAATCTGTTCGTTGCAGGCCTAAAATAAATAGTCTGTTTCTTATCACACGGTCAGCCAATTAAATGACTGAATCATTTAAAAACAGAAGAGGCAGAGGTGTAAAAGAAACTAATCAGAGTTATCTCCTTTGAAAGTAATGAATTTCATTATACAGCCAGACCCTGTGGTGAATGAAGTGAAAGTGTCATTTGCAGAGTGGAAAATATGTGCTTTTCATAGGGTCCGGCATGCTGATAAGCATACTTTTCCACTCAGTGAGGAAGACAATTGTAAACCCCTTCACTCCTCGTTTTACTTAAACCTCTACAGGTTCAAACCAGCCTTTTGGCTGATGACCTAAACAACAACACCTCTTCTGTTCTTAAATAGTTCAATCATAAAATTGGCTGACTATGAGATAAGAAACAGAACCATTTTTGTAGCCCTGGAACCAGCAGATCGAGTGCAATTAATTTAACACTCCACGTGCCCGTTATGGGCACTTATATTGATATAGGGCAAGAAAAAGTAAATAATACAAGGCTAAAATATGACCTTGTTTTTTAATTCAATGGCAGTAGTCCTTTGTTTGATTAAAGTTAATTCAAGCTAGATTTGTTAAGACAGTACATTCTGATAATTACTCTTAATTAACGTTAACCACAATTAAAACGCACGCGTTGTTTCAGATATTACCCAATTTAAACTGCGAAAAATGTTTCTCTCTTAGTTCATAATCGTTTAAAAACCGTCTTATAAATAAACCACTCTCTAGAGAATCTTATACAGTGATATAAATATGTTACTCATTTGTGTCCTGTTTTGTTGATCTTTGCGTAATAGTTACCGGTGTAGATTGTCAATAATGTGAAATGTTACAACATGGAGTGTACCAATTTTAATGCGGGTTATACAGAAAACAGTAAAATTGGTATTAATCTTGGTTATGTCCAAAAGAATATTATGTACAATTAATAGGTAAATTTGTATAAAATTTTTACTTTCTCATGTTCTACGTGAATATACTGATAATTCAGGGACCTAAATACGTGTAGCCTATTTCCGAATAAAACTCGATTTCAGAAAATCGACATGAAAACAATATTTTCCTTTCCTGTTATATTCATTCATATTGGGACCAATAATATAGAGAACACGAAAAAGTATTGTTTGCAGGTAGATTTTTGAAATTGAGCTTTCTTTGAATATACGTTTTCCGCTGAACTCAAAAACATGTTTTTAGAAAAAATATTTCAAAAACGGGATATATAGTAGGCCCTAGGCTACGAAGATGAAACTTAAAACTTAAGAAATTTAGAACTTATTAACTTAATTGTCTTTTTCTAAATTTAGAGTCATTTTTTATATTGTTAATAAAAATTAATTCAAGTTGTTGGGAATTGCAACCCCTTTTTTCAAATTAAATTTTTTGTTAAATACAGTCTGGCCAATGTGTAACTTACAATGCCGTATGGCTGGAAAAACTCTGATCGATAAGGGTTCCAGTCGCAGGTATGATGTTAACTGAAATGGGTTCAGTCCGGGACTTAACTCCTAAATAGAGAGTAATGGGTTGTTTGTTTTCCATGAAGGTGTGGGCACTCAGCCTGTTTATGGAAGGTGGATTAACAATTGCTGGGTAGACCCGATGGTAAGGGTGTCAACCGTAGTCTTAAGGTGTCTTCTCTTCCTCACAGTTTCGTGCGTAGGGAGGGCAAAATAGAAGGGGTTGGGAGAAGACAATGCTAATCCACATCATCATAATTTTACGCAATGTCATTTTAAAAGTTTTTACTGAAATCTATAAATTATGTTTTTAAATTTTTTGCTTAACATTTGTTTTTCTGTTAATCTAGGTTCTTAAAATCGTAAATATAGCATCCTGTTTAAAACGTGCTGTATATTTTATTTTTAGAAAATATTTAAGAAAAAACATGCTGGAAATTTTGTGGGTTAGCACTTTCTTCTGCTGACCCCTTTCAAGATAAGTGCAGGGAAATAATGTGCCGGCTTGCCTGAATTTACCCCACAAGGGTATGTTTCACCAATCTGTAATATTTCGATCGATTCCGATACTCCGATCGATTTGTCGCGTGGAGCCTACTGTCGATTTCTTTATTATAGATATTACCCGCGTTTGGAGCCTTTTTTTATTCATAACCGCTTGTTCAATTTTAACATATACACCAAAATTTAGCTGATTTCAATCTGCATCGTAACATGTTAGTTTCATATTTTTTGCGTTTTTTAATATTACGATATCAGGTTGTTGTGTTGCTGTTTAGGTCAACAGCCGAAAGGCTGGTTTGAACCTCTAGAGGTTTTACTAAGTAAAAACGAGGAGTAAGGTGGTTTACCATTGCCTTCCTCACTGAGTTGAAAGAGTATGCTTATCAGCATGCCAGGCCCTCCACAAAGCATCTGCTTTCCACCCTGCAAATGACACCTTCACTTCATTCACCACAGGGTCTGGCTGCATAGTGAAATTCATAACTCTCAGAGGAGATAACTCTGACTAGTGTCTTTTACACCTCTACCTCTTCTGTTCTTAAATAGTTCAGTCATATAAGAGGCTGACTATGTGATAAGAAACAGAACTATTTTTTTAGCCCTGGACCAAACAGATAGAGTGCAATTTAAAAAACGATATCAGGATGAGATGAAAAAAGAGCAGGTTTTTTTGTTGCTGCAACAGATCCACATGCATTTTGAGGCTTATAACTCAAACACCGCTCGATTGATTTATTTCAGATATCGCCGGAATATAAACTTGTATGTTGTTATTGTATGTCCCAAATTCCAGAGTTGTGCCATTGTTAAATTTTGAGTTATTAGTAAAATTCTGAACCCCTGTTAACTCTGTAACCGTTCATTAAATCGGCAGTTTCAAAAAATCATTGTATTCAATATAAAAAATTAATACGAAGCCATTAATATTATGGAACAGCGATTGACCAGTTATTCGAAAGAATAGTATGATAAAATTGAACAAGCGGTTTTGAAGCAACAAGACTCCAAACTCTGGTTTCTATAATAAAGAAATCGACAGTAAAGCCGTATGTTCCATGTTATTGTATCAATATAGCCAATCTACTGGAAGGTAAACCCAGGAAGAAGCTCTTAAGCTCAGCTTCAAGCTAAAACTAGGTACCACTACGGGAACCGACACGAACATTTTCATCAAAATAGGTTAACCGGAAGTAGTAATTTGTTTGTGCAATTTTTCCCGTTTTTGCAATTTTCTCAAAAACATACATGGTGATTGTTCAAAAACATGGTGATTGTTTTAAAAATCACCTTGCTACAATTTTTTGATCTACAAGATAATAAAATAAAAGGCATGTCTGCTGAAATTCTTGGGGGATCGTAATTAAAAATGTTTTTTTTAAAGATTGCGGCTTTTATATGGATTTAAAGGAATTTCGTATTTATTTACAAAATGGAGGAGGAGGAGGAGTTGGATAAAAAGAAGATGATAAACTTCCACTTAATTTTACGTGTAAAATGAATTTCTAAAATATTTGCAAAATTGAAATTTATTCAGAATGTATTAGGCTACTTAAAAATACGATTTTAAAATTAAATAATATAATAATATTAACAACAAAAATTTTACTATATGAAGGACATATTGAAATGGCAATTTGAAATATTAAAAATATTTTTGTTTAAAACTAAAAAGTTGTCAAGTAATTATAATTATTATATACGAAACAAGGAACGAACACACCTTCCAATAACACTATAATTATGTTGTTATTTTCACACTTATTAAATATTGAGAAAACAAGTTTTTTAAATTCAAATATTTATCTAAAATAGTTTCAAATATTTAACATAAATTATATTCAGTTAATTTTTCTAACCACTTATCCAATTTACTTATTTTTAAAAGGGCTATGCCCCTATATACTTTCTCGTGTTATATATTATAATAGTACACTTACACAGCAGCACTTGGTGTAAAAATTCGATCGTGAAAAACTAACGATTTTCTCTTGCCAATGTAAATAATGAACCACATAAAATATAATGTTTGTTTAATCACGAGTAAACAATGTAATATGAAAAACATAACCTAATTTTAATCATGATTGAATGACGTAAAATTAAAATTAATCTCTGTTCGACTTAACAATACGGAAAATCAGTAATTCACGTTAAATTAATCTCTGAAAGAAATAATTATTGAATTAAAAAGTTTTAAGTATTTCAATTTTCTATAACTATGATTGTATACACTTTTATCGTAAAATGCATA
Organism: Catonia carolina; assembly: GCA_035578175.1. Classification (NCBI taxonomy): domain Eukaryota; kingdom Metazoa; phylum Arthropoda; class Insecta; order Hemiptera; family Achilidae; genus Catonia; species Catonia carolina. The sequence continues at coordinate 12,816,307 of JAQMRL010000007.1, read as the reverse complement.
GCTACTAAGGTTGCAATCTTTAAAAAAAGTCCGTTTCTTGCCGATTTTAATGAACAAGATATAGTAAATCACTATTGACGCTAAATTAAGCGTTGTAGAAAACAACGTTTGAAATAAAAGTTGTTGGAATTTTAATGTTCTTCATTTTCATCTTCTTCAGGTGCCTATCAGGTCCGAAGAATGTTGGCGACCATTATGCCAATTGTCACTTTGTTCGTTGCACTGCGACATAGATCTTCTGAGCTATTTCCAAACAAAGTTCTCAGATTTCGAAGCCACAATATCTTTTTTCTGCCAGATCTTCGTTTTCCGTATATTTTTTCCTGCAGAATAACTTGTAGTAACGAATATCGTGCGTCATTCCGTATTATAATAGGCCTATATCCGAAGTATTTGAGCTTCCTACACTTGATGGTGGAAATTACATCCACATCTTTCTTATTATCCTGGGAACCTCTACATTTGGTATCCGAGCAGTCCATGGGACCTCAACATTCGCCTGCAAAGCTACATTTAATGTTCTACAACTTATACTTGTATAATATACCCCTACAATTTTGCCCTAAAATGCATATTGAGGCTGCAATCTTAAAAAAGCTTTTAAGCACGAGAGCTCAGCCCCCAAGAATTTCAGTAGACGTGACGCTTACTTTATTTGGTTTTTTATCGCTAATGTGTGTACGTTGCAATCTGTTCAATTCAGAGCAATAAGCAACTCCAATGAGATGAGGATGATGTGAATGACGTGTAAATGAGGTGTAGTCGTGTGGAGACTCAGGCCGACTATTCCTGAGAGTTTATGGTTAATTGAATCCCAACCATCAAAGAACACCGGTAATCACTGTATAGTATTAAAATTCGTATAAAAGTGACTACATTTACTAGGATTTGAACCAGGAATCTTCCTATCTGAAAATCAACTATTAAACAGCTGATTCGCGGCAACGACTTTACCTCTAGACCAGCCCATTAGGTCTATACTTTATTTGTATAACGCAATTTTTACAAAAAACCTAGAAGCCATTTATTAAAAAACCACATGAATAAAGTACTTTTTCCGGTTGACCGATTTTGATAAAAAATTTCTTGCACCGGTCTCCTAGTGGTACCAAACTTACATTTTAAATTTCAACTTCGTATAATTGTTCACACACAAACCAATCGTTAAAATCATGGTTTTTGGGTTCAGGGGGCCTGAAAACGTGTGTTTCCGATGAAAACTCATTTTCAAAAAGTCGCCGTGAAAACAATACTTTCATTTCCTTTATATTAATGTTGGGCAAGAGAAAGTAAAAATATTTAATTCATTCCTCTGAGTCAAGCAATTACGCCCGCGCTGCGCGCGGGCGTAATTGCTACTTTACAATATGGATTATTTATGTGAGAAGTAAAAGAATTCATAGACAGGTATGTTTTTAATCTAGTAATCTTGTGTAACCAGTTTTGATTCTCATTGGAATCACCGGTAAAGTTTTCATAGTAAAGTATTTTATCCTATCAACGGAGAACCAGAATAAGATTGCGTTCTATAATGATATCTTGTATCATTGACCATACTTACATAACCTACGATGTCCTTAGTAGTACACAGATTGCTCTTGGAATTGGAAGCATCGTTAAATAATGTTGTTTATTTCATTTTTGTACCTGTAAACGTGTTGCATGAACGGTTCTTGCACAATCTATTCCTTACACCTGTTCATATTAATTTCAAATTCCATATGATCAATTTTCTTTCTGTACTATATAATTTCAATAACGGATTGTTTGAATAAGTTAGATTACTGTTGTAATATTGTCGGTTTTATTTTTTTCTAGAATATTTCAAATTTTCAAAAACGATTTTTGTTCAAAGATGAAAGTGCTTTCAAAAAGCACTCCTATATTTCAAAAAAATTTATTGCTTTTCAGCCCTACTTGCTTCGCTTTGGATTCATAAGGTTTATATATATATATATATATATATATATATATATATATACATATATATGTTATATTTTTCGTATAAGACTAATTTTTAGACCATGTGAGGTGACTTTACAGATTTTTTGGAAGCTATTTTTACAGCTCACATTCTCAGGATTCGTTCATTGTAGCATTTATTCTTTCTTTTATCCACCGGCTATTTGTTTTACCTTTCATGGAAGCCCTTAAAGTCCGTAATTAGTTGTTTGAATTTGGTTCGGTTCATTAAGTTTTCTGAGTTTATCCCGGTTTTCTCAATATCCTTTCTGACTTCTTTAAACCGTTTATCCAACACCTTAGGTCCATTTTTTAGTGTCTTAAAAATTTGTTTTGGCAAGCGGTTGTCATCTGTTCGATACAGGTCTCCGTAAAATTTTAATTTTTTTTCTAATCGTTTCCATTGATCGTTAATTTTCCTTATAGTACAGTCTTATGTAAAAGGAAAGAATATTTTTCGTTGAGTTTGCTCTCAGCTCCCACTGGACTGATTTCAGTCAACCGTGTTTGCTTTCTCTTTTCCTATATGAATGTATAAGGTAGGAAAGTATTGTTTCATGCCGATTTTTTCAAATCTAATTTTCACCGGGCATACACGTTTTCAGGCCCCTTGAACCCAATCAAAACTAGTTTTTACTGATTGGTTTGTGTGTGAAGAAAATATCTCAAGAACGGAATATTGTTCGAAATTAAGTTTGGAACATAAGTTAGGTGCTACAAAGGGGCCCAACACGAACATTTTCATCAAAATCGGTCAACCGGAATTAGTGTCTAGTTTATGCTTGCAACTTTTCCGTTTTGGGAATTATCTCAAAAACCGGCTCCGGCTTTTTGTTTAAAATCACCTTATTTACTAAATTTTGTGCTCTGCAAGATATAGCAAGTGCAAATTTAGCTGATATATATACATTTGGGGAGGGGGGGTTCTGTAGCTCTCGTAGTAAAATATGCTTTTTTACGATTGTGGCCTTAATAATGTATTTCGGACAAATGTAGTATATAATGAAAGCTGTAGGAAATGAAAAGAAAGACCTACAACTTTTTTCATGCATTGTTTTCTAGAGAGCTTATTTTTTAGCATCAATTAATGGCTTCATTTTTTCCTCATCGAAATTGGTACAAAGGGTTTTTTAGGATTACGACCTTCACATGCATTTTAGGGCAAAAGTGTAATTAATAAAAATTGTATAAAATTAAAAAACTTTTTTTGTCAAAATTTATTCGTAAACGCTGGTTTAACGTCAAGTAGTGATTTTCTGTATTTTGCTCATGAAAATCGGTAAAAAATAGAGGAGTTTTTAAGATAGCTTTAGAATGCATTTAATTACAAAAGTGTATACAATTAAAGTCATAAAAATAAAGAAATTACAACTTTTATTTTTAGCACTAAAAAAACGATAAACGTGCTTAGTTCAGCGTCAGTTATTGATTTCTCGTATATTTTACTTAGAACAGAGATTAATTTTCATTTTGCGTCATTTACTCATGATTAGGTTATAATTTCTTATAATATTATAATTTACTTATAATTAGGTTATATTTTTCATTTTACATTGTTTGTTATTGGTGTTTAGGTCATCAGCCGAAAGGCTGGTTTGAACCTCTAGAGGTTTTACTAAGTAAAACGAGGAGTGAGATTTTACAATTGCTTTCCTCACTGATTGGAAAAGTATGCTTATCATCATGCCAGGCTCTCTGAAAAGCATCTACTTTCCACCCTTCAAATGATAACTTCACTTCATTCAACGCAGTGTCTGGCTGTATAATGATGAAATTCATAACTCTCAAAGAAGATAACTCTGACTAGTGTGTTTTACACCTCTACCTCTTTTGATTGTAAATGCTTCTGTCATATAATTGGCTGACTATGTGATAAGAAACATAACTATTTTTTGTAGCCCTGGTACTAGCAGATCGAGTGTAAATAATTTAACACTCCATCTACCTGTTCTGGGTAACGTACTGTAGGCATAAATATATTAATTATCAAGTAAAATCTGTTAACCGTTTGATAACTTGTAAAAAATTTCATGTGATTTGTCATAATTTTAGTTTTATAGCTTACTCAGACCCTAAGTTCAACGTATCGTTCAACGTACCTATTAAGCTTTTATTTTACGCCTTTTTTTACCCTGCAAATTAAACCTTCACATCATTCGCTACAAGGTCTGGCTGTATAATGAAATTCATTACTCTCAGAGAAAATAACTCTCTAGTGTATTTTACACCTCTAATTGTTTTTTACATTATTTACGAATGATTAAACATAGGTTTATCATTTACATTGGCAAGAGAAAGTCACGTAAGTGTTTCACATCAGATTTCTTTTACTAAGTAAACGATATCTGTTCATTTATTACTAAAGTTATGTCGTAATAGAGAAGTGTAGGTCGTGTGCTGTTTCTGTTTGTTATTAAGCTTCAGCTGTTTTTATTTCGACTTGTCTCCGTTACTGTTAATGTAACCAAACATCTCCATCTATGGTTAAGAACCTTGAATCTTATGCAATTTAACTGATACTATTACAAGCAATTCTGTACATTCACTCACAAATACAAATACACCGGGACTCTCTCTCTCTCTCTCTCTCTCTCTGTCTCTCTCTCTTCCCCTCCTCCTTTTTCTTTCTTTAAAGAATTAAAAAATTGTAAAACGTTTATTACATTTTTATTAATGAAATAACAATGTAAGGTCATCGTTTTCTTTAGAAAAAAATGAATGAATTGAAAATATACACAATACTTCTTTATAAACTGACTGGCTCGTTAGTACGGTATAGTGGTTTGTGAAAACGGTTTCTATACTGGAGATCACCAGTTCGATTACTAATCTGGTCTGGAATTTCTTCATATTTTTATATCTTCATTTCATTACCTATACTCAAGTTAAATCTTATCATAAAAAATAACTGGTGTGAAAGACTCACTAGACTTTCTCTTGACAATTTAAATAATGAAAAACATAAACATGTTTAATCTCATGAGTAAATAATATAAATTACGATTATTTCCAAAAAATGCTTTATAATAACGCAATTCAAAGTCAACTGTTTAATATCACCTGGTTTTCAGAGACGAAGAAACCGTGATTCAAATCCTAGTAAAGGTAGTTACTTTTATACTGATTTGAGTATTAGACAGTGATTACCGATGTACTTTGATGGCTGGGGTTCAATTAATCATACCTTCTCTGGAATTGTCGGTCTGAGTCTGTACAATATTACACCTCATTTATGCGTCGTATACATCATCCTCATTTCTTTGGGTCATGGGGTTGCTTATTGTTCTTAAATTGAACAGATTGCAACGTACACACATTAGGGATACAAAAAAGATCATAATTTAAAAAACCCAATTTGTTACCGATTTCAATGAGCAAAATATGGAAAACTTTTAACCGACGTTAAACTAAGCTTTGTAAAATAATATACTTTAAATAAAAGTTAAGGGCTTAACATTTTTAATACGGCCTCGTTTTACCGACGTCACTAAATTCCGGACGAAATCTTTCTCCAGCCGTTACTTGCTAACGAAACGTTCGGACCTATATTGTGAAGAGTTTCTTATTTTTACTTTCGCTTGCCCTGTAAGAACATATAGGGGGAGAAAAATATTGTTTTCATGTATTTTTTTTTAAATCGAGTATTCCCTGGACATCTACACGTTTTCAGGTCCCCTGAACTCTAAAAAATACGTTTTTTGCGATTGGTTTGTTTGTTAACAAAATATTTAATGAACGAAATAGCAAACAATTTTTTTTAAATTGTCTCATTTACTATATTTTTGTGCCCTACAAGATAGGATAAACGCCATGTTTGCTGAAATTTTTTGGGGCTATACTGTTGTGATAAATATTGGATTTAACGATTATGGTCTTAAGATACACTTCAGGACAAAAGTGTAAATCAAATTTGTAGGAATTTAAAAACCCTACAACTTTTATTTCAAGAATTGTTTTCTACGGAGCCCAGTTTAGAGGCAATTACTGATTTTCCGTATTTTTAAGTTTTACATAAGTTGATTTTCATTTTGCGTCATTCACTCATGATTGAAATGAGATTATTTTTAATTTTACATTGTTTACTCACGATTAAACATAGGTTATATTGTTCATTATCTACTTTTATTAATAAAAGTATCTGGTATTTATTTTCACTTGTGTATTTCATGTAAATTTTCCCAGAATTCATTTTTATACTTATTGGCGTAAATTACTAAAAACCTGGATTTTTCGACTCGTAATTTTTGTGTTTTTTGTTAGGTATCGTTAAACTATGAGATATACAGTTCTGGGACGGGTTGCAATAAATTTTTCAGGTTTAAAAATAAAAATACTATGGTACATCAAGTTTCAAATTTTTAATACGGCCTCGTTTCATTGGCGTAACTGAATCAGTAAAAAAATTTTCTCCAGTCGTAACTCGCTTATGACGGGTTTTCAGACTTATGTTAATGAGAATTTTTTAAATTTTTGATTGTAGAATCAGCTCCTGAAAGATTACCGTTGAATTTTTAATCATCCGTTTATATATATTAATGTTTAGATGTCTGAATAATTGAAGTTTTCTTGTAACTGATTGGTAATAAATGAAATTTACTTTATAAAATTAAAGAAAGTTATGACATTTTATTTAATAAAAAAAAAATATTGAGAAATCGTTGTTCAAGAATAGAACCGTGCCTGTCCAGGTGTACTTTCCAGAATTAGCTTTTTAAGATTTAGCCATATGTTACTAGGCACATTTTGTAACTAGGTCAACACAAAAATAGAGTTAAGGTTATTGATAGAGTATATCATTTGATAGTCTGTAATGATTTGATCGTTTCTTATTCTGAGAGAGAAAAAGAAAGAAGTAGTAGTTTAGCTGCCTAGGTTCTATATTTGTTCAAGTTATATTCTTAAAGTTATGTTATAAGTATTGCACTTCCTGTTAGTCACTGCAATCTTTTATTTCTGTTCGTTGATTTCTTCATCATCATTTCTCCTCCTCGTCCATCTTCTACTCCTCCCTCTTTTTCTCTTTTACCTTTTCCGCTTCACATTTGTTTCTTCGTTTTTCTTCTCCTTTACCGTTTCTCTTCTCCCATGTTTTTCCTCAATTTTTTCTTTATCCTTTCATCCTCGTTTCTTTTTACTTCGTAATTCACCTCGTTCCCTTTTTTATCCTTCTTCTCTTTCTGCTATTTTCTTTCCCCCACCCATCTTCTTTCGATTTTTCCACTGTCCTCTCTTCTTTATCATCTTCCCCACCCCTTCCCACTTTCTCCTATCCCTTTTTTACACTTCTTCTCTTCTTACCTCTCTTTCCCCCTCCTTCTCTTCTCTTTTCTTCTCCTCCAGTTTCTCTTCTTTTCTTTTCTTGCCTTTCTCCTCCTTTCCTTTTTGTCCTTTACACCGTATTTTCGTTTTTTCCCTTTTTCTCATGTTTCTCGGCCGTTCGCTATAGTAATTTTCTTTATTTCTTTCTTTTCCTCATATACCTCCTCCCTATTCTTTTCATTTTTTCCGTTTTCTCCCGTTCCTAATCTTTCTTCTCCCCTCCCTCTCCTTTTCCTCGTTTTCTTCGTTCTCTCACTTTTTCTCATCTTTCTTCTTCCCTCTCATCATGCGGTCTTGGGTTCGAATCCCATTCAGGCACGGCATATTTTCATACGTTACAAAAAATTATTTCATCCTTCACCGTCTGCATTAGCAGTCATTGCAGAACAGTCGGACATTAAACCAAAAAAACATAAAAATCTCCTTTTCTCCCTATACTACTCATTTTCTTCGTTTTCTCTATTTTTCTCATCTTTCTCTACTCACTCCCCATTTCCTTTGTTCTCTCACTTTTCTTCATATTTGTCATCCCCCACTTCTCATTTTCTTCGTTTTCTCTCTTTTTCTCATCTCCCTTCTTCCTTCTCCATCTCCTCCTTTTTTTTCATTCCATAGTTTTTTCTCTTTTTATCATATTTCTCATGTCCCTTGCCACTACTTCTCAATTTTTTCGTTTTAACCCTTTTTCTAATCTCTCTTTACCCGCTTCCTTTACATTTCTTAATTTTATTTTCTGTCGTTTCCTCATATTTCTCCTCCCCAACTCCCAATCTTCAAGTATTTTTCGTTTTCTATCTTTCCCACCTCGTTTTCTTCCTCACCCCTTCTTTCTTCTCCTTTACCATTTTTCCTACTTCTTCTTCTTTCTCTTTTTTTCTGCTTCTTGTCGTTTTCTCCTCTCTCATATACTTTTTCCTTCATTCTCCTCCTCTCATTCATTTTCTGTTTTTTTTTCACTTCCTATTACCATTCATATATATCCTTTTCTCTACTCCTCTAACACATCTTCTAACACCTTTTACCACCATCTTCTCATCATCCTTTAATTGTCCAACTTACTTTTATTTTTGCTCCCTTCTTGTAAAGATAAATTATATCAAACCATATTTGACTTAACGTTTTTTTTTATAACTACCCGTAAACTATACTTTATATTTTCTTTACACCTTTCCAAAAAGATAAACTCCTAAAATTTAATATTATTTTTCTTAAAGTAGAACCTAGAAATATTAAAATTGAAACTAAAACAAAGGAATCCAATAATTAATTAAATTCTTACCGTAGAATGTTAATATATTTAACATTTTTACATTATACACTATATTATAAGATTACAGAAACAATAATTTACACTAGACTTTATTACTTTTTACAGTAATAGTATTTCTTTCAAGATAGTAGTACATTCTTTTGAAAACCGCTTAATCATATGGTCTTTTAATTTATAGCTTACATAATGTAACATCTGTACTTCATAGCCTACTTAATTAGTGTATAAAATGATGCTTATTTTGCCTACTCATAATATGGTGGATTATATATTGTACAAAGAGTGTCTTTGTTATATTATGTAGTTTTTTTTTATTATATAATATATATTTGTAAATACATGGTTGGTATTTTCCTCTCACATTTTAAAAGTAAAAAAAATATTTTATTTAATTCTATCTATAAATCAACAGCTTGATTTATTATAGTGTTTATAAATTAACTGTTTATTTATATTATATAAATAATTTATATGTATATATATATATATATATAAAACAAAAATATACATTACATTAATAGTTTACTTCTTTTCCCGGTTTTACTCAAAATTTTTTTACTCTCTGTAAAAATATATATGGAAAATTCCCTGTATGAATATGATGTCGCGACAAAAGCGCTCAATTTATAGTAGGCCTATTTGAATATTGATTACTGATTTCTATCACACTTATTCCAAGCTTTTGACTGGCTAAATGCGAGAAACAAATGTATTATTATTTCTTTCTCTTAGGCGTTTTTAAAATCAGCTTGAAGAAACCTTCGTCATTTTGTACATTCTTAATTATTAACATTTTAACTTAAAACTTTCAATGTTTGAAGGTAAGAGAGCGTGCGAAACCATTGCATTATATTGCCAGTTTCTTCATACAGCTTGATTGTTTTTCAATGCTCCTGTCCAGTTTCTTACGTTTCAGTTTTCTCCACTTTCCATTCAAGTTCAATTGCATTCTAATGCGCATTACAAGTGAGTTTTCGGCCTCCATTTTTAAACTTTGGACCAAATGTAAAACATGCATATCCAGTGAAAACTCGATTTGGAAAAATCGATATGAAAATTTAGGGATAGAGAGGGGAGTTTGGGCGCTTATGTTGTAAAATCCATGAATATAAAGGGAAGGAAAATACTCCTACAATAAAGTATGGTTTTCATGTTGATTTTTCGAAATTGAGTTTTCACCGGAAATACACGTTTTTAAGCCCCCTACTAAACCCAAAACGACATGTTTTTAGCGATTTGTCTTTGTATGTGTTTGAACAAAATATCTCAGGATTGGAACATTGTTAGATGTTAGGACTTGGAATATTTAAGGACAATTTTTCGTGATTTTCACAAAAACGGCTCATACGATTTTTTTAAAAATCGCCTCATTTATTACATTCTTTGTATTCTGCAAAATCAGGTAAGCGCCATGTAAGCTGAAATTCTTGAGAGAGCTGTAGTTTTGTGGTAAAAAAAATGTTTTTTTAAGATGGTGGACTTAATATGTATTTTAGGGCAATAGCGAAGGAAATTAAAATTATAGGAAATTAAAAAACGTACAACGTTTATTTCACGTGAATTTTATAACGCTTAGTTAAGCGTCAATTAGTCATTTTTTTGTATTTTACTCATAAAAATCGGTAAAAAATTGTAAATATTAGGCCTTAGTATGCATTAAATGACAAAAGTGTATACAGGAAAGTTACAGAAAATTAAAAACTGTACAACTTTTATTTCTAAAATATTTTTTCTACAGAGCTTAGTTCATCGTCAGTTAGTAATTTTTTGTATTTTGGTCATAAAAATCGGTAAAAAATTAGATTTAATTTATTTAAGATTGCGAACTTAGTACGCATTTAACGACAAAATGGTATATAGGCTAATGAAAGTTAAAGGAAATTGAAAAAACGTACTATTTATATTTTCAAATTTTTTTCACTACAGAACCTAGTTTAAGTAATTACTGATTTTCCGTATTTTTAAGTCGAACAGAGGTTGATTTTCATTTTCCTTCATTCACTCATGATTTAAATTAGGTTATGTTTTTCATTTTACAGTGTTTACTCATGGTTAAACCATAGGTTATATTATTCATAATCTACATTGACAAGAGAAGGTCGTGCGAGTGTTTCATATCAGATTTATCAGTATTTTGATTGCCAAGAGTAAACCGTGTGTGTGTGTGTGTTTTACACTAAATTTTTTATTCAGTTAACAACCTAAAACTAGTTTTCGAACTTAGAGTATGACTTTTCGTACTTATAGTAGAGGTTAAATTTACGAGAAGTTAACTTATTTTACAAAGTTTATTTAGTACGCACCTATTTATGTAATTTGATAAAATTAATGCTACTTTTCATTTTTTTAGATCTTCATATATTTTATTACCTGTAATATAATTTAGTATATTATTGGCATACAAAATTAATTGGTAGAATTTGAAGAAAAATTTTATCACATTTAGAAATAGAACAATGAGTATATCTGTAATAATTTTACATCTGTGAGCGCGTGAGTGTGTGCGTGCGTACACGTAAACAGTTCTACAAAAGTACAAAGCTATAATGTGTAGGAGTCATCAACAATTAGCCAAAACGGGTCACGCCTCAATATTGAGTTTAGTGGTTTTAGATCCGCGCGACTCCACCCCGTACTAGCACATGGGTAGAACACACACACACACACACACACACACACACACACACACACACACACACACACACACACACACACAAATGTTTTCTATAACAGCATATAAAAATAATTTGTACGCGTATTCTGTTAGTAATCAAACGCACGCAGTAACACATCCTATCTTTTCGTAGTTATTCTATTTTAAAAACGTACTATAGTCTTTACAAAGTTAATTGGCGGTTGAACGTATCTAATTGCTTTTCTTTCGCCAGTTACATTTTGAACTTTTGGAGTACTTGTATGTCATTTGTCTTAAATTAAATATTTTATAGTTTCCTTACAAATTAATCTAGCAGTCTGGTAAAATCGTTCGCCAATTCATAACAAATAGACTATAGTCAATTTCTTCTTGATTATAAACCGACCGTGAATGTGTGCCAACTGAATTTATGATGAAACAAAGTTCTCTTACCTATATACATTTATATATAGGCCTAATTTTTTACGGTGAGCCACACTAATCTTGTCGTAGGTGTTTTAGATGTAGGTACAATCTCTTGTCCTGTATGAATATATAGGAAAGAAAAATACTTATTGTTTTCATGAAAATTTTTTTAAATAGGTACTAGAGTTTTTACCGGAAATATACATTTTCAGTTCCCGTTAGCTCAAAAAACCTGTTTTTACTGAGTCATGTGATATAGCTCAAGCTCGAGCGAGCACACTGAGGTGTGAATCTATACGCGCTTGTGTCTTTGTGTGTGTGTGTGTGTGTGTGTTTGTTTGTTTGTTTGAACGCGCGCGTGAGAGCATGTGCGTGTGTATGGCTATAGGAAAAGGAGAGAGAAAGAATGTACGTATGTGTGTCTATCTGTGCGTCTGCGTAAAATAAATCAGAAACAGAAAATCGCTAAAAAATGCCAAAACGCTGTTTTGGTTCAGGGAGCCTGGCAACTGTATTTCCGGTGAAACCTCGATTTCAAAAAGTCGACATAAAACAATACGTTTCTTCCATATATTCATGTACAGTAGGGCAAGAGAAAGTAAAAATTAAAAAAAAAACACTAGAAATTGTATAAAACTTAACATTACAAAAGAATACAAAAAATTACTGTAAGAACCGACACAACTACTGCACCCTTTCCAGGTAGTAGTGCTAGTCATATAAAATACACTTCTTTTTAACAATACTACCAGGTCTCACCTAATTTTCTCACCTTAACAATATTTTACCTATTGTTACAGTATAGTTACAGATTCTTTGGGAAAATATATTTCGATGTATTCCACATAAATATGTTACATTATATTTAAATAACAAATACATTTTATTAAATATAATAAATAGTCGTATTACTTAAGTGATACACGTATTAAAACAAGGAACTGGTTTAATATATAAAATAAAAGAGAAAAAATATCGCAAAAAATTTAAATTCATCTATTAACATAATTTAAACTGATAACTCTTATAATAATTGCGATTCGAAGAACAGCGCCAATTGACAAGTTTGCCAACTTACTAAACCTAAATATTTTTCTACATCATAAAATGAAAAAATATTTTCAACTGATATATAAAAATATAGTGTTACATAAACTAATAAAAAACTGTTTTTTCTTTATTTTTTAAAATATCCTTAGTTAATCTTGTTTACTCAAAAACTATAGGTTGGTCCATAAAAAATCTCACGGTAAATAGTTAGTTAAAAGTTTCCGAATAGTTTATTATTTAACATTACTCCGTAAAATTTTCAACAACTGTTATGCGATAAGACATGTCAGTCTTTACGAGGGTAAATTTCTGAGAATAACTGGAAACACTGAACTGACAGAAGCTGAGAAATCTGAGAGAAAGGTCCTCTGCAAGATAATGGGTCCGAAAATAATAGATGGACTGTTCAGGTTACGAGGAAGAGAAAAGCTTTACAAGAAAAACGAACGATTAATTAAATAAAAAACGAATACTAAATTTTGTTGGCATCTACTAGTTGATTCATGAAAATCCGAAAATACTTCTGGAGATGGATCTACATAAAAAACTAAAAAAAGTTCATATTTACATAGTTCCAGAAATACTTTATTAGTGTGTTACCGCTAGCAAAAGATTTCGCCCGAATTTTGGCTCATCGCATGAAATAAGTTCGTAATGAAATTTTTAGAGCGTTAATTAAGAGTCAAAAATTATTATTGCTTATGGTTCTTGATCTCATAAACGAGAAAACGGGTTCCAGAATCATATCTTCAGTAGTTTTTTAGAAATTTGGGTTAAAACTGAAATAATTAGGTGTACAAACCCTGTTTGTTTATGTTTGCCGTACAATAACGTTGTTAAATGGACAATAAACACATAATAGTTTGAAATAAAACTTGTAGAAAATTTAATTTTCTCTTTCCTCTCAAGTACCCAGGACTCTCTCTACCTTACAAAAATACTGAAACAGCCAACATATTATACTGTTTTTCAACTTTTCAGTTGAAAAATTCTTTTCACTGAACTTTGCTCTTTTCACATTACACGTTTCAAATGGAGTTAACATGTTAAAACTAAAGAGATTAAGCTTATATTAATTATCATTAATTTTCTCTACGTTAATTTGTCTCGTTAATTATTGAACGTCTCTCGTAGTACATCTCTAAACAAAGTCCTACAGTGAATGAATTCTGATAGTTTGGGCTGCAAATAGAGAATTCAGAAATTTATAAGATATTTTAAAAATGGCCCAATTTTTCGGTATAGGGCAAATTGTAGATCACGTGAGGTGACTTTAGAGGTTTCTGGAAACTATTTGCAGCCCACATATTCAGAATTAGACTTTTCTCATTTCTTCTGTCTACCCGGCGTTCTGGTTTTTCTCTTCATGGAAGCCCTTAAAGTCCGTAATTAGTTGTCTGAATTTTGTTTGGTTCATTACGTTTTCTCGGTTTATTTCGGTTTTCTCAATATCTTTTCTGTCTTCTTTAAACCATTTACTACCCGATACCTTAGGTCTACTGTTAGTGTCTTAAAAATTCCTTTTGTCAACCGGTTGTTATTCATTCGATACAGGTGTCTTAATTTTCTAATCGCTTCCATTAATCGTTCATTTTCCTTACGTACTTCTTTCGAGCTCGTAAGCTATAATGTCCATCTACTATTTCAGAACACATTATTTTGCGGAGGATTTTTCTCTCAAATTTCTCTGCTTCTCTTAGACCAGCCTTCCTGGTCATTCTAAGGCTTTCACTCGCTTACAGAAACAGGGTTTTTCACATTATAACTCTCTCTATACGAAAAAGACATGAATATTCCTAAAAAAAATTAAACTTAGAATTCAGATTTTTTTATCACCCTGTTATTTACCTGTGGTATTACAAACATAAAAATGCATGTGCGAATTTTAACGTAACATAAATTTATTATGCAAAAATCATTCAGAACTTTTTTATTTTATTTTTAATAGAAAAAATAAATAAAACAATTAGGCTTGTTGGTAACTTAAACGTTTTTTCTAGACAAGTTTTGTATTACAACTAGAATATTTATTTCATAAGGGAATAATAATTACTGGGTCAGTGACATCTTAAATTTAAATTCTTCAACATAAATTCAAATTCTTTATTATCGATATTTATATTACATTAGAACATAAATATTTAAATTACTCAGGTTTTTAAATTTTGTAAAGCGCGGCTCCAATTATTTCCTGATTTAATTAAATAAATTTTTATATCATATCATTAAATTTATTTTATTTATTTATGTATTTTTAAAGATACATTGTAACATTAGTTATATATTTTATTTTATGTATCTAGGTTAATGGTCTTCAAAGGGTTTTTTTTAATATCTTTCGTTCTATTAATAGTACATAAAGAGAAAGAATCGTGGTGAGGTAAAATATTTAATATCAAATTTTCACATTTTATAACATCTTGAAGCCAAAATAATGTGTTATTTTTTATAAATCCTTTAAGTGTGATTTTTATTACAGTGCTCGCCAAGAAAAAGGTCCGTTGTGTTTGACGAGCTGTATTTCAAAAACGACGCCAGATACGAAGAATAAAGATTGACGTTAAAATAAGCTCTGTAAAAAAATATTTGAAACAAAAGTTGTAGGTTTTCCCTTGCCAGTGTAAATAATTAAAAAACATAGTATAGGCCCTACAGTTAGTCATGAGTTAACAGTGTAAAATTAAAAACATAACCTAATTTGCACTATGAGTAAATGACGGTAAATAAAAATCAACCACTGTTTGACTTAAAAATACGGAAAACCACTAATTAAAGCTAAATTAAATTATAGAAATAAGAGTTGTAAATAGAAAATGTAGGTTATTTTAATTTTCCACAGCTTTAGTTATAGGCCTATACAATTTTGCTCTGAAGTGCATACTAAAGCCATTATCTTAGAAAACCTATATTTTTACCGAATTCAATGAGTAAAATACAAAGAATCTGACTGACGCTAAGAAAAAGCTCTTTAAACATGTATTTGAAACAAAAGTTGTAGGTACTTCAGTTGTACACAACTTTTATACGATTTTTCCTGGAATGTATAATAAAGTTGTAATCTTAAAAAATCATCTGTTTACAAAGATAGCACAGCCTCCACAAATTTCAGAAGACATGCCGCTTACCTTATCATGTAAACCATAAAAATATAGTAATTAAGGCGATTTAAAACAATTTCGTAGAAGTAGTTTTTGGTAAAATAAAAGAATTGTGAACAATTTCACGAATAAACTACTATCTCCGGTTGACCGATTTCGATAAAAACAGTGTTCGATTCGTGTCTCCATAGCACCTAACTTAAATTCCAAGTTTTTAACTTCGTGCGATTTTCTGTTTGTACTTATTTTATTCTTATACACACACAGAGAAATCGCTAAAAACATGTTTTTTTGGGATTCAGATGGCCTGAAAACTAAGCTTTGTAAAAACATTGTTAAAATACAAGTTGTTGGGTTTTTAATTTCCTAAAATTTTTATTTTATAGAGTTTTGCCTAACAATGCATATAAAATGTATTAAAGTCACAATCGTGAAAAAACCTATTTGTTACCACGATAGCACAGCGTCCTCAAAAATTTTAAAAGAAATGCTCCTTACCCTATGATGCAGTATTTATAAAAAATGTAGTAGACGAGACGAAAATCGCTAAAAGGTGAAAAATCGCTCGAATAAACTACTACTTCCAGTTGTCCGATTTTGATGAAAATGTTTGAGTCAGGTCTCTTTAAATATCTTAAGTTCAATGTTTGAACTTCGAACGATTTTCCATGTTGATTTGTTTACACACACAAACCCAGCGACTGTGAACGGTAAAAAGATGTATTTTGGGCTCTGGGAACCTGAAAAATTGATTTCAAAAATACATATGAAAACATAATTTCTTTACCTACATTTCATAATATAATAAGCGGCAACTTAAGATGTTATGTCTTTTCTGTGCTACTATACGGTGTGGTGTCCTGGACCATGGGCAAAGCCATCACAAGGAGGAAACTGGAGGCATCTGAGATGTGGCTGTACAGACGAAGTTGAGGGTCCCGTGGACTGCTCTAATGCCAAATATAGAAGTTCTCAGAAGAATGAAGAAGAATGAATTTCCAACACCAAGTGTAGAAAACTCCAGTATTTTGGACATATCATGCACAATGACTCACGATATTCTTTACTACAACCCATTCTGTTAGGAAAAATCTGGTGTGAAAAACTCACACGACTTTCTCTTGCCAATGCAAATAATTAACAATATAACCTAATAGTAATAAAACATTAGAAATAAATAAATAACTAACCTCAAAAACATAACCTTATTTTAATCATGAGTGAATGACGCAAAATGAAAATCAACCTCAGTTAAGCTTAAAAATACGGAAAATCACTCTTTCACGCTAAACAAGGTCTTTAGAGAAAAATTCTCAAAATAAAAGTTGTAGATCTTTTAATTTCCTATAAATTTGATTATACCCTTATGTCGTAAAATGCAAACTAAGGCTGAAATCTTAAAAAACATTTTTTACAATTCGTGAAAAAACAGAAATTCCCTAATTACCGCTAAACTCAGCTTTAATTCGCTTAACTCAGCGTTAAACAAAAAAAAGTTTGAAATAAAAGTTGTAGGATTTTATATTTTCTACAACTTTCACTATATACATTTTTGCGCCTAAATTCATATCAAAGCCGCAATCTTAAAAATAAATTTTTTTTACTAAAAAACAGCCTTCCCAAAAATTTCAGCAAACATGGCGCCTATCCTAACTTGTAGAGCATAAAACGTTTAGTAAATGAGGCGATTTTTAAAAAAATTGTAGGAGCCATTTTTGAGAAAATCGCAAAAAAGTGAAAAATGACACGAATAAATTACTACTTTCGGTTGACCGATTTTGATGAAAATGTTTGTGTCGAGTTCGGTAGCAGTATCTAACTTAAGTTTCAAGTTTCAACTTCGCACGATGTTCCGTTCTTGAGATATTTTGTTCACACGCACACAGACACACACACACACACACAGACCAATCACTAAAAACATGTTTTTTGGGTTAAGGAGGTCTGATCAAGTGGAAACTCGATTTTGAAAAATCGACATGAAAACAATAAGACAGGCAAGAGAAAGAAAAACTATATAGAAAGCGTGAACCTTGCAGAAGAAGACTGTCGTGCGCTCGAAATCTGAGAACTTGGTTCGGGAAAAGCTCCGATAGGCTATTTTGCAATGTAACGAACAAGTGAGAATTTGCTGTGACGGTCGCCAACATTCGGAACGGATAGCCACCTGAAAAAGAAGAAGAAGGCGGAGGAAAAGGATGAGGAGGAGGAGGAGGAGGAGAAGTAGAAGGAGAAGAAAATATTGCATATCGGATAAGAGAAAGTATATAGTAAGCAATTGTACGTAAAAATATTAACTTGGGATGTCAGGTGGTCACCGTACAAATTAGCTCGCACCATCAGTGTTACTTGACAAATATAAACAAATTTTAAACGTATTGACAGACCTGAGCTAATTCGAATGCTAGCCTATTAAAATTAAATAAATCAAGGAATAAATTAGTTCGTAAAAGCGATAATAAAATCTGAGAGAAATTGATCTTAGTAAACTGAAGTTGAAGCAAATTAAATCTAAAAGGAAACTTGTTTTAATTTTCTTAAAATTTAATTTAAAAACACGAAATGCTCGAGTTGGAATTGCTTGAATTAAGTAAATTTGGTTTCTAATTAAATTTTATTGCACGATAATTTCTGATCTTCCTTGGTGGTTAATTTGATAAATAAACTTTAGTGTCGAAGAATTTTAATTGAATTTCACCTTTCGAATTAATGTTTGTTGTAAATTGAAATAAAATATAAATTGTCGGTTGAGCTACCGTAAACGTCTCATGGATCTTCCATAAATTAACATTGAAATTGTGTCCGTTATTTCCTTATGTACTGTTTACATTTTTTGCAATACATATAGTAAACCGTTGATAAACCGAACTAGTGAGTGATCAACTCGTTCGAATTATTGAATTGTTCAGATTTTTCGTTTTCTTGCCCTATTTCAATATAT
Source organism: Catonia carolina (assembly GCA_035578175.1). NCBI lineage: Eukaryota > Metazoa > Arthropoda > Insecta > Hemiptera > Achilidae > Catonia > Catonia carolina. Next base: position 12,797,606 of record JAQMRL010000007.1, on the reverse strand, counting down.
AGGGAATGGAAATAGCATATTGTTTTCATGTCGATTTTTCGAAATCGAGTTTTCACCAGATGTACACAAGTTCAGGGCCCCTGTAGTCTACTCAAAAACAATTTTAGCTACTGGTGTGTGTATGTGAAGAAAATATATCAAGAACGGAATATTGTACGAAGTTGATGCTTGACACTTAAGTTAAGTTCTATTACAGGACCTGACACAAACACTTTCATCAAAATCTGTCAACCGGTTGTACTAGTTTATTCATACAATTTTTCACATTTTTGCGATTTTTACTTTCTCTTGCATATATAAATATATAGGAAGGAAAGTATTGTTTTCATGTCGATTTTTCGAAATCGAGTTTTCACCGGATCTACACGTTTTCACAGAGCCTAGTTTAACGTGAAAAAGTGATTTTTCCGTATTTTTAAGCCAAACTGAGGTTGATTTTCATTTTGCATCATTCACTCATGATTTAAATAAGGTTATGTGTTTTGAGGTTAGTTTTTTGTTTATTTATAATGTTTTATTACTAATATTAGGTTATATTGGTCATTATTTGCATTGGAAAAAGAAAGTCGTGAGACTGTTTCACGCCAGATTTTGTTATGATGCATCAACAAAGGTTAAATTAATTTTAGTAGAATTAGTTCCTGGACAATGCGTAGACTTATTGCTAGCCTCATTGGGCTGTATTAGTTAATTGGTGAACCCTGTTTCATTACACATGATTTTATACCTTCTCTTGTCCTTTATGAATACATAGGAAAGGAGAGTATTGTTTTCATATCGATTTTGTTAATCGAGTTTTCTACAGAAATACTGTTTTCAGATCTCGTGAACCCCAAAAAAACATGTTTCTAGTGATTGATGCGTCAACAAAATATCTCAAGAACAGATTAGTGTACGTAGTTTAAAACTAGCAACTTAAGTTAGGTATCATAAGGGGTCCCAATACGGACAAGTAAATGAGGCGATTTTAACAAAAACCTTATGATGAGCCATTTTTTTTAAAATCTGGTATGAAACACACAACTTTCTCCTGCCAATGCAAATAATTAACAATATAACCTGACATTAGTAATAAAACATTAGAAACAAAAAACTAACCTCAATAAACATAATCTAATTTATATCATGAGTGAATGATACAAAATGAAAATCGACCTCAGTTTGTCTTAAAATACTTGAAGTCACTCTCACGCTAAACTAGGCTCTGTACAGAATAAAGCTTAAACAAAAGTTGTAAATCTTTTAATATTCTATAAATTTCGTTATATACTTTTGTCGTAAAATGCATTCTAAGGCTGAAATCTTTAAAAAAAATTCAATTATTACACGTTTTCGTGAAAAAAACAAAAAAATCGCTAATTACCGCTAAACTAAGCATTATACGAAAAAATGGTTGAAACAAAAGTTGTAGGATTTTAAATTCTCAACAACTTTTATTACATTCATTTTTGCGCTTAATGCATATTAAAGCCACAATCTTAAAAATGTTTTTACGAGAAAACAGCCTCCCTAAGAATTTCAGCAGACATAGCACCTACCCTATCTTATAGAGCAAAAAAATTTAGTAAATGAGGCGATTTAAAAAAAAATCGTAGTAGCAGTTTTTGAGAAAATCGCAAAAAAGTGAAAAATTACACGAATAAACTACTACTTTTGGTTAACCGATTTTGCTGAAAATGTTCGTATCGAATCCTCTAAGTGGTATCTGACTTAAGTTTCAAGTTTCAAGTTCGTACGATGTTCCGTTCTTGAGATATTCTGTTCACACACACATACACACACAGACCAATCGCTAAAAACTGGTTTTTTGGGTTCACGGGGTCTGAAAACGTGTAAATCTGGTGAAAACTCTATTTCGAAAAATTGACATGAAATCAATACTTTCTTTCCTATGTATTCATATAGGCAAGAGAAAGTAAAAATAACTATCAAACGAAGTACCGTTTGAATTTTTCCAACAATAAAAACGAGGATTACCTTACTTTATGTTTTGATGACGTAATTGAATCCTATCGATCTACTCTTTAGGCATTACTAAATGATATACCCGAAGAAGAAAATTGAATTTCAATATAAATTTAAAATAACTATCTACTAAATCACTAAAATAATTTGAAATCGGAAAAAATTATCCGGTAATTCAACTTCTACATACATCGGGTAATTTCAACAAGATATTACTATATATTGAAAATATAAACATATGTTTAACGTTTCAACATGTACATTACAGAAAGCTATCTATGATATTTGACCCAGGCATATCTCTACTCATCTCAATGTACAGGGTGTCAAAAAGTTAAGTTCATCAACTTTATCTTGAAAACGTTTTGTTTTTATCCGTTCAAGATAGAAAAATATAATATCGTTTTGTTACCTGTTTCAAAATCAATACTTAATAAAAATCTGGTTTAAAACACTCACACGACATTCTCTTTCAAATGTAAATAATGAAACATATAACCTATGTTTAATCATATGCTAAATGAAAATCAACCTCTTTTCAACTTTAAAATTTGGAAAATTCACACTAAACTTCTCTAGGACAAAATATTTGAAATAAAAGTCGTAGGTTTTTTAATTTTCTATAACTTTGATAAAAGACGGTTTTCGTTTTAAAATACATGTAGGCCTATATTAACGCCGTAATTTATAAATAAAAAATTTGGTGTGAAACACTCACAAGAATTTCTCTTGCTAATACAATAATGGACAATATAACCTATATTTAATCATTAGTAAACAATGTAAAATGAAAAACATAACCTAATATTAATTGTAAGTGAGTGATAAAAATTGAAATTCAACCTCTGTTCGATTTAAAAATACGGGAAATCACTAATATACGCTAAACTAAGCTCTATCGAACAAAATGCTTCAAAATAAAGTTGTGGTTTTTATACTTTCCAAAAATCCCGTATTTTACCAATTTTGATGAGCAAAATACAGAAAATAACTAATTGATCCTAAAATACGTGTTGTGGAAATAAAGTGTTTAAATAAAAAATATAAGTTTTACATTTTCTACAATATTCATTATAATACACACTTTTTTCCTAAAATATGTAAATTAAAGCCATAATCTTAAAAAATTACCTTGAGAGCTCAGCTCCCATGAATTTAAGTAGACATGGTGCTTACCGTATCTAGTAGAGGATAAAAATGTAATAAATAAAATGATTTTTAAGAAAATCGTAGGAGCTGTTTTTAAGAAAATTGGAAATAAGTGAAAAATTACACGAATAAACTACTACTTCGGGTTAACCAATTTTGGTGAAAATGTTCATAGACTGATCAAAAGTAACGAACCAATTGGAAGGTGTGATCCCAGGAATTAGTGGCTAGTTTTGATGCTGGAACAAGTCCTGGAACCTGACCCTTGAAGGGTTGAAGAAGAATATTGTAACACCTAAACCTAGGTTCGTTCGGGATCTGGGTATGATGAATAATGAACAGACTTACTTTATACTTATAACAGTTAATTAGTTTTTTTACAATTAATGATTACAAATAGCTTCAAGTACCTCGGGGAGATAATACAACTAAAGACCAGCGAAAAGGAAGCGAACGACAGCAGACGAGGAAAGACTTAGGAACCGGTCCAGTAACGACATTATGTATTAGAAACGGCCGGACATACACTTTCCATTTACAAATTCAGGTATTGACTGACTCACTTCAAGGGCGTTAACTGTTTTAATACCTGTAATCTGATAGTTAATATACACCCTTTAAACAATTACGAGATATTTCTATCAAAAGAACTATTACTCTCGAATCCTATAGAATTAAAATATATATTTCTACTATTTTCAACTTCTTAGAAATCCTATTCAAATTATCTCATTCATTGAAATCTACTATCCTTGTTCAACGCATTTCACCTCATAGGCCGGTCGCCCACAGGACGAGACGAGTCACCTTGCAACAAGTCATTTTTATCATTTTTATCATTTTTATCATTTTTATCATTCAGCAGTCGGAGACTGCTTGAAGCAAAATAGGGAAGATGTTTGTCTCGTCGTGAGCTAGCTCGTCATTTAGCTTTGCGCATACGTCGAAACATAGGTTGCCATTGGCAACCTATGTCAATCAGCCTATGTCAATCTCGCGTCAATCAGCTGTACGCATGCGCCGAAACACACGATTGCCATCCAGCTTCTAACAAGGACAGCATTCAAATTTAATATTATTTACATAGTTCTGCGAGTTGCTTAGTTAAAATTGTGTAGTTAATTAATATCATTGTTTGGTAAATTTTTTGAATCATAAATTCAAATTTTTCCCCCAAATTGCCATGCATGATAAAATATAAATTTGACTCAAGCTTTTTGGTTAAATAAATAAATAAATAAATAAATAGTCACGTAAAATTATATGTATTATATAATGACAATCAACAGTTTCATACTTAAATGAATTCTTAATCGTGTAATGTCCATATTCACAAACCAACTTAATATTGTCCATTAAACAGTTATAATATTACTTAACAAAAAATGACAAAAAAATAATTTTTATATAATATAGGCCTGTACAGGAAAATTAAAAAAAAATTATATAACAGAATAATTTTACACAATTTTTTTACACACGTTTGATTAAGTTTGAACATTATTTGGTATAAATTAAATTACTAAACCTACTAAATTAAATTTTTAAAAATAATGAAATTAGCAATATAAAATTGCAATAATTATACAAGTGTGAAACTCTAGCTGGGCGCACGACCTTGTGCCGCCGTACTGGTCGGGAGGTGGGGAAATCATACATTTCCGAAAACATGAGTCACACTACACTGTTCTTTTAAAAAACTGTCAACACAACTATGTGTAGAATAATGTTACAATATTTTATACACATACTGTATGTATAAATGCATTAGTGTAAGTGAATAAAAAGAAAACACATTTGTAACTACGCAATCAGAAAAACATCTTACCATCATAAAAACTACATTTTCATCTTGTTATTTTCTTTAAAAAATAAATACATAACTGTTTAAACTCGGCGATAATTAATTAATACTTAAAATGAACTTTGAACTTACTTATAAGTATAAAATTTACGTAGCTTTCATATTAATAAAGTTTCTAAACTTTTTTCCTTTTTTTACTTTGAAGTAAAGTTAGTGGTTTGCTATTTTATGACTTGTAAGACATTATAACTTTAGTTAACACGTAACTAAAATAAAAAACTATTAACGTTGAACTACTGTCCTCAAACTTGGATGTTAAGTTGCTTGTTTCATTAATATTATTTTATATGTGCGTTAAAACTGGTTCTAATGTTTATTTTTTTAAATACGTGTACAAGCTAAACATAAAATCTTTTTATAATTTTAAAAATTTATTACGTGAAAGATCTCTGCATATAAACAAATCTGGTGTAAAATACTCATAGCAATTTTTCTTACCAATGTAAATTATAAAAATAAAACCTAATTGTAACCATTTGTGGATGACAATGAATGAAAATCAACCTCTGTAGGACTTAAAATACGGAAAATAATGTTTTTTTTTTTTTGTTTAACGTCCGACTCTTCTGCAATTACTGCTAATTCAGACGGTGAAAGATCAAATAATTTTTGTAACGTATAAAAATAATTAATTGATACTAAACTACGTTATGCAGAAAAATATGCTTGAAAGAAGTAAAGTGTAGTAGTAAATAAGGCGATTTTTAAAAAAAATCGTTGGAGCCGATTTTGAGAAAATTGTAAAAACGTGAACAATTTTAATGAAATTGTTATGTCAAGTCTTCTCGTAGTACCGTAACTTAAGTTTCAAGTTTTAACTTCTTAAGATATTTTATTTTTACTTTCTCTTGCCTTATATGAATAAACTAGCATGCCCCGCGTGGCTTCGCACGCGAAACACGTGTAATTATTTTTTTTAAAATATGTAACAGAAATTGGGTAGTAGATAGATCTACTGTATACTCCACGTAGGCTACACACACTACATTTTTGATAAATTTCCCCGCGTATGTCTTTTGATAGTACAGATAGATACAGATAGATAGTACTAAACATTTATATACCGTATTCAACAGTAATACAAACAAGCACACACAAAAAACGATGTTTTGATCATTTACCCCGTGTACATCTCTCACGATCATCAAACCCCTTTATCCACTTCAACAGCAATATATAGTCACATGCACATACACACACATACATATTTATGAAAATCTTTATTAGGGCCCTTACGGTTATCATTTTGGAAAACTTTAAAATAAAATGTAGTAAATATAAGTACGAATATGCTATCAAAATTTCATGAAAATCCGTTCAGTAACTTTGGAAATTTGCCTGCACAAAAATCACTCTTTGTCTTTATAATATTAGTATAGATTAGACAGAAAAGTATTGTTTTCATGTCAATTTTTCGAAATTGAGTTTCTTTGGATGTACAATCCGTGACGTTCAACGGTGTCTCTCGTGCGGCCGAGCCTAGCTGCTTCTAGTCTAACTAAAAACATCGTCCGCGTTGGTGTATATGCACTCACAACGTAAATTGAAAATTACATTTCATAAAAGATAGATATAGGTTTTATGTGAAACTACCATTTAAAATTTCAGTTTTTAAAAATGTTCAGCTAAATGGATAATTTACACGTTTATTTAATTAATGTAATATGTACGATGTTTTTGTAGAAAAATACGATAATGACCAGGCACTGCATCCATCGCGGTTTTCTCAAGGTCACTGCTACCACTAAAACTCAAGAACTGTAACTTACACATTTTCAGGCCTCCTGAACCCACAAAACTTGGTTTTTAGAAATTTGTGTACACACACACAAACCGCTAAAACGCGTGCGTATACACACTTGTGTCTGTGCACGCTCCCGTGTATGTGATCAAAATATCTCAAGTCAAGAACGAAGTATTATAATTTTTATATAACTTGTAATAATTATAATTTAATATAAACTCTAATAGTATACTTAACATGACCAATAATAATATATTTAATATAACCTCTAATATATTCCCATAACAGGCAAGTGGAGTGTTAAATTAATTGCACTCGATCTGCAAGTTCCAGGGCTACAAAAAGAAAAGTTCTGTTTCTTAACGCATCATCAGCCAATTAAATGACTGAATCATTTAAGAGCAAAAAAGGTAGAGGTGTAAAAACACTAGTCAGAGTTATCTTCCCTGTAAGTAATGAATTTCATTATACAGCCAGACCCTGTGGTGAATGAAGTGAAGGTGTCATTCTCAGGGTGGAAAGTACGTGTTTTTTGGAGGACTTGGCATGCTGATAAGCATACTCTTTCAACTCAGTGAGGAAGGCAAGGTAAACCACCTCACTTCTAGTTTTACTTAGTAAAACCTCTTGAGGTTCAAACCAGCCTTTCGGCTGTTTACCTAAACAATAACAACCTCTAATAATTTTTTTAAACCTCTGACGCGAATAATAGAGCAGGTGCGAAGCACCGACGGAATTAAGAGTAAACTTGTCTATTGATGGTTGGTAAATAAACTAACAAAATGGTTTGGAATTTCAGAAAGGAATTCAAAACAATAGATATTTTTATCCGTTGAAATCTTGTTAAGAACATTGATATTTAAAAACTACTCAACGACTGTAAAGCATGTAGTTTTTTTAATTATACTCAACAGCACATGAAAGAGATTTCTAGAAATGTTATACGATTTAATGTACTGTTCTTTGTAAACTAATATGACGTCATAGTCTTCAAAAATAGAATAGAGACGTCATCTAATGTAAATTAACAAATGTTTGAATTAGTAAAACTAACACGAATATACATCCAACTTTTATGATTTAAATTTCCTCGAATTTTAAATTTTATAAATTGTTAAATAATATTCTGTAAATTTGGTTTCAACTTCATGATCACGAATTCTTGAAGCCAAAAAAATAGTTTTCAAAAAAGTGTCCATCTGCATGTTTGTTTTCTTATTATTTATTTTGTTCTAAACCAAAAACTACCTGTCCGATTGAACTGAAATTTGTAAAATAAGGAGTCCTCAAATCTCAATTTGTGTACCCCTGTAAAATTAAGTTCATTTCACTTCAGTAAAAAAAAATCGGGTTTTCTCTAAAACTACTTTACCAAAATTTTGATTAAACGTCCCTCATTTACAAGGGATGTTCAAAAACCCCCTTTTTGTTTCTTAAATATTTATTTGAAATGAAATGTAAACATCTGATATGAAACATTCACAGTACTTTCTGCTATCAATTTAAATAATTAAAAACATAACCTAGGAATTAATCATGAATTATCATGAATGTAATATGAAATGAAATCTAATTTTAAACATGAATAAATGTTATATTAAAATCAACCCCTGTTCGGCTTTAAATAAAGAAAGTCACTAATTTAGGCTAAACTAAGCTCTGTAGAAAAAAATGCTGTGTATAAGGATTGTAGGTTTTTTAATTTTCTATAACTTTAGTTATGTACAATTTTGTCGTCAAATGTTATAAAGGCGCAGTTTTAAAAAAATGCCATTTTTACTATTTAAATAAGTTAAATATAGGAAATTGGCGCTAAAACAAGCGTTGCAGGAAAAAATTTTTAAAGTAAAATTTGTAGGTTTTTAATTTTTTATAACTTTAGTAATGTACAATTTATGCCCGTGACTGGCAAGTGGAGGGTTAAATTATTTGCACTAGATCTGCTAGTTTCAGGGCTACAAAAAATAGTTCTGTTTCTTATCACATGGTCAGCCAGTTGTATGACTGAAGCATTTAAGAACAGAAGAAGTAGAAGTGTAAAAGACACTAGCCAGAGTTATCTTCTCTGAGAGTAATGAATTTCATTATACAGCCAGACCCTGTGGTGAATGAAGTGAAGGCGTCATTTGCAGGATGGTAAGTAGATGCTTTTCAGAGGGCCAGGCATACTGATAAGCATACTTTTCCACTTAGTAAGGAAGGCCATAGTAAACCACCTCACTCCTTGTTTTACTTAGTATAACCTCTAGAAGTTCAAACCAGCCTTTCGGCTGATGACCTAAACAACAACAACAATATGAAATTTTTCCCTGAAATTTTGTTTAAGGCCGAAATCTTCAAAACAATAAATTTTTACCTCGAGAGCTCAGCCCCACAAGATTCAGCTGACATGCCGCCTACCATATCTTGGAGAGCACAAAAATGTAGCAAATTAGGCGATTTCAATCAAAATCGTAAGAGCTGTTAATGAGAAAATTGTCAAAAAGTGAAAAATTGTTAATGCGGACTATTATACTCTCGTGGTAAAAATATAGTTTTTAAGATTGCTGTCTTAGTTTGCATTTCACAACATAAGTTTATACAATCAACTACAGAAAATTCAGAAACGTACACCTTCTAATTCAAGAAATTTTTTCTACAGAGCCTAGTTCAGAGTCAAATTAGTGATTTTCCGTATTTCCGTGATAGTCCTACAGAGGTCGATTATATTAGAATTCCATCATGTACTCATATTTACATTGACATGGAAAAGTCATTTGAATGTTTCATACCAAATTTTTTTTGGAATATTATAACTATTATTTAATTTGTCTTTAGTTTTATGTAATTACAACCTATTTCTTTCTTTTGCAGGTAAGTGTGGATGTATTTTTGGATACTACAAGTTTCTTTTTTGGTTGTCTTCGCTGTTTCTAGTTATTGTAAGTAATTAATTATATTTTCTTATAACCATTACAATATAAAAGTTAGACTAGATATCATTATTTAAACTGTACATTTTTTTATTACATTTTGTATCGATTTTCTATTATTTCTGAGGTATTCAGATTTTTTATTTTTCGAATCGCTTTTTGTTTCAGTTAGTCTTGATAAATAAGGTAGTATATTATACTTCCGATAATCCGGCACGTCCGGGACTTTTCAGGTACCTGCTCATCGGTCGGTACCGTGGGTGATCAGTGAATAGTAGTTCAGACAACGAATACAGGTGCAACATGATGTTAGAATGCAAATACAGTACTGTATCTTTTATCAGGAACAAAAGGATAAACGTTTCGACTCAAAAATCTCTGTACAGTATAGAACAAAACTAATACTGTACAATACAGCAATACACCGACATGAACTACAGAAGGCCTACAGTTAACTTTTAATTCAAATACAGTACAGTATGTTAGAGTTTAGTGAAGTCCTACTGTAGTTTGTAAATTTACGTCTCATTTAAAAAATCTAGTGAGCCTACTGGATTGCCAAATCACAACAAACAAGCACGTGTCCGCCCGTGGTACAGTAACGTAAAAAAAAATATTATGTGCATATGCATGATTGTGCCGGTCCATCGGACGCTCCAGACTATTGGATGCCGGATTATTGGAAGTCTACTGTATTTGAAAATATAACAGATCGACAAAAAGTAAAGTTAAATTCGTTCTGATTATAAGAATAAGTTAGAAACCCTAATTATTCAAAAAAATGTCGGCTTAATTGTACCTTGGACGTTAATCGAGTTTGAATATACTAATCCTAACGTAGAACCTGTCATCGAAATTGATATATTCGGCTGATATAGCATTTACTTAATAACATATTCGGTTATATAAATCGTGCCAGGTGATAACCTACCGGTTTTGCTTCTATTAGTCAGTGATTTAAATTATATGTTCATATTAAATTCACAGCAAATGCGCCTGCGCACAGCGCTGACACATTTGTTTTCTTCTTCTTCTCCTTCTCGTTCTTCTTTTTCGTTCTCCCTCTCCTTCTCCTTTACGGATTAGTTACATTGCCTGTTCCAGTTTCTATCCATTTTCTTCGTGGTCAATTCCCTGAATTGTTAAATCCTCTGCCTCATATTTTCCGTTCTGCCCAAATCATCCCAGATTGTCTCACTCTTGATGCGATCCCTAAGCGTTGCTCTTCTCACCGATCTCAAAAAACGCATCTCAGCTGCTTTCAACTTCCTACCCTCAGATTTCCTTAGGACCCATTTTTCACCATACCGACGATTTCTTTTTAAAATCCCCTCATTTACTTTATTTTTTTGGTTCTGCAAGATAGGATAAGCGCCATGTCTGCTGAGATTCTTGGCGCCTGTGCTTTCGTAGGAAAAGGGGTTTTTTAAGATTGCGGCCTTAATATCTATTCTAAGGCAAAAATATACATAACCAAAGTTTAGAACATTTAAAAACCTACAACGTTGAAGAATTGTTTGTTAACAACGCTTACTTAAGTGTCAATTTGTGATTTCTGTATTTTTCTCATCAAAATCGGTAAAAACGGAATGTTTTAATACTGCAGCCTTAGTTTGCATTTTACGACAAATATAATTATATCTGTGCCCTAGAGAAAAAGGGTGTTAACTCCAATTTTGGCAAAATTAAGTTTGAAAATCAGCAAGAAATACTCTATCTAATGGTTTGCTTACTTCCATTTTTTAAAAGTTGCAGTAAGCACACTTACTCCACTTTTGTATGATGCGGAAGATTTTTAAAGTCACTACTATTTTTAACACTAATTGAATGTATATTCGTTATTGACAATAAGTAATTTTATTTTGAACTATTTTGTTTTTCTTGTCTTACTGATAGGCCTCAGAATTTGCTTGAATTATGTAATTTTATAAACATTGTTGTGAATAAAATGCTATTTATTTTTCAGAATAAAGTTAGCACAATATGTTTTGTCTAAGTTTTGTTTTCGTTTGATTAACTCAAGTTCCGTGGTTGGTCAGAGAGGTGTAGAAGTTAAGAAAGTTGTTTAGACATTTAAAAATCTGTATCAGAAGCTATTTTTGGTAAAAATTTAAAAGAAAATTCTAACACCTTCAGAAATTAAAAAAAAAAAATACTTCATGTTTTTGGTTCTTCTGAAAGATTACAAAATTGGAGTTAACTACTTTACTTCTTAGGTACATATTTATATAATCCAAGTTATAAAAAATATAAATAAATATACAATGTTTACTGCAATCATTTTTTCTACAGAGTCTAGTTTAGCGTCAATTAGTGATTTTTAGTATTTTTAAGTCGAACAGAGGTTGATTTTCATTTTGTGTCATTCATTCATGATTAAAATTAGGTTATATTTTTCATTTTACATTGTTTAGGCCTACTACTGATTAAACATTAGGTAATTTGGTTTATTATTAACATTGGCAAGATAAAGTCGTGAAAATGTTTCACATCAGTTTTTTAAGGTTAGGATTTAATGTCGGTGTACGATCAGATTTTAGCACGGTAAATCAAAGAGCTACTGCATGTTATCGTATGAAAAAGAGGAACATCGTGGAAAAAGTAATTTGTCAGGGAAAATTGATGAAATTAATTATAATTAATAATCTGTCATGATTTTAATAAAATTTTATTCGAAATAAACGAATATAAAAAAATAATAATATCGTATTAATTGGAAGAAAATAAATAAAAAATAATATAGGACGATACATGGATCCCTGCGGTACCCCATCTCATTATCTTCATTAAAAGAAATTATTTTAAATCATGTCAAAACTATATTAACATCTATATACGGATATTAAACGCAATTTAGAAGAAACGTGAACTGTGCGAAGCAAAACTGCTTCAACTTCATAACACTAACAGCAAATCAATTTAACCTACAAAACAGCAAAATATTACCGCCTAGATAAAATTTTTCAAAGATCTTATTAGCTTCACAAGAATATACACAACTTAACTAAATTAATATTTAATAATAATAAAATCCAAAGATGAAAGAAAATAAGGCGTGTTATTTTTTAAAATGTTTTTAACAACTAACTAGATTTTTAAATCAAGTGGCGATTCCGTGATCTCATCTAAAACACGTAAACGCAATATTGTAACGGGTTTAATACACGTATTCAAGTTCCGTTTCATCTTCTTTACAAGAATATCTTTTAATAATTTCTTATTTTAATTTTTAAATTTTTACTTTCCTGTGAATTTATTTAATCGCTTAAAATAAATTTTCGCTCGTGTTACATCTACTCCTTTATTAAAGATCTCTCTCTTTCTTTCATCTGTTCGTTCATAGTGGTAATGATAATGTTATTTATTTATTTATTTATTTAAGAAGAAGTACATGATTTACATTCTATCAGACCAAAGTCTGTCGACAGAAACAATAAAACAAAAATTTTTAATTAAATATTAAGAAAAATCTTACAAATAAAATATACAAACAAAACAGAAATTGTTAAGTAAAAAAAATGTCGGCATAATTTAAAAAAAAGTAATAATAATAAAAAATAATATGTAATAATAAAATTAATAGATTATTTTTTTCAACAGAACGACTATCAACCTATGGTGTACATAATAAATAAAGATTTTCCTCCCAATGGATCAATAATAATTTTTTTTCTTATTTTCATAGTCAAAACTCTTGAATATATATAACACAAAAAAAATCTGGTGTGAAACACTCACACTACTTCCACTTGCCAATGTAAATAAGGAACGATATAATCTGTTTATTCACGAGTAAACAATGTAGGCCTAATATGAAAAACCATTACTTACTTTTAATTATGAGTGGATGATGCAAAATGAAAATCAACCTCTGTTTGACTTAAAAATACGGAAAACTATTACTGACGCTAAACCGGGCCTTCCTCACCGACTACAAAAGTATCCTATGCTTATCAGCATGCCGGACCCTCTGAAAAACATCTACTTTCCATCCTGCAAATGACACCTTCACTTCATTCACCACAGGGTCTGGCTGTAAAATGAAATTCATTACTTTCAGAGGAGATAACTCTGACTAGTGTCTTTTACACCTCTACCTCTTCTGTTCTTAAATAGTTTAGTCATATAATTGGCTGACCATGTGATAAGAAACAGAACTGTATTTTGTAGCCCTGGAATTAACAGATCAAGTTCAAATAATTAATACAGTTTGAAAATAAAATTTAAACAAAAGTTGTCGGGTTTTTATTTACTACACTTAAGTCGTAACATTTATACTAAAGCCGAAATTTTGAAAAATCCTGTTTTTTATGGATTTTAATAAGAAAAATACAGAAAATCACTTAATTGAACGGGGTCTATTGTAATTGTCTTCTTCCTTCTTAGGTCCTAGGATGTTCCGTACTATTCTCCTTTCTATGTTCATTATTTTATTAAGACCATTTTGAAACATAATCTTAAGTGTTTGTGCTTCCATACTTCCGATCTTACCACTGTCTCATAGTGTCTGAATTTTGATTCCGATGATAAGGCTTTTTGTTATATATAGGTTTCTGGTACTCATAAATTTTTTTTCATTTCAGTTCTCATTGTCTTCTCGTTATTGTTTATACTGATCCATTATTCCAAATATTTAAACACCCTAACCTTTTAAATTTATTTTGATGAATAGATACGTGCTCCGGCAGTTTTTTCCGGTTTTTTATGAACTTTGTCTTGGGAAATTATATTTGTAGACCTATTTTTCAACTTGAGCTATTTATTTTTCCAACTGAATTAAAGTATTTTCCGGGTTATCGGTAATCAGTCTACACAGATATAATCTTTTCTTTCACCTGTCCTTATTCCCTAAGTGTCCGTTTTTCTCCACTTTTTCCTGATTATCATTTCTTAAGCGCAGTTGGAAAGCAGCGGTGATAGATCACTTTACCTTATCTTACTCCTGTATTAATTTCAAATTTTCTGGAGGATTCCCCTATGATTCTTATTCTTGAATAACTGTTGTTAAAGCTATCACTGATTATGTTGGTGGTTTTCAACTTCGTACGTTGGAAAATTTAAATTTACTCTTTTATAAAGCAATACTTACCGCGGACGTACACAACACCAAGGTACATTTTTACGTTTTTACAAGAGAGAAAATTGAAGATTTTCATGTTTATTTTTTTAATTTTATAAACACACGAGTGTTATTTTGAAAAAACCTGTTATGGATAATAATTAACTTAGTAATTAGTTATATAATAATTAACTTAGTAACTTTAATACATACATCTGTATGTATTAGATGTAACTTAGATGTATGTATTATGTAATACATAATTATTGTGTAGTACTAAAAATAATTTTGTTTTTACCGGAAACAGACGGACTTAGTGTTTTGTACCCCTAGGACAAAAATATCACTATACACGTACAGAACATTAATTAAGTAAAAACTCACTGAACTGATTCACTATACGCATCGAAATGAGATGTGTTTAAATATGTTTGTGGAATGGCGGTATATTGTAGACAATACGTATAATAAAGTATTATGTTAACGAATTACGTCAACTTATAGGCCTACATAGGTACAAATCACTGTGTGCATTTGTTGTTGTTTAGGTCATCAGCCAAAAAGCTGGTTTGAACCTGTAGAGGTTTTACTAAGTAAAACGAGGAGTGAGGTGGTTTACCATTGCCTTCCTCACTGAGTGGAAAAGTATGCTTATCAGCATTCCGGGCCCTCTGAAAAGCATATATTTTTCACTCTGCAAATTACACCTTTACTTCATTCACCACAGTGTCTGTCTGTATAACGAAATTCATTACTTTCAGAGGAGATAACTCTGATTATTGTCTTTTACACCTCTACCTCTTCTGTTCTTAAATGGTCCAGTCATTTAATTGGCTGACCATGTGATAAGAAACAGAACTATTTATTTTAGCCCTGCAACGAACAGATTGAGTGTAAATAATTTGACACTCCACCTGTCTGTTATGGGCACTATGTGCATTTAGTGTTGTGTAAATACATATAACTACAGGTACACAACACTATGTGCACTCAGCGATTTAAAAAGAGGTTCAAAACACTGTGTTTAAACATGTTTGTGGAATGACAGTATATTGTACACAATATAGAATGTATTCTGTAAAAGAATTACGTCAGCTTATACAGAGGTGCAAACTACTGTGTGCACTTAGTGTTGCGTAAACATATGTAGCTAGAGGTACACAACACTATGTGCACTCAGCGCTTTAAAAAAATGTTTAGCTGGGGGTTCAAAACATTAAGTTTGGTGTTGTTTACTTCAGCTTGGTTAGGGTTCATATTTTCGTTTGTATTAGGAAAAAGGCATAGTTTTGTATACCACTAAAAAATTAAGAAATATTATAAAAAAATTTTGAGAAAATTGAACCTATAGTGTTCTATACGTACGGGGTACTGAAAAATAATATTTTAAATACCTCATCAGATTAATAACCGTTCGTTTGTACTTAGCCTTCATTATAGAATATTGCATTTTATATTATTTTTGTGTAATGAACTTTTAATAATAACCTTACAACGCCCAATCATTCTGTCTTTCTCTAATTCCCTTTTTAACATCATCCATTGAAAATAGTACTTCCTCCATTTTTAACGATTATTTCCACTCATTTTGTTGTTATTATTATACTTCAGTTAATAAAGCAAATATATATACTGAGTGTTATAGTTTCTATGTCAAATAAAATAACAATTTTATTAAGAGAACTCGTTTCAAATATCTTAATTTGCCTTCATACTTACGGCGTTGCTTTCTTTATACTTAACAATCATTTCAAGATAATTATGTTACCTAGAGCGTATACATTATTACTTCCTTGCGATCTGTCTTTAGGATATAGGTAAATTAAAAAAATCTAGTGTGAGACACTCACAAAACTTTTTCGTGCCATTATAAATTAAAAGTGTTACCTAGGCTATGTTTAATCATGAATAAACAATATAATTGTTTATTTAATTAGATTTATTAGACTTTTAGATTGTTTTTAATTTTTTTTTTTAGAAATTGTATATTATTTTTAATTCATTGGTTTAAAGCTCTAGCTTATATTTTTAATCTATATTTTAATGTCTACTAAATAAAAATCAAATAAAAACAACCCAGAACACCACCTACCCTAGAACATAGCTTTTAGCCATAATCCGGTAAATCAAATTCATCCATCTCGTACTTTGTGAATTATTATAAATCATCATTACTAATTAGCACACCTTGTAACTCCCAAGTGGTAAATTTTACACAGGTCTGAACGAACGTTGCCATTTTCTAACTACTGCTTTTGTAGCAGGAAAAAATTGAGGAGTTAACCTTTTTAATATTAGAGTTACGAGTGTTTCACATGGTTTTTTTTGGTGATACGAGTTATTAAACTTCAAAAACTTTTACTGAGTACCTAGACCTATTTGTTGATAATTTACGTGGGCTAAACAAAAATTTATTTGTATTTGGCAAACTAAACTAAAAAAAAAAAATTAGTAATATAATCCAGAAAGTATATTAGATAAGTTACTATTAATTTAACTGGAAAATTAATAGATAAATTTTTTACTTTGGTCTAAAAGTTCTATCTAACCTCATAAGTGCTTGTTAAAACACAACCTACTAAGCGACAAAGCTAGTAACTCCACGTATACTAGAAAACAAGTTTAAGACGTTAATTATAAAAATATTATATTGAATAAGATGTATTATAGCTAATATTTAGTGCTTATTTAATTCTAATGTCGGTATTACACGAAGAACAGAACAACGAAACAAACAAAAAACTACATACAAAACAAAACAACAGTCAGAACTATCTGTCACCACATGGCAATGTTAGAAAAATAGCACAGCTGGGAGTTACTAGGTTTGCAAATACATTAAAGCCAGTACTTGAGTTTCTTTTTTTTGGTTTAACGTCCGACTGTTCTGCAATTACTGCTAATGCAGACGGTGAAGGGTGAAATGATTTTTGTAACATATGAAAATATGCCGTGCCTGAGTGGGATTTGAACCTCTCCCATCATAGCGCATCGATAATATTCCCTTACTGCCGTTCCAGGTGTTAATCATCGCTCCGACTGTCACGAAGAGGCAGTTAGAGGGGAATATCTTCCCCAGTCTTCGGTTGGTGCATGCAAATAGACAATTTTTTATTATGAGACTTTCATACAACTATGTCTAGAGTTACTAATATAATTATTGTGACAATATTCACTTACGATCACACATAGACACCCCGATAAAATTATGCTCGTTTGTACCTATCCTTAGTACTGTTAAAAAAATTCTTATTTATGACCAGGTAACGTGCTGTAAACTCTTTTTTTCTCTGTCTAACACTCTCCTTCTAACAATTAGAGTATATATTTTTCTTTGTCTAATACTAATACTATATTAATATAGGTCATTTGTTCTAGCTAGAAGCTTTCCCTCCAACGCTCTGTGTCGCTGAGCTGTTCTGTTTAGTGGTGGGGGAAGCACCTCGTAGTTGTAACAGTAGTATACAGTTAGAAAAAGAGGGAATTATCATTAAGTGAGAAGGAGACAACACTTGCCCCGTTGAAACTATCCCTACTCTACCTACTCACCCTCCCCTTACAAGCTTCTTCCTAAAACAAATGTACTATACTTCGTTCGAATAAAAGCTTTGTAATAAACGTAATAGACTACGTGATCCAAAGTAGGTATTGCATTTACATTAGGGTATTTAAAAAATAAATCATTTCAGAATCTCCCAGCCTCTTTTGAGATCATTAAATTAAATAACACATCAAAGTTAATTTGACATGTTCATTCTCTAATTACATTATTAATAGTTTTATTCTTGTTAATTTAATAGATACGCTTAAGCTCCGCTCCGCATTCATAAAATATAATAGTTTATTTGATGTTTTCTAACAAGAATTCTGTCGGAATGGACTTCTTGGTAACATCATTCACTATCTCAACTTCCCACATTTTTAAACCGAATCTTTATCTACTCTAAAATTTTTCTGTTCAATAGACCTTTATTTTATTGAATTAACTATTTTTACTTTCTCTTGCCGTGTATGAATATATAGGCATGGAAAGTATTGCTTTCATGTTGATTTTTCAAAATCGATTTTTTACCAGATATACACGTTTTTAGGCCCCTTGAACCCAAAGAATACGTGTTTATAGTGCTCACCACGAAAGAAGTCACGAATGAGGTTTAAAAATTTTTTGTGATATACTGACACGACTGTATCTTCCTAATATAAATAATAAAACATATAACCTATGTTTAATCATTAGTAAACAATGTAAAATAAAACAAATCATATACTAATTTGAATCAAGAGTGAATGACGCAAAATGAAAATCAACCTGTGTTTGAATTTGGAGTGAGCAGTAATAATAAAAAATTAAAATTTAAAAAGAAAATTACAAATATTTAGCCCAATTAAGAAAAATAAATTTAACAATTTTGAAATTTGACAAATTTTATTGATTTCAACTTTAAACTGTATATTGATGACACATTTTTACACTCTTAACTAAATTACTATAAACAAAATTTTATTTTATAAATTTTTTGAAACGTTTTCTTGAAATAAAAAAAATATGAACTTATGGTTTGTTTTCTGAGCTCAATTATATTAGAAATGAATATTTTTACTTTAATAATCTTCTTTATAGTCCGCCACACGACTGCGTTCGTACCTCTCCATCCAAGAAATGGGGCCCAGAGTCATTGTTGCATCTTCTTTTATAGTTTTTAATTTATTTGTAAACCTTATTTGTAAACTTTGTTATTACATCATATATTTTATAAATTCTGTATTATTTGCATGCTGTTCTTATTTAGCTTTAATCTACTTTTAATTATTTATAAATATTTATTCGGAATTGTACCTTCTTTAATTTTGTGATCCCTTATTTGATTCAACTTGAATATTTACGGACTCTAATAAAATTATGTGAATTAAGATTTTCTTTTTAACTTTTTGTTTAATATTATTTATCTTAATTAGAAATGTTATTAAATTATTTGGAAAAATATTTTAAATTGTTCATTTTGATGTACTATAATTTTATAATTTATTAAAATTTTCAACAATGCAAATAATTTATTTAGTCTTCACGTCAATGATCCGCTGGAACATAGAACGCTATTCTACAAGTTAGAAATACGGGAAATTACTGACTGACAATAAACTAGGCTCAGTAGAAAAAAATACTTGTAAGAAAAGTTGTAGATATTTTAATTTCCTATAATTTTATTATTACCCTTTTGTTTTAAAACGTGTACTAAAGCAGAAATATTAACACTTTGACTGCTACGTGACCCAAATATGTGTCACACTTGTCTTTAAAAATGGGCCACGTGCATTAAAAATGAGTCATGAGTGATTTTTAAGCCGTGTTTTGTGGTTTCAAAAGCCACAGCTTCAGAAAGTGACATTATACACTTAAGACTGTTTAAATAGTTGGTATTTTTCAAATAATAGGATATTTCGTATACAGGTAGTTCTCCTTGTTGTCCTGTACTAGAATGTTGCTATTATTTTTCATTTTATTATTTCTTTTGCTTATTTTGGTTGAAAGAAATAGTCTAGAATACTAGTTTAGAAACTAAACCCAATTATGTTTATTACATTTTTTATTGTGACGCAAAAATGGGTCATATGGCTCTGAAATGTAAAATCATTTCAGCAGGCCATGTGACCCAAAAACGTGTCACAACTTATTTTACAAAAAAAATCTGTTATTATTTTAATTAATAAATGAAGTAAAATAAGAAGAAAAAGGAATAAAATGTGAAAAATAAAAAAATGTACGATGGCCCTGCTGTAAGTGTCACAAAATTTAGTGCGGCAGTCAACGTGTTAAAAAATCCTATGTTTTTACCGATTTTGATGAGAAAAATAAAGAAAATCGACAATTGACGCTAAACTAAGCGCTGTAGATAAAACGTTTAAATTAAGGTTGTAGATTTATTAAATGTTTACAACTTTGATTATACACTTTTGCCCAAAAATTCATATTAAGACCGCCATCTTAAAAAGAATACCACGAAAGCAGAGGCCCTCCCAAAAATTTCATCAAACATGGCGCTTAATCTATCTTGTAGAACATAAAAAATTTTTAGTAAATGAGATTTTAAAAAGCAATCGTAGTAGCCGTTTGTAAAATTCCCACGAATAAACAACTTTTTCCGATTGACCGATTTTGATGGAAATGTTCAGGTTGATCCTCTGGTAATAACTAACTTAAATTCCAAGTTTCAACTTACTACGGTATTCCGTTCTTGAAATATTCGATTCACGCACGCGCGCGCGCGCGCGCACACACACACACACACACACACACACAAACACACCAATCGCTAAAACCATGTTTCACACGTTTAGGGGGCCGGAAAACGTGTATTTCTGGTGTTAATTCGATTTGGGAAAATGATGTGAGAGTATAACTTTCCTTCCGTATACGAGTATTTTTATATAGGGCGAAAAAAAGTAAAAAATTCGCTCTAGCTTATAGATTATCAGGCCTATTTTGATGAAACCGGATACAAAAACAATGATATTGTGAACTAAATATGCAATAATAATTCAAAAATAAAGTCCACTAGAGTTTCTGTGTAGACAATATTTAGATAATAGTTTTTTATTATTTTTTTTTAAAACGGAAGTTCGCTTTGATGCCAAACTTGGCAACAGTCTGAGACACGAGATATCTTTACATAACGCTGTAACTGGATGTTAGTTGTGGTTGGGCTTTTTATTTGTTAAAACATTACGACATAAAGTTTAGTCTTTGATATTAATTTTCTAATACTGTTTATGTGTGTGTGTGTGTGTGTGTGTGTGTGAGTGTGTGTTTGTGCGTGCGCGTTAGGTTATTAGATTTGAAACGATAGCAATGGGAAGGTGTTTTTAAAAAACGGATTAATTTTGGCTTCAAGCCAAATTTTTATTTTTCTCTGTCTACTGTATAAAATAACAAAGTTTACCGATAGGGGACAATATTAAACATTTAGGTATCAAATGACCCCCTGAAGCCAAAATTTGTTCACGGGAAATAATAATTTTATTTATTTGTTATTTTTTTCTGTTTCGATTTTAAAAAAATAACGGCTTCTACGATTTAAAAAATGAGTAAGTGATAAATGAGTTTATCACCAATTCACTGAGGTGCAATTCACTGAGGTGAATTGCATATTAAATTTCTGTATTCACAGATAATTACATGAAAAAAATTTATTGTGAAACAATCACTCGATTTTCTCTTCCCAACGTAAATAATGAACAATATAACTTACGTTTAATCTTGAGTGAATGACGCTAAATGAAAACCAACCAAACTAGAACTAAAAATTTCAAAAATTCACTAATTGGCGCTAAACTAAGCATTATAGAGAAACTTTTTGAAATAATGCGTAATAAAAATTCGAGTCTAATGAGTAATTTTATTTTATAATTTCCTACAACTTTAATTATATACGCTTTTGCTCTAAAATGCATATTAAGGCTGCATTCTTTAAAAAAGCTATTTTTGCTACAAGAACACAGCCCCCAATAATTTCAGCAGACACAACGCTGGACTTATCTTGTTGATCATAAAAAAATATAGTAGGCTACATGAGGTGATATAAAAACAATTCGTAGAAGCCATTATTGAAAAACTCGCAAAAAGTGAAAAAACCACACGAATTAACTATTACTTCCGGTTGACTGATTTAGATGAAAATGTTCACTTCGGGTCCCCTAACTTAAGTTTCAAGTTTCCAATTCCTACGCTATTTCTTTCTTCAGTTGTTTGTATATAAAGACGGACAGACAAATACACACACACACACGCCGCTCTCTCTCTCTCTCGCGCGCACACACACACACACACCACATACGCACGCACGCACGCACACGCGCACGTACTCACACACACACACACACGCGCACACACACACACACACACACACACACGCACACACGAACACCATTTGCTATGAACATTTTTTGGGTTCAGGGGCGTAAAAATAAAATAAAAAAACTGAAATGAAAACAATTCTTTCCTTCTCTTTATATCCATGTAGGGCAAGAGAAAGTAAAACATAAAAAATAAATTTTAAAATGTTAAAAGAATGAAAAATCACTGATTGAAAACTATGCACTGTAGCCAAAAATAAAAACAAACAAATTACCGCTTGAAATAAAAGGTGTAGTCTACGTGTTTTAATTTTCAATAACTTTAAGTATGAACGCTTTCACCCTAAAATTAATATTAAGGACGCAATCCTAAGAAAAAAATCAAAATTTTTTACCGCAAGAATACAAATTCTTCAAGATTTTCTTAGACATGCCGCTTGCCTGGACCAAAGTACTTAAACGTAGTTAATGAGAACATTTTCAATGAAAATCGTAAAAAACGTTTTTTTTTGTAAATCATAAAGTAAAAATTACAGAAATAGGTAAAATTATTATTACTGGTGGATCAATTATGATGAATATGTTCGTGTGGTGTCCCCTAACTTAAGTTCGAACTTTTTACTTTGTATGATTTATCTTTTTGATTTATTCCGTTCACTGACTTACTGATACACACACAGACCAATTGGTAAAAACTTATTTTGCTCAGAGGACCTAAAAACGTGTATTTATTTTGAAAACTCGATTTCCAAAAATCGAGATGAGAGAACTTTTTTTACCTATATTTCATATAGGGCAAGAGAAAGTATTATAACATTATGCCGTGATATTCTAGAAATGGTTAAGGGCACACATTTTGTATTGTATGATGTGGTATTAATGAACAAGGATAATGGATTGAGATGAATGAAATATTTTAAATAGGAATTCTCGGAATTCAAAATTAGGAGAAACTTCATTTATATTTTGATCTCTTTGACCATATTACAGTAATACGAAGAAAGTGTTCGAAGGGTATCGATTGTTTGCAGAAACTATAGAACCGCATGTATAAAAACAGATAGCGTCTTTGTACTGAGTTAGTTAGTCCTTGAATTGTGAATAAAAAGTGTTGACGGACCGTTTCGAAATAATGTCGTGAACAGACCAGTTCTAAATTTATTTATTTATTTCCTTTATTACTCCTCCAAAAGAGCAAAGCCTGTGCTTGGACGAGGATTACTCTAATTACAAAAAATACATAGCACGAAATAAAACTACAATAAAACAATAATAGCACTGATAAAAAAGAAAAAAACAGTTAATACTAATACTACATCACTTATTACATAAAAAAATAAGTCACACAAAAGAGAAAATGATTAAAATAACATTAAAATACACGTTAGTATAAAATTTAAAATAAAAATAAAAAAACAGACAGAATACAATAATGTAAATAAAAATTAAAACTTAACAAATCTAAAATGTTAATAAATAATAATATCAGAAACAAAAAAGTATTATAAATATACACATATAACTATAACTACTACTAGTATATGACTAATATTTTAGTGAGCCAATAATACCCGCCTAACACTAGTAAAGTATTATTACTTTATTAGTGCAATTTTTTATTTTAAAAGTACAATTAAGTGCAATTACATTTTAGTGTGTGTACGTACGTGTAGCAAATGTTTGTGTACAGATAAATGTTTGATTCTTAAGTGTCAGTAACTTAATTACAGTTTTTTTCCTAATTTGTGTACGATTTGTACACAATCAGATTTGTGCAATCTGTTCAATTTAGAACAATAAGCAACCCCATGTGACCCAATGAAATGAGGATGATGTGTATGACGTGTAAATGAGGTGTAGTCTTGTACAGACCCAGGCCGACCATTCCTGAGAGAGTATGGTTAATTAAACCCTAACCATCAAAGTACACCGATAACCACTGTCTAGTATTCAAATCCGTATAAAAGTAACTACCTTTACTAGGATTTGAACCAGGAACCTTCGTCTCCGAAAATCAGCTGTTAAACAGCTAATTTTGGCGATGACTTTACCTCTAGACCAACCCGGTGGGTCTCTTAATTACAGTAAAGTTTAGTTTAACTTTAAGCTTTGTAATTAATTTAATTGAAGTAATCTCACTGTATATGTTAGCAGGTTAAGTTTAAAGTAAGTCACTTTATTATTTATTATATCTAGATCCAAAACGAACCTAGTCTTAGGTGTTACAGTATGTTGTTAAGGTCATTAGCCGTAAGGTTGGTTTTAACCTCTAGAGGCTTTACTAAGTGAAACGAGAAGTGAGGGGGTTGAAAATTGCCTTTCTTACTGAATGGAAAAGTATCCTTATCAGCATGCCAGGTCCTCTAAAAAGCATTTACTTTCAATTCTGCAAATGATACCTTCACTTCATTCACCACAGATTGTGGCTGTGTAATGAAATAGGGCCTACATTACTCTCAGAAGAGATAGCTTGACTATAAATGACGAAAATAAAAATTTATTTTAAAACGCTGTAATTCTTTCACCCTTTGTACTAAAAGGCTGAATTTTAGCCAAAATATATCAGAAAACATGCAGGAACACTTCTCTAAAACGCTATAGTTTTACTCTTAAAATTGATCGTGTTACACGTTCTGAAACATGGACTAAGTGAAAAATGCGCTGAAAAACTGGTTAATATTTTGTTTTCCAATCGCTAGAAAATACCTAATACCCTCCCGTGTTTCGGAATTTACATAAATAAAATAAAAAATCTGGTGTGAAACACTCACACAACTTTCTCTTGCCAATGCAAATAATTAACAATAAACCTAACATTAGTAATAAAACTTTAGAAATAAACAAAAAACTAACCTCTAAAAATATAACGTTATTTTAATAATGACTGGAAGACGCAAAATGAAAATCAACCTCGTTTGGCTTAAAAATAGAGAAAATCACTCTTTCACGCTAAAATAGGCTCTGTAGAGAAAAATGCTTTAAATAAAAGTTGTAGATCTTTTCATTTTCTATAAATTTTATTATAAACACTTTTGTCATAAAATGAATACTATGGCCGAAATATTAAAAAATCTATTTTTCACACGTTTTCGTGAGAAAAAAACAGAGAATTGCTAATTACCGCTAAACTAAGCGTTATACAAAAAAATGTTTGAAATAAAAGTTGTAGAATTTTAAATTCTCTACATTTTTTATTATATAAATTTTTGCGCTATAATACATTTATTTAAGCCGTAATTTAAAAAAAACACTTTTTACGTAAAAACAGCCTCACCAAGAATTTCAGCAAACATTGCGTCTACCCTATCTTGTAGAGAATAAAAAATTGAGTAAATAAGACAATTTAAAAAAAACCGTAGGACCAGTTTTTGAGAAAATCGCAAAAAAGTGAAAAATTATACGAATAATCTACTACTTCCGGTTGGCCGGTTTTGATGAAAATGTTCGTGTCGAGTCCGGTAGTGGTATGTAACTTAAGTTTCAAGTTTCAAGTTCGTACGATGTTCCATTCTTGAGATATTCTGTTCACACACACACTCACAGACACACACACACACACACACAGACCAATCGCTAAAAACATGTTTTTTGGGTTCAGGGGGTCTGAAAACGTGTAGATCTGGGGAAAACTCGATTTCAAAAAATCGACATGAAAACAATACTTTCCTTCCTATTTATTCATATAGCAAGAGAAAGTAAAAACCAAGTTTTAAAACCAGCCGTACCTGAAATTTTTATGTATTTTACTGGTGAGATACGCGGTTCCAAACACAGGCTTTATCTTTAATTTTACGTAAGTGTTTTTTGCACCTTTACCTCTTCTGTTGTTAAATGACTTGTACATATAATTGGCTGACCATGTGATAAGAAACAGAACTATTTTTTGTATCCTTGGATTTAACAGATCGAGTGCAAATAATTTTTACACTCCATCTACCTGTTATGGACAACGCACAGTATAAATAGATTAATTATAAAGTAAAATCTGTTAACTGTTACTGATAACGTGTAAAAAATTTCATGCGATTTGCCGTATTTTTATTTTTATAAATATAGCCTACTCAGAACTTAAGTAATCGATCAACGTACCTATAAAGCGTTTATTTTACGACGGTCATAGCAAACGATGTCAACAACGATACGTCGTAAACAAAACACATTTTCGCATAATACTCAAATACCAACACTTAGTAAACGTATCATATTTAACACAAACACACACACACACACACACACACACACACATACGCACATTCACATAATGCTATCATTTAGCAAATTTATTAACGACATAACTTCTCTAAAAACTACTTTATCAAGGCAATAGATTTTAATATTTTAGATCACAGTTTAATTTGTCCAAGTCAAAATGTCAGAATACTTGAGAAACTCTGGAATATTGTTGTGTACTTAATGGTAATGTAAGATCTTGGATTTTATTTCCCAGGAAAGGACATGAAATAACTTTAGCAGATTCTTTTGAATCAAACACATTAGTCTAATAAAACGAGATTGTTATCTGATAGTTGAAACTCACCCCAGACATCATTTATTTTATTAATTCTATTTCTTAACTCATTTTTCATTTTCTCAAAATGTTTTCATAATAATAGTTTTTGTGATAACTCATAAAAAATTATATTTAAACCTTTTCACTTTTACAGTCAAATCTCACAAATTCGACCTTTTATTGACCCGGACTAAATCGAGTTACCGTAAATGTCGGTTTCACGGATGTGTGTCTATTGCATAACAACAAAAAATATCTGGTACGCAACACTCACACGAATTTATCTTGCCAATGTAAATAAGGAAAATCAACATCTGTTCGATTTAAAAATACAGAAAATTACTAATTGACCCTAAACCAAGCGCTTTAGAAAACAATGTTTGGAAATAAAGTTTTAGGATTTTTTTAACTTTCAATTAAGTATTTAATTGCATACTAAGGCCGCAATTTAAAATAATTCTTTTTTACCGATTTTAATGAAAAAAATACAGAAAATAACAATGTGTAGAAAAAAACTTTAGAAATAAAGGTTGTAGGTGTGTTAATTCCCTACAACTTTGATTTTGTACGCTTTTGCCCTAAAATGCATATGAATGCCGCAACCTTAATTAGCAATTTATTACCATGAAAGCCCGGCCTCCAAAAATTTCAGCAGAAATATCACTTTTTAGACCACACAAATTTAGTAAATGAGACTGTTTTTAAAAAAATATCGCAGGAGCTCCATTTTTAAGAAAATCACAAAAAAGTGAAAAATCTCACGAATAAACTATTACTTCCGGTTGACTGATTTTGATACAAATGTTCTTACCTATTTCGTAACATGTTTGTACCTAACTTAAGTTTCAAGTTTTAACAGCTTTACCGATCTTGAGTTATTTTCTTCACACACGCACATACGAACAAACACAGAGACCAATCAGTAAAATCATGATTTTCTTAGGTTGAGGGGGCTTGAAAATTTGTATTTTCGGTGAAATATTTATTTCAAGATAATTAATGTAAAAAATCTGGTGTGAAACACTCACACAACTTTCTCTTGCCAATGCAAATAATTAACAATAAACCTAACATTAGTAATAAAACATTAGAAATAAACAAACAACTAACCTCAAAAATATAACCATGTTTTAATCATGAGTGAATGACGCAAAATGACAATCGAACTCAGTTTGGCTTAAAAATACGGAAAATCACGCTTTCACGCTAAACTAGGCTCTGTAGAGAAAAATGCTCTAAACAAAAGTTGTAGATCTTTTAATTTTCTATAAATTTAATCATATACACTTTTGTCGTAAAATGCATACTAAGACCGAAATGGTAAAAAAATCGATTTTTCTCACGTTTTCGTGAGAAAAAAAACAGAAAATCGCTAATTACCGCTAAACTAAGCGTTATACAAAAAAATGTTTAAATTAAAAGTTGTAGAATTTTACATTCTCTACAACTTTTATTATATAACGTTTTGCGCTAAAATGCATATTAAAGCCGCAATCTTAAAAAGAAAATGTTTTTACGTAAAAACAGCCTCAAGCAGAATTTCAGCAAACATGACGCCTACCCTATATTGTAGAGCATAAAAATGTAGTAAACCAGTTGATTTTAAAAAAAATCGTAGGACTAGTTTTTGAGAAAATCGCAAAAAGTGAAAAATTATACGAATAAACTACTACTTCCGGTTGACCGATTTTGATGAAAATGTTCGTGTCGGGTCCGGTAGTGATATGTAACTTAAGTTTCAAGTTTCAAGTTCGTACGATGTTCCGTTCTTGAGATATTCTGTTCACACACACACACACCCACACACACACAGACAAATCGCTAAAAACATGTTTTTTGGGTTCAGGGGGTCTGAAAACGTATAGGTCCGGTGAAAACTCGATTTCGAAAAATCGACATGAAAACAATAGGTTACTTTCCTTCCTATATATTCATATAGGCAAGAGAAAGTAAAAATGTGGTGTGAAACACTCACAACCTTTCTCTTACCAACGCAAATAATGAACAATGTAACCTAACATTAGTAATAAAACATTAAAGTAAACAAAAAACTAACCCTTAAAAACATAACTTTATTTTAGTCATGAGTGAATGATGCAAAATGAAAACGAACTTTAGTTTGGCTTAATAATACGGAAAATCACTCATTCACGCTTAACTAGGGCTTTGTATAAAAAATGCTTGGAATGAAAGTTGTTGCTCTTTTAATTTCCCATAAATTTGAATATGTAGGCTACACTTTTGTCGTTAAGTGCATAAGGCCAAAATCTTAACTTATTCATTTTTTACAGTTTTTTTATTACAAAAATTCTGGTGTGAAACACTCTCACGACTTTCTCTTGCCAATGCAAATAATTAACAATAAAACGTAACATTCGTCATAAAAACATTAGAAATAAACAGAAACCTAACCTCGAAAACATAACCTTATTTTAATCATGACTAAAGGACGCACAATGAAAATCGACCTCAGTTAGGCTTAAAAATACGGAAAATCGCTCTTTCACGCTAAACTAGGCACTGTACAAAGAAATGCTTAAAATAAAAGTTGTAGATCTTTTAATTTTCTATAAATTTTATTATGAACACTTTTGTAATAAATGCATATTAAGGCCGAAATCTTAAAAAAATCGATTTTTCACACGTTTTCGTGAGAAAAAAACAGAAAATTGCTAATTACCGCTGATCTAAGCGTTACAAAAAAAAAATGTTTGAAACAAAAGTTGTAGAATTTTAAATTTTCTACAACTTTAATTATTATATACATTTTTGCGGTAAAATGCATAATAAAGCCGCAATCTTAAACAAAAGATTTTTTTACGTAAAAACAGCCTCACCAAGAATTTCACCAAACATCCTTCGCCTATCTTCGCCTATATAATTTCGCCTATCCTATCATGTAGAGCATAAAAAATTGAGTAAACCAACCGATTTTTAAAGAAATCGTAGGACCAGTTTTTGAGAAAATCGCAAAAAAGTGAAAAATTACACGAATAAACTACTATTTCCGGTTGACCAATTTTGATGAAAATGTTCATGTCGGGTCCGATAGTGGTATGCAACTTAAGTTTTAAGTTTCTAGTTCGTACGATGTTCCGTTCTTGAGATATTCTGTTCACACACACACAGACGCACAGACACACACACACACAGAATCGCTAAAAACATGTTTTTTGGGTTCAGGGGGTCTGATAACGTGTAGAACCGGTGAAAACTCGATTTCGAAAAATCGACATGAAAACAATACTTTTCTTCCTATATATTATTCATATAGGCAAGAGAAAGTAAAAATCACTAATTACCGCTAAACTAAGCGTTAAACAAAGAAATGTTTGGAATAAAAGTCGTAGGTTTTTAAATTTTTTACAACTTTAATTATATACACACTTTTGCGCTGAAATGCATATTAACACCCGCAATCATAAAAAAAATTCTACGAGAGCACAGCCTCCCCAAGAATTTCAGCAAACATGGCGCCTACCCTATCTTGTAGAAAATGAAAAATGTACTAAATGAGGCGATTTTGAAAAATCGAGGTGCCATTTTTGTGAAAATCGTAAAAACGTGAAAAATGACATGAATAAACTACTACTTCTGGTTGACGTATTTTGATGAAAATGTTTGTGTGGGGTCCTCTCGTGGTATCTAACTTAATGTTCAGTTCTTGAGGTATTCTGTTCACACACAGACACACACACGCGCGCGCGCGCGGATACGCACAGACCAATCGCTAAAATGTAAATTTCTGTAACTTTTATTTAAAAATTTTATTGTACCGAGTATTTGTTTAGCGGTAATATTGATTTGATTTTCCGTATATTTAAGCCAAAGGTTGATTTTAATTTAGCGTTATGAACTCTTGTGTAAATTGGGTTATGTTCATTATTTACATTGCCAAGAGAAAGTCGTGTGAATGTTACACACCAATTTTTTTATAAAAATCAAACCAGATTATAAAATTAGTTTGAAAATATTTTTTTACAGTGGTACGTATTTTTACTTTCTCTTGCCTATATGAATATATAGGAAGGAAAGTATTGTTTTCATGTCGATTTTTCGAAATCGAGTTTTCACCGGATCTATACGTTTTCAGACCCCCTGAACCCAAAAAACATATTTTTAGCGATTGGTCTGTGTGTGTGTGTGTGTGTGTGTGTGTGTGTGTGTGTGTGTGTGTGTGTGTGTGAACAGAATATCTCAAGAACGGAACAACTTACGAACTTCAAACTTGAAACTTAAGTTACATACCACTACCGGACCCGACAGGAACATTTTCATCAAAATCGGTCAACCGAAAGTAGTAGTTTATTCGTATAATTTTTCACTTTTTTACGATTTTCTCAAAAACTGGTCCTACGATTTTTTAAAAAATTGCCTTGTTTACTCAATTTTTTTATTCTCTACAAGAAAGGGTAGGCGTCATGTTTGCTGAAATTCTGGGTGAGGCAGTTTTTACGTAAAAACATAGTTTTTTTAAGATTACGGCTTTAATATGCAATGTACCGCAAAAATGTAATTATTAAAAATTGTAGAGAATTTAAAATTTTACAACTTTTATTTTAAACATTTTTTTGTATAACGCTTAGTTTAGCAGTAATTAGCAATTTTCTGATTTTTTCTCACGAAAACGTGAGAAAAATCCATTTTTTTAAGATTTCGGCCTTAGAATGCATTTAACGACAAAAGTGTATATAATAAATTTTATAGTAAATAAAAAGATCTACAACTTTTATTAACAGCATTTTTCTATACAGAGCCTAGTTTAGCGTGAAAGAGTGATTTTCCGTATTTTTAAGCCAAACTGAGTTCGATTTTCATTTTGCGTCTTTCACTCATGATTAAAATAAGGTTATGTGTTTGAGGTTAGTTTTTTGTTTATTTCTAATGTTTTAGTACTAATGTTAGGTTTATTGTTAATTATTTGCACTGGCAAGAGAAACTTGTGTGAGTGTTTCACACCAGATTTTTCTTTTTTACGTTGTCGGAATAGCGGTTGCTGTATATTTTTTTCGGGTAGCGCAGTTCTTCGATGATTGCACCAAATGAACCTTATGTCAGTCCGCCCCTTATTTGCACCTTGACAACGGTATATGAGCCTTTTGAAAATCCATCACCCTTTATTAATCCCTCCATCAAATATAAATGACTTTCACGACATGGCGTTCTGCGCAACTCATGGCCATTTATTTATGGCCATTCTCATAACATTTATGTCAACCGTTAATGTTTTGAAGGAACTACCATATTTTTAACAGTATAAAAATTTTCCCAACCAATATACTGAGTGTTTCGGAACTATCTGGAACCGCTTTGTAACATTATTCCTTAGGTCGATACGAACAGAAATTTCCACACCAACATTGGTCTCAGGTGTATAATTTTCTGTCTGCAGGTCTGTTTGTCGCTTTTACGAATTGTTTCATATCTCAATAATGGTTACGTCATTAACTTAAAATATGATTTAAGTGTCCTAAGGACAAGATATTGATTGATATTGACAAGATATTGAGCAAGTGTAATTAAAGCAATGTTAATAAATTTCAAAACGGCGGCTTTCTAAAAATTTCAATTTATTTTTTTCGAAAACCTATGGCTTTGTTAACACATAACAGAGACAAAAAATGAGCATTTAAAAGATGAATTCAACTCCTAGTTCAGGTGAGTCGAATGTGAAATAACTGAAATATTGTTTTTTCATGTCACAGAAACATAATCTGGATCTGAGGTTATGTTTCAGCGACATGAGAAATTCCAAAATTATGTACCCTAAATTAGGTGTCCTAAAGACAAGATATTGAAATTGTGCAAGTGAAATAAAATCGATGTTAATAAATTTCAAAATCGCGGCTTTCTAAAAATTTCAATTTATTTTTTTCGAAAACCTATGGTTTTGTTAACACATAGCAGAGAGATAAAATATGTGCATTTAAACGACAAATCCAACACCACCAAGTTCAGGTCAATCGGATGGTGAAATAAATGAAATATTGCGTTGTTATGTTACTGAAAGAAAACACACTTTTTGTAGTCAAATTAAACTTGTTGCTAGGCAACAAAATTTTATTTACTAATAAGACACAATCTAATGATTTCATTGTCATTTACAATTTCACGAATACAATTTCATTTTTTTTAACTTACAATTTTTTTAACATGGTTTGTTATTGAATAAGAATTGTTTTCTGTAATTCATTTTATAAGAGAAGAATATTTTTGGGAATTACCAAAATAATTCCGGCATTTCTCATGTCGCTGAAACATAACCTCAGATCCAGATTATGTTTCTGTGACATGAAAAAAATCAATATTTCAGTTATTTCACACCCGCTTGATCTAAAAATAGGTGTTGGATTCATCTGTATTTTATTGTTTTAAACTTACAATTTCTTTAACTTGGTTTGTTACTGAATAAGAAATTTTTCTGTAATTCATTTTATAAGAGAAGAAAATTTTTGGGAATTACCAAAATAATTCCGGCTTTTCTCATGTCGCTGAAACATAACCTCAGATCCAGATTATGTTTCTGTGACATGAAAAAATCAATATTTTAGTTATTTCACATTCGACTGACCTGTACTAAGTGTTGGATTAATCTTTTAAATCCTCATTTTTTGTCTGTTGTGTGTTGACAAAGCCATAGGTTTTCGAAAAAAATTAAATTGAAATTTTTAGAAACCCGCCATTTTGAAATTTATTAAAATTAATTTTATTAAGCTAGCGCAATTTCAACGTCTTGTTATTGGGACACCAAAATACCAAATTTCAAGTTAATATTGTTAACGATTATTGAGATATGAAACAATTTGTAAAAAAAGGCAAACAAACCTACAGACAGAAAATTATACACCTGAGACCAATGTTTGTGTGGTAATTTTTGTTTTCTTCGGCCCAAGGATTGTTGCAAAGCGGTTCCAGATAGTTCCGAAACACGAAGTATAGTATTAGGAAACTTCAAATAAAATCGTTTGAACCGTTACTGAGAAAATTGTTCTCTTGCAACGAAATACCTTTGGTTTTGAAGTTAAATTTATGTTTGTTAGAAAACTCTGTTGGGGTAGTTGAAAAAAGTATTATTTTTAAATATTAGCCCAATCAGTCTCAGCAAATCATTTTTTGGCTTCAAGGATCGTAATCTTGAAGATGGAGCGCTGGAAACTAAATCGGAGTCGATCATATTTTACGTAGTACAACATTTAGACCTATATACCATTATAGTACAAAATACACATTAGAAAAGGTCGAAGAAAAGATCCCTAGATGATTACCGTTTTGTTTTTACTATGGGGTTAAACTTTTGCCTTTGCAAAATGTCAGAACACTGTTATTCGATTTACCCCACACTTATACTACTTGTCCCTTCTACATCGTATACCTTTCAATAAACATATTACCTCCGCTTTGTTTGAAAAATAAAAGGCGATTTATTATTCTTGTTAATAAATAATTTATTTTTCAATGAAAGTTTTATTTGTTGTGCCATCGTTATTTCAAATTTTCTCCTACGCTTCCTGTGGGCTTTATTGCTTACGTCATTAGTTTTTTTTTGTTAACAGATTTATTTATAATCGGTTCACATATAGAACACAAAATAGTTAGGTCAAATGTTTTCTAATTATCGTGAAAAAGTATTTCCCAGTAGAAATACTTTTAAAAAATCTGGTGTGAAACCCTCATAAGATTTTCTCTTGCCATTGTAAATAATAAAATATATAACTTATGTTAAATCATTTACAAATTGAAATGTACAAATTTTTATAATAAAATATATATAATATAATTTTTTATAATAACAAAAGGAGGAGGAAGAGGAGTAGGAGTAGGAGGAGAACGAGAACGAGAATGAGGAGGGGAGGAGGAAGAGGAGGAGGAGAAGGAGAACGATAAGGAGAACGATAAGGAGAACGAATAGGAGATGGAGAAGGAGAATGTGAAGAAGGAGGAGGAGGAGAAGGAGAAGGAGAAGGAGAAGGAGAAGGAGATAAACTACGAAGACCAGCAGCAGGAGAAAAAACCTACCGACGACGAGATTTTACAGTCATTTAAAATAATTAGGCTTGGGCTGTAGCTCAAGGGTGAAGTGCCTGACAGTATTTTTGAAAATTTAAATAAATGTGAAACTTTTTTTAAACGTAGGCTATTGCTCTATTCAAACACAAGAAACAACGGGAAATTACTCACTTTTTCAAGGCGTAAATTAACATTTAAAATACTGTAATTAAATATTCTAACCAATACCTGTCAATATCAAAAACTAAAAAATGCATTTAGGATTAGTGATTTTATAAGCGATTTAGATAAAGTTAGTGTATTTATATTTTATGTTAGTGTTTTGAAAAAATATGTACAAAAAATAAAAATACAGTAGGTATTAAGCTACAAATGAGTTTCAGATGCTTTTAATTATAGCCAAGATCTATGTACGAGGTAAATTCCTACTTAAAATCAATACATACTTTTTGTACTATTATTAACTGTAATTACGTAAAACATGAGCTATAAAAAAATTAATTTACTAGTTGAGACGTCTCTATTAAGAAAATTAACTGTATTTAATTCATCATACAACGTGAAAAAAATCGTTAATAAAAATTAGCTTGGAAATTCTTGTTACTTCAATATAACGAATACCTCGATTTAAAGAATTTTTTCCCAAGATTTTCGATTTCGTTATATCGAAGTTCGACTGTGTTACTATGTACGTTTTTTTTATAAAATGCGTACCAATGATGCAATCTCCAAAAACCCTTTTTTCTACTGATTTTAATGAGCAAAATACAAAAATACCATTGCCGGTAAACTAAGCGTTGTACATAATGCTTTAAATAAAAGTTGTAGGCTTTTAACTGCATACTCATCTAATTATAGACATTTTTTATTTGAAAATGTAGTATATTAGGACCGCAATCTTAAAAGTACCATATTTGTTTACCTCGAGAGTACAGCCTCCTAAGAATTTAAGCAGACTTGGAGTTTACCCTGGTGTTTATCTTTTAGAGCATAATAATTGTAGTAATTAGATCGTAGTAGATTTTATTATAATCGTAGAAGCAGTTTTCAAGAAAAATTGCATGATTAAACTACTCTTCCGGTAAATCGATTTTGATTAAAATAATTGCGTCGGATCCCCTTGTGGTACCTAATTAAAACTCTACGTTTTAATTTTTTATTATGTTCCATTCTTGCGATATTTTGTTAACAAATAAACACACACACACAATCGTTAAAAAACTGTTTTGGATTTAGGGGTCTGAAAACCTATATTCCGGTCAAAACTCAAAATCGACATGAAAACAATACTTTCCTTCCCTATAAATTCATTTTGGGCAGTTGTACCCAACCCGTAGAAGTCTGCAGTCCACTAAGCTAGGAATTGAACAATGAACGGATCACCCCCAGTCATGACTTTGTAGGAGGCGAACTATCCTGTGGGTATGGCGTTACGGATTACCCCTCAGAAATAAAAACAATACAGAAATATCTCAGAAAAGATATTTTAATTCAATACTTTATAGTCATCGGATATATTCAGCTCATCTCGCTCTATGAAGATCGCTTTCAAAAATTCCCATTTATTTGGCAGGGTTTAATGTGTGCTGTTGTCCCTCCCGCGAACCACTCCCGATTTTCTCACGAACCATCTGTGATCCGCGGACCACCGGTTGGTAACCATTGATATTATGGAAGACAAATTAAAAACTCTGGTGTAAAACACTCACGGGACTTTATCTTGCCTATGCAAATAATAAACAAAATAAACTAACATTAGAAATAAACAAACTAACCTAAGAAACATAACTTTATTTTAATCATGAGTGAATGATGCAAAATGAAAACCAACCTTAGTTTGCTTTAATACGGAAAATCACTCTTTGACGCTAAACTAGGCACTGTACAGAAAAAAAGCTTAAATAAATGTTGTAGATCTTTTAATTTCCTATGTATTTGATAATACATACATTTGTCGTAAAAATCATACTAAGGCAGAAATCTTAAAAAATCTATTTTTTACAGTTTTTCATGAAAAAACCAGAAAAATCTCGAATTATCGCTAAACTAAGCGTTATACAAAATATGTTTGGAATAACAGTTGTAAGTTTTTTAATTTTCTACAACTGTAGTGATATAGCCTACATTTTTGCGCTAAAATGCGTATTAAGGCTGTAATCTTTAAAAAAAAATTATTTCTATGAGAGTACAGCGTTCTCAAGAATTTCAGCAGACATGGCGTCAACCTTATCTTGTATAGCATACAAAACGTAGTAAATGAGGCATTTTTTAAGAAAATCGCAA
Source organism: Catonia carolina (assembly GCA_035578175.1). Classification (NCBI taxonomy): domain Eukaryota; kingdom Metazoa; phylum Arthropoda; class Insecta; order Hemiptera; family Achilidae; genus Catonia; species Catonia carolina. Next base: position 12,760,262 of record JAQMRL010000007.1, on the reverse strand, counting down.
AAAAGTTATAGAAAATTAAACAATCTACAACTTTTATTTTTAACATTTTCTCCTATGGAACTTAGTTTAGCTTAGTATACTACTTAGTTTATATAACTTAGTTCATTTTTAGTATGGAACTAAGTCAATTAGTGATTTCCCGTATTGTTAAGTTCTACAGAGGTTGATTTTCATTTTTGGTCATTCAGTCATGATTAATTAGGTTGTACTTTTCATTTTACATTGTTTACTAATGATTAAACATAAGTTATCTGTTTCATTATTTACATTAGCAAGAGAAAGTGAGAGTTTTTCATACCAAATCACATCAGTGACAACATTAATGCGGCTGTTCTTACCAATCATTGAATAACTGGCACTCAGAAAAATGTACAGAATAATTTTTTTTAAATTAGTTCGGCCATTAATTTATTTTCAAACAAGACTACTCCATTAGTGCCAATCAATTGACGCTAAACAATGCTCTGTAAAGACAAAACCTTAAATAAAAGTTGTAGATCTTTTAATTTCTTATATATTTGATTATACAGGGTCTACACTTGTGTCGTTAAATGCATACTAAGCCCAAAATCTTAAAAATCCATTTTTTGCAGATTTTCATGAAAAGAAAAACAGAAAACCACTAATTACAGCTAAAATAAGCGTTATACAAAGAAAAGTTTAAAATAAAAGTTGTAGCTTTTTAAATTTTCTACAACTTTGAATACCTATAATACACTTTTACCCTAAAATGCATATCAAGGCCACGATCTTTAAAAAATTAAGTTTTTCTACGAGCAAGAAGAAAATTTCACAGCCTTCTAAAGAATTTCAGCAGTCGCCGAGTTTACCCTATCTTGTAGAACAAAATATATACACGTGATTCAAAACTATACGGCAATCTCTTGGGATCTCATTCTATAGCTAAAAATAAGAAAAAAATCATATAAACATAATAATATATGCCTGAAAACGCTTAGTTAGCGAGTTACGGCTAGCGATAAATTTCACTACAACTCTGTACCTCGGTGAAGTAAGGCCGTATAAAAATGTTAAAGGTAGTTACACAGATACAAATAACATTGTTTCTTATGTTTCTTAATCTGAAAAATTGAATAAAATTGGTTCCAGAGCAGTAAATGTAATACTTTCAGAGATATCTTATATAAAACACAAGAATTAGTGCAAAGAAATAACACATTTTTGTGTTTAATGTATGATTACTTCTATAAATGGTAAATAAAGGTGTATTTTTTAAAATAAATTTGTAAAAGATTTAATTTTGAAAAGATTCATGTGAATTACTCAGGAAAAAAAATTAATAATAGATATGGAAATTTTTCTTTATTTAAAATCAAAACAGACGCACATTCTTAACTGCATAAAATATTAACTAATGTGTAGGTTGGGAGTAACAGCTGATAAATGATCAGCAGTTACCCAACCTACATATTAGTTAATATTTTATGCAGTTAAGAATGTGCGTTTTATGTGCGTCTGTTTTGATTTTAAATAAAGCGAAATTTCAATACCTATTATTCATTTTTTTCCTGAGTTATTCACATGAATCTTTTTAGATTTAACGTTTCTACAAATTAATTTAAGAAAAAATACACCTTTATTTACCACTTATGGAAGTAACCTTACGTTAAACACAAAAATGTGTTATTTCTTTGCACCAAGTCTTGTGTTTTATGTAAGATATCTCTGAAAGCATTGCATTTACAGCTCTGGAACCAATTTTATTAAATTTTTCAGATTAAAAAATATAAGAAACAATCGTGTTTGTATTTTTGTAACTACCTTCAACATTTTTATACGGCCTTACTTCACCGAGGGTACAGAGGTGTAGGTGAAATTTTTCGCTAGCCGTAACTCGCTAACTAAACGTTTTCAGGCATATGTTTATATTAACTTTTTTCTTATTTTTAGCTATAGAATAAGATCCCAAGAGATTGTCGTATAGTTTTGAATCACCCTATATAATAGTAAATAAGGCGATTTTTAAAAAAAATCGTAGGAGCCTTTTTTGAAAATATCGCAAAAAGTGAAAAATTACACGAATGAACTACTACTTTTAGTTAACCGATTTTGATGAAAATTTTCGTGTCGGGTCTTCTCGTAGTACCTAACTTAAGTTTCAAGTTTCAATTTCGAACGATGTTCCGTTCTTGAGATATTTTGTTCACTTATACACACAGAACAATCGCTACAAACATGTGTTTTTGGGTTCAGGGGGTCTGAAACCGTGTAGCCTATAACCGGTGAAAACACAATTTTTCGAAATCGACATGAAAACAATACTTTCCTTTCTATATATTCATATAGTTAAGAGAAAGTAAAATATGTTCAAAGAAAGACATCTCTACTTGTACAGCCATCACAATTTTTAATATCTTATTTGAAATTCAATAATACAAGGCCTAAATTTAAATGGAATACTAAATGCTAATATTGTTTTCCTCTTTATAACGGTAATATTTCATATTTATGAGAAATGAACCTGAATTACTAAACAGTATTGTTTAATACACAATGCATCTATTTAAAGTATATTAAATTCACACCTAACAGTATCTAAAAAAAAATGTTCGGCGGTATTTTTAAAACATTCATACGCAAATATATGTGTCCTTTTCGTGTTGTTTACAAAAACAAATATGAAGACAAAACAATAACCGCTTAAACTAAATACTGTTTAAAATTCTATTATTAAAAGAAGTTTTATATTTTACTTTACAAAAATATGCATTACTTCAAACTTTTGTCTTTCATTCAAAAACGAATGGACAGTTGTATGGGATCGTAATTAACCGAAAGGAAAACATCTTTTAAAGTAATAACCATGAAATTGTAATTATTTTTTTATGAAATTTATTCATTTATACAGCTATCTAGTTTGGTTCTCAAATATTTATGTTTATGTAGTCTGTGAGAAAAATAAAAAATACTCAGTTTTAATATATCTGCTTATCTTCTTCTTCTTCCTGTCATGATTTTTAGACCTTCCAACCTGTTCCGACTTTTTACTTTCTCTTGCCTATATTAATATATATAGGAAGGAAAGTATTGTTTTCATGTCGATTTTTCGAAATCGAGTTTTCACCGAATTTACACGTTTTCAGACCCCCTGAACCCAAAAAAAAACATGTTTAATTGGTCTTTGTGTGTCTCTGTGTGCAAAATTATCTCAGCAACGGAACTTTGTACGAACCTGAAACCAGAAACTCAAGTTAGATACTACTACCGGACCCGGACACAAACATTTTCATCAAATGGGTCAACCGGAAGTAGTAGTTTATTCGTGTCATTTTTCACTTTTTGCAATTTTCTCTAAAAAGGCTCCTACAATTTTTTTTAAAAATCGCCTCATTTACTAAATTTTTTATGCTCTACAAGATAGGGTAGGCGCTATATCTGCTGAAATTCTTAGAGAGGCTGTTTTCTCGTAAAATAAATTTTCTTTTAAGATTGCGGCTTTAATATGCATTTAAGCGTAAAAATGTTGGTAATGACAGTTGTTGTAAACAATTTAAAACCCTACAACTTCTATTTCAAACATTTTTTGTATAACGCTTAGTTTAGAAGTAATTAGTGATTTTCTGTTTCTTTTGTATGAAAATCTGTAAAAAATTTGATTATTTAAAGATTTTGGTCATAGTATGCATTTTACGACAAAAGTGTATAGGCCTAATAAAATTTTTAGAAAATTCAAAGATCTACAACTTTCATTTAGAGAATTTGTTTTTACAGTGTCTTTTAAAACAGTGATTTTCCGTATTTTTAAGCCAAACTGAGGTTGATTTTCATTTTGCATCATTCACTCATGATTAAAATGAGGTTATGTTTTCTGATATTAATTTTTTTTGTTTATTTCTTATGTTTATTACTAATGTTAGGTTATAGTGTTAATTATTTGCATTGACAAGAGAAAGTTATGTGAGTATTTCACACGAGATTTTTATTTGTCCATATTTTACACGGTCCACCTATACTTTTTGCATTGAAGTCATCTCTCCACTATACTTTTCGATATTATCACCTTGATGATTGACGCATTTGTCCTATCTATGGACAAGATTCTTGTTACCCAATTCGTCTCACACTAGCATTCAAGTAATCTCTCCACTATAGTTTCGATATTATCAGCTTGATGATTGAGGCATTTGTCCTATCTATGGACAAACTTTCCTGTTCTCCACTTCGTCTCACACTAGCATTCAAGTCATCTCTCCACTATAAAACTTTAGATATGGCAATCATGCTAAATGTTAATACTAATTGTTGGTTTCGGAAAGGTTTGAGTAGTGAAATGTAGCTACCGTTTCAAACTACTGTAGACCCGAGTATATAAGTTGTAGTTTTTGTATTTTGTGGCGGGTCGCTGTCACAAGTTGCTTTCGGCCTGAAGGCACCCGTAAACTTGTCCAGTGAGCATCAACTCTCTTCAGAGAAACTTACGTGTTGACATCACCAGTTGCTCTCAGCATTCACACGCCCTTAACGTAAAAAATTTCACACAAACGAAAATAAGATCCTCATACAAAATATATATAGCCTACTATAATTTTAGCGTCGTAGCTGCTCTGAGTCAAGAAAGAACTAGATGACGCCATTTTGAGTTCGCTGTTTGCTGTTTACGCTTTATAGCGCAAAAATATTATTTGGTAGTCAAAAATTCAACAACGATGACGAGCTCAGAATACTTGTTACTACGAGGTTGATGACGCAAGGGACAAAAACTTTCTTTTATGAAGAAAACATTCAAAAACTTGTGCCACGTTATGACGAGTGCCTCAAAAATTGTGGGGATTATGAGGAAAGATAGATAGTCTACAAATTGTAAGTATGTAGTTTGTTTTTTTTTTGTTTTTTTTTTAACGACGCATCAACTACTGAGGTCATTAGCGACGACGTTGGGGGTGTAACTGTGTGTAATGATGATGAAATGATTTTTTGTAACGTATGAAAATATGCCGTGCCTGAGTGGGATTCGAACCCAGGACCGCATGATGAGAGGCGAGCACGTTACCAACTGCGCCAATGCGGCCGGCAAGTTTGTTTTGTAATAAACAATTTGTCTGTATTTTTAATCGTTTTGTTATTATACCAAACGGAACTTACTTTTTAAATAAACCTCGTTGTATCGTTTGAAATGATTGCTTACATAAAATTATAACTGTTTTGTATTAAGAACTACTGAGAAAAAGTTGAAGCGATTTACCCGTTGAATGTATTTTACAGTTCTGTCAAAAATTTGCAGGAAGTCTTTAAAAAATTCTACTCATAAAATAATTTCTAAATAAAACCTCAACTAAATCAAAATTGTGTCGTTGATAAAATATAGCGGAAGTATAAAAATAGCTGAAAGATAAATAGAAAACATGACAAAAGTTATAAATTTCATTATAAAAAATATAGGAAAGGTTATTTATTTAATAAAAAATAATAAATTGTTTTTTTTATTAGATATATCAATAAATTAACATAAAAAATAATTTGTCAAAATGTGATAATATATTAAATAATTAACTGAGAAATGTTATTTATAAATTAAGTACGGGCCTATCCTACCGGGTAACAGAAAAATATTACTCTTAAGCAGTCAACCGATGCTCGGCTGTTTTCCACAATAAGTTTGATGTAGATGGTGAAGAATGATACTATAAAACGTTGTTTAACCGAAATGTTAGGGGCGGATCCGTTTTCGGATAAGCCAAATTCCGGATTACACGCAGAGTCATACTTTTAGGGTTTAAACATATAAAAATGATTATACAGTGTTTTTTTACCACTATTAGTAGGCCTATGTATAAACGAAAATACAGAAATTTCTAGAAAACAAAATGTATTTGTAAATTAATACTTAATCTATTTACTTTCTTTTGTCCTATAGGAATTTTTTTTAAATTTTTTATTTAACGTCGCATTAACTGCAACGATCATTAGCGACGACGTTGGGGTATAACTATGGAGGATGAAATGATTTTTTGTAACGTATGAAAATATGCCGTGCCTGAGTGGGATTCAAACCCGTGACCGCATGTAGAGAGGCAATCACGTTACCAACTACGCCAATGCCGCCGGCCCTATAGAAATTTAAAGGGAAGTAGGCCTATTGTTTTTTTGTTGTTCAAAATCGAGTTTACACCGGATATAAACGTTTTCAGGCTCCCTGAATCCAAAAATCATGTTTTTTTAGCGATTGGTTTGTATCTACATATGAAATGAACAACATATCTCAAGAACGGAATATAGTACGAAGTTGAAACTTAGGGACTGAAGTTAGGAACCACTAGCGGACCCGATACGAACAGTTTCATCAAAATTGGTCAACCGAACATAGTAATTTATTCGTGCGACTTTCTCAAATACCGCTTTTACGATTTTTTTTTAAATTGCCTAATTTTTTACATTTTTTGCTTTAAAAATTACAGTAAGTCTGCTGAAATTCTTGGGAGCCTTGCTCTTGTGGTAAAAATGGTTTTGAGATTGCGGCCTGAATACGCATTTTAGGGCAAAGTTGTATAATAAAAGTTGTAGAATATTGAAAAACCTACAACTTTTACTTCAAACATTTTTGTCCACATGGCTTAGTTTACCATCAATTAGTGATTATAATATTTTATTCATCAAAATCTGTAACAATATGGTATGACAAAACTGTAATAATCAAAAATATAGGGAATTAAAATATATACAAATTTTATTTCAAGAATTTTCCTCTATAAACCCTAGTTTAGCGTCAATTAGTGATTTCCCGTACTTTTGAATTATGTAGATTGATTTTCATTTTGCGTCATTCACTCATAATTAAAATTAGTTTATGTTTTGCATTTTACATTGTGTAATATTGATTAAATATAGGTTTTATATGTTTTTATTATTTACATTGGAAAGAGAAAATTGCGTGGTTGTTTTACACCAGATTTTTTAAATTACAGAAAAACCTCGTTATACATACCCTTCCCGGCATATCGAAATCACGGTTGTATATCTGAATTCGCGATTGCATTCAACAAAATTTTTTCTGCCCCATACAAATATGTGTAATAAAAGTACAAAAATCTGGTGTGAAACACTCACACAACTTTCTCTTGCCAATGCAAATATTTAACAATATAACCTAACATTAGTAATTAAACATTAGAAATAAACAAAAACTAACCTCAATAAACATAAACTTATTTTAATCATGAGTGAAAGACGCAAAATGAAAGTCGAATTCAGTTTGGCTTAAAAATACGGAAAATCACTCTTTCACGCTAAACTAGGCTCTGTAGAGAAAAATGGTCTAAATAAAAGTTGTAGATCTTTTTATTTCCTATAACATTAATTATATACATTTTTGTCGTAAAATGCATTCCAAGGCTGAAATTTTTAAAAAATTGATTTTTCACACGTTTTCGTGAGAAAAAAGCAGAAAATCGCTAATTACTGCAAAACTAAGCGTTTTTAAAAAAATGTTTGAAACAAAAGTTGTAGGATTTTGAATTCTCTACAACTTTTATTATATAAAGTTTTGCGCTAAAATGCATAATTAAAGCTGTAATCTTAAAAAAACAATTTCTTTACGTGAAAACAGCCTCACCGAGAATTTCAGCGAACATGGCGTCTACCCTATCATGTAGAGAATAAAAAATTGAGTAAACCAGGCGATTTAAAAAAAAATCGTAGGACCAGTTTTTGAGAAAATCGCAAAATAGTGAAAAATTACACGAATAAACTACTATTTCCGGTTGACCGATTTTGATGAAAATATTCGTGTCAGGTCCGGTAGTGGTATGTAACTTAAGTTTCAAGTTTCAAGTCCGTACGATGTTCCGTTCTTGAGATATTTTGTACACACACACACACACACACACACACACACACAGACCAATGGCTAAAAACATGGTTTTTGGGCTCAGGGGGTCTGAAAACGTATAGATCCAGTGAAAACTCGATTTCGAAAAATCGACATGAAAACAATACTTTCCTTCCTATATAGAGGCAAAGGTGGATAAATGGGCCCCTGCTGGTTATATGGGCCCCTTCTGTTTTTAATTATGTAGGCGACACACTCTGGTTGTGTACACCTTAACTAGTCGTAATAGTTCACCAACAACCGTGTAGAGCGTTCTGGCGTTGTAATTGTAATGGTGGCTGAGTTAACAAGTGTTGAAAGTTTTGCTCCTGTAGAAAATTTTGAAAGGTAAGTGTTGAACTGAATATTAATATAACTTCTTCATTAAATTCGGTAGTTATTATATTAGCTCTCTATTGTACTCGTTACAAGGATTCTGTTTATGAGTAGTAATGTCAATTATACACTGAGTTGAAACCAGGGATGACCTACAGTTTTAAAGATGGCGAGGGTGGTATTATGGGCCCTACTTGATGCTGGTAATATGAGCCCCCTAGATATGGGGCCCATATTACAATCACTAAAATGTTATGGTGTATTTCACATTACAGATGCCTCGTAAAGTCCTTGTGCCTTCAACAAAGTTAAAACGACAATCATGGAGTAAAGAAAACATGGCTAATGCCATAAAAGCTATTAAAGAAAAAAGAATGGGCTTGAAAAAAGCTGTTACGATGTTCTCTGTTCCTCGTTCTACTTTACAAAGGCTATCTCGTCTTGAGATTCCTGTTGAAAAAGCAGTTAGATTAAAATTGGGGCGGAAGACGGTTATACCACCTGAAGTTGAAGAAGAGCTCGTAGAGTATCTGCTGATTATGGAGTCTAAATTTCACGGTCTTACAAGGGATGATGTTCGGCGTCTAGCATATCAAGTGTGTAAAAGGAATGATATTCCACATCCGTTTCCCAGCGGTGAACTTGCCGGTCGAGCATGGTTTGACCATTTCATGTCGCGCCATAAAAATGTATTGTCTGTCTTAAAACCATCTGCGACGTCATTTTCTCGTGCAAATGGATTTAATAGGGAAGCAGTGCATAGTTTCTTCAACATACTTGAAGGGGAATTTAAGAAACATGAATATCTTCCGGACAGAATTTTTAATGTTGACGAATCCGGAATTTCTATAGTCCAAAGCAAGATTGCGCGAGTTGTCGGCCTCAAAGGAAAACGACAAGTTGGAGCTTTAACTAGTGCAGAAAGGGGTTCACTTGTTACGGTCGTGTTCAGCATGAGCGCAGGGGGTACTTTTGTGCCTCCGATGATAATTTTTCCAAGGAAAAATATGACGGAGACATTAATGAAAGGAGCTCCACCCGGCTCAATTGGAAAGTGCCATCCTTCTGGGTGGATTCAAGGCAATCTTTTCGTGGAATGGCTCAATCATTTTATCTCTAAAACAAAGCCAACATCAGAAGATCGAATCTTGCTTATTCTAGATGGGCATAACACCCATACAAAAAATATCGAAGTTATTGACATTGCTCGCCAAAATAATATCACAATTGTTAGTTTGCCACCACACACTACACATCGATTACAACCTTTGGACAGGAGCTTCATGGGGCCTCTGAAACACTACTATAGCGAGAACATCAGACAATGGATGTTACACAACAGCAGACCTCTTGGGCCATATGATATTGCAGAGCTACTGGGAAATGCTTATCTGAAATGTCAAACAGGAGAAATAGCTGTCAAAGGCTTCAAGGTCACCGGAATTTATCCATTCAACCGTTATGTCTTCAGTGATGTTGACTTCGCACCTTCAGAGGCTAGCACAGGCCACATAAATCTACAGACCCTCAAAGAAAGTAAGGGCCGATCAGATACAAAAACAACAGCACCCTTGGTATGTACTCCATCTGCAAAGGACTTAGCAGAGGCCGGGCCCTCAGGATGTTCCTTTCCAAAGACTTCCAGTCATATATCCCCTCAAGACATACGGCCAGTTCCAAAACCAAAAAGAAAGATGACAAACAAAGGCCCTAAACCAATGAGATCTGTTGTCGTAACGTCATCTCCTTATAAGCATGCTCTAGAAGAGGCAGAAAAGAAAAGAACTGAAAAACTAGCTACAAAGGATGACAATAAAAAAAGGAAAGCTACCAACACAAATGAGGTGTCTGGAAAGAAGTTGGTTAAGAAAGAAAATAAAATTAAAAGCAGTAAGAAAATATCAAAGTCATCGAAAAGAAAGCTTTTTATTCAAGAAGATACAGGTGATGAGTCAAGTAGCACTGTAGAATCAGGAGAGTCTCTTCTAGAAACAGAATTTGGCGTTCCTGTGCCTGATGATGATGACGCAGTGTGTATCTTTTGTGAAGAAACGTTTTCCGAAAATACTGAGGGTCAACTTTGGGTTCAGTGTATACAATGTGACATGTGGGTTCACAACGAGTGTGCTGGTTGTGAAACGGATGTATATACTTGTGATTTTTGTAAATAAATTAATATTAAATTGTAGAATATTGGTTGTCATTGCTAGATTAAAGTAGGCTTAAGTAGTTTAAGTTAATTTTAAATCATATGTACACTTAATTTTTAGGATAAGCTAATTTTACATCATAATTATGTAGACTAAATTTTTATAAGCTAATTTTTCATTATGTAAACTTAATTTTTATGAGCTAATGTTTCATTAATTTTTACGAGACTTAATTTTTATAAGCTAATTTTTCATCATAATGTAGATTTAATTTTTATAATTTAGAATTTTACCTAAGTTTTCTTATGTTTTTATACAGTTTTAAATATATGAGAATTATTTTTTGTCATTTTTAGTCAGTTAATTATTAAAAAACCTTCAGGGCCCATATTACCAGCACAAGTTAGAAATTCAAAAAATGCAACACTTTTAAAAAAAATATTGTATAAATTTTTAATATAAATATAAAACATCATACCTTTTGCCATTTGGTTGAAAAAACTCAAATGTACTATTCGTGAAAATTTCAGGTTTTTCTACTGTCAAATAAAATATTTCTAAATAAAAAACAAATTGGGGGCCCATATATCCACCCTTGCCTCTATTCATATAGGCAAGAGAAAGTAAAAAAGTAATAAAAGGCATTTTTAAAGCCTGGAGTACAGTTTGTACTCCAGGCGAATGTGTGAAGTACTGGCACTGGTATGTACAGTTGGAATTACCATTACGTATTAATTTATTGCTGTCGTTTGCAAGTGTATTGTTTTCTTTATTTTGGGCGCCATGCCATTCAGAATAAAATAACATCGCGAACGTAATACATTAGCTGGTAGAAATTGAGAGTTTTTCCTTTCTTTTAACTTTATTGCACTTTCACTCTTTTGTATAAATGTCCGATCCGAGCCCGGTATAACGAGGTTTTACTGTCCGTAGTCATTTTAAAGAAGTGAGATTTTTGATGAAACCGTTTATTACGGCAACACCACGCCATCGCTTTATTACAAGAATGTCCTGGAGGTGAACGAGTAAACGAATTATCAGAATAATGGAACTTTATACTCGTATTATGTAGTTATTTATTTCATTGGACACTTCTGTATTTTAACGACATTCTGAATTTGAATGTTGTACTGTGCATACACACACTATTGAAATTGAATTATCACCAAATTAAGTTTTTCGGATCCGTTTCGGTCAACTTGGGTTACAGTTAAGCGGGTTTCGGATAATCAGGGTTTTATTGTAAATAAAAATGAGTCATGAAAAAAATCTGACCGGGATTCGAAGCTGCTGTAACCTCCGGCATAGAAATTAATATTGTTGTTTCCGGGTTACTTGAGGAAACAAAATTTTTAATATCAGTGACATCGGTCAGAGAGTTATTTTAAAAACGATTTAATCGGTTTTTAAAAACTAGTTTTTGCAGTTTTGCTCCAAAGATTTTCTGAGGTTATATGAGAGTAATTTAATTTTCAAATTTCACTTTCATTTTGTTACAACCACACATTCATACATGCATTCTTCTGAAAATCAATATTTTGTCTTCAGAGACCATCAACGTTGAAAATAATAGTTCATATATTACTACAGAATAAAAAATCTGGTGTGAAACACTCACACAACTTTCTCTTGCCAATGCAAATAATTAATAATAAACCTAACATTATTAATAAAATATTAGAAATAAACAAAAATTAACCTCAAAAACATAACCTTATTTTAATCATGAGTGAATGACGCAAAATGACAATCGAACTCAGTTTGGCTTAAAAATACGGAAAATCACGCTTTCTCTCTAAACTAGGCTCTGTAGAGAAAAATGCTTTAAATAAAAGTTGTACATCTTTTAATTTCCTATAAAATTAATTATATACACTTTTGTCGTAAAATGCATTCTAAGGCCGAAATCTTTAAAAAATCAATTTTTCACACGTTTTCGTGAGAAAAAAACAGAAAATCGCAAATTACCGCTAAACGAAGCGTTATACAAAAAAATGTTTGAAACAGAAGTTGTAGGTTTTTAAATTCTCTACAACTTTTATTATATAAGTTTTTGCGCTAAAATTTATATTAAAGCCGTAATCTTAAAAAAACAACGTTTTTACGTGAAAACAGCCTCACCGAGAATTTCAGCAAACATAGCGCCTACCCTATCTTGTAGAGAATAAAAAATTGAGTAAAATAGGCGATTTTTAAAAAAATCGTATGACCAGTTTTTGAGAAAATCGCAAAAAACTGAAAAATTATACGAATAAACTACTACTTCCGGTTGACCGATTTTGATGAAAATGTTCGTGTCGCGTCCGGTAGTGGTATGTAACTTAAGTTTCAAGTTTCAAGTTCGTACGATGTTCCGTTCTTGAGATATTCTGTTCACACACAGACACACACACAGACCAATCGCTAAAAACATGTTTTTTGGGTTCAGGGGGTCTGAAAACGTATAGATCCGGGGAAAACTCGATTTCTAAAAATCGACATGAAAACAATACTTTCCTTCCTATATATTCATATAGGCAAGAGAAAGTAAAAATGTTCTCAGATCACAAAAACTTAATTCTTTTGTACTAATAGATATAGGCTCTATGTCACAGGAAAGTAAAAAAGAAATATTACTTTCTGAACAACTTATACCGGATAAGTTTTACTATTTTAAGAATAAAACAAAATATATATTTTCAAAAATTAACAGCTAATAAATTCGTATTAATATTTGAAAAATTAAAAATAAATTTCAAATTTTTTTATTAAGGTGATAAAAAGAAGAAATTTAAAAACTACAGGATTTTTTTTATTTTAGTGAATTTTTTATAGATGTGGTGTGTGTGTGTTTGTTTCTAATTAATCCGTTTATAATTTTAAAACACAGTGATTACTTCCTGTAACATTCTCGTGGTACAGAAATTATGCTTAGGTTTTTTCTTTTAACGTTTTCATGAAATGGTACCTTTGAGATAGGTATTTAAAAATAAAGCAAAGTAATGACTTGGGTATATTCTGCTTAATTTACCGTCCAAGGACGCTACTTTGGGGACCAAGGCCTAGTGTTGTATGCGGTTAATACGTACGTCTTAAATTTTTCAATTGAGAAAGTTAGCGTTAATTTATTTTCTCTCATTGAATTTATCCTCTTGTATTCTGGCAAAATAATCTGGTGTGAAACACTCACTCGATTTTGTCTTACGACTATAAGTAATGAAACATATAACCCATGTTTGTTGTTGTTTAGGTCATCAGCCATAAGGCTGGTTTGAACTTCTAGAGGCTTAACTAAGTAAAACGAAAAATGAGGTGGTTTACCATTACCTTCCTCACTGATTGGAAAAGTATGCTTATCAGCCCTCTGAAAATCATCTACTTTCCACCCTGCAAATGGCACTTTCATTTCGTTCTCCAAAGGGCTGTATAATGAAATTATTTACTCTCAGATGACTAAGATTAGTGTCTTTCACACCTTTGCCTCGTCTGTTCTTAAATGCTTCAGTCATATGTTGGCTGACCATATGATAAGAAAGTTAATTATTTTTTGTAGCCCTGGAACTAGAAAATCAAGTGCAAATAATTTAACACTCTACCTGCCTGTTATGGACGTAACCCATGTTTAATCATGTGTAAACAATGTAAAATAAAAAATTTGGTGTGAAACACTCATGCAGCTTTCTCTTGCCAATGCAAATAATTAACAATGTAACCTTACATTAGTAATAAAACAATAGAAATAAACAAAAAAAGTAACCTCAAAAAACATAACCTTATTTTAATCATAAGTGAATGATGCAAAATGAAAATCTGAAATTCACTAAATAAAAGTTGTAAATCTTTTGATTGTTTTTTTACGAGAAAACGGTCTCACCAAGAATTTTAGCAGACATGGCGTGTACCCTATCTTGTAGAGAATAAAAAATTTAGTAAATGAGGCGATTTAAAAAAATATCATGGTAGTCTTTTTTGAGAAAATCGCTAAGAAGTGAAAAATGACGCGAATGAACTACTACTTTTGGTTGACTGATTTTGATGAAAATGTTCGGGTCGGGTCCGGTAGAAGTATGTATCTAACCTAAATTTAAAGTTTCAAGTTCGTACAATGTTCCGTTCTTGAGATATTCTGTTCACACACAACCACACGCGCGTGCGCGCGCGCACAAACACACCCACACCAATCACTAAAAATATATTTTTTGAGTTCAGGGGGTCTGAAAACCTGGATATCCCGTGAAAACTCAATTTCGAAAAATCGACATGAAAACAATACTTTCTTTCCTATGTGTTCATACAGGCAAGAGTCAGAGTAAGTATTGGTTAACGGGTTGAATACCATTTTCATCCTCTTAGGGGTACATTTTGAAAATAGTTAAAGGGTAATATTTGTAGTTGTATAAGTAACATCTCCACCAAGTTTCAGCCATTTAGCTTGTCCGGAACTTAGTAAAAGGAAAATATTGGTTTAAGGGTTAAAGGCACTTTTCAACTCCTTAATTACGAATTGTCGAAATTGTTTAGCCTATGTATAAGTTTCTTATATAACCTAAAGGGAATATGTTCTTCAAATTTTAGCTTTCCAGTTATTGTGGAAGTAGGAAAATAAGTGATGAGTAAGTCAGTCGGAGGATGTCCGGACAGATGCAGTCACGGACCATTGCGGTCGGGAGAAATTTCCAGACATTTGCGGTCAGGTGATTCCTTTAATACCTAATATTCACGTTTGTAAGATTCATTTGGACTTTTACAGTAGTCTTAGCTTAAACAGATTCCCTTCTCCAGGCTGTGGACTGGCAAAATAATGACATAAAATAATGCAATCAGCGTGTTTAAGTCTTAACGACTTCGTCTTTTTCGTATTTTTGTCAAGTCCTACTTTATCTACCAAAAACTAAACTAGTTTCTGAATGTACGAAATGGCCTTGGGGCAAACATTTATGTCGCTGCTTTCCTCAAATTTGTTTAGTGTCTTCTTTATTCTGGAGTTTAGGTATCCCTTCTTCCTCCTTTTTCACTTTCTCTTGGCCATATGAATATATAGGAAGGAAAGTATTGTTTTCATGTCAATTTTTCAAAATTGAGTTTTCGCCGGATCTGCACGTTTACAGACCCCCTGAACTCAAAAAATATGTTTTTAGCCATTGGTATGTGTGTGTGCGCGCGCGCGCGTGTGTGTGAACAGAATAGAAAATTCTCTAGAACGGAACATCGTACGAACTTAAAACTTAAGTTAGATACCACTAGAGGACCCGACACGAACATTTTCATCAAAATCGGTCAATTGGAAGTAGTTTATTCGTGTCATTTTTCACCTTTTTCGATTTTGTCAAAAACAGCTCCTACGATTTTTTTAAAAATCGCTTCATTTACTAAATTTTTTATGCTTTAAAAGATAAGGTAGGCGCCATGTCTGCTGAAATTCTTGGAAAGGTTGTTTTCTCTTATTAAAAAAATTGTTCTTTAAGATTGCGACTTTAAAATGCATTTTCGCGCAAAAATGTTATATTAAACGAAGAGAATTTAAAATTCTGCAACTTTTGTTTTAAACATTTTTTTTAACGCTTAGTTTACCAGTAATTAGCGATTTTCTGTTTTTTTTCTCACGAAAACGTGTAAAATATTCGATTTTTTTAAAGATGTCAGTCTTAGTATCTTAGTATGCATTTTACGACAAAAGTGTATAATCAAATTTATAGAATATTAAAAGATCTACAATTTTTATTGAATTGAAAGCATTTTTCTCTACAGAGCCTAGTTTAGTGTCAATGAGTGATTTTTCCGTATTTTTAAGCCAAACTGATGTTTATTTTCATTTTGCATCATTTACTCATGATTGAAATAAGGTTATGTTTTTGTATATTTCTAATGTTTTATAGAAATGTTATGTTATATTGTTTATTATTTTCATTGGCAAGAGAAAGTCGTGCGAGTGTTTCACACAAGATTTTTCTTTCCAGATTTAACTGAAGCCTAATGAACATATTGTCTGATCTTTCAGCTTCTTTCTTGAAGAGTGCAACAAGATCAACCACTTTTGGATAGTAATTCCCGAGATAATTATTAATCCTGTGGTACCAACCCTCAACGGTGTTCATGATAAGTTGACCGAAAAGTCCGAATGAATCTTCTATTTATATCGAAGGTGGATGTTATTTCGTAGTAAAGTAATCACCTGACAGCAAATTTCTGGAAACTTCTCCCGCCCGCAATGGTCGAAGACCGCATTTTCCGTGATTCCAGTCGAAGAGGGTTTTCCCCATTTATATTCGTTCACAGATTATTGGATATAACATCAAAATAATTTATAAAACGAGGAGATTTTGGAGCACTTAAATATCACTGGGATAAGCTTGTTGTGATACTTATTTTAAATATCGCCTAAGCGGTTACGGATTTCATAACAGATGGTAAAGATTTTTTGTGTAATCTTCTCACATTTCTTGAAAATTTAATTTAATGGTTGGTATTATACATATATTTTTTATTGGTTCTTTTTCGTTATGTATGTGTGCGCGCGCGCGGGTGAAAAAAATTAATTACATTAATAAATTGCAGAAGATAATTCGAAATGAATTATATTTTATTTTTATTGCTTTTTTCTCTTTATGGCTTGATTAGCAGTGGATCTTAGACGTAATAAAGTTACCATAGTGTAATGTTTTTTACTTTTATTTTTTCTTTGGATCAAGTTCATTGATCCATCGATTGAAATATCTTCTCTGAATCGTTTTTCACTTCAAAGTGAAATTTGAAATGCGGTATTAAAATTTCTTTGGTGTGTTTGTATGTATAGGGAATAAAAGTACTATTGTTTTTATGTAAATTTTTCAAAATCGAGTTTTTATCGAAAATACACGTTTACAGACCGCCTGAATCCAAAAATATGTTTGTAGTTATTGGTGTGTGTGTGTGTGTGCGCGCGCAGGCGCGTCCGTGTGTGAGGTGGATCAAAATATCTGACGAATGGAGTATCGTACGAAGTTGAATTCACAAAAACGGCTTTTACATTTTTTTGTTAATCTTCATTTACTACATTTTTTGTGCTGTACAAGACAGTATAAACGCTGTCAGCTGAAATTCTTGGATGAGGCTGTGCTTTCGTGGTAAAAAATGGTTGTTTAAAGATTGTGGCCTTAATATGTATTTTAGGGGAAAAGTATGTGTGTAATTGAAGTTTTAGGAAATTAATCCTACAACTTTTATTTGTAGTGTATTTTTCTACAACGCTTTATTCGCTGGCAATTAGTTATTTTCTGTATTTTTTCATTAAATACGGTACAACTGGAATTTTTTAAGATAGCGGCCTTAATATACATTTTATGACAAAATGTATATAATAACAGTTATAGAAAATAAAAAGATTTGGTGTGAAACACTTGTACAACTTTCTCTTGCCAATGCAAATAATTAACAATATAACCTAACATTGGTAATAAAACATTAGAAATAAATAAAAAACTAACCTCTAAAAATATAACCTTATTTTAATCATGACTGAAAGACGCAAAATGAAAATCGCACTCAGTTCGGCTTAAAAATACGGAAAATCAATCTTTCACACTAAACTAGACTCTATAGAGAAAAATGCTTTAAATAAAAGTTGTAGATCTTTTAATTTTCTATAAATTTTATTATACACATTTTTTTCATAAAATGCATACTAAGGCCGAAATCTTAATAAAATCGATTTTTCACACGTTTTCGTGAGAAAAAAAACAGAAAATCGCTAATTACCGCTAAACTAAGCGTTATACAAACAAATGTTTGAAATAAAAGTTGTTGGTTTTTAAATTCTCTACAACTTTTATTATATAATTTTTTGCGCTAAAATTTATACTTAAGCCGTAATCTTAAAAACACCATTTCTTTACGTGAAAACAGCCTCACCATGAATTTCAGCAAACATGGTGCCTACCCTATCTTGTAGAGTATAAAAACTTAAATAAACCAGGCGAATTTTAAAAAAATCGTAGGACCAGTTTTTGAGAAAATCACAAAAAAGTGAAAAATGACACGAATAAACTACAACTTCCGGTTGACCAATTTTGATGAAAATGTTCGGGTCGATTTCGGTGGTGGTATTTAACTTACGTTTCAAATTTCAAGTTTGTACGATGTTCCGTTTTTGAGATATTCTGTTCACACACCCACACACACACACACACACAGACCAATCGCTAAAAACATGTTTTTTGGGTTCAGGGGGTCTGAAAACGTGTAGATCCTGGGAAAACTCGAATCGACATGCAAACAATACTTTCCTTCCTATATATTCATATAGGCAAGAGAAAGTAAAAATCTGGTGTGAAACACTCACACAACTTTCTCTTGCCAATGTAAATTATTAACAATAAACCTAAAAATAGTAATAAAACATTAGAAATAAACAAAAAACTAACCCCATTAAACATAACCTAATTTTAATCATATATGAAACGCAAAATGAAAATCGACCTCAGTTTGGCTAAAAAACAAGGAAATCACTCTTTCACGCTAAACTAGGTTCTGTAAAGAAAAATGTTTTAAATAAAAGTTGTAAATCTTTTAATTTTCTATAAATTTGATTTTATACACTTTTGTCGGTAAATGCATACTAAGGTCGGAATCTTAAAAAAATCGATTTTTCACACGTTTTCGTGAGAAAAAAACAGAAAATCGCTAATTACCGCTAAACTAAGCGTTACACAAAAAAATTTTTCAAATAAAAGTTGTAGGTTTTTAAATTTTCTACAATTTTTATTGTATACATTTTTTAATGAAAATGCATATTAAAGCCGCAATCTTAAAATATTTATTTTTTTACGTGAAAACAGCCTCACCAAGAATTTCCGCAAACATGACGCCTACCCTACATGTAGAGCATAAAAATTTTAGTAAACCAGGCGATTTTAAAAACAATCGTAGGACCAGTTTATGAGAAAATCGGAAAAACGTGAAAAATGACAAGAAAAAACTACTACTTCCGGTTGACCGATTTTGATGAAAATGTTTTTGTCGGGTCCAGTAGTGGTATGTAACTTACGTTTCAAGTTTCAAGTTCGTACGATGTTCCCTTCTTGAGATATTCTGTTTACACACGCACACGCGCACACACACGCACGCGCGCGCGCGCACACACACACACACACACACACACACAGACCAATCGCTAAAAACATGTTTTTTGGGTTCAGGGGGTCTGAAAACGTATAGATCCGGTGAAAACTCGATTTCGAAAAATCGACATGAAAACAATACTTTCCTTCTTATATATTCATATAGGCAAGAGAAAGTAAAAACAGAAAATTACAAATTATTGCTAAACTAAGCGTTATATATAGAAATGTTAGCAATACAAATTGTAGGTTTTTAAATTGTTTACAACTTTTATTATAAACTCTTTCGCCCTAAAATGCATATTAAAGCCGGAATCTTAAAAAAAAAATTTCTAGGAGAGAACAACCTCCCTAAGTATTTCAGCAGATATGGCGCTTACCCTATTTTGTAGGACATAAAAATGTAGTAAATGAGGTGATCTAAAATAAATCGTAGAAAGCGGTTTTGAGAAAATCGCAAAAAAGTGAATAATGACACGAATAAACTACTACGTCCGGTTGACCGATGTTAATGAAAATGTTCGTGTCGGGTTCTCTAGTGGTATCTAAGTTAAGTTCTGTTTCAAGTTCGTACGACATTTGGTTCTTAAGATATTCTGTTCACACACAGGCCAATCGCTAAAAACATGTTTTTTGGGTTCACGGGGTCTGAAAACGTGTTATGTAAAAACTCGATTTCGGAAAACCGACATGAAAACAATACTTTTCTTGCTATATAGGCTATTCATATAGGCAAGAGAAAGTAAAAAAACCCCAAATTTCTTCTCGCAATCAAGGATTAGGCTTCCGCTTGTTCCGAATCACAACCGCGACCAACTATTGAATTATTGCGATCTTTTGCATGGCCTCCCAATATCTCTCCTCCGCTCCGGTCTGTATTGCAAAACTAATGTATTCACCCAAATTTAATAAATAAATAATATTCCAGAATGAATGACTAACGTAGTCAAATGAAGGCGTATATAGAATAAATACAGCAAAAATTGAATAGTATTGGGTTATAAATAGAATTTTTACGAAAAATAAACATTCAATATATTTTTTTGTTAAATTTGACGACAGATTAGGTAAAATATCCGTATTAGGCGATGAGAGATTTGCTTTAACGTATATAACCTTGATCGTGACGTAAGGATGGTGTCTGTGTTACGTCACACGTTTAGCGAATCATATTGTTATGAATGCGGTTTATTTACTTCTACTGCATGCATTCGGCAAAGAGCGAGATGTGTAAAGAATGAGAGGGTAAAGTAATGCACCCACGCTTGAATCTTGTTCATAGTGGACTCACCTGCGAAGGCGTTTCGTTTCCATGTATATGTCTCATGCGAATTTATGGCACAAATTTTTAAAGTTGCAAATTTAAATTTATTCTCTATTTTCTCATAATGTTGGTGGTTATTGACCGGTCAAAACTCATATAAATTATATTTTTACTATCATTCCAACACCGGATATTCCATCAGACTTATTTTAACTATAACTAATTTTCGGTTAACCCAAGAAATAATCGAATGGCTACTTTTAATTATTTTGGGTCTTTTCTGTTATTCTCACCCCCCCCCCCAATAATTTTTTACATATTGTGGATATTTCGCATGTAGATCATCCCGGTTGAATACACATTTTTCTAATGATTAGAACTATACAGTACAATACCAGTTACCCGAAATAATTGGTGTGGGCCTATTTCGGATAACCGAATTTTCGATTAACCTGGATTTAATATGGACGTAACATGGAAAAAAGGTTAATTTTAGAAATTAACAAAAGCTATCTATTTAACAATCATTCAATGTCATCTAAAATACAATATTATCACGTTCATTCCGGGATTTTTTGGGATTTGGTTGTTTATACAAAATATACATAGACCTGAAAAAAACTTAAAAGATCTTCCATCCTTTTTGAGCTAATCAACGGCATTTTCTCTCATTTCTTCAAAAACTAAAATAACACACACACAGAAGAATTTCCTTCGACAAACCACTTTTTGGATTCAAAGGGCAACCTGATCCAACTAGACAACTGACATAGACTCAAAAAAATATGAGGGAACCTTTCCAAACATTGTTACACACTAAGTTCCAGTAGAATGGAAAAATATCTCAGAGATATTGATTGAAAAATACTTTTAAAATTTGGTGTGAAACACTCACAATACTTTCTCTCACCAATGTAAATAATAAAAAATATATAACCTTTGTTAATTCATTGGTAAACATTGTAATATGAAAAACATAACTTAATTTTAATCGGGAGTCCATAATGAACAGTCAACCTCTGTAAAACTTAAAAATAAAGATAATCACTAATTAACGCGAACTAGGCTCTGCAAGAAAATGCTTGAAATGAAATAAATAGATTTTTACTTTCTTTTGCCTGTATGAATATATAGGAAGGAATATGAATATGAGGATATTATTGTTTTCAGTCGATTTTTCAAAATCGAGTTTACACCGGATCTACACGTTTTAAGACCCCTAAACCCAAAAACATGTTTTTAGCGATTGGTCTGCGTGTATGTTTGTGTGTGTGTGTGTGTGTGTGTGTGTGTGTGTGTGCGTGTGTGCGTGCGCGCGCGCGCGCGTGTGTCTGTCTGTGTGTGTGTGTGTGTGTGTGTGTGTGTATGTGTGTGGGTGTGTGTGTATACAAAATATCTCAAGAACGGAACATCGTACGGACTTGAAACTTGAACCTTAAGTTGCATACCACTACCGGACCCGACACGAACATTTTCATCAAAATCGGTCAACCTGAAGTAGTAGTTTATTCGTGTAATTTTTCACTTTTTTGTGATTTTCTCAAAAACTGGTCCTACGATTTTTTTTTAAATCGCCTGGTTTATTCAGTTTTTTATTCTCTACAAGATAGGGTAGGCGCTATTTTTGCTAAAATTCTTGGTGAGGCTGTTTTCACGTAAAAACGTTGTTTTTTTAAGATTACGGCTTTAATATGAATTTCAGCGCAAAAATTTATATAACAAAAGTTGTAGAGAATTTTAAACTCTACAACTTTTATTTCAAACATTTTTTTGTATAACGCTTGGTTTAGCAGTAATTAGCGATTTTCTGATTTTTTCTCTCGAAAACGTGTGAAAAATCGATTTTTTTAAGATTTCGGCTTTAGTACGCATTTTATGACAAAAGTGTATATAATAAAATTTATAGGAAATTAAAAGATCTACAACTTTTATTGAGAGCATTTTTCTCTACATAGCCTAGTTTAGCGTGAAAGAGTGATTTTCCGTATTTTTAAGCTGAACTGAGTTCGATTTTCATTTTGCGTCTTTCACTCATGATTAAAATAAGGTTATGTTTTTGAGGTTTGTTTTTTTGTTTATTTCTAATGTTTTATTACTAATGTTAGGTATATTGTTAATTATTTGCATTGGCAAGAGAAAGTTGTGTGAGTGTTTCACACCAGATTTTTGTTTCATGAAAATCTGTAAAAAAAATAGATTTTTTAAGATTTCGGTCTTAGTATGAATTTTACGACTAAAGTGTATAAAACCAAATTTATAGAAATTTAAAAGATCTGCAACTTTTGTTTAAAGTATTTTTTACTTTCTCTTGCCTATATGAATATATAGGAAGGAAAGTATTGTTTTCATGTCGATTTTTCGAAATCGAGTTTTCACCGGATCTATACGTTTTCAGACCCCCTGAACCCAAAAAACATGTTTTTAGCCATTGGTCTGTGTGTGTGTCTGTGTGTGTGTGTGTGTGTGTGTGTCTGTGTGTGTGTCTGTGTGTCTGTGTGTGAACAGAATATCTCAAGAACGGAACGTCGTACGAACTTGAAACTTGAAACTTAAGTTACATACCACTACCGGACGCGACACGAACATTTTCATCAAAATCGGTCAACCGGAAGTAGTAGTTTATTCGTATAATTTTTCACTTTTTTGCGATTTTCTCAAAAACTGGTCCTACGAGTTTTTTTAAAATCGCCTATTTTACTCAATTTTTTATTCTCTACAAGATAGGGTAGGCGCCATGTTTGCTGAAATTCTCGGTGAGGCTGTTTTCACGTAAAAACGTTGTTTTTTTAAGATTACGGCTTTAATATAAATTTTAGCGCAAAAACTTATATAATAAAAGTTGTAGAGAATTTAAAATTCTAAAACTTTTATTCCAAACATTTTTTTGGTATAACGCTTAGTTTAGCGGTAATTTGCGATTTTCTGTTTTTTTTCTCACGAAAACGTGAGAAAAATTGATTTTTTTAACATTTCGGCATTAGTATGCATTTTACGACAAAAGTGTATATAATTAAATTTATAGAAAATTAAAAGATCTACAACTTTTATTTAGACCATTTTTCTCTACAGAGCCTAGTTTAGAGAGAAAGAGTGATTTTCCGTATTTCTAAGCCAAACTGAGGTTGATTTTCATTTTGCGTCTTTCACTCATGATTAAAATTAGGTTATGTTTGTTGAGGTTAGTTTTTTGTTTATTTCTTATGTTTTATTACTAATGATAGGTTTATTGTTAATTATTTGCACTGGCAAGAGAAAGTTGTGTGAGTGTTTCACACCAGATTTTTTCTCTACAAAGCCTAGTTTAGCGTGAAAGAGCGATTTGCCTTATTATTAAGCCAAACCAAGGTTGATTTTCGTTTTGTATCATTCACTGACGATTATTTAAGGTTATATTTATGATTTTAGTTTTTTTTTGTTTCTAATGTATTAATACTAATGTTAGGTTATATTCTTCATTATCTGCATTGGAAAGAGAAAGCCGTGTGAGTGTTCACTACAGATTTTTTTTATTACCAAATTGTTTTCATCTGTATTTATAAATTGGAAAGCCCTCACTGACTGACTCACTATCAGTAACGCCCTATTTCACAATACCTAGCTGAATAAATGAAAAAGTTAAACATAAACAATTTCGACATTCCAAAGTTAAGGGATTGAAAAGGGTGTTCAACCAACCGATATTTTCCGTTTACTAAGTTCCGGGCAAGCTAGTTGACTGGAAATCGCTAGAGATATTATTTATAATTCAAATACAAAAATTACCTCTTAACCATTTAAAAAATACACTCGTAAGGGTATGAAAATGATGTTCAAAATTTAATCCAAAATTTATCGTTAGATACTAAATTAGATGATTAGATACATAAATCAATATTTACTCAGTTAGATAACTGAATTTCGGTAGTTATTTCTAGTGCAACTAAAATATTTAACCCTTACAAAATAAACCCCTAGGAGGTTAAAAAGGGTGTCCAACTCTTAAACCAATATTCTTTAATTAGTACTAAGTTCTGAACAAGTTAGCTGGCTAAAACTCGGTGGAGATGTTATGAATTGTGACGCTAAAAAATTACAACATAACGTTTTCAAAAATTTACCTGTAAAGGGTTGAAAAGGGTGTTGAACCCGTAAATCACATCCGAATGCGATATAACTCATAGGTGTACATAATATTAAGTTTTTTATATAACAGTGACAACATCCGGTTTAGCGGACGTCCTTAAGTTATGTATAAAGTGCCAACGTCCGGATAACCAAACATTTACAAAATAAAACTTTTAAACAACAATTAATGGAATAATATATTTGAAACCACCTCCGTGGCCTAGTGACTAGCGCACTAGCCTGCAAAGCGAAAAGTCCCGGGTTCAATTCCCGGTAAGGGTCTGGAAATTTTAACACGTTAAAACCACCGTTAAAGTACCAAAACCCACAGTAGTTGCTAATGACCAAGCTGTCGATGCGACTTTAAATAAACTAAAAAAAAACTATTTTGAATATTTTTTTGTTTGAACGATTTCTTTATTTTATGAACATAATAAAAATAAATTTTTTTCAGGAAATTTTATTTTTCTGTATCTTTGAAATTTTGGTTGCAAATGGCAGGCTTACGCCAGCAAGTTTACCAAATAAGGGCTGGCACTTTTTGTACACCCTGATTCAAATTAAATGGCTTTAGATCAGACTTTTAAACATTGTTCGGCAATGAAAGGGTTTAATAAAATTTGTAGGTTTTTACATTTTTAGCAAATTTTATTATATATGCTTTTGCCCTAAAATTGATATTAAAACCGCTGTCTTAAAATAACGATTTTTCACCGCGTGAGCACAGCCTTCCAAAAATTTCAGCACACATAACACTTATCCTATCTTGAAGAACACAAAATATGTAGGAAATGAGACGATTTTAAACAAAATCGAAGAAACCGTTTTTGAGAAAATTTCAAAACAGTGAAAAATTACACGAATAAACTACTACTACGGTAAAAAAAAATCTGGTGTGAAACACTCACACAACTTTCTCTTGCCAATGCAAATAATTAACAATAAACCTAACATTATTAATAAAATATTAGAAATAAAAAAAAACTAACCTCAATAAACATAACCTAATTTTAATAATCAAGGAGACGCAAAATAAAAATCGACCTTAGTTTGGCTTAAAAATACGGGAAATCACTATTTGACGCTAAACTAGGCTCTGTAGAGAAAAATGCTAGAAATAAAAGTTGTAGATCTTCCAATTTTCTATAAATTTTATTATATACAATTTTGTCGTAAAATGTATACTAAGGCCGAAATCTTAAAAAATCTATTTTTTTAAATTGCATATTAAAGCCGTTATCTTAAAAAAACTATTTTTTTACGTGAAAACAGCCTCACCCAGAATTTCAGCAAACATGGCATCTACCCTATCTTGTAGATAATAAAGAACTGAGTAAATGAGGCGATTTTTAAAAAAATCGCCTATATTAAAATCGCTATACTAAAAATCGCGAAAATAAATTTTTCACACATTTTCGTGACAAAAAAACAGAAAATCGCCAATTACAGCTAAACTAAGCGTTATAAAAAAAATGTTTGAAATAAAAGTTTTAGAATTTTAAATTCTCTACAACTTTTATTATATAAATTTTTGCGCTAAATTGCATATTAAAGCCGTTATCTTAAAAAAACTATGTTTTTACGTGAAAACAGCCTCACCCAGAATTTCAGCAAACATGGCATCTACCCTATCTTGTAGATAATAAAGAACTGAGTAAATGAGGCGATTTTTAAAAAAATCGTAGGACCAGTTTTTGAGGAAATCGCAAAAAAGTGAAAAATTATACGAATAAACTACTACTTCCGGTTGATCGATTTTGATGAAAATGTTCGTGTCGGGTCTGGTAGTGGTATGTAACTTAAGTTTCAAGTTTCAAGTTCGTACGATATTCCGTTCTTGAGATATTTTGCACACACACACACACAGACCAATCGCTAAAAACATGTTTTTTGGGTTCAGGGGGTCTGAAAACATATAGATCCGGTGAAAACTGGATTTCGAAAAATCGACATGAAAACAATACTTTCCTTCCTATATATTCATATAGGCAAGAGAAAGTGAAAATGCTTGAAATAGAAGTTGGTGTATCCAACAATGCAATAAGCATCCATGCTTGAATTTTAAGAGTAACGTATTAATAAATTGAATGATAGACATTTATTATTGAATATAATAAACTTAAAAGAAAGAAACTGGAAACGTTTACTAGTATTTACAAACACCATTGTAAGTCAAAATGTAAGTATACTTAACCAACAGGCGCAGAAAACATGCGCGATTTACGGAAGATCTAAATTTCATATAACCGGCTTGTACGCGGTCGAAAGCTCCACAATTCAAATACTTTGTCTTAACTTGTATATCCGTTGAAAACTCGGTCTCAAAAATCAACATGAAAACAATACTATCCTTCCCTTTTTAAGCTAAGAGAGCAAATAAATGTAAAAAAGATCTTTGTAAATTTTTTTTTTAATCCCTAATAGTGTACGTTGCAATCTGTTTAATTTAGAACAATAAGCAACCCCATGACCCAATGAGATGAGGATTATATGTATGACGTGTAAATGAGGTATAGTTTTATAGAGACTCAGGTCGACCATTCCTGAGAGAGTATGGTTAATTGAACCCCAACCATCAAAGTACACCGGTAACCACTGTCTAGCATTCAAATCCGTATAAAAAGTAATTACCTTTACTAGGATTTGAACCAGGAACGTTCATCTCCAAAAATCAGCTGTTAAACAGCTGATTTTGGCGACGACTTTACCTCTAGACCAACCTCGTGGGTTCTTTTTAAAAATGATACAGAAAACTTAAAACTGTACTCTTTAGGTAGATGTAGTGAAATCTGTCGGGATGTTGTAGTAACTAACTTTTATCCGTAAATTCAGTCAACCATATTGACCTATTTTAAAAATTGTAAAATGCCGCTGTTCGTTTTTATTAAATCATATTTAATTACCTTCACTGCGTCAACTTACATTTGACATCAAATTTCGTGAAAATTGATAAAGACTTTAATTTAGTCTGATTTATATATATGCAAATAACGTTAGTTTGAATTCATTACAGATTAAGGTTTAAGATTTCTAACTAGCCATGTATAAACAATCATAGGCTACTATGATTTGAATTGATGTTTAGTCATCCTGTATAAGCGAATTTTTGGGTTCTGTACATAGCGTGTGGATTCTCTGTTATAGAATTCGTACGCCTGGATTGTACAGGATAAGTCAAATGAATGTAATTGTCGCCACCTCCGCCCAGCGGTTAGCGTTCTATGCCGGGGCCGTTGAATAAGACCGTCGTTATTCAACGTTCCTGGTACTATGCTGCAAAGTGGAGGTCCCGGGTTTGATTCCCGGTTAGGGTCTGGAAAGTTATATCACATTCAAACCCACCTTCCTCTACCCATTCTACTCGCTAGCAACCAGGCTTATTTTTAACTTAAAATTAAAATCTGGTGTGAAACACTTACACAACTTTCTCTTGCCAATGCAAATAATTAACAATATACCTAACATTAGTAATAAAACATTAGAAATAAACAAAAAAACAAACCTCAATAAACATAACCTAATTTTAATCGTGAGTGAAAGACGCAAAATTAAAATCTACCTCAATTTGGCTTAAAACTACGGATAATCACTCTTTCACGCTGAACTAGGTTCTGTAGATAAAAATTCTTCAAATAAAAGTTGTAGATCTTTTAATTTTCTATAAATTTTATTATGTAATTTTTTGTCGTAAAATGCCTTACGGCATTTTACGACAAAATGTGAGAAAAAATAAATTTTTCTCACGTTTTCGTGAGAAAAAAACAGAAAATTGCTAATTACTGCTAAACTAAGCGTTATACAAAAAAATGTTAGAAATAAAAGTTGTAGCATTTTAAATATTCTACAATTTTTATTATAAAAATGTTTGCGCTAAAATGCATTTTAAAGCCGTAATCTTAAAAAAACAACTTAATTACGTAAAAACAGCCTCACCGAGAATTTCAGCAAAGATGGCGCCTACCCTATCTTGTAGAGCATCAAAAATTTAGTAAATCAGGTGATTTTAAAAAAAATCGTAGGACCAGTTTTTGAAAAAAAAATGACACGAATAAACTACTACTTTCGGTTGACCGATTTTGATGAAAATGTTCGAGCAGGATCCGGTAGTAGTATATATCTTAAGTTTCAAGGTTGAAGTTCGTACGATGTTCCGTTTTTGAGATATTCGGTTCACACACAGACCAATCGCTAAAAACATGTTTTTGGATTCAGGGGGTCTGAAAACGTGTAGATCCGGTGAAATCTCGACTTCGAAAAATAGACATGAAAGCAATACTTTCCTTCCTATATATTCATATAGGCAAGCGAAAGTAAAAAGGATTCAATTTTTATCGTAACGACGTATATTCATTACTTTCTCTTGCCTGTATGAATATATAGTAAGGCAAGTATTGTTTTCATATCGATTTTTGGAAGTCGAGTTTTCACCTGATCTACACGTTTGTAGACCACCTGAACCAAAAAAGCATGTTTTTAGCGATTGGTCTGTGTGTCCGTGTGTCTGTGTGTGGGTCTGTGAGTGTGTATGTGTGAACAGAATATCTCAAGAACAAAACATCGTACGAACTTGAAACTTGAAACTTAACACACTACTACATACCACTACATACACGACACGACCACTACCGGACACGACACGAACATTTTCATCAAAATCGGTCAACTGGAAGTAGTAGTTTATTCGTATAATTTTTCACTTTTTTGCGATTTTTTCAAAAACTGGTCCTACCGATAAACTAAGCGTTATACAAAAAATAATTGAAATAATGATGTGGGATTTTAAATTTTCTATCTTTTTTGTTATATACACATTTGCGGTAAAGGGGATATTAAAGTCGCAATCCTAAAAAAACGATTTTTTTTACGAGAAAACAGCCTTTCCAAGAATTTCAGCAGACATGGAACCTACCCTATCTTGTAGAGCATAAAAAATGTAGTAAATGAGGTAATTTTAAAAAAAGTAGTAGAAGCCGTTTTTGAGAAAATCACAAAAAAGTGAAAAATTACACGAATAAACTACTACTTTCAGTTGACCAATTTTGATGAAAATGTTCGTGTCGGGTTCTCTAGTGGTATGTAACGTAAGTTTTAAGTTTCAAGTTCGTACGATGTTCCGTTCTTGAGATATTCTGTTCACAAACAAACACAAACACACACACACACACACACACACACACACACACACACACACACACACACACACACACACACACATAGACCAATTGCTATAAACATGTTTTTGGGTTCAGGGGGTCTGAAAACGTGTAGATCTGGTAAAAACTCGATTTTGAAAAATCGACATGAAAACAATACTTTCATTTCTATTTATATAGGCAAGAGAAAGTAAAAATAACTTTAAGGCTGTTTCAAAACGTATCTTCAATACGGACATTTTACGTGACTTCAAAAGAGAAGTGCTTTAAAATAACCGTAACAGAAGGCATTACTTGTAGAAGCTGAACGAGAAACGGTTTATCGAAAATTTATTTGGAATGGAGTTTTTAATCAACTTCCTTATACCTGTACAATTTTACTCCAAAAGATTGACAGAATATTAAAAGAAATTTTTAAATTAAATTATTCGTTTTTGACCTTTTTAGACTTGTTTTCCATAAACAAAAATAACAAATAAAAAATTTGCGAATGATTTTATAAAATAAATTATGGTAATAAAATTCAACGCAGATACAAAATTTGATCCGCTTTATACAAGTAAAATTTTGAATAATGTATTTAAATAATTTATTCCGAATTTTTTTTATTGAAAAACAAAATATCTACCTGTATTATTATGTTTTTTTTATTGTGTAAGTATTTTGAATAAAAAATATTAAAAAAATAAGGAAAGATTTTTACGGTTAAAAATACATAATAATTAGAATGTTATCAATTAATTTTAAATTTAAATTCTGATAAATTATGTTAATTTTTTAATTAAAAATTAATTAGTGATAACGATATCAAAAATTAAAATACATGTATAATTCCCTAAAATTCATCAGAATCTTAATAAACCATCTGGAATGAACTACTCACACGACTTTATCTTTCCAATGTTAATATAAAATATAACCTAAGTTTAATCATTAGTAAATAGTGTAGAATAAAATAATATCATAATCTATTTTTTTTAAATTTATTTATTTAGTCGCATCAACTGCTTGGTATTTAGCGACTACGGTGGATTATGTAACATTTGCTGTGGGATTTGACGCGTGAAAATTTCTAGACCCTGGCCGGGAATCGAACCCGGGACCTCCGCGTGGCAGGCCATTAAGCTAACCACTACGCTACGGCAGCGAGCATAATCTAATTCTAAACCTAAGAAGTAAAGGAAGTTAACTCCATTTTTGTAATTTTTGAGAAGAACCAAAAACATGAAGTTTTTTATTTTGTAAAAAAAATTTGAAGGTGTGAGAATTTAAAAAAAATTGTACCAAATAAAATAGCTTCTGATACAGAGATTTAAATGACTAAACAACTCTCTTAACTTCTACTACCCCCTGACCACCTACAGGACTTCATAATCCTTACGACTTTGTGCGTTTTAATTACATTAGTGTAACCTCCGCTGTAAATTGAGTTAATAAAACGAAAACAAAACATAGACAAAATTGTACTAATTCTTTTCTAATAAAGAAACAGCATTTATTTACAATGTTTAAAAAAAATACGGAATTTGCTTGAATTCTGAGGCTTATCAGTTAGAAAATAAAAACAAAATAATTTAAAATAAAATAACTTATTCTCAATAATGATTATAACTTACATTCAATTAGAATTAAAAATAGTAGTATTTAAAAAATTTTCCGAATAATTATACAAAAGTGGAGTTAATGTGGTTACCCTAACTTTTATAGAGCTTTCTTGCTGATTTTCAAACTTAATTTTGCCAAAATTGGAGTTAACACCCTTTACCTCTAGGGTACAGAATTGTAATCAGGAGTGAATAATGCTAAATTAAAATCTGTAAAAGATAAAAATACAGCAAATCGGTAATTAATAACATTTTTTTGTACAACGTAATGAGATGATGAGTTGAATAGTTTAACGTCAATTAGAGATTTTCTGTGTTTTTTTTCCATCAAAATCGTTAATATTCGTTTTTTTTAAGATGACGGCCTTCGTATGCAATTTTCAGCCGAATGATACGGGTGAAAAATTGAGGAAATTTTTGGGCCACGTGTACGCTAAAATAACCGGACCGCTTGAACTTCACATTTCGCCTTTGCCTGGAGAATAAAATTCGCTAGATCTAATTATCTAAATGATCGGGAAATTAAAGAATTATTAATGAATGACTCAATCAATGTGGATTTTAACAGTTGCAAAATTTTGCAAACATATCAAAATGACATTTTCAAAATGAATGACGAAAACAATGACCTTTTGATGTCCTAATTAATAAACATTAAGGTTTGATTGATTACCGAATAAGTTTTACGTAAGAAACCAGTTTCAACTACACATTTGACGATTTAAATAAATACAAATAAATTTACAACCAGAATTATTAAAAAAAATTAAATTTTCTATTTAAATTTTCAAAATTATTACATTTAAATGTAATTTTGTTAACAGATGTTTATAATTTTAATAAGTCTATGAGATATTTATAACAGATGGGCCGGTTTTTGTGGGCGATAAATAGACGTAAAAAGAATACGTTATGTATTTGTAATAACATTACAAGTTAGCCTTCACTTTCACCCACATTCATTCTTTATCCTTTTTTATTTTAAATTTCTTTCTCGTTTAGAGAACACAAAATATAGGGCGCTTCAGAAGTAACGTACTTATTTTTTGTCATTTGTATAAAGGTTACCCCATAACTACAGTCAGTAGCTTTCCTTCAACCCACAGAAATGCGAGGCGATCAACTTCACCAAGAAGGTCAAATAACCGGAGCAGCTCAAGATCAACGACCCCCAGCTCCCCTGGGCAACCAGAAGTATCTGGGATTGAAGTATCTGGAGGGTTACGCTGGACAGAAGATTGAGCTTTGCCGAACACGCACAAGACAAACTCCGCAAGGGCAGACTCCTTCTCTACCAACTGACACCTATCCTTCGCTCCAAAGGGCTCAGTAACACCCTTAAACTCCTCGTCTACCCGTGCCATCATCCACTCCTTTCTACTTTACGGGTCACAAGTCTGGTGGACCCTCCTAGCCAAAACTCACCGCAAACAATAAATTCAACTCCTTCCAAAACCGCATCCTCTGCCTCATCGCTAACTTTCACTACCTAATCCCTAACTCCATAGTACACGAACACCTTCTCTTTCCTTCCGTAGAAGACTACATCCACAACACGTCAAGGAAGCTACATGACGCCAGCAAGACGTCTGACATCGAGCTCATTAGAAACATCTACGATGCAGCCCATTCGCACAAATTGATACGCAACCTGCCGTTCCACGACTATCTGTAACTCGCGACTATTTTAGGCCAGTTAACTAAAATGTTAACGTTAGTCCTGCCCACCCAGCCACGTTTTTGGTAATATTTATTTTACTAAAATCCTGGTAAATACTTCTAAAATATTGATTATCAATATGGTCTCACATCCCTTGATACTGTAACTAAAATAATTTTCTTCAACTACCCCTTCCGTAATTCTCTTATGAAGTGACCTAACATTAGTAATTAAATATTAGAAACGAACAAAAAACTAATTTCTAAAAACATAACCTAATTTTAATCATGAGTGAATGATGCAAAATGAAAACCAACCTTAGTTTGGCTTAATAATACGGAAAGTCATTCTTTGTCGCTAAACTAGGCTCTGTAGAAAAAGTACTTAAACTAAAAGTTGTAGATCTTTTAATTTACTATAAATTTGAATTATACAAGTCTGTCGTAAAATATATACTAAGGCCGAAATCGTAAAAAATTCATTTTGGTACGAATTTTATGAACAAAACAGAAAATCACTAATTACTGCTAAACTAAGCGCTATACAAAAACATGTTTGTAATAAAAGTTATAAATTTTCAAATTTTCTAAAACTTAGATTATATACATTTTTGCCCTAAAATGCATACTAAGGCCGGAATCTTTAGAAAAACGTTTTTTTTCTACGAGAGTACAACCTCCACAATAATTTCAGCAGACATGGCGCCTACCTTATCTTATAGAGCATAATACATGTAGTAAATGAGGTGGTTTTGGAATAAATCGTAGGAGCCGTTTCCAAAAAAATTGCAAAAAGTGAAAAATGACACAAATGAACTACTACTTCCGGTTGACCGATTTTGATGAAAACGTTTGAATCTGGTCCATTAATAATACGTAACTTAAGTTCCAAGTTTCATTTACGTACGATGTTCCGGTCTTGAGATATCTTGTTCACACACAGACATATAGACCCACATACACACGCGTGCGCACGCACGCACGCACGCACGCGCACACACACACACACACACACGCGCACACACACACACACACACACACACACACACACACACACACACACACACACACACAGATCAATCACTAAAAATATGTTTTTTTGGGTTCAGGGGTCTGAAAACGTGTATATCCGGTGAAATTCAATTTCAAAAAATCAACATGTAAACAATACTTTCCTTCCTATGTATTCATATAGGAAAGAGAAAATAAAAAATGAAGCAAAAATGTTCCTACCAAAACATTTATGGCGCTAAATTTCAGTCTCTGTCCGTAATACTACCACATATACCGTCCAGTGCACAAGTTCTTTTTCAAAATACTAACCAACCACTCAATGACGCATGCGTTTCATCCATTTTGGAAGAATTGTTTTCTGGGATTCAGCCGGCGGAAGATTGTTGAAAAAAGTTTTAATGACATTGTATTGACGTCCGAGTGTAATTTGAACTACTGGTCTCGCAGTTCTCGCTTAAGGTCCCGTTTATGCACGCAATAACACTGTCTCCGCGATATTTAATTCATGTCGCTGCGACGGTGACATGAATTAAATATCGCGACAGAAAAATCTATTCTGTATGAAATGGTTAATTAAGTAGGAACTCATCTTTTGGATTTGCTTCTAATTATTTTTTTACACTCTTGACATAGTTGCATACATCAGACGTTGGCCGAGGTATGGTAAAATTTGTTTTTCTGTAAAATTATAAATAAGTTTTGTATGTCATAGTTAAATTTTCCCCTACAGTCTTAAGTCATATTTTCCATACAACAGAAGTAAGACAACTATTGTGGAAAATATTAAGAGTCAATTACTGTAATATGGGCACCTGCGAAGATCGGTGAAACGGAAATGGCTTGTAAGAGTCTTTAGTTAAATTCCATGAAAGAGACAAAGAAGAGAGCGTCCAGTGAAGAGGTGAATTGATGATGAAATTGATGTCTTGTGATTGATATTGAAGTGACAGAGGAAAGCTGTAACTTAAAACATAAAGCTGTAAACAACTCACAAAAAAGATTATGTTTTGAAGCACCTTATACATCATTATCATGGCCTTACACACTTACACATATCTTTCACAACAATAATCTATTAACAAACATACACTAAGTAACAGACGAACCTGCTACTTTTTTAATTTAATATTTTTCCTTCTTATTAATATTCATTATGATACGATGCTTTTAATTTGTTTTGTTGGTTAACCTGACATTTCGCCCACTATCATTCATATCATGTGTATAATTATTCCTGTTAAACAAAAAAAAAAAAAAAATATTGGACGTATAAGGAATGACCTAATAATTTTTTTACTCGTTTATAAATAAAGTAGGGCCTCGAAAGCTCAACAATCCGGGTAACTTCCTTGACAAAACTGCTGTAGCGAAAATATGTAGAAATAAAAATGCTCTTGTAAACAGACGATGTCAAGTTCAGTCAATGATACCTGCTATTATTTTTTAGCTCAAAGGTACCCAGTCATTAATCAGCAGCCCTAAAATTTTACCCTACAACTTTTCACTGTAAAGTGTAACGTTTGAACCAGCTCATTTTCTACAAATTTTAAAAGCCAATTCTTTTTGGTTATCGGTGTACTTCGATGGTTGGGGTTTAATAATCATAAACTCTCAGGATTGGTCATCCTGAATCTGTACAAGACTACACCTTATTTACAAGTCATACATAATATTATATCATCCTCATCTCATTGGATCATGGGGTTGGTTTTGGATAAAAAAACGACTGTACTTTAACAAAAACACTCCGTTTCACGCAGGAGAATGTATAACATATTTCAATTACAAACAAATATATACGAGGACGTATTGAAAAGTAATGCCGCCATCGCTGCAACTATTATAATGATGGTTCAGACAGCCTCAAAAGTGGTTAGTCATGTACTGGAACTCTTTGTTAACAAGTCACCCTAACGGCGATTCATAATCGCAACCAAATAAATTCAAAACAATACCATCTGCCGGGAAAGTCATGACAACAGTTTCTTGGAATTGTGATGCTATCGTTCATATGGAGTTTTTGGAACGTGACTGTACTGTCAACTCCGAACAATATATTGCTACCCTATCAAATCTGAAGCGACGACTGCGTAGGGTTTGTCTGGACAAAAAGCCAATTCTGCATCATGACAACGCTCGTTCTCACAGAAGTCTGAAAACGTGTACAGCACTAAAGAAGCCTGAGTTTCAAGACGTTTTACCTCACCCACCTTATAACCCAGATCTTGCGCCCTACGACTTTTTCCTCATTCCGAAACTTAAGAAACATCTCAAGGGCATGTTTTTCTCTTCGGATGCAGAGGTTATAGCGGAGATGAGGAAATGTTGCCGTAGGAAAACTTCAGATATCTTCTGTGACGGACTTTTTCAAAGCACGTACTGCACTAGAGAAGCTTGGGTTTCAAAACGTTTTATCTCGCCCACCTTATAACCCAGATCTTACGCCCTTTGACTTTTTCCTCATTGCGAAGTTTAAGAAACATCTCAAGGGCATGCGTTTCTCTTCCAATGCAGAGGTGATAGCGGAGTGAAGAAATGGTGCCGTACGAAAACTTCAGACATCTTCTGTGACGGACTTTTGCAAAACTTAGTACGTTGGCGTAAATGTGTCGTTGTTAACCGCATGATGTGGAAAAGGTATTACATTAGTAAGTAGGGGATAGTTTAATCTATCATTTCACCCTAATATGTATACAATATGCTCATTACTATAAAATTATAGCGATGGAAGCATTACTTTTCAATACACCCTCGTGTATATATATACATACGTATTTAGATATGTTCTCTAAAATTTCTCTTTATGGGCCATTTTAATTGTAGTAGGCCTAAAGGATATTTTGTATTTGTTTTCAACGAGTTAAAATTGAAAAGCTTATATTTTTTTAAATGTTTTACTTATTGCAGTTGCTAATCTTTAAATAAAATGCAATTTTTATGCATTTTTATCAGTAGATGTTCGTATGCAGAAATGATAGCAGGTGTTACATAAGAGGTAATAAATACGTGACTATACAGAAAACCTTTGCCGGTTCTTCTAAGATGACCTCATTTTGTAACCATAATAAATTTCTCTCTTACAATATAAATAAATACCTTCGTCGACTGTAATTTTTTATTTAGTAGTCTATAATACAGTTAATGTAAAATATTATCTAAAATTTAATTTATATCAAATAAAATACATACACGATAAAGACTTATTTCGCTGAATCATAGGTTAAAGACAATATACTCTACTCCGTCGTAAATCACAGTTATCTATATAAAAAAACTAAATTGTTACCACTGTCTAATTCGTCCGATGGGACCGTATGGATTTTTGATCTACGGTTCGGCGGAAAATCAAACGTAAACAGGATACTAACTTTTAAAAACTAATTAAAATTAGCAAAATTAGTAAATTAGTAAATCACAGTTATCTATAAAAAAAAAAATATAAATTTTTACCACTGTCTAATTCGTCCGATGGGACTACCTATATGGATCTTTGATCTACGATTCGGCGAAAAAATCAAACGTAAACAGGATACTAACTTTAAAAAACTAATTAAATTAGTAATTAAAATTAGCAAAATTAGTAATTAGTAAATTAGTAAATCATAGTTATCTATAAAAAAACCCTAAATTGTTACCACTGTATCTATAAAAAAACCCTAAATTGTTACCACTGTAATTCGTCCGATGGGACTGTGTCAATCGGAAAAAAATCAAACTTAAACAGGATACTAACTTTAAAAACTAATTCTTACGTTTAATATCACGTAGTCCCTACTATGTACGAAATTTTGTCATACATCGAGACCTTAACATAGACGCGCTGTACACAATCATTAACAAATTACACGCTCATTTTGTTTCAAAGTTAATAAATTATATAAATCCAGAGATGCGAATATTATCACATCCATACCTACCACAAAATCTACGAAGGAGATTAGATAAATGCTGGAATAGTGATCTTATATATAATAGCGATGAGGATTTGCCACTGGCTGATTTTCTCAATCAACAGGAAAACAGGACATTAACCACTACATCATAAATACTTCTGGTTGTATAAATACGAGGGGGGTTCAAAAAATTCCCGGAATTGCCTTGCCGTCGCCAAAAAAACGATAATACCTAGCCAAACTAGCAATGTAATTGCGTGCACACTCTTGTTTGAACATGTTTGAACAGTGCATAGTGGTGTCAGTGCTCCATGTAACGTGGATTTGAGTGGTTATCAGTCAACACAACGTCGCAGTTCGAATAGTGTGTGAACATCAAGTTTATGTGCATATGGCGAAAGTTGGCTTCAGAGACGCTGTTAACTCACAGAAAGTTTACGGCGATAATACAATAAAAACATCCGCTGTTTACGACTGGTGTTCACGGTTTAAGAAAAGACAGAGGACGTTAGAGGACAACGAGCGCAGCGGGAAACCGTCGATTTCCCAAAATGACTGTAAAAGTGAAACTACTAATTCTAGATGAAAAAGAATGACAATTGCGGAGTTGGCGAACGAAGTTGGCATCTCAAAGGAATCAAATCATGCCAATTTACGCAATGGTTTGAAGATGAGACGCATCAGTGCAAAGTTTGTTCCGAGTCTCCTAAATATGGATCAGATTTCTATCTGATCCGTGTTCAGCAGACTCGGTGAATATCGTATGACTTTCGTCGGCGAGCTATGTGAGACAAGTTCAAAGGGCCCTACGTTCCTCTAACAGATTGTCACTGGTGATGAGCCCGGATGTTCGCCTACGACCTAGAGACGAAACAACAATCATCGGAGTGGCATATAACATCATCTCCCAGACCAAAGAAGGACATAGAAACAAATGCTACTATTTAGCTCCAACACATTCCGAAAGATGCCTTCTACCGCTTCTTCCTACAATGGAAGGCTCGATGGAGCAAGTATATGTGTATGCGCAAGGATCCTACTTCTAAGGTTATTAGGTAAACATCGCCAATTGCCATAGGTTATAACGTTGGCGCGCTTAACCACCATTACAGGAACTTTTTGAATACCCCGTGTATACAGTTTCTAGTTGTCACTAAATAAAGACACAGAAAAATTATTTAATTGTTTTGCGTTCTGACTTATAGAGATCGCTTACGTAGCTTGTATTTTTTTTTTTCAAAAACTCCTTGAGTCTTTCACTCTTTGCTGTTTCTTCCTGTTTTCTTGTCCATTCCGCGGTCGAAAACAAATAAACCCGTTTTCTTGTGAATTTAAACCTCTGTATGATGAAAAACTATAAATTCGGCCACTTATTTTAAAGACTTTCAAAGTAAAAATCTTTACCTTTCAGTTACAGTGATGAAAAATGTGGCTTGAAAAGACTTGAAATTATTACTGTCTTGTGTATTTTCCGTTTTCTTGTGTATTTGAACCTCTGTATCATGAAAAACTACAAATTCGGCCACTTGTTTTAAAGACTTTCAAAGTAAAAATCTTAACCTTTCAGTTACAGTGAAAAATGTGGCTTGAAAAGTCTTGAAATTATTATTAGAAAGTAACACAGTTTGTGTTGATAAAATGAATTTTTTTTTTGGATATAACCTAAACAAATGTGTTACTCTGGATGACTGAAAAGTTAAGTTTTGTAAAGGTCAGTGACACTATTCTGGATTTTAAGTAGGTACTTGTTCAAAGTGACAGTGGCAGATCTTAAACTAAAATATCCTATCGGTATTAGGCCCTATACTACTAGAATTTTTAATAAGTACCCTAGTGTCAGAAGCTATATTTGTGAAAGCTAGGAACCAATGTTATCCCTTTGTTATCATAACATGCGTTTATTATATAAACGCCCTGTTCTACCGCGTTTCGAAATATAAGAAAATGTAAAGCAAAATAATAGGTTAAGGATTAAAGAAGTTTTAAGGCATATGTATAATTTCAGTGAAACTAAAGTATTTACTAAGTTGAATAAAAACAAAGAATTGATCATGTGTAAATATTCTTGCAGATTCACCTATAAAATCTTTATGTTTAATTATTTATCACTAAAATGCCGCACCCGCAGAAAGATTTTCGTTTTAGCACCAACCATTACAGAAAAATAAAAAAAAAAATTTTGCTTTGGGACATTACACCAACAGCCGGCTGTTGCTAAATTAGTTTTAGTAGACTCCTACTGTCCTGGTCAAAACTTTTGCATTATTTTCCTTGGTCTTTCCAAGCGAATGCGTGGTCAGTCTCATTTTTGCCTTCTGTGCAGCGGTATACTTTTTCTCTCTCTCTTTCTAGGTGTAGCCTATGTGAATATAAAAACCTACCACAACAAAATCAATTGAATTCATTACTGAATCAATCATTTCTTGACCTTGAATTATGAAGGGGATGAGTCAAAATGCAAAAAGTAACAATTGATTTGACACTATACCAAGAATAAATTAACAATACTAACCCTACTCCATATACTATTTTAAGGGTTCCACCCTAAAAATCAATTCATCATCATGATCAAATCTAGGTTATCTTTTCCAATACATTCTTAAGGGTGTACACACCCTTATACCTACAAACCAAACCCCTTTTTACATTATTTTAAAAGGGTATGAGATTAGAAATAAGTTTATTAAAGGACGATTGGTTAACTTTGAACGAGCTCGTATCATGAATTTTTCCTACCTTAAAAAACAACAAACCTTTTAGTCACGCTATATGACTAATTTACTTCCCTTTCAACCCTTTTGCCCTAAATTTATTTATCTCACTTCTTTTAAATTCTTTGCCCTATATGAATATAGCCTAATAGGTAAAGAAAATAGTATTGTTTCTATGCCGATTTTTGAAAATCGAATTTTCGCCGGAATTACACGTTTTCAGGCTCCCGAACCCCCCCAAAAAACATTATTTTTAGCTATTGATCTGTGTATTTATTTGTATTTGTGTAGGCCTAAACAAAATATTTCAAGAACGGAATATATAATATGAATCAGTCATTTCAGAAAGCCCATAAGTCAAAAAAATTAACTTATGGAAAAATTAAAAAAACTTTAATGTATTATGTTTCAATTAAAAAATATAAATTGTTCAGAGGGCTGTCCCCTTTAATTTAAAATATACTTTTTTCGTTTTAAAGACAAGCTACATATTTAAGAAAATTGAAAATTTAGACTTAAGGTGTTTCTAAAATAAATTGGAGTAAAATGTTAACTTACGTTGTTTTCTGTAAAATACGTTGTTAGACCAGAAGAAAATTGTGCTGTACAATAGTATTCATTTATTTATTTCAGTAGTTTACATTATGACTTACAATAACTTTCTGCAATAATAAAAATATAAATTCGTAATTTTAAGAAAGAAAAATGTTGATTTTCAGGGCTGTTCACGTTCTTCATCGTTGTCATAAACAGTAGTTATCTCCCTCAAAACGATTTTTGCATAGAATCTTTGTATGGCCTCTTCCACTAGAAAGTTAAGCTCATGCTTCAAAAGAATATTCACTTTCATTTTTAATTAAAAGGAAACACTTAATATCCTTAAGTATAAGCCTTTTCTTAGTGTTATATTTACTTAAGGAAAGCCAGACTATGTGGTTTTTGTAGAGATGGTGTTTACATTCAGTTAGTTTTAGAATGTACTGAAGAACATATGTAAAATTCTGACATGGCTTTCTGAAATAACTGATTCATGTACAAAATTAAAACTTTGGATTTAAATTAGGTACACAAACATTTTCATCAAAATCTGTCAACCGGAAGAAGTAGTTTTTTCGTGCGATTTTCTGTTATACCAGATCCCGAAAGAACTTAGGTTTAGGTGTTATAATATGTATTATTATTATTATAGTATAAGTTCATTTAATGAAGACGTTGAAAACACCAATTTGGGTAAATACGTGTAAAAAAATGATTGATGAGCTATGAAAATTAATAGCCTATTTACTATAAATTAATGCGGTTTACTACTGGTCTTTACATATAATTTTTGTTAGCTGAATCAATTGTAATTGGTTTATTGCAGGCACATACAGTGACGTTAAAGAAGCCCGTTACATTTATGGACTTCCGGATTTTAACAATCTTTTATTCTTAACATAGTTCTGTTAGCAATTTGAGACCGAAAGAAGCTTCCTCGTCCTTAAACAAATAGCTATTTATATATATTTTTTAAGGCAACATAATGTTGCCGCCTTACAACGGCATCTATCAGAAAAGAATTAAACTAACATTAAACGATTCCGTGCCTCATAAA
Organism: Catonia carolina; assembly: GCA_035578175.1. Classification (NCBI taxonomy): domain Eukaryota; kingdom Metazoa; phylum Arthropoda; class Insecta; order Hemiptera; family Achilidae; genus Catonia; species Catonia carolina. Next base: position 12,717,881 of record JAQMRL010000007.1, on the reverse strand, counting down.
AGAATACAATCTACAATTGTGTGTTGAATAGAATAGATAATTCACAGCAGAACAGAGTATCAGGTTCTACTCAAGCTGTAGATCTCTGTAAAAGATGTACAAGCTGATAGAAAAGTTATTCGACCAGTTTTGTGAAGGGGAATTTTATAGCAAAATTATACTCCGCTTCCCAACAAATCTGATGCATAGGGAAATTAATATTGGACAATGTACTACTGTCAAAATTATTCTAATTGCAAGGGTGTAATCTTACTTTTATTACTCCATTCATTAGGAAATAGAACAAAAATGAGCCTACAAAAGATTTTAACAGCTAATAATTTAATTATTAATAAAAAAAAGGCAAAAATTGTATTCGATTTTGATATAGCGCGGTACTTACGTAAGAAAATATTTGCTTTCATTGTTGTATGAACGTTAGCCGGGCATGTAAAGTGGTCAGTATTTTCTTATTTTTACTTTCTCTTGCCTATATTAATATATAGGAAGGAATTATTGTTTTCGTTTCGATTTTTCGAAATCGAGTTTTCACCGGATCTACACGTTTTCAGACCCCCTGAACCCAAAAAAACATGTTTTTAGCGATTGGTCTGTGTGTGTGTGTGTGAACAGAATATCTCAAGAACGGAACATCGTACGAACTTGAAACTTAAGTTAGGTATCACTAGAGGGCCCGACACGAACATTTTCATCAAAATTGGTCAACCGGAAGTAGTAGTTTATTCGTGTAATTTTTCACTTTTATTCGATTTTCTCAAAAACGGCTCCTACGATTTTTTTTAGTCGCCTCATTTACACATTTTTATGCTTTGCAAGATAGGGTTGGCGCCATGTCTGCTGAAAGTCTTGGTAAGGCTATTTTGTAAAAAATTGTTTATTTAAGATTGCGACTTTAATATGCATCTTAGCACAAAATGTGTAAATAAAAGTTGTAGACAATTGAAAACTCTAAAACTTATATTTCTAACATTTTTTTTGTATATCGCTTAGTTTAGCGGTAATTAGTGATTTTCTGTTTTTTTCTCACAAAAAACGTGTAAAAAATCGATTTTTTCAAAGAATTCAGCCTTATTATGCATTTTACGACAAAAAAGTGTAATGAAATTTATAGGAAATTAAAAGATCTATAACTCTTATTTTGAGCGTTTTTCTCTACAGAGCCTAGTTTACCGTGAAAGAATAATTTTCCGTATTTTTAAGCCAAACTGATGTTATTTTCATTATGCGTCTTTAAAACGCATAACTTTCACTCATGTGAAAGTTAGGTTATGTTTATTAAAGTTAATTATTTTGTTTATTTCTAATGTTTTATTACTAATGTTAGGTATATTGTTAATTATTTGCATTGCCAAGAGAAAGTTGTGTGAGTATTTCACACCAGATTTTTAATTTAAGTTAAAAATAAGCCTGGTTGCTAGCGAGTAGAATGGGTAGAGGAAGGTGGGTTTGAATTTGATATAACTTTCCAGACCCTAACCGGGAATCAAACCCGGGACCTCCACTTTGCAGCATAGTACCAGGAACGTTGAATAACGACGGTCTTATTCAACGGCCCCGACATAGAACGCTAACCGCTGAGCGGAGGTGGCGACAATTACATTCATTTGACTTATCCTGTACAATCCAGGCGTACGAATTCTATAACAGAGAATCCACACGCTATGTACAGAACCCAAAAATTCGCTAAGTAAGAAAGCAGTTTTGTTTAGAATAATAGTAGCCTATGATTGTTTATACATGACTAGTTAGAAATCTTAAACCTTAAACAGTAATGAATTCAAACTAACTTTATTTGCATATATATAAATCAGACTAAATTAAAGTCTTTATCAATTTTCACAAAATTTGATGTCAAATTTAAGTTGAAGCAGTGAAGGTAATTAAATATTATTTAATAAAAACGAACAGCGGCATTTTACAATTTTTAAAATAGGTCAATATGGTCGACTGAATTTACGGATAAAAGTTAGTTACTACAACATCCCGACAGATGTCACTACATCTACCTAAAGAGTACAGTTTTACGTTTTCTGTATCATTTTTAAAAAGAACCCACCAGGTTGGTCTAGAGGTAAAGTCGTCGCCAAAATCAGCTGTTTAACAGCTGATTTTTGGAGACGAAGGTTCCTGGTTCAAATCCTAGTAAAGGTAGTTACTTTTATACGGATTTGAATGATAGACAGTGGTTACCGGTGTACTTTGATGGTTGGGGTTCAATTAACCATACTCTCTCAGGAATGGTCGACCTGAGTCTGTTCAAAACTATACCTCATTTACACGTCATACATATAATCTTCATATCATTGGGTCATGGGGTTGCTTATTGTTCTAAATTAAACAGATTGCAACGTACACTATTAGGGATTAAAAAAAAAATTTATTATAGTACGAGAGGCCATGAGTTCGAATTTCCATAGAAATTTTTTTTCAAGTTAGTTGAATTAAAAATTACAATTATGATTCTAATGTTTTTCATTATTTAATTAATAATAATCAATGTTCAATTAACAATAAACTAATAAAAAATTTTGAATATGTAGGACTCGAACACACGGCCTCTCGTAGGCACTGTAATATCAAAAAATAAAAACCAACTGACCACTTTCAAGTCCGGCTAACGTTCAAACAACAAAAGAAGCGAATTATTTTAAAATGTAAGTATCGCGCTATATCGAAATTGAATAATATTTTTGTCTTTATTTATTAATATTTAAATTATTAGATATTAAAATCTATTTTAGATTCATTTTTATTTTGTTTCCTAACGAATTGAGTAATAAAAATTAGAGTACACCCTTGTAATTAAATTAATGTTTACAGTGCATTGTCCAATGTTAATTTCTCGATAAGTAGGGAAGCACGGTATATGAATAAGTTAAATTAAATAAAGAAAATTAGACATATTTATACAAGTTGAAACTTGGAACTTTAGTTAGATAGGGGAAACTTACCACTGGGGGCCTGACACGAATATTTTCATGTATTTCTGTTTTTAAAGATTGCGGCCTTAATATGCATTTTAAGGCAAAAGTGTACACTATTAAAGTTTTAGGATATTAAAAACTACAACTTTTATTTCAATCAGTTTTTACTACAGAACCTAGTTTAGCGTCAAGTCATGATTTTCCGTAATTTTCAGTTCTACTGAGGTTGATTTTCATACAGTCATTCACTCATTATGAACATTGGCAAGAGAAAGTCGTGTGAATGTTTCACACTCTTTTTTTGTTATTTTTCACTAAATTTTTAATTACATTTTTTACTGATGGAACGGTTAGATATTCCTAGATTTCTCTGTTTCAAGAAAATATTTTTCTATAAGAAAACAGTTATGTAAACACCAGCTGTTAAAGACCTATGACATGGAAGTGGTCCATCAAGGAAGTGGCAAGCAACTTTAACCGAGGAAAGAGCCGCTGTTCTCCGAAGTACCTACAATCTGTGTAACAAGAAAACACTGTTGAGATTTAACAAGATCAGGCATTATAACACTGTTTTTAATTATGAGTGTCTGTACGCAAGTGAATGTCTTAAAATGACCGGGAAGGCTTGTCTAAGAGAAACAGAAAGATTTAAAAGAAAGATACTATGCAAGATAATGGGTCAAAAAAAGGGTAGCAGGAAAAGAAAATTATTCAAGAAAAACAAATAATTAATGGAAACGTGTTGAAAATCTAGACTAGAACTATACGATTACCTGTATAGAATTAAAACGTCGAATAAGTGGTTTAAAGAACTCAAGATGGATGTTGAGAAAAATGGAATAAACCGATAAAACATAATGGACCGAACTAAATTCAGAAAACTGATTATTGTACTTCAAGGGCTTACATGAAAAACAAAAACGGAACACCGGATGGACTATAAAGAGAAAAAATCCTACAGTGAAAGATTGCTGAAAGTGTGGGCTGCAAAAGATTTTGCAGAAATTTGTAAAGTTTATGTAGTCTAAAAATAGACGAAAGTAATAAAAAAATCTGGTGTGAAACTCGCAGGATTTACTCTTGCCATTGTGAATAATGAACAATAGAACATATTTAATCATTAGTAAACAATGTAAATTAAAAATCAACCTATGTAGGACTTAAACATACAGAAGATCACTAATTGACACTAAATTAGGCTGTGTAGAAAAAAATTCTTGAAATAAAATTTGTACATTTATTAATTTTCTATTATTCTAGACATATAACTTATACTTTTGTCGTAAAATACATACTAAGGCCGCAGTATTAAAAATTCAAATTTTTTATCCATTTTAATGAGCATAAATAAATTGTATAAAATAACTGATTAACGCTTAACTGGCCGTTGTAGAAAAAAAATGTTGGAATAAAAAGTTGTAGATATTTTAATTTTCTACACCTTTGATTATATAAGCTTTTGCCCTAATACGCATACTGAATTTGCATTATATGAATCAGGAATCATTACATATTATATCAAGAATGTAGCAGAAATGACACTTACCGGATCTTGTAGAGCAAAAAATGTATGTAAATGAGGCTATTTTTAAAACAATCGTCGGACCCTATTTGGAGAAAACGCAAAAAGTGAAAAATTACACATTAATTACTACTTTCGGTTGACCGATTTTTAAGAAAATATTCGTGTTTGGTAGCCTTGTGGTACCAAATTTAAATTTAAATTTTCAGTTTCGTACAATATTTCATTTATGAGATGTTTTCATACACACATTGATGTATTTTTGGATTCATGGGGCCCAAATAAATGTATTTCCGGTGAAAACTCGATTTTGAAAATTCTACATTAAAACAATACTTTCTTTCCGTAAAAAAGTACAAAATGCTGTTTGATTTGAATATTAAATAGATAACAATTAAACTACAATGTCCTTCTGGTCAATTTGACACTTCGGTTTTTGATTTTTGAAACAAATGAGATTTTACGGTACCTCAAAATAAAATTTTTAAATTTGATACATAGTTTTTTATTCACCCTGTTATATAAATATATATGTCCGTATAAAAGCCGTTTATTCTTTGTTGAAGGAAGCTTTAAAGTTCTGTAGGTATAGCTCCGTGGCATGCCTGCTAAATGGTCAATATGGTAATCAGTTATTCTGGTAGCAACTTCTCTTTCTTCCCCTCTTCCTTGGTTTTATTATCATTTACTTTCTACCTCTTTCTTCTTCTACATTTATTTTTTATTCATCTCTTTTTTGCCAGTTCATAAATATACCACATTTTTAATGTTAAATATGGTAGAAATTATAATCTTTATGACCATCGCATTCAACGCTACCTTTATGTTGTTAAAAATTAAGTGTTAATACGTTTCTGTATAAAGTCATTGTGTAAATGTTGCAACTCAAAAATCTATTGCTTAAAATTTACTGGGTAATAATTTTGTTCCTTTGTAGAATGTAAAATGTAAGGTAAATTTCTGGTAGTCATATAATTCTGGAGGGGTGTTCAAAAAATAGCGTCGCTTTTATTTCAACATGTATTTAAAGCGACATGTATTAAATTACGTCCCATTAAATATTGCGACACTATTTCGAAAGGCCCGACACTGTCCATTCAAGATTCAGGTGTTGACTACTAACTGGCCCTCTACAAAGCCGCTAACTGTTTATATACCTGGAGTCTTATTTAGCTACGAGATATTTTAACAAAAGCTCCGTTATTCTCAAATCCCGTAAAAGGAATCAAAATGAAAATAAATATTTTTACTCTATTCGATTTCTTAGAATTCTAAGAACACCTTTTCAAACATTCAAAACCTTTTCAAAACATCTCATTCATTGCAGTTCACTAGCCTTGTTCAACACACTTCACCCCATACAATAAAGGATTTCTTAGAAATGAACGAAACTTGTACAAATGTAATCAATCTATTTTATTCCAGGGAAGGGAATATTTCTTCCAAATTTCTACTTCCTAGCTATTGTGCAAGTAAGAGAATTAGTGATAAATGAGTGAGTAGGTTAATCAGCGAGGGCTTCCCAATCTTTTCCCTACGGCCTTACGGCCAACTTTAGAACATGTGAAGTGACTTCAGACGTTTCTAGAAGCTCTTTTTGCAGCCCACATTCTCAGCATTCGTTCACTGTAGGATTTTTTCTTATTTTCTGCCCACCCTGTGTTCTTTTTTTGATCTTTTTCGAAGCCCTTAAAGACCGTAATTAGTTGTCTGAATTTGGTTCAGTTCAGTAAGTTTTCTTGGTTTATTCCAGTTTCTCAATATCCTTTATGACTTCTTTAAGGGTACGCGGAGCGAAAAAATTGAAAATTTTCACATTTCCGATTTTTTGAAAATTATTAAAATTCAGAGTTTTCTGCATCCAACAATATAGGTATAATTTGTTGAGGGTTTTGCAGTTTTTTTTAAATCAAAAATATATTGAACCTTACGTTGTTGTTTTAAACGTTACCAGTTGCATAAAATCTCTACTTTTTGAATGACAACAGACAAATACATAATTTTTTCTTTTATTGTGTGCGATATTTTTTGTTTTAAAACTTTAAGTTTGCACCAGACCACCTGTAAATGCATCAGCCAACTGAAAATGGATTTTAATGAAATTCCAGCACAGCCTTTCATACCATAATTTCAATGTACGGAGTCAATATTACAGTAAAATAATATGTTTAAATTTTTATTTTCCACTTCAATAGGTAAAAAGTTATGATTTTCAAAAGTGGTAAATTCAAAAAAAAGGTCATATCTTCCTGTAAATATATCAAGATACTACTAACTCCGTGGGTGTAGAATAGTCTGAACAAAATTACAAGAAAATTGGGCAGGATAACTCTAACAGTTTTTTGAGAAAATGTTCCTTACTTGAACATTGCGAAAATAGGCATTCCGGGTCCCCTTAAACAGTTGTATCTGACACCTTAGGTCTATTGTTTAGTGTCTTAAAATTTTGATTTGTCAACCGGTTGCCATCAATTCTATACAGATGTCCGTGAAATTTTAGTCTTATTTTTCTAATCGTTTCCATAAATTGGTCATTTTCTTTGTACCTTTTCTTTTCTTTTTCTTTTCGACCTCGTAACATATATTGACCGTGTAATTTCTTCGGACCCATTTTCTTGCGGAGGATGTTTAAAAGAAAGAAATAACACTTTTTTATTTGTTTGTATAAGGTAATCTTAGAAATGTTGAAAAATTAACATGGAAACAATAGTTTCCTTCCTATTTAATTCATATAGGCAAGAGACAGTAAAAGTCTTGAAATGAGTGTTGTAGGTTTTTAATTTCTCTATAACTTTGATTAAACACTTCTGCCGTAAAATGCACATTAAAGCCGCAATTAAAAAAAAATAAACAACCTATTACATTAACCCATTTTACACTAATCACGAACATGTTACAATTAAATTAATGAACAATAAACTTTGAAAAAATCAAATTTTTTACCTAAAATATTCTACTCTTGCTTTAGCAAGTGGTATAATACTGTAACACTTAAGCCTAGGTTCTTTCGGGATCTAGGTATAATACTCGGTAAACAAACTTCCTTAAAACTTTATCAATTATTTATTGACATGATTAATAATTAATTAATACTTATGGACAATAAAAATAGCTTAGAAATAAGACTGGGCGATGATTACCTCCTTATTGCCGTCCTATACGTTGATGTCGTGGTGTGATGGAAGAGTGTGAGGATGATCTACAACAAGCACTCTTTACAGTAACCAAAATCAATAAACAAGACAAAAATAATGGCATGACGTTGATGACAAGGTTATGTTACAGAAGTGTGAGGTTGATCTACAACAAGCACTTTTCACACTCACCAAATAGATGAAAGAATACAGTATGAACATATCAACAAACAAGACAAAAATCGTGGCATTGTGTGGAAAGACTCCAATAAGATCCAAATAAGTAAATAACAAACCACTTATTGGAGCAAGTAAGCCACTATAAATACTTTGAATGAATATGATAAATTCTCATATGATGATAACTATGACGTGAAAAATAAGCTATCTAAATTTAAGTAGATATTTGTAGGATACTGACAAAAAAACAAGGCCCAAAACTAGGTTAAATTTTTATAAGACGGTGGTAGTTCCAGTATGGGTGACATAGAAAAGGGAGGAAAGAAACAGCCAAACTGCGGAAATGAAATTCTTAAGGTTTCAAGGGGTTTTATCGTGAAATTAATATAAATCTAATTAAAATTTTTATTGGAAATTTAAAAGTAGGCAACGAAAACATACAGGAAAATGGAGAATTCTGCTATCTAGGAAGTGAAATAACAAAGGATGTTAGAAGCACAAGTGATATCAAAAGTAGTTGCTCAAGCTAGAAAAGCCTTTAAAATGAAAAACAGCTTACTGACTACAAAAATTGATTAAAAGATTAGAAAAAATTTCTTAAATACGTAAGTGAAACGTGGGTGATAGGGGCCGTAGAAAGGAAGAGGGTAGAAGCTTTTGAAATGTGGTGTTATAGGAAATGTTAAAGATTAGGTGGGTGGACAAAATAAGTTATTTAGAGGTTCTTAGGCGAGTGGATGAAAAATAAGTATATGGAAGCATCTTACCAGTAGAAGGGATTGGCTATTGGGGCATATTTTAAGACATATAGGTATTGGTCTATCAATAATGGAGGGTAATATTGAGGGAGTGAATTGTAGGGGGAGGCAAAGGTTACAATATATAATACAAATTACAAAAGATGTAGGGTATTACAGGTATGTAGATATAAAACAACTTGCGCAAGATAGAACAGTTTGAAGAACTGCATCAAACCATTCGAGAGACCGATGAAAAAGAAAATTATTAATTTGGTGATATTTGCAGACTTAGTGCTGTTGCATTTTCTAGTAATAGTTCATATACCAAACAAATTAACCGTTAGACATTGTTTAGGAACTTTTCTTTAGTGTGTTGTGGTATTTAATCTTAAATCTAAATAAGACAAAAATTACTAGTAATTACAAAAGGGAATGCCGAATCAAAGTTCCTAACATTTAGAATTCTTTATTAATCCAGTTTATGTGAAATTATACCTTGGTTAAAATATTAGCGAAATGTTCTAACTGGTTCTGATTTAGTGAATAATCTCTTGTACCGGGTGTCATATAAGTTTTCGTCTTAAAATTACTGTCCACCTTTATTGACAAATCCACAATTTCCTACCGATAAAGATGCTGTATTTCAAAGAGTTATGTTATAATTTTATATGGTTAACAATTTGAAACAATCAATATGGAATGTACTAATTTAAACGCAGAATTTTACAGAAATAAATAATTTCCATTAAATTAGATATTAAAGAAATTGCGTACAAATATTGTACGATTTTTAATTTTTTAACGCATTTTAATCTCTTGGTAAATAAATATACAGCTAAAATTAATTAAGCATAAAATCTGGTGTGAAACACTCGTATACATTTTTCTTACCAATGTAAATAATTAAACAATACAACATTACGTTTAATGAATAAACAATGTAATAAAAAAAAAGTAACCTAATTTTAATTTTAAGAGAATAACGAAAAATGAAAATGAACCTCTTATGAGCTCAAAACTACGGAAAACATTCCATTTTAGAGGCAATTACTGATATTCCGTATTTTTAAGTTTTACTGAGGTTGATTTTCATTTTATGACATTCGCTCATGTGTATTAAAATTAGGTTTTGGTTTTATCTTAAATTGTTTACTCATGTTATATTGTTCATCATTTACATTGGCAAGGAAGGTTTATACGAGTGTTCACACAAAATTTTAGACTTTTATATATTTTGCTAAAAAGGAGAAAAGTTTTTTCAAGACTAGCATACTTTATGAACATCTTGTAATATCCACCCATAGATGTTAATGTTATTACTTAGGAAAAATATTGGATTAACAAAAGAATACATGAGCAAAATTTAAAATGTAGTCGAATACAGTAGAAATAAACAAACAACTGGGCATGAGAATTTGATGTTACTACTATTAATGAAAAAAATAAATAAATAAAACAACTTTTCTAACAGTCCTTAATGTTAACTCGCTGACCTTAAAGGTCGTTATTAAAATAAAATGAAATTTTAAAAGACCTTACTTGTTTAATTTACATTTACAGTTAACATTTCACACGTTACACAGTTTATTTATTGCGGTCAGTTTGAAAATGTTTAATTCTTTGCTCATAAAAATGAAATCCACTCACCAGCACTTTAAATGTTGTAGAATTTTTATTTGTGTTTCCTTAAGAGCATTTTTGCTCTAAAATGCTACTGTAGGCTGTATTTTTAGAAGGAACGGATTTCGAACCAATTTTACTTCTTCATATTCTCATTCTCTTCCTCTTCCTCTTTTTCCTCCTCTTCCTGCTAATTATTACTTTCTCTTGTCCTATATAAGGAAGGAAAATATTGTTTTCATGTCGATTTTTCGAAATCCACTTTACACCGGATGTATACGTTTTCAGGGCTCCTGAACCCAACTCAAGAAATTCGTTTTTAACGATTTGTGGATTTGTGTGCGTGTGTGTGTGCGCGCGTGTGAACAAAATATCTCAAGAACGGAATAACGTACAAAATGGAAACTTAAAACTTAGGTTAGGTACCACTACGTAACCAGACATGAACATTTTCATCAAAATCTGTCAACCGGAAGTAGTTTATCTGTGCAATTTTTCACTTATTTGCGATTTTTTTTAAAAGTAGTTCCTACGATATTTACTACTACGATTTACTACATTTTTATGCTCTGTAAGATACGGTAAGAGCCCCATCTGCTGAAATTCTTGGAAAGGCTGTGCTGTCTTGGTTAAAAACGTTTTTTTAAGATTGCGGCCTTAATATGCATTCTAGAGCAAAATTGTATATATATTCAAAATTGTAGAACAGTAAGAAACCTACAAACATTTTTTCAACAACAACATTTCAAACAAGTCAACATTTTTTCAAACATTTTTTGGTTCAACGAATAGTTTAGCGTCAGTTAGTGTAATTTTCTAATTTTTTTCATCAAATTCGGTAAAAACAAGATTTTTAATATTGCAGTCTTAGTGTGAATTTTACGACAAAAGTGTATATAATTAAGTAATAGAAAATTAAAAGTCTACAAATTTTATTTCAAGCATTGTCTTCTGTAGAACCTAGTTTAGCGTCTATTAGTGTTATCCGTATTTTTAAATCGAACAGAGGTTGATTTTCATTTTGCGTCATTCACTCATGTTTAAAATTAGGTTTTGTTTTTCATTTTACATAGTTTACTAAGATTAAACATAGGTTTTATGTTTTATTATTTACATTGGCAAGATAAAGTCGTGTGAGCAGTTTACACCAGATTTTAATTGTTGAAACAGTTACAACTGAGCAATAGGCTGAGTAGCTTTCTTACAATGAGTGTTTAAAACAGTATTTTTCAGAGAAAACTGTTCACAACTGGTTGCAGAATTTCGACGGGGTCGTGCTACCGTCATTCATGAATTTCGTGGTCAATCAAAATCGGTTGTTCTAAAAAAATTTAATGCTGTGTACATGATATAGTGGATCGGCTTGTCTCTTACCGTGAGATAGAGGAATCTTCAGGAGTATTGAAGACTGAATTACATTGATTTTGTATGAAAATTTATGAGTGAAAAAGATCTGTTTGATGTGGATCCACATAATTTGATCGAAGCTCAGTAAAAGGCTTATTTAAATTGAGGTAAGGTAATACTCTAAAAATTCTATGGACTTAAAAATCTGTGTACGACTTCAGAACAGGTGATGAAACTTGGGTGTATTTATACGAGACGTAAATTAAGCAACAATCAGTTGTTTAAGTTTTAAACAACAAAGAATTGTTCAGAGATAAATTACATCCAACAAAATTGATTCGTTCACAAAGCATGTTCAAGAAATTTATTGCTTGTTTCTTTGGTTTTACTGGACATGTCGAAACCATTTCTTCAGAGGATCGAAGAAAAGTTAATGCTGAATGGTATACAAAAATTTGTTTGTCAAAAGTTATTGATGAAATCAGAAAAGCATTCTAATACGTCACATCATTCTTCATAACAATGGCAGTTCACAGCCAGGCACACAGCACGTCAAACAATTTATTTATTATTTGAAGAAGAAAAACATAAAATTAATGTCTCATTTCCCACATTTACCTAATGTATTACCTATTTTTGTGTTCTTGAAGTCAAAAAAATGCGTGGAAAGCGATTTTCATCACCTCAAGCTTTTGAAGCCTTCAGAAACCATGTTATAAAGATACCACCTTTAGAGTGGAAACACTTTTTGAGAATTGGTTCGAAAGCAAGCACAAGTGTATAAATTTTTTTTATCCCTAATGCGTGTACGTTGGAATCCATTCAATCTAAAATATTAAGCTACCCTATAACCTAATGAGAAGAGGTGATATATATAACGTAAATGAGCTGCAGTCTTGTACCAACTCAGGCCGACCATTCCTGAGTGGATCTGGTTAATTAAATCCCAATTAAACCGGTTAATTAACTGGTTAATTAAATCCCATTGCTACACCGGTGACCACTGTCTACTAATATGTTAATAACATGAAATATTGATTGGCCAATGTTGTGGTAGGATTTTTAAAATTTTGAAAAATATACAGGGTAATGCGAGGGTGGGCGCTACTATCCATGTTCTCTGAATCTAACTGTCTACCTGAATTGACAATGCAGTCTGTCAATTCAGGTAGACAGTCCGATATGATGTCACATACACAACCTGCAACGTGGATAGTGGCGCCCAACCCCGCATTACCATGTCTATTTTTCAAAATTTTAAAAATTCTACCACAAAATTTGCCGATCAATATTTAATGTTATTAACATATTTGTCTTAAGTCTTTTACGCTGAATAAAACTATAGTTTGCCCGAACTGAACGATCGAGAGGTTACCGAGATAGCAAGGGTTCAGAATATTGTTAATAAATCAAAGTTTAAATTTTTTTTGTAATCCCCAATTTGTGTACGTTGCAATCTGTTCAATTCAGAACAATAAGCAACTCAAACCATCTAATGAGATGATGATGATATGTATGACGTGTAAATGAGGTGTAGTCTTGTACAAACTCAGGTTGACCATTCCTGAGAGAGTATGGTTAATTGAACCCCAACCATCAAAGTACACCGGTAAAGTTTAAATAACGTACGAATTTGAAATTTCGCACACGCTGTTAGAATATAAATTGTCTATATTTTACTAAAATTTCAAACTTTGCAGTCAAATAATTTATCGAGTTACACGCCTCTAAACGCATGAAATCTGTTGCGGTAGCAAAATAACGGGGTCTTTTGTCCTCCATCATCGATATGGTAATTTTCAAACAACATTAAAAATATAGGGTCAACGCAGAATAAAATTAGCTAAATTTTGAAGTAAAGTATGTTAAACTCCGACTCATAGTTTTGAAGATGCAAAGGTTCAAACTCGGGTGTCTATGATTGTGAAACCGATAGTAGTATTCAAATCCGTATAGAAGTAACTCACCTTTACCAGGATTGAAACCACTGAACCTTCATCTCCGAAAATCAGCTGTTAAACAGCTGAGTCGCAGCGACGACTTTACCGCTAGACTAACCCGGTTGAGAATAAATACAAAACTTAAGAGAAAATTTTTTGAAAAATAATAAAAAGATTCTAGGTTATCTGTGAGTTTGTCAGTAAGTTTCCGACACTGTAGAAGCAAGGTTAGTTCGGGAATTAGGCTAAATCATGACGTTTGCCGGAATTCTTTACAGTTTGCAGATAATTTGTGAATTTTGCTAGGGAGTGAAGATGAGCTTCAGATATCGGTATATGTTTTGAATGAATTATGCATAAAATTAAAAGTTTCATAATTTCCGTAAAAATGTTAAAAAAAATACAGTAAATGTAGTCCATTGCATTTACTGGTATATATCCCACCAGGTCTAAAACTGTGGTAGATGATGTGAAGCTGAAAGTATTGCAATTCAATTATTTAGGTTATAACGTCGAATTTGACCAAGATTTGGATATAGAGAGAAAGTTTAAAAAATTCATACGGTGTGTTTAAGTATGACCAAACCCTAGGCAGGAAAACAAGGAAAGAAACCAAAATAAATTTTACAAGGTGATAGCTACCCCAGTCCTAATCGTTGAAAGCGAGTCGTAGGTTAATACAAAACCTCAAGAGAGTAGAGTATAGGCGGCAGAAATGCGATTCCTGCAAAGACCAAAGGGTTGCAATCTTAGGGACCAAAACTAAGAAATGAGGACTGAAGAACGGAACTGGATGTTAACAACTTGAATGGGAAGATTACAGAATACCGAAATCCTTTAAGAGAGGAAGTAGGGAAAATACCTGAAAAAAGGATCTCCTTCAACGTTTTGAAACACAGGCCGAATGGGAAGATTACAGAATACCGAAATCCTTTAAGAGAGGAAGTAGGGAAAATACCTGAAAAAAGGATCTCCTTCAACGTTTTGAAACACAGGCCGAATGGGAAGAGAGATGTTGGTAGGCCTAGAGAAAGATGATAATATTTCAATGGAGTTTTGTTGCTGTTTTGAGTCAGAACAGGCGGGAGCCTAATCTTTGATTGTGAAGAGAAGAACAATAATAAAAATCTGGTGTGAAACACTCACACGACTTTATCTTACCTACGTCAATAATGACCAATATGAACTATGTTTTTTAGTAAACAATGTGAAATGAAAAACAACCTAATTTGAATCACAAGTGAATGACGCTGAATGAAAATCAACCTTGTAGAACGTATAGCTACGGAATATCAGTAATAGTCGCTATACTAATCTCTGTAGAAGAAAATGCTTGAAATGAAAGTTGTAGATTTTTTTTATTTTCTGAAAATTTAATTAGTATTACATTTTGTTGTAAAATGCATACTACGGCCGCAATACAGGGTGATTCACGAAGATATGCAGAAACTTTGGGAGCCCATTTTACATGTAACAATAATGAAAAAAGTTCATATAAACATGGGTCCAGAAATGCTTCGTTTCCAAGTTACGGCTAGCGAAAGTTTCGCCTGGATTTCAGCTCACCAGGTGAAATGAGGTCTTCCTGGAATTCTGGTAAGGTAGATTAAGAGGCGAATTTAATCATTTCTTATGGTTTTTGATCTGATAAATTGAATAAAACAGGTCCCAGAACTGTAAGTTAAATAGTTTTTAAGAAAACCAGTGTCAAATGCAAAAAATGGAGTGAAAAACACATTTTTTCATCTTTGGGCAAGAATAACTTTGTTATTTCACCAAGAAACAGTTAAAATTTTTCAATAAAACATGTAGTAAATTTTATTCTGAAAAAACCGGTGTAAATTAAGTACACAGAAAGCGAATAGTTTTTGAGAAAACCAGTGTCAAATGCAAAAAATGGAGTGGAAAAAACACATTTTTTTATCTCAGTTTTTCCGGTTAATTTTACTTTGTACTCTTATGAATAAAAATTCATTTAATCAAACATCTATTCGCTTTCTGTGTACTAAATTTACACAGGTTTGTTCAGAATAAAATTTTCTACGTGTTTTATTGAAAAATTTTAACTGCTTTTTGGTGAAATAACAAAGTTATTCTTGCCCAAAGATGAAAAAATGTGTTTTTCACTCCATTTTTTGCATTTGACACTGGTTTTCTTAAAAACTATTTAACTTACAGTTCTGGGACCTGTTTTATTCAATTTATCAGATCAAAAACCATAAGAAATGATTGAATTCGCCCCTTAATCTACATTACCAGAATTTCAGGAAGACCTCATTTCACCTTGTGAGCTGAAATCCAGGCGAAACTTTCGCTAGCCGTAACTCGGAAACGAAGCATTTCCGGACCCATGTTTATATAAACTTTTTTCATTATTTTTACATGTACAATGAGCTCTTAAAGTTTCTGCATATCTTCGTGAATCACCCTGTATTAAAAAAATCGCAATTTTTTCAGATTTTGGTAATAAAATAAAGAAAATCACTTATGGCCGCTAAACTAAGTGTTATACAAAAAAGATGTTGATTTAAAAGTTGTAGGTCTTTTAATGTTTTACAACTCTGGTTGTAACATACGTTTTAGCTCTAGAATGCATATTAAGGCTGAATGCTTAAAAACACATTTTTTACCGCGGGAGCACAGCCTTTCGAAGAATTTCAGCAGACATGGCCCTTACCTAACTTTACCTTGTGCAGCATAAACAATGCTGTCAAACGAACGAATTTAAAAAAATTTTAAAACACCTTAGAACATCTTAGAAAACCGCCAAAATTAAAAATCGCACTAATAAACCACTACTTCTAGTTGACCGATTTTGATGAAAATGTTCGTGTTGAGCCTCTAGTGGTACCTTAGTTAATTTTAAAGTCTTAACTTCGTACGCTATTCCGTTCGTGAGATATTTTGTTAACACACACACACACACACACACACACACACACACACACACACGAATCGCTAAAACATGTTTTTTGAGTTCAGAGGGCCTGAAAAATACTTTCCTCCCTATTTCTATAGAGAAAGAGAAAGTAAAAAGACAAAAAAACACAAAAAACTTTGCTTGATTGTTCTTGTAAAGACTTGAAACGTTCCCTTCTTACAAAGTTTTAAACAAGTTTGTTTATAATTTGTTAATAACCAGATCCCAAAAGAACTGGGAGCAAAGGTTACAATCATATTCTACGTTATTGAGTAGATAAAATAAATAAATATAGAATAATTTTACGATACTCCCTTCACTGGGCGGTCGATTGCCAACCCGTATGAAGGTGGAGCACTATAGCTATGTTTCTTGGGTTCAGGGGGCCTGAAAACGTGTAGGCTATTTACTGTGAAAACTCAATTTTGTAAAATCGACATGACAACAATACCAATTTTCTTTCCCAGTCATATAGAGCAAGAGAAAGTAAAAAGATTTGTACATAAAATAATTTTATTTCATTGTTCTTGTCAAAACTTGAAACGTTTCCTTAATGGAAGTTTAGTTAAAATAAAGAAATGCTGAATAATTTTACGATACCCCTTCACTGGAAGGTAGACCTATTGGGCGGTCGATTGCCAACCCATATGAAGGTGGGGCACTTCAGCTTGATTGAATTCAATTCATCACGCATCGTAAGAGTGACTAAAAAAATAAATAGGCCACACATCCATTTTAAAATTTTATTGGAACTATTTACAACTTCTCATGTCTAACGTTATATTTACATTATTTAGACCATGTTTCTTCTTCAATAAAATATATTATTTTATTTATCTATTAAATTATGATGTATTTATATTACATACTTATCTATTTCATAGATTTTATCTATTCACAAGGTGTTTCAAAAGCTATTCATTTCTGAATATTTACATACAAAAATATATTATTTTGAAACTTAAGTTATGTATCAATACGGAACCCCACACGACCATTTTAATCAAAATCGATGAACCTAAAGTGCTAGTTTAATCGTGCAATTTTCAATTTTTTTGCGATTTTCTTAAAAATATTTTCTACGATTTAAAAATAAATCGCTCATTTACTACCTTGTTTATACTGCACAAGATAGAGTAAGTACCGTATCTGCTGAAATTCTTCAGGAGCCTGTGCTCTCGCGGTAAAATATTAAGGTTTCGGTGTTAATATGAATTTTAGGGCTAAAATGTTTAAACAAAATTTGTAAAACTTTGAAAACGCTACAACTTTTATATCTAACATTTTTTTGTACAACGCTTAGTGTAGCGTCAATTAGTGATTTTATGTTTTTTATTTTATCAATATTTGTAAAGAAATTAGATTTCTTAAGATAGCGGCCTTAGTGTGAATTATACTGAAAAAATGTATATAATTAAAATTATAGCAAATAAAAAAATCTACAACTTTTATTTCAAGTGTTTTCTTCTACAGAGCCTAGTTAAGTATCAATTAGTGATTTTTCGTATTGTTAACTGGAAAAGAGGTTGATTTTCATTTTACGTCATTCACTCATGATTAAAATTAGATTGTTTTTCATTTTACATTGTTTACTAATTTATTAAACATAGATTATATTTACGTTGACAAGAGAAAGTCGTGTGAGTGTTTCACACCATATTGTTTTGTTTTACGTTCAACTACTATGTAAATTTAGGCTATACATATCGTAAAAATAATAAATAAAAATAAGAAATGTAAATCTGACCGGTAATCAAACCCGGGATCTAGAATTATTTATCTTTTCGGACCAGCTTTAACATTTTCCATTCTTATCAGATATTATTTCTTTCAAATAAGTAATAATAATAATAATAATAATAATAATAATAATAATAATAATAATAATAATAATAATAATAATAATAATAATAATAATAATAATAATTATTATTATTATTATTATATTAATAATAATAGGTTAACTTATTTAACACCCGGTATTTTTGGATAAATTTTATTACTGACACTTCTATAAACCAATAGGTTATTGGATAAATAGATTAAACGTGGATTTAATGACTGTTTTATGGTACGTTAAATGTTATTACTTAAACCAACTGGTTTAGCAATTACCTTGCTTTCTCCCCTTTGCAGTCACCAGTTCTAACAAAATTAGGTATCCCATTTCATAAAACCATTAAACGTTTGATGTTCAATTTCGCAACAAGTTTTGTCTGGATTATTTTAATTACTATTAGCTACCATTTGTATAGAATGCAGTTCTGACTCGTTTCAAGGACTAACTGGGACCAGAAGCTTATCAAAAATTCGAAAATCCTGTTAATTCGTAAATAATATGAAATAGATAAATCTAAAATGTTTGTTTTTTTACCCTAATGTGTGTACGTTGCAATTTTTTCAATTAATTAACAATTAGCAACCCCTGGCTCGATGAGATGAGGATGATAATGTTGTTAATACGGTTATTAGCCGAAAGGCTGGTTTGAACCTCTGGAGGCGTTACTAAGTAAAATGATGAGTGAAGTGGTTTACCATTGCCTTCCACACTGAGTTGTGAAGTATGTTTATCAGCATGCACAGGCCCTCTGAAAAGAATCTACTTTCCACCCTGCAAATGATACCTTCATTTCATTCACCACAGAGTCTGGCTGAACAATGGAATTCATTACTTTCAGAGGAGATAACTTTCACTAGACCTTACCTCTTTACACCTTTACACCTTTTCCTCTTCTGTTCGTAAATGCTTTAGTCATATGTGTAATTATCTGACCATGTGATAAGAAACAGAACATTTTTTGTAACCTCGGAACTAACATATCTCGTGCAAATAATTTAACACTCTACCTGCCTGTCATGTGCAATGATGATATGTAAATGAGGTGTACAGACTCAGGCCGATCATTCGTGAAAGAGTATGTTTAATTGAACCCCAACCGTTAAAGTACACCAGTAATCACTGTCTAGTGTTCAAATCCGTAAAAAAGATACTACCTACACTAGGATTTGAACCATGGAACCTTCGTCTCCGAAAATTAGCTGTTATACAGCTGACTCGCGACGACTTTACCACTAGAACAACCTCGTGGTGAATGACATTAAATAAAAATCAACCTCTGTTTGACTTAAAAATGCGGAAAATTACTAATTGACGCTCTTTAGAAAAAAACTGCTTGACGTTAGAGGTTTGGTTTTGTAATTTTCTACCAACTATATTATACACTTTTGTTGTAAATTGCTTACTAAGGTCGAAATCTTAATAAAAATCCAAATTTTTACCGATTTTAATGGATAAAGTACAAAAAAATCACTAATCAACACTATACTAGGCTCTGTAGACAAGGATGGTTGAAATAAAAGTTGTACGTTTTGTAATTTTCTACATTTTTCATTATAAAAACTTTTGCCCTAAAATTCATATTAAGGCCGCAATTTTAAAACACCCATTTTTTACCACGAGATCACTGACCACTAATTTTAGCAGACATGGTTATTTACCTTATGGTTAATTGAAACTCAACCATCAAAGTACACCGGTCACTGCTTAGTATTCAAAACCGTATAAAATTATATTTTTTTTAGCTTTTATTTGTTATCAGGAACTGTACATTGTTGACAACTACCCAATCTGATCGCTACTTTTTGCTGTATTTTTTGACGTGGATTAGACATGAGTTTGAACAGGGACCTCCAGTAGAGTTTGTTCATGGATGGCTGTCAACTGGTCACCATAGAAAGTCGCTTGCCCAACCGGTGTTACTTAACAAATAATAACGACTTTTTACCAGCTGACTGACTGGGCTGGCACGAAAGCCAAAATTACAGTTTAATTAAAATAGATGCGTGCAAAAAAAAATTCATGCGGGAATTTTTCTGCTGAAATTTTTTCATTTCCCTTTTTTGATAAAAATTCACCGTTTTTACGATTTGTAAAGTAATCATAATGTAAACTTATTGTATAAAAATAAAAGTAAATGTTTAAAGTAAATCAACTGTTTCATTATAAGAAAGAAATTCTGTGCCGGGAAAAACTGCAAGGAAATATTACATCAAAAATTTCCCATTACTAAATAATCGTGTAGGTTTAGTCTTATTCTATTTCATAAATCATAAAATTTTATAAACTATCTGTTAAACAGATGAATCGCGACGATTTTACCACCAGATCAACCCAGTGAGTTGTATAATACTTAAAAGATAATTTTTGAAAAATAATATAAAGATTTTTTCCAAAAAACAATGTCTTATATTTTGTAAAAATTTAAAATATGGCCCTCGTAATAAGTTCGAGAAAAAAATATTTATAATTTGTCTTTGGGCCTACTGGTGCACCATAGAGGAGGAAGGATTAGATAATAGTTATCCGTGTGAGTGTGTGGGTCACAGCAACTAAAAATATAGTAATTACCGATAAAATCATTCAGTAGATCTTGAAATTCCTGAATATCCAACCTAAGGGAAAAATATTTGACCTTAAAAATGTTAAGACATTTTCATGATTTTATAAAAAGTTATTTGTCAACTTTCAATGACCTAATGCAAAGGTTATGTCAACAGAAATCTCATTTGCTAAAATTTACTTTGTGACCAAAAGAAGTAAAATTAAATTTAATATTTTTCGTTTGATCTGTAACATATTTACCTACTTTACTGGTTTGATTTATGCGCATTATTTCTAATCAGATGATCTTTCGTATAATATAAATTTCTTAAAATTAAATTTTTGATTTTTAAAAAGAATTTTTTCGTCGTTTAAAGGTAAAATTTATCTACCTCTGTAAAATTGCTATAAATTTTTAAAAATTAATTTTTTCAGTTTATTATATAAATGTGGAATGCCCTTTCTGATTTCTTCACTGATTTATCTTTAATTCTCTGAATTTCAGATTTGAAATTTTACACATTTATTTTTAGGGTTTGAACTGAGAAAATAAAGCATTTGAGTTTCGATCATTTGTGCCTAAGGAGTTACAATCTCCTTAAAAACAAAGAAACAGTGTGAAAAATAAAGTTACTATCATTCACAAATAAATATTAAACAAAGGGGGTTTAAAAAAATCTTGGCGACGTTCGGATGAGCGATCTGGATAAGTTTGAACGTGCAAAGTTTAGCTCACTACAAAAGCGTGTCCAGTCGCGCTGAATGATATTCGTTCATTAATAAGCGTTTAGAAGTTATATTTGTCAGACGCACTTTGCGTTACTCTCCGGATATTTTGTTATGAGTGCAGAACCAAAAAAGAAACGATATGCGATTCGCTATTATGTTCGCCGCGATTTATCAGCTGTTGATACCGTGAACGAGATGAAACCGGGTATGTGGAAGACTCTTTAAATGCCAGTATAATTTTCTGTTGGCACAAAGCATTTTCTGAAGGACGAGTATCAGCCGAGGTGATTCCAGGAGATCGCAGTCGGCCGTCAGCAGCCATTACTGAAGAAAACATCAGTATTGCGGCCGTCAAAATTCATGATGATGGACATTTGTCAATGCTTGCTTTGTATTCTCTCCTTGATATTTCCAAAAGTTCCACTCAACACATTTTGACAGAGCTTTTACATATTCGGTGTGTTTGCTTGGCTTTGGTTCCATTAACCACGCAGAAATTTTGCACATTTGATGACTGGTGACCCAGATGAGAGTTGGGTTCGACATTTTTATCCACTTATGAAACAGGAAAGTTCAAAGTGGAAGACAAGTAACTCGCCAAAAGTCAAGAAAGTACTTCAGGAAAAATCAGCCACCAAGGTTCTGCTTGTTACATTTTTTGACTATCAAAATCTCATTTACCAGCATTTTGTTCTCCAAATCAAATCATAAACAGCGAAAATACTGCACTGAGCTGGAAACTCTCAGTACCTCTCATAGTCGCGTAACGTTTCGTGTTAAATAAAATAATGCTGAAATTCGGAGGTAGCTGTTCAAATCCTTTCACAAAAGAACATCATTAATTAATGAATTCTTTACCAAATCAGATCATAAATCTCTTCAGCTATACCTAATGAATTACTTTAGAGATCTAAACTTGTCCCACGCCTCCAGCTAATGCTGTCTGCTCATACTAACGTTATTCCAGTTATTTTTTGGGACACCTTTGTATATATTTTTTCTTAAAGTTACAGTTATAAAAATCAGTAAGAAGAATTCTGAGAGCAAACCAAGAATGAGTTCAAAACATCAATAAATCTTCAGACTCATTTGGAATCAATAGAATCTTGGTTATCCGAAATAGTTGGGGTAGACCCATTTCGGATGGCAGATTTTTTTCCGATAACAGGAATAAATGTGGACGTAACAACGAATGGAAGGTCAATTTGCAGTAAATACATGAAGGAGATTTTGGAGGAACGACGGATGGCTAGAATAAACTGGGGGAAAATAACGAAGCATTGGATGTATTATAATTTCTCTTGTCCTATATATGAATATACGAGAAAGGTAAGTATTGTTTTCATGTTGATTTTTTAAAATCGAGTAAGTTATTCACCGGAAATGCACGTTTTCAGGCTCCCTGAACCCAAAAGAAACAGGTTTTTAGCGATTGGTCTGTGTGTGTGGGTGTTCGGAATAAAAAAATATTTAAAGAACAGAAACGTATACGAAATTAAAACTTTGAAAAACTTTGTTAGGTACTGTCTGTCTAAAACTTTATGGCCTCCGGCAGAGAGGAGCAATATGCGGGTTGTAACACCATTTCAGAAAACATACCTAATTTTTTTCAAGTAACTGAAACTTGCCCGAAATTTCGTATTATTATAAAACAAAGTACTTTGCTTGGTTTTGTTCTCTAAAATTATTTCGAAAACACGATTAATAAGATAATGTATAATTTGGTAAAAATTAAGTTTTTAAAGAAAAAATTGTATTTTTTAAAATACATCGTCATTGTTCAACAACCATTTCACAGATTAACGTAACATTTGGCAGGTTTGTTCTCTAACAATTATGGAAAACGATGATGCAATAAAATTTAACAGAAAATCATTACTTTTTGAGTTACGATGTATTTACATAAATGAATTTTGTGAAATCGCGAAACACGACATGAATTCAGCATGCGAGAAATTTTTTGGTCTTTAAAGATAACTGTGAACATGTAGGAAATGCAATAAAGAGAAAATTTTAAATTAATTTTTAGCGAAGAATTATTTAAATTGAACGTAATTTCCGGCAAGTTTCAGTTCCTTCAAAACAATAAGATATGTTTTCTGAAATGGTTTTACAAGCGGCATATTGCTCCTCTCTACCGGAGGCCATCAAGTTATAGACAGACAGTACTACAAGGGGACCCAACACGAAAATTTTCATCAAAATTGGTCAACCGGAAAGAGTAGTTTATTCGTGTCATTTTTCAGGTTTTTAATTTTCTCAAAAATGGTTCTTACGATTTTTTAAAATCTCATTAACTGAAATTGTTATGCTCTACAAGACAGGATACGTATCATATCTGCTGAAATTCTTGGGAACTGTGCTCTTGTAATAAAAAATAGGTTTTTAAGATTGCGGCCTTAATACGTATTTTAGGACAAAAGTGTATAAATAAAGTTGCAAAAAATTAAAATATCTACAAATTTATTTTAGTTATATTTCGTATTTTTAAGTCATACAGAGGTTGATTTTCGTTTACAGTCATTAAAAGTCGCCGTCGGCTGTTTTATTAGGCACTGTACTCCTGACAGACAACGACATAACGACAGAAGGAAGCCGACAATACTTCCTACAAGGCCGGTAGACCTGAGTCGCCACTGCAGAGGGCTAGTACCGCCCCTCTATATCTATATAAATAAAATTGTGATTTTGTCTGTGCAATTTTTCTAAATGCCCCAAATTTTGTTTCTATGCCAGATGTACCTCGTAAACACCGAAAATAAGTTCAGCTGAATTTTTGTCTGTTTATTTGTTTATCTGATTGTCTGTGTGTATGTTACGGCATCACGCAAGAACCGCTGAACCAAATTCAATGAATTTCGGTAACTAGGTTCTGGACATAATCGAAATGAAAAGAGGCTATAAATTACTTTAATATCACAAAGCGATGGGGGAGTTCAGAGGGAGGTGTAACCAAAAAACTACGAATATCTTCGTTAAAAATCAATGTAGGCCCCTATCAAAAATGTTATTTAATCAAAATTTTACGAAACGTTTAAAGACAAATAAGTTTGATTATGTAAAGTTATTCATTTTCATGCATAATAACAGAGATATTACCAATTTAAAAAGAAATAAACCATTATTTTTAGAAGAATATTAACATACAAAATAAACAAAACAACAAACACGAGCCTACGCGCCGGTAAAACCCGTATTCATTCAGTCAGTTACCTTCCTACCCATTCCACCGTACCGTATACACCTTTTCTTGGTCACACTGTCAAAAATGAATCAATCGTCTTAATAGTGGTCACCATCGTTGTGTTCGTAGTGTGATTTACCTTTCATTTACTATGAAAATAATAAAGCGCTGCGTATCTTAATTTAAAAACACCAAGATTTCGCTTTTATTTTACGTTCAACTACTTTTTTTCATAAATAATAATGCTGACGTTGAAAGGAGGTAGATAACAATGAATAGTAAAAGAATATCAGACCTGACAGGAATCAAACTCAGTACCCCAAACGACCTTCCACGGTGCAAAGAAACCGTTCGAAGAACGGGTACTTTAGCTAAAGATAAATACATAAGAGAGCTTCTCTGAGTCTGATGGTAATTCCATTCCACTCTTCAGCTCCGACCATCGGCACACGGCTTCTACTAAATTCCCACAAGACTCATTGACGATCCCGCAAACAAGAAGTTGATCCTTCCGCTGGCCGGGACCATCCTCGCCCGCTCGGGGAGCGATGCCGACAGCGGTCTCTCAATCGAGCGTTGTGCCCATCGGGTCGTCATAAAGTTATCGATGCACTACTGGAAGGGAAGAAGTCGTCTCCGCTGGACGACGAGATGCCGTGTCGCTCACCTCCTCTACTGTCACGACGACTACGACTAAACGACCACCGCTGAAATAACCAAACATTTAAAGTTTCCCCACGCCACTTAATGTTGCCATCCGGTGACACACTTTCGATTGAAATTATTTTTTGGTTTTAATTTTACATTTTTTGGTCATGATTAAACATAGTTTACATTGTTCAATATTTGCATTGGCAAAAGAAAGTCGTATGAATGTTTCAGACCAGATTTTGTATCTAGACACATCCCCATCCGTAGTAAGCCCGCACGGAGTGTGTGCAAAGTTACTTTTAATAAATATTTAAAAAATAAAAACAAATGAAATGTAGTCCTGAAAGTTACCGATACAAAGTTACTTTTAAAAAAGTTGTAAAACGTTTCGTATTTAAATTTATTCCATTAAACATGTCTGTTGACAAGTTTAAATTGACGTATATATTTAATAGTTAACGATTACCTTGTCATTTTCTCTATCTCCATCTCATTTTACACACATACATAAAAAAATAAACACACACACAAAAGAAAGTTTTAAGTTCATAAGATTAAATCTTGGTAAATTCAAGATTGACATATCAAGTCAACTTTTAATTTAATATGTATAGGTTTTAAATACATAAATTGTTTCTTTTACATTTGTTACAACTTATTTTAAGTTCTATATTCTCCTCTTTTTCCAACTTGTCTCTCTCCTTCATCTATTTCAGATTCAACGTTTATCATAACCTTGTTTTGTTGTCATGATCTGATAAAATTGCCTATTAGTCTTTTCACTCTCCAGAGAATCTATCTTCTGGATAGTGAATATGTTTTTTCATTTTACATGTAGGGTTTACATAACGAACGTCAAAACAGCCCCGCGTCACTTGAAGACACAACACAAAAAAATTGGAAAAGTTAATAACTTCAAATAACTCGGAGAGATAATACGCTACAACCGAAGACCAGCGAAAAGGAAGCAAACAACATATATGTAGAAAGATGGATGGTGCACTACAAGGAACTCACCACTTGTATTAGGTCGTGTTCTAGCTGCACCCGGGCTTTGCAGTGCGTGAAATGCGTTAGTCGTTTAGAATAAAACATGTAGGTACAAATGATGCTGTCCTAGCTGCATCCGGTTGTTGCGGTGTGATGCGCTCACTCGGATCGGACTAACTTAGGACACCATCACTTGTACCTATATGTTTTATCCTGAACGACTAACGCATTTCACGCACTGCAAAGCCCGGATGCAATTAGGACACGACCTAAGAAGAAGGCACTTTCAAGACAAGCCAAGATTAGGCATTAACACACTAGGATAAAGTCGTGACAGAGGATAGGGCACGAGTGAGTGCCTTAGAATGACCGGGAAGGCTGGCTTAGAGAAGCCGAAAAATGTCAGAGAAAGATCCTCCGCAAGATAATGGGTCCAAAGATAGTAGGCGGACAATGTAATTTACGAGAACTGTACAAAATAAATAAATGATTAGAATAAGAAGACTAAAATTTTACGGACACCTTTATAGAGCGTATGACAACCGGTTTACAAAAAATATTTTAAGATTATAAAAATATAGGTACTTAATATGTTGAATAATTGGTTTAAAGAAGTCAGAAAGGATACTAATAAAACCGGAATAAACCGAGAAAACGTAATGAACCGAAATAAAGACAACTAATGACAGACTTTAAGGGCTTCAATAAAGAGCAAAAATAGAAACATCAGGTGGACAAAAGAAAGAAGAAAAGCCTGCAGTGAACGAACGCTGAGAATGTGAGCTGCAAAAAGAGCTTCCAAAAACGTCTAAAGTCACCTTACGCGATCTAAAATTGGCCCTATAAGAAAAAAGAGTAACCACGTCAAGTAACTTCAGACATTTCTGGAAGCTGCTTTTATCGCTCTTACGCTCATCATTCTTTCACTATAGAATTTTCTCCTTTATTCCGTCCATCCATAGTTCTGGTTTAATTCTTTGTAGAATCCTTTCAAACTAGTAGGCTATGTAGCGAGATAATTTCTATATTAATTAATTTTAATAAGCATAGATTGTATAAGGGGTAATTTCAACACACACACACACACAGACCAACACGAACCAATTGTTTAGGACATGTTTTTTGGGTTCAGAGGACCTTAAAAACGTATATTTCCGGTAAAAATTAGATTTCGAAAAATCGACATGAAAACAATACCTACTTTTTGTTCCCTATGAATTGTCACCGACTATCCCACCATTGTCAATGCCTGCAGACGGTCCCACAACCTGCCTTCCACGGGGAGCTTTACTGACGCGTAGCCAGCAGTGCCTCCCATCCGCCATGAAGTGGACTCGTCGGAGGGGGATTTAAGTGGCCGCACTGGCCCGCGAGGTGCACTCGCCATCCAACTCCTGAACGGAGAAGATGAATGAAGAGAGCTAGCAAGAAAGAAGAAGAGCCCAGCCGAGACCAGACGCCTCTTCCCTGGTAGACACTACCGATGGCGGGCGCACATTCCCGTGCCGATCAACAGAAGGAAGCCCTTGCGTGCCTGATGGCACCACGGTGAAGACGGAGTTCAGCGCGGGACCGGAGAGAGCCGCCTCAGCCGACGGCCTACGCCGACCCGAAACTTCTGAGCTCTGGAGGCCACCGCTGTCAGGCTGCAGTGGGAACCCAACTGCCGCTGAGGGAGAGCTAGGCTTGAACCCGGCAGCCGAGCCGTCACTCTTCGGGCACCGCTTCCGACCACGAGCAACGGCTCTTTTCAGGGCCACCTTAAAAACCCAAATGGTCCTTCTCAGGACCCCCCAACCATTTAAACAGCCCTTTTCAGGGCCAGCAATGTCGCAAGCAAGGTTTTGCCACGTGTCGTCGGCCTTAGTCAGCGACAATATTCATACAGGGTAAGAGAAATTAAAAATGAAAATTCCAACAACTGACAGATTGTTGTATATACATACATTATGTCAGCTGTTCCCCACATGAATTCAGTCAGTGTTACTTAACATTGTAAACAGATTTTTTTTATCAAATGACAGTCTGGGCTGTCCCGGAAGCCGAGTAAATTTTTAAAAGTATTTTCATGAATTTAATATAGAATTTTATTAGTCATATATTTTTACACATGGATATCAAAAAATAACTCGCTTTTATTACCGAAGAAATTTTATAGCTACTGCTTTTTTCATTTACCAAGGGAAAGACAGTTATTTTTGTCCTCGGTCGTAGAATTATTCTAGTAGTCTATATATGCACAGGGTGTCAGCAAAGTACGTACCCATTTTATAACTTTACTGATTCTGAAAATTTGTATGAATTGCAGGAAAATCTAAAATCTTATTTTGCAGAGAATAATAAACGTATGATCTAGTTTATTAAATTTATCTTGATTGAAAAAAATCGCTTATTAGGGAAATTTTTTGAATATCATATATTCTCTATTGTTTTGTCAATTTAAAATAAATCTACAGGATATCATTGGTTTAAAACCTCAGTTACGTTTTAATCGTCCAAAACCGTGATGGCCAGATGACTTCAATGTGATACGAGTTTACGTTGGTATTTTGTATTGAATTTATGAATCGCTTATTGAATTGTTGGAATGTTTAAATATCTGTGTAGTGTTTTATTCATTTCATATCAAGGTGATTTTGTGATTGTTTTGAGAAATGCTGAATGAAACCTTCCAGGGTTTCGATGTTGAAATCATTTGATAAGCACCATATTATAGATTAATAAAATGATGGGTGCGCCTCCACGTAAAAACAGTTTTATGGAAGCAATTTAAATATTTCATCCTCATTTTGTTCATTAGTCTTCTTTGTATTCTTCTCCTTTTTCTTCTTCTTTCTTTACTCTTCTACTTTCTCCTCAACCTACTGTATTCCTTCTCCTCCTCCTTTTCATCCTGCACTAATTTCTTTTCCTTCTCCTTATTCATCGTCTTGCCTAGATCCAGTATTGGTAAAATAGAAAATTAAAAAAATTTGGTGTGAAGACTCACACGACTTTCTTGCCAATATAAATAATTACCAATATAACGTACGTTTAATCATTAGTAAGCAATGTAAGTAAAAAACATAACCTAACTTAAAGCATGAGTGAATAATGCAAAATAAGTATCAGCCTCTGTTAAACCTAAAAATACGGAAAATCACTAATTGACACTAAACTAAGCTCTGTAGAAAAAAATGCTTGAAATAAAAGTTATAGATTCTTTTATTTTCTGTAACTTTTGATTATACACCTTTGTTGTAAATGCATATTACTACAATATTAAAAAGTCTCAATTTTTACCGATTTTGATGAAAAAATACAGAAAATCACAAATTGACGCTAAATTAAGCGTTGTACATAAAACGCCTGAAATAAAAGTTGTAGGTTTTTAAAAGTCCTACAACTTTTTATTTACACTTTTGCTCCAAAAATTCATATTAAGGTCCCAATCTTAAAAAAACAACATTTTTCATATGAGAGCATAGGCCTCCCAAGAATTTCAGCAGAGAGCGCTTACCCTATTTTGTAGAGAATAGAAAATGTAGTAAATGAGGGGGTTTTAATAAAAATAGTATGAACCGTTCAGTACTTCCAACTAAACAGAAACTAACGATATATAAGTCCCTTCTTAGGCCAATTAGGATGTACGCCGGTCAAATTTATGTATGTGCTAAGCCCTCAGTGATAGTTCGGATTCAGAAGTTTCAATCGAAGACCTTACAGATATTAGTCAACCCACCCTCTTACGTTTCTAACGCTACCTTACATAACGACCTCAACATCCCTCTAGTAACAGATACTTTCATTCAACTTTATCGAAACATCCACGACAGACTTTTCGCTCATCCAAACCAACTGATACGTAAACTTTTCTCCCGTCATCTTCCAAACAACGTTCAAAGACGACTAAGGAGGAAGTGGAGCAGGGACCTCCTGTTTTAAAAACGGTTAATTTATTAATGAATGAATGAATTAATTAATAGATGACTTAGTAAGAAGTAACTAATGACAAGTCGGAGACCTGTCAGTGGATGGTGCTCTCCATGCACGTCACTCATGTCATTTCATTCATTCTTTTACCCACCACCATATTCACTGGTCGTTTATTTTGTGACAATTGTAAATTTCATAAATAAAGTTAATAAAAAAATGAAAAACTCATGTTTAAAATTAGGTTATTAATTTCCGTTTCTAAGTTTACATTGGTAAGAGAAAGTCGTGTGAGTGTTTTACACCAAGGAAAATTCAAATACAAATTTCTATGCAAGGAAACAGTTCTTGATGAAAACATCCCTTCACATTCCCTTTACATTCCCTTCACATTTCAGACGTAGCGTATTTGTACTTTTTGAAGATTAGCGAGAATTTTTAAACGGTCGGTGGTACTATTATTGAGAATTTTTATAGCTATTTTAAAGTGAACCTTTTTTCTTTGACACCCAGTACCTAAGTACATTGTGGCGCTTGTGACGTCACGCCGGAAATAGAGTTGTAGAAATTATTATAGTTTAAGAATGAAGGGAGATTTTGAGAAGGGATAGACGTTGGAACGGTTTGATTTGACGGTGAAGTGGGAGGTTAGTAGTGTTTTCCACAGATATTTTTAAAAACGGAATTAATCTGTTAGTCTAGTAGCGCTTGGTTTTTTGTACTTTCCCGCTTTTTATCTTTTTAAGTTTTGAGCAAAAACGTCTCGTAACATATAAATTTTTCTATTAACAGCTTTTAACTGATCTGTACAATTTAAATTTTTAAAATAATGCTGACTTCTCTTGGCAAGAAAACTTAAAGTTTAGATTTTTCAGAAATTTTATTATTTCGGAAAAAAGCTCTTCGTCATAGTTAATAAAATTCTTTATTGCCCAAGGGACAATAGTTCAAGCAGATCGGGCCACCTATTCCGCGAAATCCTTTACAAACCCTATTCAATAAAATCTCCCATTGTCCCAGATATTGCTTATTGTCACAGTATTTCCTTCACCGTATCTTTACGTAATTTATAAGTTTCAGCTTCGCACTATATTCCGTTCTTGTGATATTTTGTTCACATACAGACACAGACGGATCAATTTTGCTAAAAACACTTTTTGAGCTTAGAGGGCCTGAAAACGCTATCCGATGAAAACTCGATTTCGAAAAAATCGAAATGAAAATAATGTTTTCGCTATATATTCATATAGTCTACCTACGGCAAAAAAAGTAAAAACTAAAACTAATACGCGTTAAACACACAGAAATACTATAATCATCCCTACATTTCACAGATACAGTCAAGGAAAATCACATATCAAGTTTTATGAATTAATTTTTAAGTATTTTTTTTTTTGGCATATTAGTTAGTATTTTTGAATTAATTTATGTTTCAGGGTTTTAGTGGGCGCACCTCAAGCGGATACAAGACAACCTGGTGTCCATATGGGTGGTGCTGTCTATAGATGTGATATTAATAGGGATGATTCTTGTCAAGAAATCTACTTCGATGTTACCGGTAAGAATTTGATTTTACTTGTATTTTTTTATATTTAAGTTTGTTTTTTATTGGTAATTTTACTGATCTTTTTCTTCTTCCTGTCACAAAAAAGGCCTTCCTACCTGTTCCGACTTCTTTGCCAAACTTTTTCGCGGGCTAACCTCATCTCGTCGTTCATGAAAAATGTAGTTCATAATTTAAAGCACAAATTAGAACGTTCTGGTGTTCATTCCAATTTTTTTTTTGCCCTACATGAATATATAGAGAAAATGTTGTTTACACATCGATTTTTCAAAAAGTTTTCACTGAAAATACACGTTTTTTAGCCCCACCCTAAAAATTTTTTTTTAGCGATCGGTCTGTGTGTGAACAAAATGTCTCAACATTTTGTTCTTGAGAGAACTGAATTTCGTGCGAAGTTGACACTTGAAAATTAAATTAGGTACCATCAGGGGACCCGACACAAACATTGTCATAAAATTCCGACCACCAGAAGTTATAGTCTATTCGTGCGATTTTTCACTTTGCAGTTTTCTCAAAAACGGCTCCTACATTAAAAAAAGACGAATTGTCTCTTTTAGGACGCGTATCTTGCAGATGGGTGCCGCGCCTGCTCACACCGTAACAAATACAACATCGTGTCTCAGTGCGTAAATACCTGTTAAAAATGAATCGTTAAAATGAACCGTAGTTGAATCTTGGATGTATCACTACGATTCGGAACTAAAACAACAAAGTTTTCATTGGAAAAGTGCTCACTCGTTACCTCCAGAAAAAGCAAAAATTAGTTGTATCGCTAACAAGGTGATGATTATATTCTTCTTCAATTTCGAGGAATTTTTGTACCAATTTGCTGTGCCTCAAGGCAATACGATCACAGCAGATTATTACAAATCTGTTTTGATCAAAATTTTGCGTCATTTTACGAAAAAACGGCCGTAGAAGAACATTAACGAAATTTTACTCCATGACAATGCGCGGCTACAAATCGCTCAGTTGTAGCATATTTTTTACTTTCTCTTGCCTATATGAATATATAGGAAGGAAAGTATTGTTTTCATGTCGATTTTAACAAATCGAGTTTTCACCGGATCTATACGTTTTCAGACCCCCTGAACCCAAAAAAAACATGTTTTTAGCGATTAGTCTGTGTGTGTGTGTGTGTGTGTGTGTGTGTGTGTGTGTGTGTGTGTGTGTGTGTGTGTATGTGTGTGTGTGTGTGTGTGTGTGTGTGTGTGTGTGTGCGCGTGCGTGCGTGCGTGCGTGCGTGCGTGTGTGTGTGTGTGTAAAACTTAAGTTGCATACCACTACCGGACCCGACACGAACATTTTCATCAAAATCGGTCAACCGGAAGTAGTAGTTTATTCGTGTAATTTTTCACTTTTTTGTGATTTTCTCAAAAACTGGTCCTACGATTTTTTTAAAAATCGCCTGGTTTATTCAATTTTTTATTCTCTACAAGATAGGGTAGGCGCCATTTTTGCTGAAATTCTTGGTGAGGCTGTTTTTACGTAAAAACGTTGTTTGTTTTTAAGATTACGGCTTTAATATGCATTTAGCACAAAAAATTTATATAACAAAAGTTGTAGACAATTTAAAACTCTACAACTTTCATTTCAAACATTTTTTTGTATAAAGCTTAGTTTAGCAGTAATTTGCGATTTTCTAATTTTTTCTCACGAAAACGTGTAAAAAATCGATTTTTTTAAGATTTCGGCTTTAGTACGCATTTTACGACAAAAGTGTATATAATCAAATTTATAGAAAATTAAAAGATCTACAACTTTTATTTAAAGCATATTTCTCTACAGAGCCTAGTTTAGCGTAAAAGAGTGATTTTCCGTATTTTTAAGCCAAACTGAGTTTGATTTTTATTTTGCGTCTTTCACTCATGATTAAAATAAGGTTATGTTTCTGAGGTTAGTTTTTTTTATCTCTAATGTTTTATTACTAATGTTAGGTTATATTGTTAATTATTTGCATTGGCAAGAGAAAGTTGTGTGAGTGTTTCACACCAGATTTTTTTAACCTTTGCGACATCGCAACTGTACCCCACCGTACAATACAGATTTGGCCCTATGAGATTTCTTGCTATTCCCCGAACTCAAGTTTTCGCTCAGGAGACGGAAATTCAAGACAAATCACGAGGTCATCAAAGCTGTGGAGGGTTGTTAAAACGAGCTCAAGTAAGATAGTCTGGCGTTCGTGTTTAAAAACTGGCACTTTGTATCAGAACCTAGAGGGATTACTTCGAGAAAGAACATGTAAATTTGGAAGACTGAATAAATATTTTTTTCTGTAAAGCGTTTTTATCATTACTTTTTGAACAGCCCTCGTACAATAATCTCGTACACTGAACGCGGGAATGTAAAAAAGTAGAACAGATGTTGAAAAAATGTTATCTTTTCATCCAACGTACATTAAATACATAACTTTAGACAACTTGTTTGTATCATTTTGAAAAGAAAAGAAAACAGTTGACCATTTTGAATAGTCGGTCTAAAAGATGTAGATACTTATAAATAAAATTGCAAAGATAAAAATTTTAAATTCTTTAAATAACTAAACTTAACTTGTAAAATGGTTAAACATTTATAAATTATATATATAACCATTTTATTTCTTTGAATGTTTTAAAAAGCTGTGAAGTGAGTTTGTAAACCTCAGATGACAACAATTTCTTTTCTCTCTTATTTTATTTGCGAGAACTATTGCAATGTTTAAATAACGACGCGAAAATGGTATGTTTTATATTTTTTAATGATAAATAAATAGTTTCAGGTATTTAAACGAATAAATAATGTAAGAATAGATAAAAAATATACTTGACAAATTATTGTTCATATATATTTTTTAAATAACTTAATTGTTTTAGATTTCTGTAGATATTATTCTATACATCTAGATTGTCCTGTAATTTAAGAAGTTTCTTCCAGCATCATATCTCGGTCTGCATTCCCGATACAATTATACATTAATAATAATTCTATTATTATTCGCGATTAATCCCTGTTTAAGAGGGTGTAAACCAATCTAAACAGGGATTCAACAGGGCGTAGTCGCGAGTCAGTCACCTGTTAAACAGCTGATTTTTGAGACGAAGGTTCCTGGTTCAAATCCAAGTAAATGTAGTTACTTTTATACGGATTTGAATATTATAAAGTGGCTATCGGTGAACTTTGCTGGCTGGTGGTGGTCAATAGAAGGGGTCGGGAGAAGACAGTGTTAACCCACACCAACATAATTTTACGCAATATAATTTTAAAAGTTTACTGAAATCTACAAATCATGTTTTTGAATTTGTTTGTTAAACATTTGTTTTTCCTGTTAATCTAGGTTCTTAGGATCGTAAATATAGCATCCTGTTTAAAACATGCTGAAAATTGTATTTTTACAGAATATTTAAGAAAATTCATGCTGGAAATTTTGTGGGTTAGCACTTTCTTCTGCCAACCCCTTCAATGAACTATACTCTCTCCGGAATCATCGGCTTGAACCTGTACAACAATATATTTCACATTTAATACAGATCAACCTAATCTCATTGGGTCATAGGGTGGCATATTGTTCTTAAATTATTATAAAAATTATACCGTAAACACATTAGGTACCTATTAAAAAAGATCACTAATAATTAAAATTAGGTTGTTTTAATTTACATTGGCAAGAGAAAGTCGAGTGAATGTTCACACCATTTTTTTTTTTTTTTTATACTTTCTCTTGCCTTATGAATATATAGGATGGAACGTATTGTTTTCATGTGGAATTGTTCGAAATCGAGTTTTTACCGGATCTACACTTTTCAGACTCCCTGAACCCAAAAAACATCTTTTTAGCTATTGGTCTGTATGTGTGTATGTGTATGTGTGTGAAAAAATATCTCAAGAACGGAACATCATACGAAGTTGAAACTTGAAACGTAAGTTAGGTAGGCCTACTACTAAAGAATTAGACACGAGCATTTTCATCAAAATCGGTCAACCGGAAGTAGTAGTTTATTCGTGTCATTTTTCACGTTTTTGCAATTTTCCCAAAAACGGCTCCTACGAGTTTTTTTTAAAAAGTCGCCTCATTTACTAAATTTTTTATGCTCTACAAGATAGCGTAGGTGCCATGTCTGCTGAAATTCTTAGGGAGGCTGTGGTTTCGTAGAAAGAGTGTAGTTTTTTTAGATTGCGGCTTTAATATGCATTTTAGCGCAAAAATGTATGTATAAAAGTTGTAGAAAAATTAAAAATCTACAACTTTTATTTCAGACATTATTTTGTATAACGCTTAGTTTAGCATTAATTAGTAATTTTTTTTTGTTTTCATGAAAATCTGTAAAAAGAATAAATTTTTAAAGATTTCAGCGTTAGTATGCATTTTACGACAAAAGTATATAAATAAATTTTATAGGAAATTAAAATATCTACAACTTTTATTATATGAATTTTTCTCTACAGAGCATAGTTTAGCGTCAAAGTGTGATTTTCCGCATTATTAAGCCAAATTAAGGTTGGTTTTCATTTTGTATCATTCATTCAT
This sequence comes from Catonia carolina, assembly GCA_035578175.1. Taxonomy (NCBI): domain Eukaryota; kingdom Metazoa; phylum Arthropoda; class Insecta; order Hemiptera; family Achilidae; genus Catonia; species Catonia carolina. Next base: position 12,681,639 of record JAQMRL010000007.1, on the reverse strand, counting down.
GATTAAAATTAGGTTACGGTTTTGAGGTCAGTTATTTTGTTTATTCCTAATGTTAGGTTATATTTGTTAATTATTTGGATTGGCAAGAGAAAGTTGTGTGAGTGTTTCACACCAGATTTTTTTTAATTTGCTTTAGAGATATACGTATCGTGTAGATCAATCGAAAAATTCAGTTATAAAAAATTTTGTACAATGAAAATTATTCCTCAGCGTAAATAATAATAATTTTTACACAAAAATACATATTAAGAATTTTGCAAAATAAAAATAAAGTACAATCTCGTTATGGAATAAAAAATTACAGATTTTAGAAAATTTGAAAATTACAGTAGAATAATAATGGTGAAATTTTTACCGTAGTAATTTTTATGTATATACATATAATTAGGCATTATACTAAAAATGATATTGTTAGAAATGGGCTATCAAAAGTAGTGGGTGGAAAATAAAGGATTAAAAAGCCTTACAGGTAAACCAGTCTATCTTCTAACTTATGTATTTGATATCAGATATGATTACATTAATTCTATATTTAAACATACAGATAATACTAGTTGTGTTTCTTTTGTAATCTCTATGTGTATCATATTAGTTTTATATTATATGTATTATTTACACGTTACCTGCTGTGAATATGAAATTTGATAGCGGTTCTTCTGTATCATTTTTTGTTTATTTTTTTTTTTTATTAACTCTTACTTGTTTCGGTGTTAAGTTTGTGGTTTCATACTTGAAATCATTTTACAGTGTTACATTCACACAGGGTGATCAATAATGTTCTAAGTTATAAGTAAGTTATGGTAAATACCTGATTGGGAAATGAACCCTGAACCCCTTATGTTGAAATCAGGTGCGTTTAACAACTGTACTATTGCCAGGTCAAAATATGTTTAGGCTGTAATTATGAACTTTTTAAAAAATTAGCAACTATTTTTAATAACAATTAATAATTTATTCAGAGACAATCAATTGGCGCTACAAGCAGAAGTAATAAAAAAATCTGGTGTGAAACACACAACTTTCTCATGCCAATGTAAATAATAGAAACATAACCTATGTTTAATCATTAGTAAACAATATAAAATGAAAAGTATAACCCAATTTTAATCATGAGTGAATGACGCAAATTGTAAATTAACTTCTGCACGACTTAAAAGTACAGAAAATCATTAAATAACGTTAAACTTGACTCCATAGAAAAAAATTCTTAATATCAAAATCTTAGTTGTTTTTATTTCCTATAATTTTATTATAGTATACACTTTTTTCGTAAAATACATACTAATGCTACAATTTAAAATTAGCTATTTTTTACATGAGAACACAGGCCCCCAAGAGTTTCAGTAGACGGCGCTTACCCTATCTTGTAGAGCATAAAAAATTTAGTAAATAAGGCGATTTAAAAACAATCGTTGAAGCCGTTTTTGAGAAAATAAATCCAATGATAAAATTATTTAGCGATTGGAACCTATGTGTTGTGAGTGTGTTTGTGTGTGTGTGTGTGTGTGTGTGTGTGTATGTGTGTGTGCGCGCGTGCGTGTATGTGTAAGAGAGAGAGAGAGAGAGAGAGAGAGAGAGTGAGAGAGAGAGAGAGAGAGAGAGAGAGAGAGAGAGAGAGAGAGAGAGAGAGAGAGAGAGAGAGTCTGTCTGTTTTTGTTTGTGTGTGAACAAAATATCTCAACTACGGAATAGCGTACGAAGTTGAAAGTTAGAACTTAAGTTAGGTACCTGGCACAAACATTTTCATTAAAATCGTCCATCCGAACAAAAATTGTAGCTTATTCATGAAATTTTTACTTTTAAAGATTCAAAAAAAATTTTTTTAAAGCAAATTTTAAAAAAAACTTTCTTCTACGATTTATTTAAAGTCACCATATATATTAAATGTTTATGTTCTTCATGGTAGGGTAAAATACATGCCTCTGAAATTCTTGGGAGGACTAAGCTATTGTGGTAAAAAATGTTTTTTTAAGATTGCAGCCTTAATATGTGTTTTAGAGCAAAAATGTATAAAATTGAAGTTAATAAACTTATCAACTTTATTTCAAAGATTTTTTCTACAACGCTTAGTTTAGTGATGAGCGTCAATTAGTGATATCCTGTATTTTATTCATTAAAATTGATAAATAAATGGGATTTTTAAAGATTACAGCCTTAGTATGCATTTAAAGATAAATGTGTATATAATTGTAATTAAATTTATAGAAAATTAAAAATTCTACAACTTTTATTTCAAGCATTTTTTCTATAGTTTGATTTTATTTTGCGTCATTAATTCATGATTAAAATTGAATTGTTTTTTTTATTTTACATTGTTTGCTAATGATCAAACATAGGTTGTTTTCGTTAAAAATTATATGGACAAGATAAAGTTGTGTGAGTGTTTTGTACCAGTTCATTTTCATTGTTTTTAGCTACCGGATCAACGCCTTGGAGATATCTTTGAATTTTAAATCAGCCTGTGTACAGGCGTTGTATGTTAAACGATTTTGGAAAATAAAATGACTGGATGATATTAACAGCTTATACGTGGATGATTAATTAGGGAGCTTCAATTGTTTACAGTTCTTTCTTTGAACATATTTGAAGTGATAATGTACGTAAAGCAAAACACCGTTTTACAGAATTTAAATTTTCACAGCCACTACACAAGAAACAGAATTGATTTTATGTTGCTAATCACAAAACAAAATTGTTTGAACAAAAACTTACTTTTGCAGGTAGAAAATACATCGATACATTGCCACAATTTTTTAAAAGTTCTGGTAATATAAGTTTGTTTAAAAAATTTGAAAAAATACTTGATTGATAAAAATTTTTAGTGTACTAAAATTCCTTTCTAAATAGTTTTGGTTGAAAAATATATAAACTTTTAAATAAACGTCGAGGCAAATAGTGTATACAATTATTGGGTCAGATTGAATTTTACTTTCTGTTAAAATTTAGACTTATTAGTTTATCTTGTCATGTCTCATACACCCTTTTGGAGTCTCCAGGATGAAGTTTTAATAAAAACTTACCCGGCAGTATTTTTTAATCACCCTGTGTATTTATGTTAAGTAACGATTGGTTATCATAGAAATCTTGTACGTCCGTTGCCTTTTAGATATCTTGAAGGTCGTTCGTTATACAGTAGGACGAGTCATTAGACATTTTCTAATCATCTGTATTTCGTAATCTATTCACTGTCTAAAATATAACGACGTATCATAAGTCCTATTTCCCTTCCTCCCGCTATATCTATAGTATAAAGTGACAAAGTGTCGTGATAGTGAAAAATGTTCTATTACATATATTATCAACATTATCTTATTCCTTCTTGTTGGTATGAAATAATTAGCCTACTCAATGCGTATGAGAAAGAAAACAGGTACTGCTGATTTAGGTTGGGTAAAACAAGGTAGAAAGAAAAATTATATACATTTGCTTTTATTTTTAGGTAACCACCCCCTATTTATCATTTAAGCACTAGTGATTGAAAAGTACATGATTTAGTTTTTCTGGTGAAGACTAAAATACAGAAAGCGCCAGAATTCAGCTTTCTATATAATCGAAAAATTTAGAAAGATGATAAACAGTGAGAACTTTGCATTATATAAATAAAAAATCTGGTGTAAATCACTCACACTACTTTCTCTTGTCAATACTAAACAGTAATTATATCCTTTTTAAGTTATTCGTGAATGAATGACGCAAAATGAAAATCAACCTTTGTTAGACGTTAAATATGGAAAATCATAAAATGACGCTAAACAATGCTCTGTAGAATATGCTTGAACTAAAAACTGTGGATTTTTTTATTTCCTATAACTTTTACTATATACTCTTTTGTCAAAATATGCAAACTTAGGTCGCAATCTTACAAATTTTTTTTACCGATTTTGATGTGAAAAATACCGGAAATCACAAATTGATCCTAAATTATGCAATGTAGAAATACATGTTTTAAATAAAATTGTAGGTTTATTAATTTTCTGCAACTTCAGTTATAGGTCTATGTGTTTTTGCAGTAAAATGTATATTAAAGCCGAAATCTTTAAAAAATCATGCACGCGAACACACAGACACACCAATCGGTAAAAACATGTTTTATTGAGGCAAACATGTTTATCCAGGGGACCTGAAAACTTGTATTTCCGTTGAAAACTTGGTTACGAAAAATCGTCATGAAAACAACACTTTCCTTTCCAATATATATATTCATTTAGAGCAAGAGAAATTAAAAAGAATTTCTTAATAGGCCCCAACTTCTATTGATCAAACCATTGTAACATTAGGCTAGAAATGGTTAAGCTAAGGTTAATAAAATTAGATGAGACTGTATTGTATGAAAAGACTGTATTGTTTGTATGTGACTAGCATTACTACCTGGAAAGGGTGCAGTGATGGTGTGGGCTCTTCTTCTTATTCTTTTATTATTATTATTATTATTATTATTTCTTGTATATTTTGTTATTAAGTTTTATTCAGTTTTTAGTGCTTTCTAATTTTTGTATTCTCTTTTATGATTTATTTACAAACTTTCTGAAAATCTTTTATGCCTATTGCTTTCTGGTACTATCTACCCGTTTATTATTGCTTCCAGAATATTCAGAAGAAAACCTTTGTACTTCTATTATGTGTTTACTACCTCGTTTTAAACTTAATAGGATATAAAAAGAGTTAGCTCCTTTTACGAGTCAGTTCAGTTCAAGTTGCCACACGGCTATGAATGAGTGAGTGTTTTTGTTTTATAGCAAGTATTTGTGTACATTGTAATCAGTTCGTGAAGAAAAGATCTTCGTAATCTAAACCTTTGTAAACATTGATTATAAGTAAGAAGCTATTATTAATTCTAAATAATCATTGTTATTATTATTAGCTTTAAGTTTTGTTAGTAATTTCTTCTTCTGCTTCTTCTCTTCATGGGCTAGGCATTTCTACCTGTTCCGGCATCCATATTTTCTTCGGTCTGCCAATATCTCTACTTCCCTCTGGTTTGTATCATTTCGCTACACTAAGCGAGCCGCTTTTTGGCATTCTATTTAAATGATCGATCCATTGGGCAGAATACAATTTTATTTTTTCGTTGAGTGGAAAAATTCCCAATTCTTGCTTTATGTCTTTTTTCTGATCCTTTCTAGTCTTGTACAACCCTTGACAGACCTTAAGAATTTCGTTTCGGCAGTTTGGATGTTTCTTTCTTCCCTTTTCCTCATCACCCATGCTTCACTGCCGTATGTCATGGCTGAAACTGCCATCGTCTTATAAAACTTTAACTTTGTTACTAATTTAATTTGAGTAATCTAGTTATAACTTGTTAGTATTCTTGGTTTAATAATTAATTGTAATTTATACTTTTATAAAAAAAATAATAGTTATAAATTTAAAGGACGAATTTTTATTATATATTATAACAAGATCTCGAAAGAACCTAGACTTAGATGTTACACAATGATCAAAATTTCAGTTCCCCAGATTTTGTCGTTCTTAAGATTTTGAAATCATTGAGTGAGTTTGTGTGGGGTAATTGACTTTTTTGTAATTTAGGCTACAGATAAATACCAGTTTTTGTAACAAATATTCAATTTTTTTATATCTGAAACGAAAAACAGGTGAAATAACATGTCACGATTTTGGTCCGTGCCGAAGTTAAGATAAGAAAGTTTTTAATAAAATATTTTCGGTGAAATAAAAAATTTTTTTTTAGGTTAGTATTTTGATACATGAACACAACGCGGTTTGTTTTATAATTTTTTTAAAGTTAAATTTAAATGTTGCATTAGCTGGTTGATCATTAGCGACTACAAAAATTATTTTATTATTTTGTTTTAAAATATGTTTAATCATTATATCGCTGTCTTTGTAGAGTGCTTGGCTGATAAACTAATAGATTTTTATGTTTTGAAAATATTTAAATTTAAATTGAAGGAAACGATAACTATATCACGTTCTTTTCAATCACTAGTGCCTAAGGGATACACGAGGGTGACTACCCTAAAATGAAATTAAAAAATATTTAATTTTTATTTTTACTTTCTCTAGTCCAACCTACATCAGTGGTTTTCAACCTGATTTCTATCTTGTACCCCTTGACTAGGCTTTTTATTAATGAGTACCCCCTTCTTTCAACCTTTCCCCTTTATTTTTTAAGTTCGTGGGGTGGAGGCCTGTGCCCTCCTAGTAAAACTTTTTTAAGATTGATGTCTTACCATGCACTTTTGAAGCAAAGTGTATAAGAATCTAAGTTACTTTAGAAAATTAAGAAAGCTAAAAATTTTGTTTCAATAATTTTTTCTACAGTCCTTATTTTAGTTCAATTAGTGCTTTTCCGTAATGAAAAATCTAAGGTAAAACGGAAATAAATATTTGTTTTAGGTTTCTCGTATAATAAATTTTTTAAATGGGCAATATATTCATAATGTTTTTAAATAAAATTTGTAGAAAATTTAATCTTAAGAAAATTGATGTAAGTCAACTACAAAACAAAAATAAATTGTAAAAATTTAATATTATTTACATCAAAATATTCGAACCTTAGCTGGAACGTGTTAATTTTTATAGGAAGATAATACTTATAATGTCCAAGTAGGCTATTTTAATAAAATTAACCTTTAGGAATTTTTGAAAAGTTGCTAAAAAATTAAGGTCTTGTTTATTTACTTTATTTTTTAAAACTTTATTTTTGTTTTTTTAGTTTATTTAAATTTGCATCGACGGCTTGGTCATTAGCGGTTACTGTGGGTTTTGGTACTGTAACGGTGGGCTTTAACGTATTGAAATTTTCAGAGCCTAACCGGGATTCTAAACCGGGACCTTCCGCTTTTTAAGCTTAAAGATTCCGCTATTTGAAGATTTTCTAGGCCATTAGAAGTATTATTTTTCCTGTTTAAAAATTAATGCGTGTTTCCAACCAATTTTCAAGTATTTTGATGTTAATAAAATTAATTTTTTACAACTTCTGTTTTGTAGTTAACTTTATTTACATCAATTTTCTCACGATTAAATTTATACAAGTTTTATTTAAAAGCCCGTTTAACGAAGTAATTGTACGATAAACATAAAAAACAGGGGTTTTTACCCATATTTATTTCCGTTTTATCACAGATTTTCTAAAAAAATACTGAAGATATGGTTTTGGTTCCTAATTTATTCGCTAACTCCGCTAAGCCGGTGACAAGCCCGGGGCCTGTCTTTCAAGTGACAGGAAGGAGGAGTCGGAGGAGTAACAACCTCGTAAAAAAAAACCAGGGTCCATCTGGCTCCGGATGGTAGCACCCTGTAAGGGCCCCTGCCTGGGGTAACAGGTGAAAAATGGTCAACGGCTCCGGAGGCGGAAGAGGATAAACTCCCAACGGCGACGGGGACGGAGGAACCTAGGAGGTGGGTCTCCGAATGAAACCCAGGGCAGGTCCAGAGGCTCTAAGGTGGCAGCCCCACCACTGGACTTACCTTGCACGGCGCCCGTAACGCAGTCAGGGGAAAGCAAACTTACTGGCAAGACTCAGGCTAGCCTCGGAAGGACAGGTAACATGGTAAACAATACGGACCCGTCAAATATAAAAAGATTTTGGAAAATGGATAGACTAAATGTAGGGGTGTGGAACGTCAGAGGAATAAATGATAAAGAGAACGAACTGGAGAGAGAATTAAAAGCGGCCAAGGTAGATATTGCAGTTATACCAGAAACAAAGAAAAAGTTGAAGGGCACGATGGAGTTACGGGATTTTGTGATGATATATAGTGGGGTAGAACGTGTTAAGAGGGCAGCGGCAGGAGTAGCGGTACTTATTGCAAAGAAGTGGAAGGATAGCATTGAAAGGTATGAAATGGTGAATGAGAGAATAGTAAGTATCAGGATGAGATTGGGGAAAGCTGGCATGACAGTTTTTGCAGTTTATGCCCCAGAAGATGGAAGGACGGAACAAACAGCAGAGTTTTATGATATGCTCTATGAGCACGTTGGAAAAACGAATGCACGGGACTACATCATTGTGGCAGGGGATTTTAATGCAAGAGTCGGGAATATTCCAGTAAAGGAGGTGGTTGGAACAAATGGTGAACCAACCTGTAATAGGAATGGTAAGCATCTCATTGACTTTGCTGCCACTAATGGATTAAGGATCAATAATACATTCTTCCCGCATAAAGACATTCATAAGTACACATGGAGTGCAAGAGGATGCAGATCAATTATTGACTATACCCTATCTAACAGAAAGACCTCACAGTGTATTCTAGATTCTAGAGTTTATCGGAGTTACGATGTGGGAACGGATCATTTCCTTCTTGTGACAAGGCTAACAATTCCAGTGAGATGGGCCAGAGTAAGGGGAAATAGAGATAAAACAGAAAAAATCTTTAAAGTAAATTTATTACAAGATCTTGGAATTAGAAATCTCTTTCAGCTGAGGATGGATGCCCTTTGTAGTCAAACAGCCCAGAGCAATAATATTGGTGAGGAATGGGATAACTTAAAAACAGTTTTGAACGCAGCGGCTTTGGAGGCATTGGGAGAGAGGACGAAAAGGCAAAATCGGAGGAGCCTACCCTTTTGGAGTGAGGAACTTGCAGAGATAATCAAGAAGAAAAAGTTGGCCTATATGAGATACCTGAGTACATCCTCAGAAGAAGATCTTTTGGAGTATAAAAAAACTCGGCTTTGGTTAAGAAAGAAGTTAGAAAGAAAAAAAGACTGGGCTGGGAGAAGATGATTGGGGATATAGAGTATGATATCCATGGACCACAGCTGAAAGCATATAAGATATTACAAGAATTGAATAGGGATGTAAGGGATAATTTAAAAATTGATCCTATCTCGGAGAGTGAATGGTTGACTCACTTTCAGAATTTATGGGGTGGACCTAGCAATGGGGAATTAGACGATGAAGTGGTCATCCCAGTTCGGACAAAGAATAGTATAGATCACATAACAATGCCAGAGCTTCTGTATGCGATGAAGAAATTAAAGAACCGTAAAGCATCGGGATCTGATGGCTTGCCCTCGGAGTTATTTAAGTATGCTTCAGGTGGATTTTTGGATCGCTTCCTTGAATTCGTAAATACTTGCTGGATGGAGGCACACATACCTGAGGAATGGCTCCAGGCTGTTGTCTTTCCAATCTTCAAGAAAGGAAAAAGAGATGATCCGAATAACTATAGGGGGATCAGCCTGTTAAATAGTGGCTATAAAATATTTGCCAAAATTATAACAAACAGACTAAGTGGAATAGCGGATGCAATTCTTCTGGAAGGTCAATCAGGCTTTCGCGCTGGAAGGTCATGTATGGACAATGTGTTTGCCTTGTCTCAGTTGATGGAGAAAAATAGAGAGTTTAATATTCCTACGTTTCTGGCTTTTATAGATTTGCAGAAGGCGTTTGATAAAGTCTATCGGCCCCGCTTGTGGGAAGTACTGAGAGGGAAGGGATTACCTTTACATCTGATTAGAGTAGTGCAGAGTATGTATGCGGGCACAGTTATAAGAATGACCAAAGGTCAACGAGTGGTAGGAATATCTCAAGGGGTTCGACAGGGGTGCCCGTTATCACCCGTTTTATTTAACCTATTCATTGACGACGTCATGAGGCAATGGTACTGCGTGATGGAACAGAAAGCTGTTTTTGGACAGATGCCCTTGCAGATATTGGCTTTTGCAGATGACCTGGTGATGTTTGCTGACTCAGAAGATAACCTTCAACGATGCCTGCACGCATTTAACATGATTGCCCAGGGATTTGGTCTGCAGGTCTCTTCAGAAAAAACAAAAGTGATGGGTTTTAAGGGCACAGATCATCTTAGAAGCAAGATTGTTATCAATGGAGAAATATTGGAGCAGGTGAAGACATTTTTATTCCTCGGATGTGAAGTATCGTACATACAATCAAGAGACGTAGAACTTAAATTACAAAAATTTCAGCGCCTTATCTATACAGTAAGGAAAACTTTGGTGGGAAAAGTAAGGAGAGAAACGGTTTTGAAGTTTTATAAAACACTAGTGCTGCCAGTCCTGTTATATGGATCTGAAAGTTAACCACTCAGCAATTAACTAGAATCGTAGCGGCAGAAATGCGACTGTTGAGGCCCCTAGCGGGGTACAGTTTGCTGGACCATAAGAGGAATGAGGATATACGAATTGAGCTTGGGATGATGTGTGTAACGGATGCGATCACTGGTTATAGGCAGAGCTGGTATGAGCATGTGCTAAGAATGGCAGATGAGCGAGCACCGAAGATTATCCTTAATTACCAACCGGTTGGGCGACGTAACATAGGAAGACCAAAGAAGAGATGGTCATCGCAAGTAACTTAAAGATTTGCTAGCTTGAGAACGGAACAGGACTACAAGGCCTAAACCGTGATGCTTATGATGATGATAAAATTTATTCGCTTTCTCGGGTCAACAACCATACGAAACCACTACTTCTCTTAATTATTGCCCTAAAAATTTCATTGCAACTTATTACATGGGATGAGCCGAAATCTTTAGCCGTAACACGTTAACGAAGCATTTCTAGACCTATGTTTACATGAATTCTTGTTTATTATTACTTTTTCTTGCTCTTTATAGGTATGTAGGGAGAGAATTGGGATATTGTTTTCATGTCAAAGTCGGACTATCACTGGAAATACACGTTTTCAAGCTCCCTGAACCCAAAAAACACATGGTTATAAGCGATTGATACGTGTGTGAACAAATATAGGGTGATTCAAAAAGAGCGCCGGTTTTGATATATCAAATTAAAAGATTTATTTTATTGAAAAACTGAAAATAAATACATCAACAAGTTCATCTTGCCTTCCGATTTTATGTATGAAAAATGATGTCATGCATGTGTCCTCCTCTACTGCGCTGGCACGCATCAACTCTGTCCATGAAATTGGATATTACTGCACGACAAGTTTCGACTTCCATTTGCCCGATAACCCGTCGAATTTCCTCCTTCAAGTCATTGATGTTTCGGGGTTTATTGGCATACATCAATGATTTCAGATGACCCCAAAGAGGAAAGTCACAAGGCGTCAAGTCACACGACCTTGGTAGCCATTGATGGTCGGAATTACGAGAAATGATGCGATCCTGGAACCGTTCACGGAGCAACAACATTGTTTCTCGTGCAGCGTGACAGGTGGCACCATCCTGCTGAAACCACAACTCGTCAATGTCCATTCCATCCAAATGACGCCACAAAAACTCCCTAATCATCGTACGGTATCATCGTACGGTATCGGTAACAACCACACGAACCAACGCAACGTTCTGCTCAGTTCGGCCAGAACGACGACGTCCAGAACTTTTAAGGTCGACTGTTGAACCCGTCTCAAAAAACTTTTTCATGAGCCTGCGAACTGTTGATTCATTCGGTGCTTCATTACGTCCTAGAGTACCGCGAAGTCGCCTGACAGTAGCCGCATAACTCTCTCCACTCTGGTAAAATGTTTTGACGATTAACACTCGTTGTGCAATAGTAAACTTCTCCATGGTTAGACACAGACTGCGAGAGTACTACACTGCGAACAAGAGAAACTACAACTGAATCGTCAATCGGAATGTTCTCCGAAATAGAAATGAGGTCTAACAATGTTGCCAACCGATAAACAAAAATTTACCAGCCGTTTAAAAACCGGCGCTCTTTTTGAATCACCCTTTATTTCTAAGAACGGAATAGCGTTCGAAGTTGAAACTTGGAACTTAAGTTAGGTACAACTTAATTTAGGATCCGACACGAAAATTTTCATAAAAATCCGATGTGAAAAACTCACACGACGTTCTCTTGCCGATTTAAATAATGAACAATATAACCTAATTTTATAAATAAACAAAAACTAACCTCAAAAACAGAACCTTATTTTCATCATGAGTGAATGATGCAAAATTAAAACCAACCTTAGTTTAACTTAATAATACGGAAAAATCACTTTTTGACGTTAAACTAGGCTCTGTAGAGACAAATTATTAAAATAAAAGTTATAGTTCTTCAAACTTCCTATAAATTTGATTATATGCTTTTTGTCGTAAAATGGATACTACGGCCGAAGTTTTAAAAAATCGATTTTTTTTACAGACTTCATGAAGAAAAACAACAGAAAAACACTAATTACCGCTAAACTAAGCGTTATACAAAAAAAAGTTAAATATTTTTTTTGGTAGGTTTTTAAATTTTCTACAACTTTCATTTAGACATTTTTTCGCTAAAATTCATATTAAAGCCGCAATTTTAAAAAACCAATTTTTTTATGAGAAAACAGCCTTCCCAAGAATTTCAGTAGACATGGCGTGTACCGTATCTTGTAAAGCATAAAAAATGTAGTAAATGAGGCGATTTAAAAAAAAAAAAATAGGAATTGTTTTTGAGAAAATCGAAAAAAGTGAAAAATGACACGAATAAACTGCTACTTCCGTTTTACGTTCTTGAGATATTTTGTTCACACGCACAGAGACCAATCATTAAAAACGAGTTTTTTTGGGTTCAGGGCGTCTGAAAACGTGTATATCCGGTGCAAACTCAATTTTGAAAAATCGACATGAAAACAATACTTTCTTTCATATAACTTACATTCATATAGATAAGAGAAAGTAAAAATCAGAATTTTTTTTTATAATTTGGGGCCTTAATATTATGCATATTAAGACAAGTGTATAGGCTTATAATCAAAATATTTAAATTTAAAAACCTAAAAATTTTATTTCAATCCACTTGTAACTCAACATACCTTAGTTTAGTGTCAATTAGTGATTTCCTGTAATTTTAAGTCGAACAGAGATTGATTTTCATTTTGTATCATTCACTCATCATTAAACATAGGTGTTCATATTGTTCATCCCTTAAATTAGCAAGAGAAATTCGTGTGATTATTTCACACCATATTTTTACATTTCACACGAAATAAATATTTTAAATAAGAGAGGAGAATATTTGTTTAAAATTCTTCTTGCTTTCTCATTTTATAATAGGCTGTACTAAGATAGTTTAGTGAAAAATTAAAAAGTCTTGGAGCAGTTAATTAAAGTACTTAGCAATAGATAAATTTTCTTCCTCTGATATTAATTAACGGCTCACTCCATTTAAGGACTTGACTAATTAATTCAGATATATACTTCAGTTCATTATTTCTTCCGTTTATCCATCCTTGAGTTGATTGCTTGTTGAGAATTATTTGTTGTTGTTAACAATAATTATTATTCTGTTATACAACCTTTTTATCTTAACTTAATTGTAAATTTGTTGTAAATATTTTTACTTCTGTAATATTTAGTTTTTTTTACGTTACCATCTCTTATATGAATATATAGGGAAGAGTTGCCCATATCAGCCAGATGGAGTGGTGTTAAATTATTTACACTCAATCTGCTAGTTCCAGGATTACAAAAAATAGTTCTGTTTCTTATCACATGGTTGGCCAATTATATATATAACTGAAGCTTTAAGAACAGAAGAGGAAAGGTGTAAAAGACACTAGTCAGAGTTATCTTCTCTAAGAGTAATGAATTTCATTATACACCCAGACCCTGTGGTGAATGAAGTGAAGGTGTTATTTACAGGGTGGAAAGTAAATGCTTTTTAGAGGGCCTGGCATGCTGATTAGCATACTTTTCCACTTAGTGAGGAAGGCATTGTTAAACCACTTGCTCCTCGTTTATCTTAGTAAAGCCTCTGAGGTTCAAACCAGCCTTTTGGGTGATACAAAACACAATTTAGGGAAGAGAAGTATTGTTTTCATGATAATTTTTTTAAATCGAGTTTTCACCGGAAATTCACGTTTTCAGGTTCCCTGAAATCAAAAATGATGTTATTCAGTGATTGGTGTGGGTGTAAAAAATATTTAAATAACGGAATATCATACGATGTTGAAACTTGAACTTACGTTAGGTACTACCCGGAGACCTGACTCGAATAATTTCATTAAAATTTGTTAACCGGAATCAATAGTTAATTCGTGAGATTTTTCACTTTTTTGTAATATATAATAAAAAACTGCTCCACGATTTTTTTAAAAAATCGCCTCATTAACTACATTTGTTATTCTATATAAGACGGGATAAGCGCCATATCTGTGTAAATTCTTGGTGGGGGAAGGCACTGCTCTAGTGGTGAAAAATGGTTTTTTTTAAAATTCGGCCGTAAAATACATTTCAAGGCAAAAGTATACTAACTTAAATAATTAAAGTTATAGGAATTTACAAAACCGTATAACTTTTATTTTTGACATTTGTTTGATGTTGAAACTTAGAACTTAAGTTAATTATCACTGGGTGACCCGACTCAAACATTTACATCAAAATCGGTGTACCGGAAGTTGATCTAGTAGGTATTTCAATCGTGAAATTTTTATTTTTTAGCAACTTTCTCATTTCTACGATTTTTTAAAAATTGTCTCAACTACATTTTTATTTTTCACAATACAGGATAAGCGCCATGTGTGCAGAAATTCTTAGGAAAGCTGCACTCCTGTAGTAAAAAATGGTATTTTTAAGATGATGGGCTTAATATGCATTTGCGGCAATGATGTACTATGTATGTAAAGTCGTAGGAAATTAAAAAACCTACAACATTTATTATAATCACTTTTTTCTACAACGCTAATTTTGGCGACAATTAGTTATTCTCTGTTTTTCCATAACACTTACCCTATCTTGTAGAACATATAAAATGTAGTAATTGAGACGATTTAAAAAGCAATCGCAAGACCCATTTTCGAGGTAGTCATAAAGTAGTGAAAGAATCACACAAATAAAGTACTACTTCCGGTCAACCGATTTTGATCAACGTATTTGTGTCGGATCCGTTAGTGGTACTTAACTTAAGTTCCAAGTTTCAACGTTTTTACGATATTTTCGTTCTTGAGATATTCTGTTCATACCCAGACACACAAAAACATACACAGACCAATAGATAAAAACATATTTTTGAGTTTAAGGGACGTGTATTTCTAGTGAAAACTCGATTTGGAAAAATCGACATGAAAATAATACTTTCCTTCCCTATGCATGTAAGGCAAGAGAAAGTAAAAATATATAATAAACATATAAATAAAAAAAACAATATATTGAAAAAACTTAAGTGACCCTATAGACGCTATTGCAATATTTAAACAATGCAAAAAGATATCTTAAAATTTAAATACAATTATATAAATTTAAATAGCATACATTGTAAAGCTAATCTCGTGCATTATTAATACATCTTTAAACACAATGCGTTCCGAACAATTTTTCGAACAGTAGCGCTTCTTTTGGGCATGTACGTTCCGCTTATGCATTATAATTTAGTACCTTCTTTGAATCGTTTATCTGCTTCCGATTTTAATCAATTCATTCCCAGTGTCTTTATCTATTTTTTTTTTGTTTTAGTTTGAATTTTTATTTCAATCGTTCTTTTGCAAATTGTTATAACGTTGGTCTTTCTCATTTGCACATAATCACTGTATGTTTTTTTTTATTCTGGTATTTTTATAATCGATTGGAGTTCAATGTGTCTTTTTGTTTTAGAATCCGCATACCTTTTATAACACTCTTTATTTAAGACCTATTTAAAGTTTTTATTAATATCGCTTTACTTTCTTTTGCATTATATGAATATGCAATGAATGTAGACTAATGAATATTGTTTTCATGTAGACTTTTTTTACTTTCTCTAGCCTATATGAATAGGGCCTATATAGGAAGGAAAGTATTGTTTTCATGTCGATTTTTCACCGGATCTACACGTTTTCAGACCCCCTGAACCCAAAAAAACACGTTTTCAGCGATTGGTATGTGTGTGTGTGTGTGTGTGTGTGTGTGTGTGTGTGTGTGTGTGTGTGTGTGTGTCAACATAATATCTCAAGAACGAAACACTGTAACATTTATTTTTCAATGTTACAATTTATTTTAAATTAATTTTTCCTTGCATTGTTCTAATTGTATTAATTTTCGTATTCTGCTCTGTCGACGTTAATTAGTTACTCTTAATTGATTTGCTCTTCTAGGCTTCTGTATTACCGTCGCTGCCATCTGTTTTATCTGCCGTCTCGGTTCTCCTTTTGGTTCTATCATGTTTTCTTTCATGATTACCCTGTTGGAGGGGACCCGTGACGTCAGGCCCGAGTTTTCCTTTTAAGTAATTTTGCGTATCTCGTTCTTCTTTCTGCAAATGGTCATGTCGCCGGACATGTTTTTGGTATTGGTGCCGTAATGAATTTTATGTCTTTTCGGGGTGCGTTATGTTGCTACTTGTCTTGACCATTTTGCTTTCCCGTGTATCGGTAAGTTCTTCTCTTTTTATTTTGTAGTTAAAACCCAAAAGCCGAAAATGATAAATTTAAATTTTGTAAATTTTGTAAACCCTTTGGGTATTTTATATTTTATTTTAAATTTTTTTAAATGCTTTTCTTAAAGCGAACTTTTCTAGTTGAGCCATTGGGATTTAGCTACCTTTTATTTTTGTGTTTTTGGGGTAGCCCTCATTTTTCTAAGTCCTGGTTTTTCTGCTCTTTGCAGGGACCCAGTGTGGGGCAGCTTTCACCAAGTTTGGAAGGGATTTAAAACCCAGTGTGGGGCAGCTTTCACCCAGTTTGGGAATGATTTAAATCTGTTTGGGATGGATCCTATTTCAAGTCCAGACAAATGCTAATTTGTTCGAAAATTAATGTAATCCTGTTTGGAGCAAATGGTATCCGCTATGAATTTGCATTTCGTAACCCGAAAAGTTCTTGTCGGCGATATGATTCGACCTTTCTCTAAAAAATCCATCTAGAAGCATCCGTTATATAAAATTATATTTTGCAAATAAAACAAAATCTCATCTTTAATTTATTACTTGTGATAATGAGTTTTTTTACTTAATTCTATTTAAGTATGCTGCTAAGCATGGTATAGTGTGGAGTTAATCTGTTTCCATACTTCTTACCTTTTAATCTTTTCTACATAAATTTTTTGGATAAAACATTATTTATTAAAATTATGTTCTGTAATTTTGAAATTTTGTATTTGGTTTTTATCTAACTGGCTTTGTTAAATATAAAAAATCAATTCTTATTAAATAAAATAATAATTTATTTTATTCTCTGTATCTTCGTCTTAAAGCCAAATTAATTATGATTGCTTATAAAATTAAATTATTTTAACCTTATCTATTGGTTATTTTAAAAGGCCTATTCAATTTAAATATTCAATCTATTATTTCATTTTTATAATAAAATTTATTATTAATTATCAACCTTCTTTAATGAATTTATTTTTTTCTCTGGATCCAGTATTAAGTAATATATATATATATTTATATTTTTTTTGAGGAGTTTTGTCTTTTCTTAAATTTTGGCTATTTATGTTTTTAAGATCATTTTTGCGCTTGTGTAACTTTCTCTGTTAAATAATAATTTAATTGTAACTGTAATTCTTTAAGTATTTCATTTCGTTCAACATTTTATTAAATATTTTTACTAATTTATTTTTCTCGATTTATTTTAACATCACACCACCGCAGTCTCTCCTTTTGGAGTTTATTTGTTCCCCGTGCCAATTTTGTTTCGTGGCGTATTGGTTTCGCTCGAACAAAAGGGGTTACAACACCATACGAACTTGAAACGTGAAACTTAAGTTAGGTACGACTAGAGGACCCGACACGAACATTTTCATCAAAATCGGTCAATTCGTGTAAATTTTGACTTTTTGCGATTTTCTCAAAAACTGATGTGCGAACAAAAATCTCAAGAACGGAATACCGTACGAAATTGAAATTTTGAACTTAAATTAGTTACTTATAACCCCAGCTACAAAGGTACTCGACACGAATATTTTCATTAAAATCAGTCTACCGGAAGTAGCAGTTTATTAGTGCAATTTTCTCAAAAACGGCTCCTACGTTTTTTTTTTTAATTTTCTCATTTACAATATATTTACGCTTTACAAAATACGACTATAGCTGCTGAAATTTTTTGGGACTGTGCTTTCGTGGTAAAAATGATTTTTTAAGATTGCAGCCCTAATATCCATTTTAATGTAAACTTTATAGTCTATGATTAAAGTTGTAGGTAATTAATTTAAATTTCTACAATTCGATTTCAAGCGGTTTTTCTAAAACGCTTAGTTTAGCATCAATTAATGATTTTCCATATATTTTGATCATCATAATTGTACATGATATGCCCATAACAGGTATGCCATTATACCATTAATTAATAACATTATGCCATTATTACCACTGGTATGGTATGCCCTATGAACATAACAGGCAGGTGGAGTGTTAAATTATTTGCACACGATCTGCTAGTTGTAAGGCTACAAAATATAATTCTCTTTCTTATCACATGGTCAGTCAATTATATGACTGAAATATTTAAGAACAGAAGAGATAGAGGTGCAAAAGACACTAATCAGAGTTATCTTCCCTGAGAAAATGAATTTGATTATACAGCCAGACCATGTAGCGAATGAAGTGAAGGTGTCATGTGCAGGGTGGAAGAAGATGCTTTTCGGAGGGCCTGGCATGCTGATAAGCATACTTTCTCCGCTCAGTAAGGAAGAAAATGGTAAACCACCTCACTCCTCGTTTTGCTTAGCAAAGCCTCTAAAGGTTCTAACTAGTTTTTCGGCTGTTGACCTAAACCACAACAATTTTTATATGAAAATGGGATTTCTTTTAGATTGCGGTCTTAGTATTCATGTTACAACAATAGAGTTGGTCAGTGTTTCCCAAACTTTCTTGGCCACCAATGGTTGTTGGAGTGTTTTCGCAACCCATAATTTTATATCCACATTTATTGTATCTTTATACCTGTTGGTGTTTATTACCTGTTGGCGTACAATTAACTAGGAACGCAGCATAATAATACAAAAAATACTTTATTTTATATTCAAGAGTAAAAACACAAAATAGACATTACAAAATAAAAAATGAAATATTAAATATCAAACCACTATATATGTACATCAAGTCCACAAAAAACTAAGTTTAATAAGTGTTAAAATGAGACATAAATAAACTAATGTGATTTTTGGCAATGCTTTGCTTGAACTAAAGAGTCTTTACCTGGATTGAATGACCACACTTTTAGTCTTACATCAGATTCAACGTTGAGATAGTGCCTGTACTTGTTTTTTTAAAAACATTGAGGTAGAAAAAGTGCGTTTGCATAAGTAGCTTGTTGAGATCCCTATCAAACTTCAGGGAATTTTTGATATGTATGTGTATCCCTTGCTTGAATTCAAAAAGATGTTAAGTTTTTTCGTTATACACAGATTTCATCACTGAATCACTCAATAAGAGGCAATAAGCATCTTTCTGTGAAAGAAATCAAAATTTTAACTCTAGCACTAAATACGTGACCTTGAACAATAGTGGAGAGCGCATGTTTGAGCTAGGCACCAATGCTCACTGCGATATACAAGCCCTTATTTTTGGAGTGGGCCACGATCCACCTGTAATCTTTCCGCGACCCACCGGTTGGGAAACACTGGTGTAGTAATTAAAATAGGTTCAAAGTCAAGCTCTTAGAAACTTCATTTCCAACCCCTGCAACTTATTTCGTTCCCGCTTCGAAAGTGCCCACATCTCACTTTCATACCACAGTTATCGCCATAGTTTTATACAACTTTAAACATGCTTCTTTCCTAGTCATGAGCTTCAAAGTTTTATGTTGTATCGTCCCGCAAATATTCTTAAACCTGTTTAGTTTATTTCTTATTTCCTACTTGTTTCCGAAAGGCACGTCACATCCCATATATTTAAAACTAGATATGTTTCAAAAGAAAGAAGAAGTTGAGGAAGAAAAAATACAAATAAGGATTAATAAATTTAAAAAAATACGATAATGCATTACATATGCCCATAACAGACAGGTGAGTTTCAAATTATTTACACTCAGTCTGTTAGTTGCAGGGCTAAAGTAAATAGTTCTGTTTCTTATCACATGGTCAGCCAATTAAAAAACTGAACTACTTAAGAACAGAAGAGGCAGAGGTGTAAAAGACACTAATCATAATTATCTTCTCTGAAAGTAATGAATTTCATTTTACAGCCAGACACTGTGGTGAATGAAGTGAAGGTGTCATTTGCAGAGTGGAAAATATGTGCTTTTCAGAGGGGCCGGCATGCTGATAAGCGTAATTTTGCATTCAGTGAAGAAGGTAATAGCAAATAGTAACAGTCAGAGAGGATAAAGAACAATTGGAGGAGAAACAAGGAGGCTACATGAGATGATATTTACTTGGTCCTCGAAGGCATGTACGTGATGAAAACCAAATTAAAAAAAAGTTTAGCTTCAATTAGTGATTTTTCTGTACATTTTATGTTCTGCAGAGGTTGATTTTCATTTTTCGTCATTCACTAATAATTAAACATAAGTTAAATTTTTATTATTTACATTGGCATGAAAAAGTCGTGGATAATTCACACCAGATTTTTTTTAAGTTTTATGCATAGAATTGCCTTCTAGAGTTACCTTTTAAATACATCTCGTAGGTAAAAAGCGCGAGAAAATAGTATCAGAGGAAATAAAATTGAAATTCAAGTAGAAATATCTTTTATTAAATCCAGGATAGAAGTTAACTAGTTATTAGAGTTAAAAATAATAACCTATAACGTTATTTATTAAATAAAATACGCAGAACTTGTCGTTGTTTAGACCTCTGATTAAAGTATAAAAGATAGTCTAGGTTAGATCTGTGTTAAAAGTTTTAATTGGCGGAATAACCACCTTCAAGAATCAACTTGTCATGAAACGCGCTTCCATGGTACAAACATGGGCACGCGAAAGGGGTTGTTCTTCTGGTAGGTTATTTATTAAATATACGGTGTCTATAAAGTGTTTAAACACTTTTCAAGTATTCAATATTCAATTAATATCAGGAAACCCGCACTAACTTATTTTATAATATTTAAGCAGTGCTTCATTCTTACTCACTTAATTACCGATTTTGATACTGCATCCACAAAAGTTTTAACAATGACGGAATACACACTCTTACATTACTTTCCCATGCAATAGGATAATATTTTACTTATTTTTTCTAACTCGGTAAATATATTTGGGAAATTTCTGACTGATTGACTAACTCACACACTTATTGCTGATTTACCTACAGGAAAGGAATGTTCAGGAAAGAAAGATCCTGTGCAGAACAGATACGGTACTTAAAATTAGTTCTGATAAATTATATTTCAAGAGATCTAGTGGTAGTGTTTGTTGATATCACGAAAGCTTATGATTCAATCGAACGAGAAACGATACTGAATAGCCTATTTTAGAAGTATTTGGAGTGGAATCAAAACAACAGTAACCATCAAGGAAACATTACCACAGACATGCTCAAACGTAACAATTCTCAGGAGAATCTCCGAAGAGTTTAAAATAAAAACTGGCGTTAGGCATGGTGATGGACTGTCAATGGTTTTTTTTGACTGTGCTGGAGGAAAATATTTAGGAATAGAAAATGGGAATCGCCAATAAAAGATTGTTTAAACTAGTACACACTGGAGGATCAAAGAATGGCATAAAGATAAAGTGTCTAGCTTTTGTAGACGACCTAGTAATTGTTTCTAGTAACTTCGGTAATAGAACAAATAAACATTTTAAAATAACAAGCAAAAATAGGTGGACTACAGGTTTACTTTGAAAAAACTGAGTGGATAACGAACATCAAAACAAACCGCGTCACTTGAAGACTCAATACGGAAAACTGGAAAAGTTGATAGCTTTAAGTACTTTGGGGAGATAACATAACCGAAAACCAGTGAAAAGGAAGCAAAGAAAAACAGACGTGGAAAGATGGCCGGTGCAGTCTGAAGAGCTCACTATTTGAATAAGAAGAAAGTACTCTCAAGACAAGCCAAGATTAGACATTACAATACTGTGATAAACCCTGTGTGTTTGTACGTAAGTAAGTGCCTTAGAATGACCCGGAAGGCTGGTCTAAGAAAAGTAGAGAAATTCGAGAGAAAATCCGCAAGATAATGGGTCTGAAGATAGTAGACGGACAATATAGGTTACGAAGTCGAGATGAACTGTACAAGGGAAATAAACGATTAAAATAATAAGACTTAAATTTTAAGGACACCTGTATAGAATGGACGGCAATCAGTTGACAAAAAAGAAATTAAGACACTAAACAATGGACCTAAGGTGTTGGATAAATAGTTTAAAGATGTCAAGAGGATATTGAGAAAACCGAGAAAACTTAATGAGCCGAACGAAAATCGGACGATTTATTATGAAATATGAGGGCTTCCATGAACAACAAAATCAGAATACCGGATGAACAGAAGAACGGAATAAAGTATATTATGAATGAATGCTGAGAATGTGGACTGCAAAAAGAGTTTTCAGAAACGTCTAACGTTGCTTCACGTGGTTTATTGTTGGCCCTTTACGAGGAAAAAATAGAAAAGTCCTCACTGACGAACTGACTGATCACTCATCACTAATTCTCCTACTTGTACAATAGCTAGAAAGCTAAAATTTGGAGGGAATTTGTTCTTTAGAGTAAATAGAAAAGTTAAACATAAAGGATTTTGATATTTAACTGTTAACGGGTTGGAAAGGGTGTTTAACCCTTAAACCGTTTATTAAGTTCCGGACAAGTAGGATTGCTGAAACACGGTGGAGATATTACTTTTAGTTCAACTATTAACATTACTCCTTAACCAATTCCATAATGTACTTCTAACGGGATGAAAAAAAAAGTTCAACCCTTAAAGCAATATCTATGTTTTACTAAGTTCGAGACGAGTTTATTTTAAGAATTTCTGTGATGTTATTTATAATTCAAGTTAATAAATTACCCTTTATCGATTTCCAAAATGTATTCCTAAAAGATTGAAAAGGGTGTCCAACCTGTAAACCAATATTTTTTACCTACTAAGTAAAGTTATACTATAAAACATATAGTTTTTACCTATAATGTACTTAAAAAAGTACCCCTAACAATTACAAAAATGTACCCGTAAGGGGTTCAAAACGGTGTTCAACCGTTAAACCAATAATTTTTGTTTATTAATTTCCGTACGATGTAGATAGCTGATACTCGGTGGAAGGTCCAAATATTATCACATTTTCCATATCAGAAAATCTTATTTTGTGTTTATTAATAACCCTAATTTAAAAAAATTCTAATTAAAACCAAATATACCCTGGTGAAGACGGGAAGGGCAGCTAGTATAAATAAAAGTTTGAAAGTTATCTAAAGTACCTTTTAAGTTTTATAGACACCCGGTATTTCGTACCTGTTACAGGAAAGTAAACGATTGGAACGAAGCTAGAGATGTCAAATGGATGTCCGTATTGTAATTGTGAGTAAGTGAGTATAGAATGCGTTTCCAACCATGCTTCAATTATGTTATGTTAGGTTAGCTGTGAAAAAAGTGAGGTTATAGATACTTCCGGCAGATTTACTCAGAATTGTTAACTTACTACATTTGTAATTATCTAGTTTTACTTCGTTAAGTTATTTAATTTTTTTTATTCTCTTTTCTTTCTTCCCGATTTACTTCTGTATTCTTCTTGCCGCTAAATACACAATGTGCAGGCCTACAGATATTCTGTGAACCTTGCAATATGTTCAATTTAAGAACGATAAACAACTCAGTGACCCAATGAGAAAGGATGATGATGTATGTGAAGTGTAAATAATACTACTACTAAGATGTTTTCTATAGTGCACATCAAAAAATACCCCTTAACCCTTCTGGGACTGATAGTGAATACTAACTCTTCGAAAACGAATTCCATGATCGCGGCGATAGACTTGGTTTTTCTTATCCATCTTTTATCCGAAAAAAAATAAATTTTTATGAGACATTAAGAAAACTTCGAGAGATGTTTTAAAACAAACAAACATGAAACTCGGTTTTTTTTACGCCAGTTACAGCGAATTTACGAAAGATTTGTTGTAATTATGCAAAGTCGCGCGTTTTTGTCAAAATTTGGCAAAAAGAAATTGTTTTTTTTTTAAGTCAAGTGTTATAGAAAAATGTCTAGCAAAAACTTTGATATATCAAACGCCCTCGCTTACCACACTAAACGAATATTCAAACGTATAAGAGTCAAGTTTATATGAATTCTGTGCTAATATGCAGGTCGAAACAATTTCTCTCTTTGAGCTGATGGCATTGACCCATTTCTACAGTTATTTATATAATGTATGTTATTATATAAAAGCCTGGAATTTTAGGAATACGTTCATATATAAAACTATTATAAAAGATAATATTAGAACAATTTAGTTTCATTGTGAAGAATGTCTGAAAATAGGCTATTCTACGAATTTCGAAGCGTTTATTCCCTTTTGCAGGTCATATTCAATTCAACGGTTTTGCTATAATAGCAACATTTTACCACAATAGAACAATTTACCTATCTCTACCATTCAAGCTTTCAAATGCGGATATAAATCTATTTTTAAATTAGATATGGCCTTTCACGGGTTTCTTCAAAAAGAACCGGAATTGAGTGGTATCCCAACATTCACAAATCAGTAGAAAAATCTCACTAACCTGATTGTGTTTCTAAATAGCTTACTTTCTTCCTCATACATTCAGCTATTATTTAAATACAATGTTTACTAGTGTGCGCGTACAATGACCTTCACTATTACACAAACTGTTGAGTACTTACATACTCGTCATGAACTACCCGGCTCTAAGGGTTAAAGATTACAAAAATGTCCCAGTAAGGGGTTTGTGTAGTCTTGTACAGATTCAGGCCGAGAAATTTCTGAGAGAATATAACTAACTTCTCTTCTTTGGACTCTATACAGAAAATTCAGAAGCTAATTTTACGAATAATTAATAAAAAATCAACCAAGGTATCCAACGGAGTAGTTTTTCAAGAATTCAGCGTACTTTATATCCGCCAAATATTTGCAATAAAAGCTCTTTACGTTTATAAAAGTATGATCTAATTTACTACAGGAGCCAACCATTATAATACAAGGAACAAGGACCTCTTACTTTTACATAAGGCCTCAAAGATTTTATACCAAAAGTATTTCTGCTACTTAGCACCCAACCTGCTCAATCTGTTCCTCTTCCAATTTTAAGAATATCTACCATC
Organism: Catonia carolina; assembly: GCA_035578175.1. Taxonomy (NCBI): domain Eukaryota; kingdom Metazoa; phylum Arthropoda; class Insecta; order Hemiptera; family Achilidae; genus Catonia; species Catonia carolina. Next base: position 12,656,632 of record JAQMRL010000007.1, on the reverse strand, counting down.
TTAAAGTATAAAAATCTGGTGTGAAACACTCACACGACTTTCTTTTGTTAATGCATATATAAAGAACAATATTACCTAACATTAGTAATAAAACATTAGAAATGAACAACAAAACTAACCTCAAATAACATTACCTAATATTAATCATGAGGAATGATGCAAAATGAAAATCAACCTCAGTTTGGCTTAAAAATACGGAAAATCACTTTATCACGCTAAACTAGGCTCTGTAGAGAAAAATGCTCTAAATATAAGTTGTAGATCTTTTAATTTCCTATAAATTTTGTTATTACACTTTTGTCGTAAAATGCATACTATGGCGGAAATATTAAAAAATCAATTTCTTTACAGATTTTCCAGAAAAATAAAATCAGAAAATCACTATTACTGCTGAACTAAGCGTTACACAAAGAAATTTGTTTTTTTAAGATATCAGCCTTAGTATGCATTTACGAAAAAAGTGTGTAATTAAATTTATAGAAAATTAACAAATCTACATCTTTTATTTAGAGAATTTTTCTCTACAGAGCCTAGCTTACCGTGAAAGAGTGATTTTCCGTATTTTTAAGCCAAACAGGTCGATTTTCATTTTGCGTCTTTCACTCATGATTAAAATTTGGTTATGTTTATTGAGGTTAGCTTTTTGGTTATTTCTAATGTTTTATTTCTAATGTTAGGTTTATTGTTAATTATTTGCATGGACAAGAGAAAGTTGTGTGAGTGTTTCACACCAGACTTTTTGTATTGTAATGATGTTTTATGAAATATTGGGAAATAAATTAATAATTGATTGAACCTCAACCATCAAAATACACCGGATACAACTGTCTAGTATTCAAATATGTACATATGAAAATGACTCTCTTTACTAGGATTTGGACTACAGTAGGCTACTATCGTCTCCGAAAATCAGCTGTCAAACAGTTGATTCGCTTCGACGACTTTATCACTAGACCAACCCGGTAAGTTTTCATAATATACAAACGGAAATCCTCCTAAACTGACTGTTTCAGTCATTCTCTAACATACTATTAACAAATGTATCTGAAATTCTGTATTTCTGGTTCAAAGGAATGAAAAGAAAAATCAGTTATAAAACACCAGTTTGTAGGGTTACCTTCCTACTTTTTTATTCTGTTGGTTAGTACGGAATAAAAGATAGAGAAGTAAACGATTCTTTTTCAGTACCTATACTAAATCGAATAAAATTTAGGGTGAATTACTCACACGACTTCTTCGTGCCAATATATCCTATGTTGAAATTATGAGTGAATGACGCAAAATGAAAATCAACCTGTGTATGACATTAAAATACAAAAATACACTAATTGACGCTAAACGAAGCATTTTTGAAAAAAAGTTTTGAAATAAAAGTTGTAGCTTTTAAATTTCCTAAAACACGTATATAAAATTTTGGTTTTAAAATACATATTAAGGCCGCAATCTTAAAAAGAAAACACAACTCCCAAGAATTTCAGAAGACATCGCGCTTAAGCTATCTTGCAGACCATCAAAAAATGTAGTATATAAGGCAGGTTTTAAAAAATTAGGTTGAGCCTTATTTTAGAAAGTCATAAAAAAAGTTAAAAATTGCACAAACACAATCGCCATTATGCCTAACATGTTTTTTTGACTTCAGGAGGCCTGAAAAGTTGTATTTCCGTTGAAAAGTAATTTCAAGTAATCTATATGAAAACAACACTTTTCTTCCCTATATGTTTTTATGTTGTAGAAAAAAAGTTTTGAAATAAAATTTAAAAATTTCCTACAAATTTAAGTAGGTCGGTATGTAAAATTCATAATAAATCCGCAATAATGGCCGCAATCTTAAAAAAAAACAATTTTTACCGCGAGACACAACTTCAAATAATTTCAGAAGACATGGTGTTTAACCTATGTTGTAGACCATAAAAAATGTAGTAAATGAGGCAGTTTGTTTTTAAAAATTCGGTTGAGCCTTTTTTGAGAAAATCGTAAAAAAGTTAAAAATTACACACACACAATCGCTATAAACATGTTTTTTGAGTTCAGGAGGCCTGAAAAGTTGTATTTCCGTTGAAAACTAATTTCAAATAATCGATATGAGAACAACACTTTCCTTCCTATGTTTTTACGTTGTACAGAAAATTTTTGAAATAAAATGTTAGGTTTTTAAATTTCCTACAAATTTAAGTACGTATATAACATTTTTCTCTAAAATTCATACTAAATCCGCAATCAACCTTAAAAAAAACAATTTTTACCACAAGAACACAACTTCCAAGAATTTCAGAAAACCTTGCCTATTCAGAGAATTTTTATTCAGCAAGCTAAAGTAATAATATAAGATCAATACAAAGTAAATTTTGGTATTGATTAAACATTTGCGAGCCTTTTAGTTCAGTTTACCCTACCGTTTATTTCAAGAAATCATTGAGTTGCAACAAAATCCTTCTCGTTCACGAACGGCAAGTTATAGCGCATTATAAATATCGCTTACACAACGACCAGAAGTCCATTCGGTCACAAAGATTATGTCTTGTCTTACGGAATGGAATTTCAACTCTTAGAGACTGTCATAAACTTAAAACACTTTGGAGTGAGAAAGAACGAGGGGGATTTGATGGGAAAAGTAGAGGGGTGAGAACATTCCGTTCAAATCTTTTTAAAAAAGACAAAAGGTTGTCTTTATGTCTGTGTAACTAACTGACCGTTTAATGTATATCTCGTTAGATTAATACTTAATACAACTCGCCTGTATACTATGGAATGTTTTATTCCATTCAAATCTTAAAATACTTTTTTTTAGGGGTTTAAAATTTATTTTAGATAGAAGTTTATGTTGGCTGTACGGTAAAAATAATAAAAAATATATTATACCCTAATTTTTATTAGCTTAAAGAATTTAATGCCTAAAATTTTCTATACCCATATATCTAATGGTGTTCACGTTTCATAGCCCCTTCAAGACGAAAAATCTAGTAGTATAAAACATTACCAAGATTTTTTCTTACCAATTTAAAAAAATCAAAGAACATCGTAGAGGTTGTATTTTTATCACATTTCAGGTGTCTGATGTATTTTTTATTCTCTCTCTCTCTCTCTCTCTCTCTCTCTCTCGCCCTATATGAATATATAGAAAAGAAAAGATATTGTTTTCATGTCAATTATTTCGAAATTGAGTTTTGCCCGGATATACATGTTTTCAGGCCTCGGATCTTAAAAAATGATTTTGTGATTGTGTGTGAAGAAAATATCTTAAAAACAAAGTAGTGTACAAAGTTGAAATTTGTAAATTAAATTAGGTACCACTAGAACCGGGAACGAACATTTTCATCGAAATAGGACAATCGGAAAGTAATAGTTTATTCGAGGAATTTTAACTTTGATTTTCTCAAAAACTGCTATTACGATTTTTTTTAAATCACCTCATTTACTGAATGTTTCATGCAAAGTGGATGCCAAATAAGCTTGCCGGTTTAGCTGCACGAACAGTTCGGATTTAGTCGGTAGATTTCGTGTGTTAGTTTCGCGCTGCCTATTAAAAAATTCAATTGTAAACATTATTACAACAATTAACGCCTACCAAATACAACATATTACAGGCTAATATTTTCAGGTTAGCTGATATATAACGTTGCGAGAGCGACGTGACTCTGACCACAGCTAGTACAACACTGACCCCCACCACTTGCTAAGGCAACCGAGCGCTCCATTACCAAAATAAACCTTCTGCGCTCTTCAGAAAATCGGCAAGCTTATTTGGCGTCCGCTGCACTACAAGATAAAGTAGTCTTGTGATAAATTAAAAAAAAACAATTTTAGAAATGTAAGTAATAAACAAATAAGTCTTTCGGATGTCTTCGTTTTAGCGTTTGTATTGTATCACTGTTGTCCAATAAAATGATTACGAAATAATTTTACTTTCTCTTGCCTATATGAATATATAGGAAGGAAAGTATTGTTTTCATGTCGATTTTTCAAAATCGAGTTTTCACCGGATCTATACGTTTTCAGACCCCCTGAACCCAAAAAAAAACATGTTGTTTAGCGATTGGTCTTTGTGTGTGTGTGTCTGGGTGTGTCTGTGTGTGTGTGTCTGGGTGTGTCTGTTTGTGTATACAAAATATCTCAAGAACGGAACATCGTACGAACTTGAAATTTGAAACTTAAGTTACATACCACTACCGGACCCGACACGAACATTTTCATCAAAATCGGTCAACCGGAAGTAGTAGTTTATTCGTGTAATTTTTCACTTTTTTGCGATTTTCTCAAAAACTGGTCCTACGATTTTTTTAAAAATCGCGTGGTTTACTCAATTTTTTATTTTCTACAAGATAAGGTAGGCGTCATGATTGCTGAAATTCTAGGTGAGGCTGTTTTCACGTAAAAACAAAGTTTTTTTAAGATTACGGCTTTAATATGCAATTTAGCGAAAAAAATTATATAATAAAAGTTGTAGAGAATTTAAAAACCTACAACTTTTATTTCAAACTTTGTATAATGCTTAGTTTAGCAGTAATTAGAAATTTTCTGTTTTTTTTCTCATGAAAACGTGAGAAAAATCGATTTTTTTAAGATTTCGGCCTTAGTATGCATTTTATAATAAAAGTGTATATAATCGAATTTATAGAAAATTAAAAGATCTGCAACTTTTATTTAGAACATTTTTCTCTACAGAGCCTAGTTTAGCGTGAAAGAGTGATTTTCCCTATTTTTAATCCAAACTGAGTTCGATTTTCATTTTGCGTCTTTCACTCATGATTAAAATAAGGTTATGTTTATTGAGGTTAGTTTTTTGTTTATTTCTAATGTTTTATTACTAATATTAGGTTTATTTTTAATTATTTATATTTGCAAGAGAAAGTTGTGTGAGTGCTTCACACCAGATTTTTTGTAATCGATGTGTATTTAGGTATAATGTGTTAAGTTATTTTCTCCGCCTATGGTGCTGAGTAACGTTCATATCTCCCAGGTGAAAGTGGTGCGATATTTTGTTTGTGGACAGACACATAGTTGATTAACTTGAAAGAATCATCTGCGTATAAAACACTTAGAACTTTACCGCCACCAGAAGTTATTTTTCTGCTGAATTGACTCCCGATCAAAATTAAATGTCCGTTCCAAAATTTTAATTTACAAAACTCTTTTGAAACCGATTTAGATTTATGATGTCCAACTCTATGGATTAGATAGTAACTGAAAGTCAATCTAGACCTTTCAATCAAACTTCTTAAGTCTTGCTTCTGGCGCTCCTTTTTATGCAAACAATAAAATCCTTCACTAAGATTTCATAATTCTTATAGTAATTAAACTCTGCATTCTTCTATAGTAAATTTCACGAACGACTGGATGACCATCCCATCCAATTAGTCCGTCACTTAGTTACAGTGAACGTTTTAACTACGCGACGTCTAAAGCAAAAATGGAGCAGAGACCTCTTGGTCTGAATAACGAAGAAACACTCGTAATTCTGAACGGAGAATGTACCACTGGGTACTTCTTCTCCTGAAAATAAAATTCCAAAATATCATGTACAGAAATTGTACACCACAATACCGTAATAAAAATCAAATAAAATCAAATAACAATTTTCTCTTGCCAATGCAAATAATGAACAACATAACCTAACATAAGTAATAAAACATTAGAAATAAACAAAAAATTAACCTCAAAAAACATGATCTTATTTTAATCATGAGTAAAAGACGTAAAGTGAAAATCAACCTCATTATAGCTTAAAAAACGGAAAATCACTTTCACGCTAAATTAGGCTCTGTAGAGAAAAATGCTCTTAATGCAAGTTGTAGATATTTTAATTTCCTATAAATTTGATTATACTTTTTTGTCGTAAAATGCATAATAAGGCTGATATCTTTAAAGAAAAAAAAAATTAAAAAAAATTTTTTTTTAAAACGCTATTATTTAACAATTAATCAAAAAAATGAACTAAAAAGAAAAAAAGAAAAAAATTTACAAAAAAAAATCACAGACATTACAGTTAAAAATAAAAGCGTGGCGCATTAATATATAGGATAATATTTTACAACGAATATTTTACAATAAATATTATCCTATATATTAATGCGCCACGCTTTTATTTTTAACTGTAATGTCTGTGATTTTTTTTTTTGTAAATTTTTTTCTTTTTTTCTTTTTAGTTCATTTTTTTTTGATTAATTGTTAAATAATAGCGTTTCTTAAAAAAAAATTTTTTAATTTTTTTGTAATTTTTTTCTGTGATTTTTTTGTAAATTTTTTTTATTTTTTTATTTTTAGTTAATTTTTTTAAGTAATTGTTAAATAAAAGCGTTTTTTAAATTTTTTTTTACAAACACCTCCACAGCGTATTGTCATCGAAGATAAACAAGTGTGCAAAGTTTGATTCATATTGATACGGTAGAAGTATTAAAATTTTAAGTTGCAAGATTTGATGGATCCAAGAGTAAGTTAAATAAAAGCGTTTAAAAAAACCGATTTTTTTTACACGATTTTGTGAGAAAAAAACAGAAAATCGCTAATTACCGCTAAACTTATCGTTATACAAAAAAATGTTTAGAATAAAAGTTGTAGAATTTTAAATTTTCTACAACTTTTATAAGGTAATATTTTGCGCTTAAATGCATATTAAAGTCGCAATCTTAAAAAAAACAGTTTTTTTACGAGAAAATAGCCTCAACAAGAATTTTAGCTGACATAGCACTTACTCTATCATGTAGAGCATAAAAAATGTAGTAAATGGGGTGATTTTTTAAAAAATCGTAGCAGCCGTTTTTGAGAAACTTGCAAAAAATTGAAAAATGGCACGAATAAACTAATAGGCCTACTTTCGGCTGACCGATATTGATGAAAATGTTCGTGTCGGGTTCTCTCGTGGTATCTAACTTAAGTTTCAAGTTTGTACGATGTTCCGTTCTTGAGAAATTCTGTTCACACACACTCAGACCAATCGCTAAAAACATGTTTCTGGGTTCAGGAGGTCTGAAAACGTGTAGATCCGGTGAAAATTCGATTTAGAAAAATCGAAATGAAAATACTTTTCTTCCTATTTATTCATATTGGCAAGATAAAGTAAAAAACTAACTTATAAGTTCTTCTCATGTCCTATTTTTTCTTTTGAAATCATCTATTTGCAATTTACAAAAAATAAAATAAAAACTTTATTTGTGGATCATACAAAGAGTAATGGGCCAATAACCGTGCCTTGAGGTACACCATTTACAATATAAAGAAGTCTTAGAATATTTCCTAAACATAAAATTTTTGATAAAATTACAAGATACTCTAACATAATTAGGATTATATTAAAAAATAAAAACTATAAAAAAATATGTATGAAGTAATTTGTTATAACTGTTTAACAGCGATATAAAGACATTATAGAATTTAAATCGTCCTACATTAATAGTAGAACAACTTTGAACTGGTGCGATTGATAAGAAAATTACTTTGAAGTCAACTTTTACACTGATGATGCAAAACAACTTTGCATTTATTAGAGCAAAGAACTAGTTGTACAAATATATCAAGATAGCAACCAAGGATCATCATTGTAACCACGTAATAGTCTAAAGAGAAAGCCTAAAGGAGCAATGAGATGAATCTAACCTGACAGATGCTAAGCGGTAAAATGTTCAGCTTAACAAAATGTAATCTTTAATTTTATCAAATATTTACATGGTATTTAAATTCGTATCGTTATTACATGTGATTTTTACGTGATCAAAATAAAATAAAAATCTGATGTGAAACCCTCACACAATTCTCTTGCCGATGTAAATAATGAAAATCATAACCTTTGTTTAATTATTAGTAAACAATATTGTTTAGCTCATCAGCCGAAAAAATGGTTTGAACCTCTAGAGGTTTTACTAAGTAAAACGAGGAGTGAGGTAGTTTACCATTGACTTACTCCCTGAGTAGAAAAGTTTGCTTATCAACATGCCAGGCTCCCCGAAAAGTACCTACTTTCCACCCTGCAAATGACACCTTCACTTCTTTCACCATAGGGTCTGGCTGTATAATGAAATTCATTACTCTCAGAGGAGATAACTCTGATTTGTGTTTTTTACACCTCTACCTCTTCTGTTTTTAAATGCCTCAGTCGTTCAATTGGCTGGCCATTTGATAAGAAACAGAACTGCTTTTTTAGCCCTGGAACTAGCCAATGGATTGCAAATAATTAAACTCTACACCATTTTAATTATGAGTTAAAGATGCAAAATGAAAATCTACCTCTGTTTGACTTAAAAATACGGAAAATAACTAGTTGACGATAAATTAGCCTCTGTAGAAATAATTTTTTTTTATTTAACTTATTTATTTACAATCAGCCTTTACAATGTGGCTTTAAGCAAATCATTAAAACAGAACTAAACTGGCATGAGTTAAGTAGACAGCCTTTGCTCTCACTTCAACTAAATAAAATTATAAAATAAAGTTAATAACAAACCAAGAAAAGTTGAAAAGTTACAAAATTAACAATAACAACGTAAAAGAAGTAAACAATTCATCTTCAACACTACTTTTTAATCTAAAGTGAAATTTCAAAATTTAATTTTCTTTTACTGTAGAGACAAATACTTGAAATAAAGGTTGTAGATTTTTAAATTTCCTATAACTGTAATTATTCACACTTGTCGTAAAATGCATGCTTTACCATCATTATTTAGAAAACCGATTTTAATGACCAAAATACAGAAAATCTTTAATGGTCATTAAACTAAATGTTGAAGAAAATGTTTGAATTAGAAGTTAAAGGTTTTTCATTGTTTACAACATTAGATGAACTAAACAACAGTGTAAGATAATGTAATAGATGATTTTAATTGTTTACATTGGCATAAGAAAATCGTGGAAGTATTTCAAACTATATTGTTTATTGAATGCAGAACGTTCAATTAATCAAGAAGAAATTGGATTATAGGTTGTTTTTGTATTATTTATCAGGCTTTTTTAATAGTATTAAATAAGGTAGGTTGGTATTACGTAGGTTTCAGTGATAAAACTAAACTACTGGAGTTTCTCTATTGATTCCAATAAAACTGTTATTCCTTTATTAACAATTTTTAAGTGACAAAGTTCTTTTATAAAATACCTCTCCCTCTCTTTTCACATTTAACTCTCCCACATTTCAAACACTTAACTCACGCATATAAAATTAACTATAAATAAAAAAAACAGGTGTCTCAATTTAGATCGAAACGGAATTAATGAGTTTAAATTAGGTAAAGATTGAATACAATGTATGTTATACCTCTTTGTTTTAATGTATTTGTGATTGGCGTGCTGCGTTATGTAAAAGGTAATGATACCTCTTTGTGGGCAGTATAGGTTGAATATCCTCTATGTAGGTGGCGCTACAAGAAAATATGTCATTCTCTTAGCTTTGTGATTCCCACTCATTCACCGTTTACTTAATTGTTTAACCACGTGTTTTATTAATAGGTTTTTTTATTAAAACCGGAAATGCGATTTTTATCAACTAAAAAAATCAGGTGTGATAATCACACGACTTTCTGTTGCCAAAGTAGGTAATTAATAATATAGGCCTAACCTTTATTTAATCATGAACAGTGTAATACGGTAAACGTGCTTTTGTTTAGTTCTTCGCATGACAGGCTGATTTGAACCTCTACAGGTTTTATTTAGTAAAATGAGAAGTAAGATTTTTAACGATTGCCTTCCTCACTAAGTGGAAAAGTTATTATATTTATCAGCATGTTATTTACAAAATGAAACTCTCTTATCATACTCAATGATAACTCTTTCTCTCATAATCACTGGTGATTGTCGTGGAAAGCGTCAATTTTAAAAACTTCTTTATGTGTTTCACAAAAAAGGATTTTTTTTAAATTTGTCATTTTTTGGCTCGCTGAAAAGCATCTACCACCCCATTCCACCCTGCAAATGACACCTTCACTTTATTCACCACAGGGTCTGGCTGTATAATGAATTTCATTACTCTCAAAGGAGATCTGACTAGTGTCTTTTATACCTCTACCTCTTTTGTCCTTAAACGCTTCAGTCAAATAATTTGCTGACCATGTGATAAGAAATAGAATTGTAACCCTGGAAATAGCAGATCGAGTCTAAATAATTTAACATTCCACCTGCGTATTATAGGCAAAACATAACCCATAACCAAAGTTATGAAAAACATAATCTAATTTTAATCATGACTGAATGATGCCAAATAAAATCACTTAAAATACAGAAAATCATTGATTGACACTAAACTAGTATGCATGAAAAAATGTTAAAATAAAAGTTGTAGATTTTTTAATTTCTTATTACTTTAATTATTTGCACTTTTGTCGTGAAATGCATAATAAAGCGGCAATCTATTTAAAATTACGGTATAAACCGATTTTGATGAGCAAAATACAGAAACTTACTTAGCCCTATTAACAATAAATTCAGCATTGCAAAAAAACCTTGAAATAAAAGTTGTAAAATTTTATCTTCCACAACATTAGTTAATTTTTTTAAACTTTAATTAATTTTTTAAAACCGGGTTTTCGCCGGAAATACTCGTATCAGGTCGCCAGAACCCAAAAACGTGTTTTTAGCGATTGGGATGTGTGTGAACAAAATATCTTAAAAACAGATATAGTACAAAATTGAAACTTGAACTTAAGTTAGGTGCCACACTACCGGACTTGATTTGATCATTATTATCAAAATCGGTCAACCGGAAGTAGTCGTTTATTCGTGCAATTTTTCACTTTTTTACGATTTTCTGAAAAACGGCTTCTATGACGTTTTAAAAACTGGCCTCATTTATTATATTTTTTGTACTCTAATAGATAGAATAAGTATACCATATCTGCTAAAATTTTTCTAGATGTACTCTCGTGGTTTTTTTCTCGTGATTTTTTATTTTTTTTTTAAGATTGCAGCGTTAATATGCATTTTAGGGCTAATTGTATGTAATCAGAGTTAAAAGAAAATTAAAAAACCTACAAATTTTACTTTAAGTATCTTTTTCTGTAAAGTGTAGTTCAGCGTCAATTAGTGATTCTTTTTATTTTGCTCGTCAAAACCGGTAAAAAATTGAATTTTTTAAGATTGCAGCCGAAGTCTGCAGTTTACGATAAATTAAGTTTATTATAATCAAATTAAATCCGATTCATAACTAAATTTAAACTTGAATTTGATTAGATGCTCTTAAAAATTGTTAAAATGTTTCATTCTCCGTTGCAGGGAATATTAGAATTAGGCCTACATTTTTGAAACGATTCGCTTGTCATTAATTTACATCTAGCCACACTTTGATTTTTGTAACAATAAATTGGTTTAAGTCGACTTATGTGCTGGAAACTACCCGTTTAAATAGTTTACTTGTCCACGGGCTCTGGATTCTCGGACCACTCCAATTACGTGAAATTATTGCCTAACCAAGTTTTCATTTGAAAATCCAAATTTTTAATAAAACAATTAAAATACAATAAATTTTTTTGATAGCATTTCTACTACCATGATACAATAAAATCTATTACTTTTATGTATTACATAATGATAATTACTATATAGTAAATTAATAATTATGTACACGATATTGTTCTTTAATGATAAAAACATAGGTATAATAATATTTTAGAATTACAAAAAAAGATAAATTACTCTTACATGAAGTTTGTTATTGAAAATTATTTCCTTGTACCGTAGTAATTTTTAATGATAAATTATAATAAAATATTAAATGAGACATTTTATTGCATGTATGTTAAGACATTTTATTGTTGTTATTACAGAAAGATTCGTTATAAAAACATTATGTCGTAATGCATCTCAAAACAAGTTCATTAAAAGATTGTAGAATATGTGAAAAGTTATTTGCGTTATTGTTTCATGTAATGTTGATTACATTTCTCATAAAAGTTTTCTGCAAGTCCTAAGGAAGAATGTTTTAAGCCTGCAAATATAATTTATATTGTTGTTGAACATTACGAGCGGGCGACAATGTTGTACGTTTCTATATCACCGTTACAAAAGGTCAAGTGAATACAAATTTTGTTATATTGTAATACTTCCGGTTATTTACGTATATTTCTTTTAATATCTAAGAATTTATTAGCAATCAATTAGATAGTTAAAACTACTTAGTAGCACCTGAAAAATTTATCAAAACAGATTCCAGAACTTTATCTCTCATAGTTTGAACCATGTACCGGGTGTATCGGAACTGTACTCCAATCTCTCGGGAGATTATTCTACAGCTAAAAATAAGGGAAAAGTTGGTATAAAAAAATCCACAAACGCTTCGTTAGCAAGTTACAGCTAGCGAAAAATTTGGCCCGAATTCCTTGTCCTCCGATAATAGAAAGCCATATTGAATGTCACGGGTCTGAAATTTCGATGCACTTGTTTTTGTTCTATGTTTCTTGATAAATGAAGTGAAAGAAAAATTACACACAGGCATAAAAAATCAAGAAGAAACAACAACGATGCTGAGATTCGCCGATGATATCGTAGTATTAGCCGAGACAAAGAAATAACTAGAGGATATCTTAAATGGAATGGATGAGAGAATGAGAAAGGGCTACTTCATGAAATTTAATAAGAACAAAACGAAATTGTTGTGCAGAGATATCAAAAGTAGGATTTCTCAAGCTAGAAAAGCCTTTAAAATGAAAAGTGATTTACAAATAGAAAATTTTTTTAAAACACTATGTTTGGAGTGAAGTTAAGTTAGTATACGGAAGTGAAACGTTGGTGATAAGGGCTGTAGAAAGAAATAGGATAGAAGCTTTTGAAATGTGGTGTTATAGGAAAATGTTAAAGACTAGGTGGATGGACAAAACAAGTAATTTAGACGTTACTAGACGAGTGGATGAAAAAAGAACTGAATGGAAGCATCTTACCAGAAGAAGGGATAGGCTAGTGGTGCATATTTTAAGACATCGAGGTATTGGGCTATCAATAATGGAGGGTAATATTGAGGGAGTGAATTGTTGAGAGAGATATAAGTCAGAATATTTAAAGCAAATTACCAAATATGTAGGGTGTTATCAGATATGTGGATAAGAAACGACTTGCCCAAGATATAATGATTGGCCAAGATTGATACAGCTTGGACAACTGCAAGAAACCAGTCGAGAGACTGATGACAAAGAAAAAGTTTCTATACCTGACAAATTGAATAAAACAAGTGTCAGAACTGTAAATCTTATAATTTTTATGTTATTTAACGTAAAATACAACAAAAATAATAATTAAGTTAGTTCTAAAAGTTATTTTTTTACGTTTGGAGTAAAATAGCTTTGGAGTAAATAGCTTTTTGTTAAATGACTAATAAATGCATTAAAATTTCAAATAGAACTTGCAGAGAATTTAATTCTGGGTGTTTTGATGTGTATAAAGTCAATCAAAAAAGAAAATCAATACAAATTTAAGAAATTTTTATTTTATTAAATGAAAATTAAAACAAAAATGTCTTACTGTTCTGTACTGAACAAAAAAATTTGCATCAAAATTTCAGACCCGTGACATACAATATGGCTTCCTATTAACGGTGGACCAGGAATCCGGGCCAAATTTTTTGCTAGTTGTAGGTCGCTAACGAAGCGTTTCTGGGTTTTTTATACGAATGTTTTTCCTTATTTTTAGCTGTAGAATAATATCCCGAGAGATTGGAGTGCAGTTCCGAAACACCCGGTTTATGACTTAAAACAGAAACATTAACCTCCAATATCTCCTTAACTCACGATAACAAACATTTTCCTATGAAATTTCATAAAGTGAATTGTTTATAAAAAAACTGATTAGCAGAAAAAATTACCTAAGAAATTTATTACAGACGTTGCATAAATTTTAAGAATACTTCTGCCGTTATGGCTCGCGCTGGAAAAGAACGGATTTATCGAGCGAAATTATGCATTGAACAAAACTGAGGCAATTTCGAGGAACCTAGGTAAATTAACAGCACTTTTATAATTTTTATTTCATCTGTAACCACCAGAATGGTCCAGAGGTAAAGTTGTCGCCACGAGTCAGCTGTTTAACTGCTGATTTTCAGAGACGAAGGTTCCTGGTTCAAATCCTAGTAAAGGTAGATTTTTATACAAATTTTAATACTAGACAGTGGTTATATCGATATACTTTGACGGTCGGGGTTCAATTAACACCAAGTGAAAAACACGAATATACTAAAGTGCACGAATATACTACTTCCGGTTGAGCGATTTTGATGAAAATATCCGTGTCGGGTCCTCATGTTGTACCTAACTTAAGATACACACAAACCAATCGCTAAAAACATATTTTTGGGTTCGGGAAGCCTGAAAACATGTATTTCCGATGAGAATTCGATTTCGAAAAATCGACATGAAAATAGTAACTTATACTTTTTCTTCCCAATAGGCCTATACTTATATATGGCAAGAAAAAGTAAAAATTGTTAGAAAACAGTTTCGTTCAACTCCACTTAATCCCTTTAATTTTATTATTACGTGAATCAATCGTATATAGGTCTAAGAGTAGAATAAAATTTAGTTTTTTAATTTCAGATTTATCGGTGTAGTAAATTAAATTTTGCTCCGGTACAAAAATACCCTCACAGAAGTTTATCCTTTTAAAAACTTTATTTTGGGTTCAAGGGTCCATGAAGTGTAAAGATCTGTACAGGCGTATATACTTTCACTTTCCCTTGCCCTTTATAATTATACAGGGAGGGAAAGTATTATTTTTATGTCGAGATTTAAAATCGAGTTTTCACCGGATATACAGTACACGTTTTCAGGCCCTCTGAACCCCAAAAAAACATGTTCTTAGCGATTGGTCTATGTGTGAACAAAATTCTTAAAAATGGAATAGTGTATGAAGATGAAGTTTGAACTTGAAGTTGTCACATGGGACCCGACACAACCATTTTTATCAAAATCAGTCAACTGGAAGTAGTACCAAGTTTATTCGTGCAATATTTCACTTTTTTGCGATTTCTGAAAAACGGCTCCTACGTTTTAATTAAATCGCCTCATAAAAAAGAAGTGGTTTAAAGAATGTGGTAAACCATATTCTGTATGCTCTGCATGTTATGATAAGCAGTATCTCTGCTTAAATTCGTGGGGGCCTTACACTCTCGTGGTAATTTTTTTTTAAAGATTGAAGCCATAATGTATATTCTAAATAGAGTAAAAGTGTGTATAATAAAAGTTGTAGAACATTTAAAAATCTACAACCTTTATTTACAACATTTGTTGAACAACGCTTAGTTTAAGGTCAATTAGTGATTTTCTTAATTTTTTCCATCAAAATGGCTAAAAAATGATAATTTTAATATTGCAACCTATGCATTTTACGACAAAAGAGTATGTAAATAAAGTTATAGAAATTAAAAAATTTACAACTTTTATTTCAAGTATTTTCTTCTACAGAATTCAGCGTTAATTAGTGATTTTTCGTATTTTTAAGTTCTACAGAGGTTGATTTTCATTACGTCATTCGCTTATGATTAAAATTAGGTTATGTTTTTCATTTTTACTAAAATTAATTTATAAATTATTTAGTGTATTATTTACAGTGGCAAAAGAAAGTCGTGTGAGTGTTTCACACCAGATTTTTACTTTACTCACAATACTCTCCTAATATTATGTACTACCAATAGAGCAGAAAAATTTAAATCAAACTTAGAACTTTGATCTTTGCATTCCAACAATATACCACTACACCACAAAGGTGGTCGAATCTTCTATACCTGAATAATATGCAATTATTGTGCAATAAATCCTCACTTTCTTATTGATCGTGTCAGTTGAACGACTATTCCTACTACATGTTTTTAGTCATGTTGCTTAACCAATCTATATGAGTATAAAACAACTTGAAATAGCTGACGTATATACATGTAAATGTCATGCCGTATGAACTAATTTATTACATTACTTGGAAACATGAATTTTAACATAAAAGTACATGAAAGAAATTCAATGAGTATATGTTTAAGTACATGATCAATAAATATGTACTATCAATAAACATGTATAGGATGCTACGAAAGAACTACCAATTTTATTTTGTAACACCTAAGCATAGGTTCGCTCGTGATCTGGTTATGATATATAATGAACGAACTAATTTGAAACTTATAACAATTAATATTTATTTACCCGATTAAAAATTACAATTAAAGATTTAATTACCGGATTAGCGCAACGAAACATTTTATCGTTCATCAAATTGCATTGCTAAGTTCCATTCAATGTGTTCTCCTTAGCGACCCCTAAAACGCTTGATAAAAATTTTCCATAATTGAAAGCAGTGCTGGAAGTCCGCTTCTCTCAGCTTGTTGAGAACCTCCTTCGATTTTCCTTTCGCTGCTTCCGCACTATCAAAACTTGTCCTCTTAAGCTCCGATTTTACCTTAAAAAATAAAAAAGTCTCAGAGGCTCAAGTCGGACAAGTAAGAGGGGGAGGTGCCGTATTTCGCAAAGAACGCCTTCGCAGACAAGACGGAATGGGCTGGCGCACTGTCTGAAGAATCCAGGAATTGCTCTTCCACAGATCGGGTCTTTTCACTTATTAATGAAGGGTAGCCAAAATCTTGAAAATGATTTCAACGAGAGCTCTGACACTCAGACGAACATTTTTGTGGATCAATTTACCAATTTTCTGGATGTTGTCGTCCGTTTGTACGATGGGGTCGTCTTCGGTCGTTTCACGTCTCTTTTTAAATCTTTTAAACCACATAAAAACTTGTGTGGGCGCTGAACTTTAATTTTTAAGACAGTAAACAATAAACATAAGATGTCGGATAAATGGTTTAAAGAAGTCAAAAAGGATATTAAGGAAATCGTGATAAACCGAGAAATCGTAATGAATCGAATCAAATTCAGACAACTAATTACGGACTTCATGGGCTTCCATGAAGAGCGAAAACAGAACACCGGGTGGACAGAAGAAAGGAGAAAATCCTGAATGTTGAGAATGTGGGCTGCAAAAATTGCTTCCAGAAACGTTTTAAGTCATCTCCCGTGATCTTAAATTGACCCTATACGAGAGAAAAAAAGAATATCGAACTATTATGTATTGGTTTACCCATGTTACTTAACTTAATAATCAACTTTCCTGTCAATTATTTATTTCTAATTCAACGGTAACTTTTTATTAGCATGATATAGAAAACAGGTTTACATAAAATATGTATTTTATTTGTATTTCTTTGTTTTTATCCCCATTTCTCTTTGATTTTTATCTGTCTTTCTCTCCGTATATAAATTTTTCATTTTCTTTCTCTTTTTAAGTATCTGTCAAATACATTAATGTCTTCATCAGCGTTCTCCCATTAGGGTGGTCTTCAAGATATTATACGATTAAACTGTAGACAAGCACACATAAATTTTTCCCCTATTCATGACTCTATAATAAAAATATACATTATTTATTCATTTTATGTATTTATTTATTCATTTATTTATCGAATTGCGTTTCCGTTAAGGTTTGATTTGTTACTAATATCGAAAAGATTTCTATGAGTTCAGATAAGTTGTTGTATTCGGGCTAATGCGAATAAACAGAAGTAATTAGTCAAATTAGTAAATGTACTAACGTCCCCATGCATTCACATTTATGAGAGTGCATTATTTCTGAAGAGAAATGGACATTTATTCTTGAAAAATATTCATCTGTAGTTAAGGTCATCAGCCGAAAAGCTGGTTTGAACCGTCAGAGGTTTTACTAAGTAAAACGAGGTGTATTTACAATTGCTTTCCTCACTGAATGGAAAAGTACGCTTATCATCATGCCGAGCCCTCTGAAATGCGCATATTTTCCACTCTGTAAATGACACCTTCACTTCATTCTCCACAGGGTCTGGCTGTATAATGAAATTCATTACTTTCAGAGGAGATAACTCTGATTAGTGTCTTTTAGGCCGTTTTCACACCGATGAAACTCGACCTCGACGCGATTAAATGACTCGACCTCGACTCGACCGAAAAGCGAGTCGCTTCGTGCATGTTCGCATATCGAGGAGACTCGACCTCGACGCAACTGTTCAACCTTTTCTTCGAATCCACCCGCAGTTTGCAAAATGTCCAGTGATGAAGAAGACTTAGTCGTTGCTTATTACTATTTAAGAAGAAAACAGAAAAAAATCGCAGCTGTTGGATATCACCGTATGTAAGTAATCGTAATAGAGGAGCGTATGTGTGTACCCAGAAACTCTCCTGTGATGAAAACAAATATAAGTCTTTTTATCGGATGCCAAAAGAAAGGTAATATTTCGCCTAGAATATTCTGTCAAATTGAAATTTTACACACATGGATATTCTTCAACTTCAAGCAGAAAGGCTACGTTGGCTGCTTCGTCGGCCATGATTATACGTGACTGGTCGAACAGATGTTGGACAAGCTGAGTCGCATGCGATCGGTTCGATCGAGGTTACATCGAGGTCGCACTGGTGGGAGGGTGAACATATAAATGAAAAGGTACGACTTGAATCGGACGTCGAGTCGAGGTCGAGTTCCAGTCGAGTTTCACCGGTGTGAGAGCGGCCTTACACCTCTACCTCTTCTGTTCTTAAATGATACAATCATTTAATTGGTTGACCTTGTGATAAGAAACAGAACTATTTATTTTATCCCTGCAACGAACAGATTGAGTGTAAATAATTTTACACTCCACCTGTCTGTTATGGGCTAAAATTCATAAATTAATAGTATATTCATTCGTACCCGACCAGGTAAAACAAAAGTTTTAGAATTGTCCAACATAGAACTACGGGTGCTAAAAAGCACCGTACTATGTTTGCGTCAAAATTTATAACAACATACTAAATCATCTGAAAGAACTTTCATCACCAGTTTTAAAATGAAACTCAAAGAGTTTCTGCTAGAAAAACAATTTCATAATATTGTTAATTTTTTTAATATACGCTGAAGTCAACCTATGATAAATAGGCTTCAACTGTCTCGCCCGAGTATACATTTTCGTAGTAAGTTTTTCGGAACTTTTAAGGCCATAGAATTTTTAATAGAATAAATTTTTAAAATTGTTATTATTATTTTTGTATAGACCTCCTAAGCACCGCAATAGTTCACCAATTCAGCAGTTATCATCCATCACTCCTTTTTTTCTTCATCATCCTTTTGCTTCGAGCTAGCCATCTTTCTCTCGACCATGTCTCTGTCTTTTGTCCTCTAGGAAAGCACCAATCTTCAATTTATTTCTCAATATGTGTTTTTCATTTATTTATTTATTTATAACAATATAAAGGCTAACAGAACTTATCGATGTAAGCCTTATTGACATACAAATTTACAAGTTTACAAAACTATTAATGATTACAACTATCTTATTTACATAATATACATGCTAATTTTTCCATAACGGGCAGGTAGAGTATTCAATTAATTGCACTCGATCTGTTGGTTCCAGAGCTACAAAAAATAGTTCTGTTTCTTATCACACAGTCAGCCAATTATATGTCTGAACTTTTTAAGAACAAAAGAGGTAGAGGTGTAAAAGATACTAGTCAGAGTTATCTTACCTGAGAGTAATGAATTTCACTATACAGCCTGAATGGCATTTTTTCATACGTTACAAAAATTCATTTCATCCTTCACCGTCTGCATTAGCAGCAATTTGCAAAACAGTCGGACGTTAAACCAAAAAAAAAAAAAAAAAAAAAAAAAAAAAAATACAGCCTGACCCTCTGGTGAATGAAGTGAAGGTGTCATTTGCAGGGTGGAAAGTAGGTGCTTTTCGGAGAGCATGGCATGCTGATAAGCATCCTCTTTCAACTCAGTGAGGAAGGCAATAGTAAACCACCTCACTTCTCATTTTTACTCAGTAAAACCTCTAGAGGTTCAAACCAGCCTTTCGGCTGTTGACCTAAACAACAACACGTTCTCTAATACACTTTTTGTCTTTTGTTTTTCTTTTGCTGGTAAATCCCTGAGGACTCTGATTTCCACTATCGCATTCTGGTGTAGACACCTCAGAATCCGAAAGCCCACTGGTACTTCTCTTTCTATTAGTAGCAGTGTATTGGTAGGTTACCAACTGGGGTATTCCTTTTTTCTGTTGTACCATCATGCCTTCTTAGTGAAGATTGACGGGTCTTACCTCCCAGAAGGAGTTTTTAATACAACATTTTTTGTTTATTACAAATATTTACTTGTTTTGTTAAGTTGAGTTTTTATTTATTGGTTTTCTTTTGTAGACCTATAGTTCTTTGTTATTTCATGTGTAATTTTTAGGTTCTGTTAATTATTTTGTCCTTTTGTAATTTTTTAAAATTACTTAAGATGTTCAATAATTATTCTTAATGTTTACCCAATATCTAACATTTTTATGTAAATTATTAATAATTTAGGTTTATTAATGAAAGTATTGTGAAGTGGTAGTTTTTATGTTTTTTATCTTGCTACTTTTTACCATAAAACATTCAGAAGTTAGTTTCTGGAGTTTGGGAATGGCCTTTTTAATCATTGTAATCAGGTTTCCATACTTAAATATGTAAAAAAACAAAAAAAATTATACTTTCTGAACAAATTGTAAAAACTATTGTTTGCACTAATCAACTTCCATGCAAAAATTATTTCATGTAATTTTTATTTAAAATGTTTAATTTATGAACTGATAAAAATTTCGGCTATATTAATTAAATTATCCTAACATTTTATTGTTTTAAATAATTATACGTTGCTGGAAATTATGAATTATTTGTGTGTTCTTAAATTATTTTTTTGATCTATTATGTATGTCTTACATTATCAAACGTAAAATCTAAATTGTCTGTGTTTAAAAAAGTTGTTCAGTACAAGAGCTTTTAAGCAGATTTCCTGTAATAAAATCAATCGGCTATTGAGGTTTGCTAAAATTGAAACCTATAGGAACAAAATTGAACTACGTGAAAGTATTTATACAGAGACCAAAACAAAAATCGTAAATGTTTTCATCAGTATTAGTCCTAACCAAAAATATTGTAAAGTAATAGTAAATATGAGATTGAGTTAGGCTTGTAAACCACCTCACTCCTCGTTTTACTTAGTAAAGCCTCTAGAGGTTCAAACCAGCCTTTCAGCTGATGACCTTAACAACAACAATTTTTGTGTAGTCGTAGTCGCTAACGATCTGTTAGTACAATTGCAATTTTATATTGTTATTTTTATTATTTCCATTAAACAATAATAATTTAGTATCAGTAATTAAATTAACAGTGATATAAACGAAAGTAGCATAAGAAATGTATGGGAGGGTCAGTAAACATAAAGCAGGAAACCCATTGCACCGTCACCGAACCACACCGTCAACTTTGCTTTGTATTGTTCTAAATGGAACACAACCCACTATGACCGCACTGCAAAGAACCGAAACGAGCCGAACTGAACTAAATCGAACCTACCAGAATGCTCTTTGAAGCATTTTTGCCAGTCGAGTCGAAAGGCTGGACCGAACAGTTGTGCTAGAACCAGCGAGTGATCAAAATACTTTTGGTCTTTTTGTTCTAACTAATTAGTGTCAATATATTATGTACCGATGAGCTTCTCATCGAATCAGTACGGAAGATATAAAAAGAACTTGTCCTTGTCTTTCAGTAAAGGTCATGAAAGAGATGGTGGAATTCGCCAAATTCATTCCTTCTTTTAAATATTTCATGCACCCAGTACTTACGTTTCCGTGAATCATGTTTTTCCCACCGTTTTTCTTCAGCACAGACAGCAGCTACTATCATTAGTTCCTCTTCCGATGAACTGTCCATTGGAACTGAAGTATTTTTGATCAGTTCGGTGACAGTCTGGCAGCTAACAATGGGTTACAAGTCATGGGACCGCACCAGGTGGTTCCAGTTCGATTCGGGTCGGTTCCGTTCGATGACGGTTTGGTTCGAAACCTACCAGTATCAAAATCTTTCACAGAAAACAAAGTATTGCATAAAGTAAATATAATCCTCTCAAAATTACAATAAAATTGTAAACTGACCGGTAAGAGTTTTGCAGAAACTGCGTTGTACTTACAATTCAAAGGTGTAACAAAAGGTTAAGAATATCTGGAGTAGGTAAGAGTTTGAAAATATGGCACAAACATCACAAAAACGTATAAATTAAAAATCTATATATAATTAAGTTTATAATTAGTATAATTATAATTAGTATATAGTTAAAATTATAATTAGTGTATAATTAAGTTTATATATAGGTTTTTAATTTATACGTTTTTGTGATGTTTGTGCCATATTTTCAAACTCTTACCTACTCCAGATATTCTTAACCTTTTGTTACACCTTTGAATTGTAAGTACAACGCAGTTTCTGCAAAACTCTTACCGGTCAGTTTACAATTTTATTGTAATTTTGAGAGGATATCATAACGTTTTGTTGAATATATTATATAATTTCTAAAAATAAATTGACTATTGATGCGACCGTTTCTGCAAAACTCTTACCGGTCAGTTTACAATTTTATTGTAATTTTGTGAGGATAATTATGTTCTATCATAACAATACGCGAGATGATAAGTATGACGTTAAAAAATAATTTATTATTTATAATAATAATAATAATAATAATAATAATAAAAATAATAATAATTTATTATAGTTTTACATTTTTTGTAAATAAATTGTTTGTATAAAATTGATTTTATGAAGAAAAAAAATTAACCGCCCAACGTGGGGCTCGAACCCACGACCCTGAGATTAAGAGTCTAATGCTCTACCGACTGAGCTAGCCGAGCATGCCAACTCACAGCAAAATTATAGCATATAAGACAGGGCAGCCGAACCGTAACAAGTAACATGTATACGGTGCTGCCGCCTAACGTCAATCGGAGGAGGAGGACATTTTCCGAGATCCGATATAAAAAAACATACTAAATCGGGTCCCGCGGCATTAAAATTATTGAAAATAAATGTTTGCAGTTTGTTTTTAATACTGCAATGAAGACTAAATGTCGTTTAAAGTGAAACAATGTTATACTAAAGCATTGGAAACATGTTTTGATCAATAATTAAAAGAATAAAGATAAATGTGAAATTCGATCAAAGTTGTTAGCGCTAAATAAGCAGTTCGCTTGCGCCGGCTGCGAAAACTCTTACCGGGCGCATTTCAAGCGAAATGCTTAATAAGCAAAAGATATCACATAACCTTTTCATTACGACGGGGTGATTATCCTTAGAGAGTGAATTCACTTACGGTGAATCCACGGAGAGTGACTTTCAATCCGGCATAGACTAATAAATCTCATAACAATGGCCTTGTTATACCCTAAACCTACGGACGAACACCAATCCTTAGTTTTAAGCCTCCTTTGCTGGTTAACCCCTATAAGTTTTTTTCTGGGCTGCATTCGAAAGAAAATATTCACTCATGATTAAAGTTAGGTTTTGTTTTCATTTTAAATTGTTTGCTGATGATAAAACCTAAGTTATATTTGATATTATTTACACTGGCAAGAAATAGTCGAGTGTTTCATACAAGATATTTTTTGTTTAAGATTTTTCCCACCGGAAAGGAGTGGCATCCTATCTGGCAAGAGAAATCTCATAACAGTGCCCTTGTTATTGCCTATCGTCGTCGTTATCCATTGGCGTTGAAGAGCGTTTGGTCCCCACGACCTAAACCAACGGACGAACACCAACCCTAAGTTTAAGTCTTCTTTGCTGGTTAATCGCTAAAAAATTTTCTCTTTGGTCTCCCCGTTTGAAAACAAATATTACAATAATTACAATGAATTTACTTTAAACTGTTTCTAAGCAACAGAACTAATTCCATTGTTATTATCAAACATTTTCAAATCAAAAGAAGCTCTGTTTTTGTATGATGCACATGTCGTATACTTCCGATATTTCAGCTTCTCCTTACACCCTTTTGGTGACATTTACCGATTGTAAAGTAATACTGTCAACCTCATATGTGGGAAGGCAATATTACTTTACCCCCTTGACAAATGGTTCAAAAAAAGACGCTTGACGACATTTACCGATGGTAAAGTAATACTGTCAACCTCATTTGTAGGAAGGCAATATTACTTTACCTCCTTGAGAAATGGTTCAAAAAATGGTGCATAAAAATAAACATTACTAAAACACATCACATTACCTTTTCATTACGACGGGGTGATCCATGGGTGTTTCTCTTCGATCTCCTATACCAACAGCTACATCTGTGAGATATTTGGGCTTATACTTTAAGAGACGATTGACTTGGAACTCTCATGTCTTGGTTAAAAGACAAACCTTGGACAATAAATTTAAGGTCTTGTACAGATTTGATGTTTCGGCGTTCGGTACTTCCAACTAAGCAGAAACTAATATTATTTAGCCCTTCTTAGGCCAATTTGGATGTACCCCGGTCAAATTTATGGACGTTCTAAACCCTCAGTGTTAGCTCGGATTCAGAGGTTTCTATCGAAGACCTTACGGATATCAAACATTGCACCCTCTTACGTTTCTAACGCTACTTTACGTAACAAACTCACCATCTCTCTAGTAACAGACGTTATCATTCAACTTTATCGAAACTTTTACAAGACTTTCGCTCATCAAACGAACTGATACGTAAACTTCCCTCCCGTCATCTACCAAACAACGTTCAAAGATGATTAAGATGGAAGTAGAGCCGGGATCTCCTGTTTTATAAATGGTTATAATGTTATTAATAAATTAATTAATTAATCGATGAATTAGTAAGAAGTAACTAAACATGTCGGAGACATGTCAGTGGATGGTGCTCTCCATGCACGTCACTCTTGCCATTTCATTCATTCTTTCACCAACCATCATATATTCACTGATTGTTTATTTTGTAATAGTTGTGAATTTTATTAAAAAAGTTAATAAAAAAATTAAAAATTATCAGTTAAACTTTTCAGATATATGTTTGAAAATGTATATCTAATTATGTTCAAATTATTCTGTTAAATTATTTCTTATAAGTTGTTTTTTTTTGTTAATTAAAATGTTAACTGTTTAATAAACAAATTTTTAAGTTGTATATTGAATATGGACAATAAACACAATTTTTAGATCTATCTCAAACATTTTTGAATTGTCATGTTGCAATTGTCTATATTGCATATTATTTAAAATTATTATTTTTACTATTATTTATTTTATATAAATATTTTCATACGAGAAATTACAGCCCCAGCCGTATCTCGCTTCCTAAGCACCACTTCTCTCTGTGTCCCCAGTACCCATCGGAGAGCCACCGCAAAGACATTGCCTCCTTCACCCCATCCACCCATGTCACTTTCGGCCTTCCCCTCCTTCTTTTACCGACTGGCGTCCACTCATAACAAATAAATAAATAAAAACAAAAAAGACGTTAATGCATAATATTGCAACACTTTCTCTTTAATAATTATTCCCTTCAGTCCTTTCTTTTGGTCACGTGGTAATTACACTCCTGAGATTCCGGATAAAAAAGTAATAAATAAATCGTATACGGACTACCATCGAGGACAATCTTTATGTCATTGAACAACTGGATGAAGGAGTTACTGTACTGTCAATTGCAAATCAATATTGCATCGGGATACAGTTTTATCTTTCGTAAGTTCTTCAGATTCGACTCAGAATTTGAAAAATCGTAAGACAATAAAAAAATCGACTTATGAAAATTTTGATAAAACCATGGTCTAGTTTTTAAGTCAAGAGCAAGCCGTAGAAAATCCTATTAATAAGAAAAGTAATAGGTCATATTCGATAAATTATAAGTTAAATTCTTTAACAATGGGCAATAGTTTATTGATAAGGTTTTAAGTCCTTTTGTAAGTCTTAATGAAGTACATAAGATCACCCCTTTATTGAACGTTTGGATTTAACGTCGCTTCGATTTAACCGTCGTCGATGTTCAATCAGACTTTTAGCACGGTAAATCGAGAACCTTCTGTACTTTGATGGTTTGGGGTTTAATTAATGATACTCACTCAGAATAGTTGGCCTGAGTCTGTGCAAGACTGCATCTCATTTACACGTCATACATAAAATGATCATTCTCATCTCATTCTGCCATGCGTTCGCTTATTTTTCTTAAGTTAAACAGATTGCAACGTACACACGATAGAGATTTAACAAAATACATCTTGTACATTTGTGTGACTACTTTTTAACGTAATTTTTACTTTCTCTTGCCTATATGAATATATAGGAAGGAAAGTATTGTTTTCATGTCGATTTTTCGAAATCGAGTTTTCACCGGATCTATACGTTTTCAGACCCCCTAAACCCAAAAAACATGTTTTTAGCGATTGGTCTGTGTGTGTGTGTGTGTGTGTGTGTGTGTGTGTGTGTGTGTGTGTGTGTGTGTGTGTGTGTGTGTGTACAAAATATCTCAAGAACGGAACATCGTACGAACTTGAAACTTAAAACTTAAGTTACATACCCTTACCGGACCCGACACGAACATTTTCATCAAAATCGGTCAACCGGAAGTAGTAGTTTATTCGTATAATTTTTCACTTTTTTGCGATTTTCTCAAAAACTGGCCCTACGATTTTTTTAAAAGTCGCCTGGTTTATTTAATTTTTTATTCTCTACAAGGTAGGGTAGGCGCCATGTTTGCTAAAATTCTTGGTGAGGCTGTTTTCACGTAAAAAAGTGTTTTTTCAAGATTACGGCTTAAATGTGTATTATAGCGTAAAAATTTATATAATAAAAAATGTAGAAAATTTAAAATTGTGTAACTTTTATTTCAAACATTTTTTTGTACAACGCTTAGTTTAGCAGTAATTAGCGATTTTCATTTTTTTCTCACGAAAACGTGTGAAAAATCGATTTTTTAAAGATTTCGGCCTTATAATGCATTTTACGACAAAAGTGTATTTGGTTAATTTTATAGAAAATTAAAAGATCTACAACTTTTATTTAAAGCATTTTTCTCTACAGAGCCTAGTTTAGCGTGAAAGAGTGATTTTCCGTATTTTAAAGCCAAACTGAGTTCGATTTTCATTTTGCGTCTTTCACTCATGATTAAAATTAGGTTATGTTATTAAAGTTATTTTTTTGTTTATTTCTAATGTTTTATTAATGATGTTAGGTTTATTGTAAATTATTATGCATTGGCAGGAGAAAGTTGTGTGAGTGTTTCACACCAGATTTTTTTTCTTAAGTTAAACAGATTGCAACGTACACACGATAGAGATTAAACAAAATACATCTTGTACATTTGTGTGACTACTTTTTAACGTAATTTTTTTTGTTTTAATACCTCAGCTTAGGAAGTAACTTTACCACCCAGACTGTCTCCGACCAGTTTTATTTTTTGCTACCTCGTATGAAAAACGGTCGCACAAAAGGAAATATGAAATTCAATGTAACATTGTTAGCCAGATGAATGTTTAATGCATATGTGCATAGGAAGTGAAAAATACGCATGTAGTTCGTGGCTCAACCATCCGTTCAACCATAAATATGTTTCTATTTGTGTGTTTGTGTTTATTTATAAAGCATTAAAAATGGTTGTAACAACGGAACTTCGTTGCTATAAAATACATCATAATTTTTTTACTTGTACTTTATATTCTTTTATTGTAAGTAACCGGTGTTCATAAAAAGTTTGACAATATTTTTACATACAGAGTGATGCAAAAGTTCCGTTACACCTTTTTAATTTTACACCTGTTATGGTTATTACATCCAAACTTACAGAAACTTTCTCTGACCAATCGCTCTACCTTTTGGAAGTTTCAATCACATTTTCCTCTTTATTTAGGAAGAGTTAGAGGTGCAAGCCAAAAATTTTGAACTTCAACTCCTTTTGAGTGATACATCATTTTAAAGCTCATTTTAAGATGATAAAAATGGTGTAACGTAAACACCTCTCTGTTTCCCAATCCGAAATGACGAAGGCAACGATATCAGATTTGTCCACTTTTCTAAGTATTGTATTTTTCACACAATTTGGTGGAGTGGCAAATTCGTTCTAATTTACTTAATTGTGAGAAAATTAATTGTTAGAAAAATTAAAGCCGAGAATTGTTTATACTATTTTAAGAAAATGGGACATACTCATTACCTAAATCGCAATTAAACCATTTGAGATGTTGAAGCACCTGTTTATTTAATGATGGACTTCGAGTTTTATTTTTTTAGTTCGAGACTTGAAATTTTTATAAATCACAATTGAAGTAAATTTGAAAAATTTGTCAACTCTGAATTGAATAAATACCAAATTGTGTGAAGAATGCAATATACTTAAAAAAGTGGGAAAATCTGATATGTTCGGCTCCGCCATTTGGGATTGGGAAATCGAAGAAGAGTTTATGTTAAACCATTTTTCTCATCTTAAAAAGAGCTTTAAACTCAATACGAGTTGCTATTTAAAATTTTTGCCTTGCACCCTCACCCATTCCCCCAAAAAGGTGCAAATATGATTGAAACTTCCAAAAGAGCAATTGGTTCGAAAAAGTTCCTGGAAGTTTAGATCTAATACCCGTAAGTGGTTTAAAATTACAAGAGGGTAACGGAACTTTTGCATCACTCAATCATCACAAATCTGGAACATAGCACTCTGTTGGAAACATCAATCGTTTCCGTTCAAAAGTAATCATACAATTCCATAGATACGAGGATTGTCTCACCCACACCTATCACAAAATCCACAAAGGAGTTTAAAAAGTTATTGAAATAGGGATCTCAT
Organism: Catonia carolina; assembly: GCA_035578175.1. Classification (NCBI taxonomy): domain Eukaryota; kingdom Metazoa; phylum Arthropoda; class Insecta; order Hemiptera; family Achilidae; genus Catonia; species Catonia carolina. The sequence continues at coordinate 12,628,063 of JAQMRL010000007.1, read as the reverse complement.
ACAAAACAGTGACGGGGTTTTGCTACGGGGAGATTTCCACAATCAAGACGAAAACTGGACATTAAACACGTAGGCCTACATCACAAATACTATTTATAAATGCTATTTGTGAAAATATACAGTTGAAGTTGTTACTAAATAAAGACAAAAAATTTTACTTACTTTGTGACAACAAATTAATTTTATCTTCAATCCTGGCGTCCTATCCCTTTTAGTTGATTGAAGGGTTCAACTTGAAGTATTGCTTACAAATTTTTTAGCATATTTATTATTACTTTCCTTGCCATCTAAATGATAAAATTTTTATTAGGTATAAAATAATAATGAATAAAATTTACCATTACCAACGGTTTACCTCTTTTACAGATTCAAGAATAGTGAAAAAAGTTACTTTTATGTCTAACCTTCTTCTTCTTGTAGTTGCATTCTTCTAACGAAGATTAGCAATCATCATGGCTATCTGCACCCTGGAGACTAACCCGTCAAATAAAAAGGAACGTTTTTCTCGAGAAAATAGTATTTTTTTATTAACTAAATTCACGTTAGTTTATGGGAATGAAGTATTGAATTCACGATTGGAATTCATTTTTTGATTAATTTTGATATACCGTAAGTAATTATTTTTCTATACAATCACATCATTGTGGTAAATCTAGTTAATGTGTCAACAAAGAAATAAATCTATTTTTATCATTGGTTTCCATTTTCGAATAGCACTAAATGGGTTTAAAGAAAATGGAGATTATGGATAGGAACAAGGGAGCGAGGATGACCACAAATGCGATGGGGAGATGACATCAAGAAAGTGGTGGGATTAAATTGGACAACAAAAAAGAGGAAAACGTGGGAAAATTTGAAAGAGGATTTTTCAAGTCAATTGAAAAATTTAATTTTGATTTAAGGTTTTAACACCATTTGCGCCTCGTTGGGGTATATTTAGCTAAATGATTAAGGGGTATTTTTGTAGTTGAACTATAAGTAACATCTCCGCCGAGTTTCATCCATCTACCTTATCCGGAACTTAGTAAACGGAAAATATTTAGTTTACAGGGTGAAAACCCTTTTCAATCTCTTAACGGTGGAATATCGAAATCGTTTATAGTAACTTTTTTATTTAACCTCAAGGGAAAATTCACTTAAAATTTCAGATTTTTAGCTATTGTGCAAGTAGGAGAATTAGTCATGAGTGAGTAAACCAGTCAGTGATGGCCGTCTCATGTACAGAGTCTCCCTTGGAAAGAGAAACGAGAAACTTTCAGAGCTTGTTCCTCAGGTAAAACTAATGAAAAAAGTTCATGTAAAAATAGCTGGCGAAAATAAATCGCTCAGATTTCACTCCCCGTTTCAATGAAGGCATATTGAAATGTGTAGGGTGTTAATTAAGGTTTTTACTTAAATAGGTTTTATGAAAAGTTAGATGAAAAATGAATAAAACGGGTTCCAGACTTGTAACTACAATATATTTTGAGATATCTGTCGAAATACACAACAGTCGTTCTCGAAAAACATGTTTCCTTGAGGTTTGAAGTGTTCATACTGAACCAACAAATTCAAAGTGTTATTCGTGGTAGTTAAATAGTTGTGGTAGTTTTTGATAGAGTTGTTTTTTCTGTGTTCATATATACAAAAGTGTTTTTTATGGCAGTGGATGTGACAATGGGCGGGGCGAGTGGCAGTGAACGGGACAGTGGGAGTGGCCACTGCCATCCCTCCCCAGTGATGATGCAGTGGCAGCAGTACACGGGATTCGTCGGTAGCATGCAGCCGCCAACCAATTACCGATTTTCGAATTTATTTTTGTTTTGCCAATTTTCTCTCTATTTTTCGTCTGTTTTGATTTAATGAATAACCGACTTTTTAAAGTTTGTGTTTGTCTGTAATTGGCCTATTTTTATACATCATTTTTTTAGAAATAAATTCTCTACAAGTTTTGTTTAAAAATTGTATGTGTTTGTTAACCATTCAACAAAATGAATGTACTTCAAACCGAAAGAAAACATGTTTTATGAGACCGTTTTTTTTTTTTGTATATCCGATTACGATGTGATCCTAACCATTCGGTTAAGAGAGAGGCAAGTTTAGTGTTGATAATAGTTTTAGCTGCCCAAAACAGACAGGTGGAGTGTCAAATTATTTACACTCAATCTGTTCGTTGCAGGGCTAAAATAAATAGTTCTGTTTCTTATAACATGGTCAGCCAATTTAATGACTGAATCATTTAAGAACAGAAGAGGTAGAGGTGTAAAAGACACTAATCAGAGTTATCTGCTCTGAAAGTAATGAATTTCATTATACAGCCAGACCCTGTGGTGAATAAAGTGAAGGTGTCATTTGCAGAGTGGAAAATATGTGCTTTTCAGAGGGCCCGGCATACTGATAAGCGTACTTTTCCACTCAGTGAGGAAGGCAATGGTAAACCACCTCACTTCTCGTTTTACTTAGTAAAACCTCTACAGGTTCAAACCAGCTTTTTGGCTGATGACCTAAACAACAACAACAATAGTTTTAGGTTAGAGTAAAATTACCTAATAACTATCCTAATTTAACATTTTTTAACAATTTTATTGTTGAAAATTTAGTATCTGTTATTAGAATTTATTAAAATTTCTAAATATGAAGCTGAAGGTTCCAAAACTTGAATTACTTGCTGGAGCTTGCAGTCGTCACTACATTCCTACAATTGGCTAAGAAGATACCTTGGCCGCAGGCGTTTTAAACGTCTGTGCTGAGTACCCGGTATCCCTCTAGTTAACGTGTTTTGTAAAACTGGGTTGTCATGTAATTCAAATTTGTTGTACATCGTCTTGTATAGTTGTTTCGTTACGTTATTTACGTATAGGATTTGTAAGTCTTTGTGCAACATTAAGTTTGTGATGTCAAAGGGGCATTGCGTTATCGTTCGTAGAATCTTGTTTTGAATCGCTTGTATACGTTTCATGTGTGAAGGTTTAGCAGATCCCGAAGTTGAACTCCATATGACCAGATTGGTCTTAAATATTGATTAAGATTGATTAGTTTTTGGTTAGATTGGTGGTTCTACCTTCTAGATTATTAATTTATGTGACATGATTAATTTGGAACGTCTATCGAGTAAGCGTTTTAGTTAATAGAAGCGTGATTTGAGTTTGTGGCATGTGTGTGTAACATGTACGTGCCATGTAAGTTTTATGTCTAAATGTAAGCCTAAATAGAGTGTTTGAGTAGTGTGATGTAACAGAATATTATTAATGTAAACGGCTGGGCAGTTTTGTCGTATAAGAGTTAACGTCATTTGTTGCGATTTGTTTTTATTAATTTTTATTATAAATAATTTTTAAGCCATGGCTTTCTCAGGTTTAAATGGATTTGTGTCTTTCGAGTTGCAATTTTAGGATTGGCATCTACTGCAAGAACTGCCATATCATCAGCAAACATGGCCGTAGTCGTATGAATATATATTGGTATGTTAAATATAAAATGTACATACATGAGTCGTTGATTTTTTTTTGGTCATCCGGTACTTGAAAATGTTCCCCTGACAGTTGCTGTTGTCAAGTTCAGCTGCGATTTTTATTTCTGCGCAATTTTGAAAGATGTTTTCTAAATATACATATTCAATTTTCGTTTACTTGTTTACGTTCATGAGTCACAATGCACAAACATTCATTCAAAATTTATTAGTTTTTTAAATTATATTTTCTATTGTTATATGTTGGTAGTTATTTTTTCTTTATTTAAAAATAACAATGGGATTTATATTTCGATGTAGCCACCAGGGTAGTCTGGTCTTTATTTGGTAGAAAGTGGCTCTGAATTTAAGTAACATTTGAAAGGGCTCACTGGAATAGGTTGTCACAATTTTTGTAAAATCGGGTTTTGCTGCCATCTATTAGATAATCTATGAACTATTTTATCCACTAATCGTTCTTGGTAAAAAAAGGTTACGTCTATTGTAATAACGATTTAAAAATATAGGCTGCAGGGGAACAACAGGCTTAGCCCATCTGTGGTACGGATAAACAGGCCAAGTCACTGCTAAATTATTTTATTCTAAGATTAAATATGGCGTAAAAACGAAAAAGCAACCTGTAAAACAAACCATAAACACTTCAAAAAAATCTTGAAAAAATTTCTTAGAGAGGCCAAAAACAAGATAAACACTTTTCTTTATTCGTATGGAGTATTTCGCATTTTAATTTTTAATATCTTGATGTTATCTTCAGAAAAATTTGTAATATTAAAATTAACAAAGTTGTATTGTGTACTGAGTTGTCGGTTACAAATTTAGTAAAATAAATAACTTTTATAAAGTCCATTAATATCATGACTATATACATCTATTTTGACCTGATATACAGGAGAAAAGCAGCCTGCGTCAAAGGATTACGCCTATTTTTCGGTATTTTCACTACTAAATAAATATTAAACCAAATTATTTTTAGACAGCGCATTTACGTTTACGCGACATTCTGCTTGAAAGAAACAAAACGCACACTATTTAAGTCTAGGAACTATGTACTATTAAAAACACAGCTAGGGAAGAGTGAAGTATACTAAAATAAAGTTAGACGTGCACATTAAAAGTGCACTCTATTTTCATTTCGTTCATATAAATTATGTAGGGGAAAGTTGCATAGATCGTATCAGCATCGAAATTGTACCACTGCGATATTTCTGAAAGTAATGTAAATTAATATCATCTAGCTGCAAAAATGGAAACTACACTATCTTTTATCATCCCTAATCGGAAATCGTTACTCTGAAGCCGATATTTTATTCACAGTGGTCAATTCTATTAAATTCAGTGCGGTGATGTCAAATTTATATTTCGTGTTTAAGGAAATACCATACACCAAACTTGTTTCACCTCGTATGCTGCCAATTTTAGACCACGTAAGATAACCTAAGGTGTTTCTGGAAGCTTTTTTTGCTGCCCAAATTTTTAACATTTGCTCACTGTAGGCTTTTTTCCTTTCTACGGTCCATCTGGTGTTCTATTTTTGCTCTTCATAAAAGCTCTTAATGTCCGTAATTAGTTGTCTGAATTTGGTTCGATTTATTTCAGTTTTCTCAATGTCCTTTCTGATTCCTTTAAACGAGCTTGTTTAATTTATAAGACTACTTACGTCTACTGTTTAGTGTCTTAACGTTTTGTTTTGTGAACCAGTAGTCATACATTTTATACGAGTGTCCGTTGAATTTTAGTCTTCTTTTTCCAATCGTTTCCGCTATTCGTTCATTTTCCTTACAAACTTCGTCTCGTCCTCGTAACCAATATTGTTTGTCTTCTATCTTCTTACAGAGGATCTTTTTCTGAAATTTTTCTCTTTTTCTTATACCAGCCTTCTCGATCGTTCTAAGGGACTCGCACGTGTACAGACAGACAGGTTTTATCACAGTATTATAATATCTACCTTGGCTTGTCGTAAGAGGCATTCTTCTGATACAGGTGGTGAGTTCTTCAGGATGCACCGATTATCTTTCCTCGTCCGTTGTTTGCTTCTTTATCATTGATCTTTGATTGTATTATCGTCCCGAGGTAGTACTACTTGAAGTTATCAATTTTCCCGTTTTTGTATTGAAGAGTCGCAGGGCTGTTTTGTTAGTTTATAAACTAAAATTTTCGAGCATTTATTTCTTAAACTAAATTTTTAATAGGATATGAACCACGGAACCTTTGTCTCCAAAAATCAGCTGTTAAAAGTAAACTTTTGGCAACAACTTAACCATTAGACCAACTCCTTGGGATAAATTAAAAAATAAATATTTAAATTTTTATTTTGCAGGTAACAATAATTTCTCCAACAATCAAATCGATCAGAAATCCTACCAGTGGTTCGGCGCAACTGTAAAGAGCTCAGGAGAAGACGGTCACGTTGTGGTAAGTCATTTTTTCTTTATTATAGACTATTCATTCTAAAGGGAACGATTTGAACTACCTTAACTTGAGCTTCCTAGAAAATAATGATGATAAATCTAAATGGAGACTAGGTGCAAAATAATGTGAAGACCACCCGTGTTTAAATTTTGTTCATTACCTTTCAGGTAACAAAAATAAAAATAAAGATAATAATAATAATAGAAAAAGAATGAAATATTATCTATGTTGGCTAATTACTTTATTACAGCTTTGAAATATCGCGTACAGTAATCAATCTTTACACCAAACTATGATAAATTTCTTAGCTGTTCTTATTTTAAATTCTAACAAATGACTTTATGAAATATTCTTTTTCTTTTGAATGACATCTTATGAAAACGGATCTAAAGCGAGATGATTCTATAATTGGTTTTTACTTTCTCTTGCCTTAAATGAATTTCTATATAGGGAAAGAAAGTATTGTTTGCATGTCGATTTTTTTATAAATCGAGTTTGAACCGGAAATACACGTTTAATCTCTCCCTGAACCCCAAAAAAACATGGCTTTAGCGATCGGTCTGTGTGTGTGAACAAAATATGTCAAAAATGGAATACCATACAAAGTTAAAACTTGGAACTTATACTAGATACTTTATGTTGTAGTGGACTCTACTTGAACATTTTCATCAAAATCGGACAACCGGAAGTTCTTGTTCATTCGTGTAATTTCTTTCTTTTTTGTGATCTCTCAATGACGGCCTCCATGATTTTTTTTTTTAATTGCTTCATTTACCAGTACAGTTTTTGTTCTCTACAAAATTTCGTAAAGGCCTATTCCCTCGACGCTAGTTTGCCTACTATTTGCTGGTTGAATAGCAGCTAGCAAAATAGCATAATGGGAATGAACAACTAGCAGCTAGTTTAGTAAAAGCGATAGTATTCACTACTGCGCTAGCGGCTTTAAACATGTTTGATTTTACTGTCGGTTTCATAATCATAGACACCTGAGTTGGAAGCCTTGCATCTCCAAAATATGAAGCGGATTTCAACATATTTTACATCAAAATGTTAAAATCCGACTCATCGTTTTGGAGATGCAAGGCTTCAAACTCGGGTGTCTATGATTATGAAACCAATAGTAGTAGCACTAGTAAACTAACTTAGTGTGAACGTTTGGAAACGTTGCTAGTTACTAATAAGCTATAAATAGTAGCAGCTAGTAAACTAGCGTCGTGGGAATAGGCCTTAAGAGCTTGTTTGTTGAAATTCTTGGAGAAGCTGTGCTTTTATCGTAAAATACTTTTTTCTTAAACTGGGCCTTACTATGCATTTTAAGGCAAAAATTTATCTGTTTAAAATTGTTGTTGTTTAGGTCAACAGCCGAAAGGCTGGTTTGAACCTCTAGAGGTTTTATTAAGTAAAAATAAGGAGTGAGGTGGTTTACTCTTGCTTTCCTCACTGAGTTGAAAAAGTAGGCCTACGCTTATCACCATTCAAGGCCTTCCGAAAAGCACCCTCTTTCCACCCTGCAAATGACCTCTTCATTTAATTTATCACAGAGTTTGACTGTATAGTGAAATTCATACTCTCAGAGAGATAACTCTGACTATTGTCTTTTACACCTCTACCTCTTCTGTTCATAAATAGTTCAGTCATTTAATTGGCTGACTATGTGATAAGAAACAGAACTATTCTTTGTAGCCCTGGAACAACAGATTAAGTACAAATAATTTAACACTCCACCTGTAGGCCTAAGTTATGGGCAAATATTTTAAATTGTAGAAAATTAAAAATCCTACTACTTTTATTGTTAATATTTGTTCCTGCAACGCTTAGTTTAGCGTCAATTAGTAATTTCATAAATTTTTCTCATCAAAATCGGTACAAAAATTGGTTTTATTAAAGATTGCTACCTTAGTATGCATTTCGACGGGAGTGTAGCTATACAATCAAAGTTACAAGAAATAAAATAATCTACAACTCTTACTTCAAGTACTTATTTCTACAGATCCTAGTTTAGGGTCAATTAGTGATTTTCCGTATTTTTAAGTCCTACAGAGATTGATTTTCATTTTACGCCATTCACTCATAATTAAAATTAGGTTATGTTTTTAGTTTTACATTGTTTACTTATGATTAAACATAGGTTTACATTGTTCATTATTTACATTTTCAAGAAACGGCGTGTGAGTTTTTCACACGAATTTTTACTTTCTCTCTCTTGGCTATCTGAATTATAGGCCAATAGAAAAGAAAGTATTTTTTTCATGTCGTTTTTTCGAAATCGAGTTTTCACTGGATGTACACGTTTTCAGACCCCCTGAACCCAAAAAACATGTTTTTAGCGATTGGTCTGTGTGTATGTGAACAAAATATCTCAAAAACGGAAAATTGTAATTAGTTGAAACTTTAAACTTAAGTACTAACTAAAGAACCCGAAAGGTACTTTTCATCAAAATCGGTTAACCGGAAGTAGTAGTTTATTCGTGAAATTTTTCACTTTACTGAAATTTTCTCAAAAACGGCTATTATGATTTTTTTTTAAATCGCTTTGTTTACTACATTATTTAGGCTCTACAAGATAGGGTAGACGCCATGTCTGTTGAAATTCTTGGGGGGTGGCTGTCCTTTCGTAGAAAAAAATTGTTTTTTAAGATTGCGACCTTAATATGCATTTTAGGGCAAAAGTGTCTAAATTAAAGCTGTAGGAAATTTTAAAACCTACAACTGTTATTCGAAAAACATTTCTATTAATAACGCTTAGTTTAGCGGTAATTAGTGATTTTCTGTTTTTTTTTCTCATGAAAATCTGTAAAAAAATTATATTTTAAGATTTCGGCCTTAGTAAGCATTTTACCGCAATAGTGTATAACAAAATTTATAGGAAATTTGAAGATTTACAAATTCTATTTAAGCATTTTTCTATACAAAGGCTAGTTTAGCGTCAAAAAGTGATGTCCGTATTATCAAGCCAAATTTAATGATCAAAATTTAAATGCTAGTTTTTCTGATCCTTCCCTAAGGAGAAAATTTGGTGAAATTTAGCTCTCTAGTTGATCGGGAAATAAGATAATTACTAATGAGTGGATAAGTGTTTACACGAAAAATATTTTTCTAATAATTTTGTAGTCAGTTAATTTAATGTTTTCATTTTTGTCAAAAAACAAGATAACCATTTTAATTTTTTTATATAAGAAATACCATTTTATTACTTTATCTTTATAAAAAATACCCTTTCTCTTTAAGGCTAAGGTTAAAGGTTATGCTAATAATGTATGCAATACGGGAATAAGGTATCACGTGTGTTGGAGAAAGAAGAAAACTAATGGAGTCGGCCTCATAAATTTAACCTTTTATACAGTCTCTATAATACCGACAAGGTATCTTCCTATATGAATACTGTCCGCGGGAGGGGGTTTTGATAAAAGGACCAACGTAGTAGCGGCAAAAATGGTCGTTCGCTACAGACATCTACTGGGTGTTTCGCGAAGACTGACAAAAAAAAAATTAAATAATTCTAGAGATTCCAATAATCAGGAAAATTCATGTAAATATACCTTGATTAGTGGAATATATCTCTTTCCACCACTTTTTTTTGACACCACTTTAAAAAAATATCTTTTTTAGTTGGTTAAAAATTATGTAAATTAAAAATATGACTGAAATCTACAAGTAAAGATTTTATGAACATTATTTACAAGCTGATTCTACTGACTGAAACAATTCGTTGTAAATTTTTATGCATTATTCTACATACCTTACATTCATTTTAAAAAACATCACACGATTTTTTCTCGCCAATGTAAAAAATTAATTATTATAGAACCTAATTTTAATCATGAGTGATTGACGCTAAATGAAAATCAACCTTTGTGGGGTTTAAAAATTGGTCAACACATTATTTAACCTTAAATTAAGCTTTGTAGAAAAAAATTCTTAAAATAAAAGTTGTAGATCTTTTAATTTTCTATAACTTTATTGTTGTACTTTTCTGACGTAAACAGCATACCTTAATCGTAAAAACCCCAATTTTTTACCGATTTTAAGGACCAAAATACAAAAATTTATGGCTTTAATACGTAGATTTTTCCCCTACTTTGCACATTGAGACCGCAATCTTAAAAACAAATTTTTCAATATGAGAGTACGGGCCCCAAGAATTTCAGCAGACATACTCTTTAGAGCATAAAAATGTAGTATTTGAAGCGATTTTTGAAAAATCGTAGGAGCCGTTTTTTAATTAAATCGCACGAATAAACTACTACTTCCGGTTGACCGATTTTGATGAAAATGTTTGTGCCAGGTCCACTAGTGGTAACTTAAGTTCCAAGTTTTAATTCGTTCTTAAGATATTTGTTCACACAAAACCAATCACTAAAAACATGTTTTTTGGGTTCAGGTGACCTGAAAACGTGTATTTTTGGTGAAAATTCGATATCAGAAAATCGATGTGAAAACAATACTTTCCTTCTTTATATATTCATATTGGGCAAGAGATAATAATATATTTATATGTAGCTACTTTCGGTTGACCGATTTTGATGGTTGTATATAAATTTTAATAACACCCTATATTTAAATGTATAAACATACATAGAGAGAGAAAAAATCAAGAAGCAACTGGAATTCCACTGCCTTCTACATCGTGGGTATATAGAACATTGTTGGGTCTGAAACGTCTGTTGTCGGTCGGTATGTTCAAAAAGGAATTAGAAATAACATAAGACGACATGAACAATCAAAAAAGGCAGTGGCGAAATTTAAACCTTATGTTTTTAAATGTTTTATATCACAGCCATCTATATCTCACATAATGTATTTACCATGTTCCTATATTTTTTCCTTTCATACTCATTGTATAACATGTTTTGAATCTCTTTGCATTTCTATATGACGTAATATTTATGGGTTTATAATTTTTGCCGTAAGGTATTGTCTTATTATTTCTTACCTATAATAAAATTAAATACAGTTATGAACAAAAATGGTGTGCCCTACTGTCTACATTTCCTGTCAATCTTCAAGCAGTATTATTGTTGCGGGGTTTTAAACAACGTCACACAACTTAATAATATGATGGACCAATTTCAATAAGGTGATACAGAAAATTTGATGTTTAGGTCATCAGCCGAAAGGTTCGTTTGAATCTCTAGAGACCTTACTAAGTAAAGCGAGGAATGTGGTGGTTTACTATAATATTATAGTGCCTTCCTTGCTGAGTGGTAAAGTATACTTATTAGCATGCCAGGTCCACTAAAAAGCATGTACTTTCCATCCTGCAAATGACAGCTTTACTTCATTCACCACAGGGACTGGCTGAATAATGAAATTCATTACTCTCAAAGGAGATAACTCTGAGTTGTGTATTTTACACTTCTACGTTTTCTGTTGTTAAATGCTTCAATCATATAAGTGGTTGACCAAGTGAAAAAAATAGAACTATTTTTTTGTAGCCCTGCAACTAGAAGATCAAGGGCAAATAATTTATCACAATTCCGCCAGCATGTTATGAGCAACAGAAAATTATAAGTTATCAATTCTTTTCGTGCTTTAATAGAGAGCAGACAAATAGTCATGTAGGAGGACATTAGGTCGATTCCAACTCTATCATACGTCATGCCCCTCTTGCCAACTCACGGATGTGATTGTGCGTACGTTAATTTTTGTGTAATGGTTAATAATTTACAATGCAGCATTTCCTAAAACTACTGTACTTCATTAAAATATTACTTTCTCTTGCATTATATAGGGAAGTTAATTATTGTTTTCATATAGATTTTTCACAGGAAATACACGTTTTCAGGACCCCTGAACCCAAAAATCATGTTTATAGCGATTGGTCTGTGTGTAAACAAAATATTTAAAGAACGAAGAATATTGTACAAAGTTAAGTTGAAACTTGGAATTTAAATTAGAAATCTCTAAGAAACCCGACACGAGAAATTTGAAAAATGGGTATCATCAGCCAATAGGCTGGTTTGAACCTCTAGAGGCTTTACTAAGTAAATTGGGGAGTGAGGTGGTTTACTTTAATATTATAGTGCCTTCCTCGCTGTTTCGAAATGTATGCTTATCATCATACCAGGGAATGGTTGAATAATGAAATTCAATACTCTCAAAGGAGATTACTCTGAGTAGTGTCTTTTACACCTCTACATTTTCTGTTCTTGGCAGAACTATTTTTTTGACTATTATAATTTAACCCCTCCCTCTCTTAAAATTTCTTTAAATCTTTATATTTAAAGAAACTGAAGCTTTTTGATGCAGATGAACGATTTTTTAACACTTCTCTCGAGCCTCCTTTGATATTTTAAAAATCTCTATAATGGAGAAATAAATGTGTTTAAAAAACAGAAGAATCCTTTCAATTAGAATCCTAATAACTATTTATTTTTCTTAAAAGTATATTTATTTTTAATAAGTAGAAAATATTGTACATTTTTGTGTCTGATCGGGTACGGATAGAATCTTGATTTTTCAAGATTTTTTTTTAAAATTCCTAATGTGTGTGCATTGCAATCTGTTCAATTTAGAACAATAAGCGACCCTATGATTTAATGAGATGAGGATGATATGCATGACGTGTAAATGAGGTGTAGTCTTGTACAGACCCAGGCCGACCATTCCTGAGAGGTATGGTTAATTAAACCCCAACCATCAAAGTACACCAGTAACCACTGTCTAGCATTCAAATCCGTACAAAAGTAACTACCTTTACTAGGATTTGAACCAGGAACCTTCGTCTCCGAAAATCAGCTGTTAAACAGCTGACTCTCTGCGACGACTTTACCTCTAGACCAACCCGGTGGGTAAAGATTAAATATTTATTCTTCTTCAGAAATAATGCATTCTATTATTAAGTGTGCGTTCACAAACGTATACATTATAATGAAACACATCGTTTGGAAATTAATTTTTGTTTTTTTTTTTGGATTCAGGAGTCATAAACAATAAAGATTTATTAAAATTCCAATTATTGAAAAGTTTCTTCCATTACAAAACTTTTACACTATTAAAATATAGTGCAAAAAATTAAAATTATGTTTTCTTATCTTTTATTACTTTGGTAAATATTGTAAACGCAATAAAACAATAAAATTTAAACCTGTTATGTATTTATGTACATAATAAAAACGGTTGAAAATATTCGTACATTAAAATTATGTTTTCTTTTAATTTATGTCTGAATGTGATGTGATATCTATGGGTAAAGAATTTTTCCATTTATGGTCTAAACATGGAATGTAGTCAATTTAAAAAGCAATAATAAATTTTAGTCGCTTATTTAGCATCTGTGTTTTTTTAAAATTTAATACAGGATCCACAACAAGGAACGGTTTGAAAACATATTTATTTTAAAAATACATTAATCTTTAATACAAAAACAAAACAAACGAAGATCGGTAAATCGCACTCATTTTCTCGCTAATATTTAAGCGGCACTAGATTACACTCATTTTATAAACGTTCTTGAAACTGTAAACAATTTTGTGGTCAAAGATGAGAAACTACTGGATATGATAATGAAAACTTTTTAAAAAGTAACAGGTTTTTTATTTCAAAATTATTTTTGAAAATTGTTTTATTCTTAATATGCATTTGTATTGTTTCTCTTGTAGATTTTTCCAAATCGAGTTTTCACCAGGAATACACGTTTTAAGACCCTCTAAACAAAAAGCTTGTTATTAGCGATTGGTCTGTATATGAAACAAATATCTCAAGAACGGAAAATGGTCCGAAATTGAATCTTATAACTTAAGTTTGATACCACTGAGGAACCCAACAATAACATTTTCATCAAAATCGGTCAACCGGAAATTGTAGTTTATTCGTGTGATTTTTCATTTATTGCGATTTTCTCAAAACCGGCTCCTACAATATTTTTTAAAATCGTTTCATATATTTTTTTGTCTACAAGACTGGGTAAGCGCCATGTCTGCTGAAATAGTTGAGGGGGGATGTGCTCTGGTGGTGAAGTTTTTTTTTAAGATTGCGGCCATAATATGAATTTTATGACAAAAGTGTATGTAATTAAAGTTGTAGGAAATTAAAAAACCTATAACTTTCATTTCAAACAGTTTTTCTACTATGCTTAGCTTAGCGTCAATTTGTGGTGTTCTATACCTATTTTGTTCATTGAAATCAGTGAAAAGATGGGTTTTTTTTAAGATTGCTGCCTCAGTATGAATTTTATGACAAAAGTGTATACAATCTAAGTTATAGAAAGTTAAAAATTATACAACTTTTATTTATAACATTTTTCTGCACTGCGTATTTTAGCGTCAATTGTATTTTTAAGTTCTACAGAAGTTGATTTTAATTTTTTCATTTACTTATAAAAGTTAGGTTATGTTTTAAACTTTACAACAGTGTTTACTTATGATGGTTATATTTTGCATTATTTACATGGGCGAGAGAAAGTCGTGCGATTATTTTACACTATATATTTTTTTCTTTCTCTTGCTTTGTACGAAATACAGTATAGGTAAAGACAGTTGTGTTGTGAAAGTTAAATTTTAAAAATCGAGTTCTTACCGGGAATACTCGTTTTCTGTTACCCTGGCCACAAAAGAATATGGTTTTACCAATTAGTCTGTATGTGTTGTGTTTAAACAGATTAACTGAAAAACGGAAAATCCCAAAAAGTTGAAAATTGAAATTTTGCGTATTTTAATAGTAGTTTATTCCTTCGATTTTTTGCTATTTCCTCATGGATTTTACGATTTAATTAAAATTGCCTCGTTTACTACATTTTTTATGCTCCACAAGACAGAGTAAGCATGTCTGCTGAAATTTTTGGAAGCTGTGATCTTGGGGTAATTTTTTTTAGATTCCAGCCTTAGTATTGTACATTTTACAGGTTAACTGTAGCTATACTATAATCAAAGTTATATAGTAAGTCTAAATTAAAATACCTACAACATCTATTTTAAGAATAGTTTTTACACAGCCTAGTTTAGCGTAAATTATTGATTTCTTGTATGTAAGTCCTACACGTTGATTTTCAATCAGCGTCATTCACACACAATTAAAATTAGGTTGTTTTTTCAATTTTACATTGTTTACTAATTTAAACATAGATTATATTTGTCATTATTTACATTGGCTAGAGAAAGTCGTGTGAGTATTTTACACCAGATTTATTTTTTTCTAGAAAGGATTGACAAGTAAAAATACATGTAACAAGCAGTGTTTAATATTATCGATACATCAATTTTAGTATATCGAACATAAAAAAAATAATCGATTCTGAGTAGTTTACTAAATCTATTTTATATTACTAACAAAAACTGGTAAAACGATAAGAGAACGCAGAGCAAGTATAGGCCTAATATAGGTACAGTACTATAGTCCTTATAATATAAATAGGCGAGTGATCATTGTTATTAAACATCTACCATCAGGATAATATATTTCTCCTCAATGCCATTTTAGTTGAGGATGGAAACTATCATGACAAACTTCTCTCTATCGCATGGGCCTGATAAAGTAAGGTGTTTCTACCTGTGCTAGTCTGTTTCTTGATATTCCGTTGTGACAGCTGATACAATTAAAAATTAAATTGTGTTATTATGTTTGATATAAACTGTGTCATCGATAATAAAACGGTATATTTTATTGTAGTAGATCTACCTTAATTTTTGCCCGTGACAGGCAGGTGAAGTGTTAAATTATTTGCACTCGATCTGCTAGTTCCAGGGTTACAAATACAGTTCTGTTTCTTATCACATGGTCAATCAATTATATGGCTAAAGATTTAAGAACAGAAGAGGTAAAGGTACAAAATACACTAATCAAAGTTACATTTTTTGAGAATAATGCATTTCATCATTATACAGCCAGACCTTGTGGTGAATTAAGCGAAAGTATCATTAGGAGGGTGGAAAGTAGGTACTTTTCAGAGGGCTTGCATGCTGATAAGCATACTTTTCCACTCAGTAAAAAAGGGATGGTAAACCACCTCACTCCTCGTTTTAATTGTTAAACCCTCTAGAGGTTCAAACTAGTCTTTCGGTTGATGACCTAAACAACACTTTAATTTTAATTTGTTTTTCCAAAATCTTTTGCTATGTTACTATTTACACGCGCGTGTATGATTTTTAAATATTTTCTTGGGTATTGTTTAGAATAAAATTATATAATATAAAAAAATCAAATACTCAACTGATCACTCTCCCTTGATAAAAATCTAATATACCATATCGGATATCATATATTCATCTTTAGTTGCCAGTAATAAAAGATTTATGCATCCACCCATTCTTCGTATTGGCATGACAATACCAAAAATTATATTAAGTATAAAAAGATAACAATCTTATCAGATTTACAAACATATAGAGTTCATTATATTCAAATTAAACAAGGTACCTTACCTAGAAATTAAGCAAACATGGCGCCTACCCGGTCTTGTAGAGCATAAAAAATTGAGTAAACCAGGTGATTTAAACAAAAATCATAGGACCGTTTTTTGAGAAAACCGCAAAAAAGTGAAAAATGATACGAATAAACTACCATTTCCGGTTGACCGATTTTGATGAAAATGTTCGTGTCGGGTCCGGTAGTGGTATGTAACTTAAGTTTCAAGTTTCAAGTTCATACGATGTTCCGTTCTTGAAATATTTTTGTATACAGACACACACACACAGACCAATCGCTAAAAACCTGTTTTTTGGATTCAAGGGGTCTGAAAACGTGTAGATCCGGTAAAAACTCGATTTCGGAAAATCGACATGAAAATAATACTTTTCTTCCTATGTATTCATATAGGCAAGAGAGAGTAAAAAGTACTTAAAATTTACTGTGAACGAATGGCGGAAATTTCGACAAAAAAATAATTTCTAAAAATATCTAGGGGCCTATAGTCACTTTTATGTGGTCTTAAATTGGCTTAATATAACAAAACACTAAGAACATATTGAATAGTATGTTACTGTTTAGGTCAACAGCCGAAAGGCTGGTTTGTACCTCTAGAGGTTTACTAAGTAAAAAATCTGGTGTGAAACACTCACACAACTTTCTCTTGCCAATTAACAATAAACCAAATATTATTAACAAAACATTAGAAATAAACGAAAAACTAACCTCAATAAACATAACCTAATTTTAATCATCTTTTAATTTTCTATAAATTTGATTCAAACACTTTTGTCATAAAATGAATACAAAGGCCGAAATCTTAAAAAAATCAATTTTTCACACGTTTTCGTGAGAAAAAACAGAAAATCGCTAATTACCGCTAAACTAAGCGTTATACAAAAAAATGTTTGAAATAAAAGTTGTAGAATTTTAAATTCTCTACATTTTTTATTATATAAATTTTTGCGCTATAATAGGCTACATATTAAAGCCGTTATCTTTAAAAAACAATTCTTTTACGCGAAAACAGCCTCACCAAGAATTTCAGCAAACATGGCCCCTACCCTATATTGTAGAGAATAAAAAATTGAGTGAATGAGGCGATTTTTAAAAAAAACGTAGGACCAGTTTTTGAGAAAATCGCAAAAAAGTGAAAAATTATACGAATAAACTACTATTTTCGGTTGACCGATTTTGATGAAAATGTTCGTGTCGGGTCCGTTAAGGGTATGTAACTTAAGTTTCAAGTTCGTACGATGTTCCGTTCTTGAGATATTTTGTATACACACACACGCGCGCGCGCGCACACACACACACACACACACACACACACACACACACACACACACAGACCAATCGCTAAAAACATGTTTTTTGGGTTTAGGGGGTCTGAAAACGTATAGATCCGGTGAAAACTCGATTTCGAAAAATCAACATGAAAACAATTTGTTCCTTCCTATATATTCATATAGGCAAGAGAAAGTAAAAACAGACAGAATACATATGTAAATACAATAAAGACTTATGATAACATAACTAAAATGTTAATAAATGATAACAGAAACATCAGCAAAGTTATGAAATAGCATTAATAAAATATGACAAAAAAACCTCTAAAAATTTACATTATTTTAGAGAAAAAAGAAAACAAAATTTAACCTTAACTACCTCCCTTAAATTTAACGATTTCTTCATACACAAATGCTACACACAATACACAATATTAGCGCAATATCAGAAACAAATAAACTCTATTATAAATACACATACTATAACTACTTCTAATATGTTGTTGTTTAGGTCAACAGCCGAAAGGCTTGTTTGAACCTCTAGAGGTTTTACTAAGTAAAACGAGGAGTTAGGTGGTTTACCAATGCCTTCCTCACTGAGTGGAAAAGTACGCTTATCAGCATGCCGGGCCCTCTGAAAAGCACATAGTTTCCACTCTGTAAATGATAACTTCACTTCATTCACCACAGGGTCTGGCTGTACAATGAAATTCATTACTTTCAGAGAAGATAACTCTGATTAGTGTCTTTTACACCTCTACCCTCTTCTGTTCTTAAATGATTCAGTCATTTAATTGACTGACCATGTGATAAGAAACAGAACTATTTATTTTAGCCCTGCAACGAACAGATTGAGTGTAAATAATTTGACACTCCACCTGTCTGTTATGGGCAGACTTCTAATATATATATATATATATATATACACATATATATATATATATATATATATATATATATATATATATATATGACTAATAATTACTATATTACGACTAATAATATTTATTTAATATCGGAATAATATAACTAATTAATTTAACACTCCACCTGCCCGTTATGGGCAAATTGAACAGTAGACTATATGAAACAGAATAAATATGAGTAAGTTCATCATATTCTCACCGCCTATTAAATTTACAACGACTTTAGACACTTGATTGCTAGAAAACTAGATAAGTACGAGACTTGATAAACAAGTAAGTGGTTTTATCTATTCATGATGATTGACCAGGTCTACAAGACCCTTACCTGGACACAACCACTTCAAAACAGACATACTCTCACAAAAACATTCTTATCTTGTTTCTTTACTTTGTAATCAGTTCGTTGACGTTTGTATACTAGTGCATGTGTGTGTATGTGTTAATTTTGTTCATCTTGTTAACTTACACAAGAATGGTGAGAAAATTGTAGGTCTTTCTATGTCCTTAAGGATAAATATTGTAAAACTGTTCATTATGAAACGGTTAAATAGGAAACAAAACAATTCTGGTGTGAAACACTCACACAACTTTCTGTTGCCAATGCAAATAATTTAAACAATATAACCTAACATTAGGAATAAAACATTAGAAATCAACAAAAACCTAACCTCAATAAACATAACCTAATTTTAATCATATATGAAAGACGCAAAATGAAAATCGATCTCAGTTTGCCTTAAAAATACGGAAAATCACTCTTTCACGCTAAACTAGGCTCTGTAGAAAAAATGCTTAAAATAAAAGTTGTAGATTTTTTAATTTTCTATAAATTCGATTATATACACTTTTGTCATAAAATGCATACTAAGGCCGAAATCTAAAAAAAAATCGATTTTTCTCACGTTTTCGTGAGAAAAAACAGAAAATTGCTAATTACCGCTAAACTAAGCGTTATACAAAAAAATGTTTGAATTAAAGTTGTAGAATTTTAAATTCTCTACATTTTTTATTATATAAATTTTTGCGCTATAATAGGCTACATATTAAAGCCGTAATCTTTAAAAAACAATTCTTTTACGCGAAAATAGCCTCACCAAGAATTTCAGCAAACATGGCGCCTACTCTATCTTGTAGAGCATAAAAAATGTAGTAAATCAGGCAATTTAAAAAAGAAATCGTAGGACCACTTTTTGAGAAAATCGCAAAAAGTAAAAAATTACACGAATAAACTACTACCTCCGGTTGACCGATTTTGATGAAAATGTTTGTGTCGGGTCCGGTAGTTATACCTAACTTAAGTTTCAAGTTTAAAGTTCGTACGATGTTCCGTTCTTGAGATATTCTGTTCACACACACTCACACAGACACACACACACACACACAGACACACAGACAAACACACGCACACAGACCAATCGCTAAAAACATGTTTAAAAACAAATTTACTACGAAAACACAACCCCAAGAATTTCAGCAGACATGGCGATTACCTTATCTTGTAGAGCACAAAAAAATTTAGTAAATGAGGCGATTTTTAAAAAAGTATAGCTGGTACAATTTTTCAGAAAAATGAAAAGTCGAACGAATAAACTACTATTTACAATTGACCAATTTTGTTGAAAATGGCTAGTGCTAACTAACATAAATTCCATGTTTCAACTTCGTAAGGTATTCCTTTCTTGAAATATATTTTTCTCACACAGACACACACGCACATGTCAATCACTAAAAACATGGTTTTTTGTGTTCTGGGGCCTGAAAACGTGTATTTCTGGTGAAAACTCGATTTCAAAAAATCGGCATGAAAACAATAGGCTACTTTCCTTACTTGTACGTATATTCATAAAAGGCAAGCAAAAGTAAAATACATGCAATTTTTAGAATACATACAGTAAATTTATTTCATGAACACGACATCTTGCAGGTTAGCTACATTTTTTTGTAAAAATTCCTGCAGTCTCTTAGTTACTTTGTGCATGGTTTGAAGTAATATTTCAACAGGAATTTTGGCCATTGCTTCTCGGTACTAAGCTTTCAATACTTTCATTGTAACTGGTCGAATAAGATTCAGTTTGCTTATATGTTGACCCTCATAACAATAAACCGCTCGTGGTCAGTTCAGAGGTTCTGGGAGGTCATGAAATGTCACCAATATATATAAATCTGTTGATAAAATTTGTTTGAGCTGGAACATGGTGATTGTGTAAGTTGTATGTTAATTTTAGATTAACTCCTATAATTTTTTTTGAATCGCCTTATTTACAACTTTTTTTAGAACGAATGGCATGTCTGCTGATATTCGTGGGAGGGGCTGTGTTATCATAGTAGGCCTAAATAAATGGTTTTTTTTTTAAGTTTACAACCTGAAGATTCATTTTAGTGCATTAAAAAATCTGCTATTTATATTTGAAACATTTTTTTTCTACTGCGCTTAGTTAGCGTCAATCAAAGATTTTCCGTAATTTCTCATTGAAATCGGTGAAAACTGGGGTTTTCTAACATTGTGGCGTTAGTTTGGATTTTCTGATAAAAGTTATAGAAAATTAAAAAAAAGAAACTTTTATTTCACCCTTTTTTTGTACAGAGCTTAGTTTAGCAACAATACCCCCGTATTTTAAAGTCGAGCAGAGGTAGATTTTCATTTTATGTTATTCGCTCAAGATTTAAATTAAGTTATGTTTTTTATTTTAAATGTTAATTAAACATTAATTAACATAAGTTAATACATGTAATTAAACATAGGTTATATGTTTCATTATTTACATTGGCAGGAGAAACTCGTGTGAGTGTTTCACACCAGATTTATTTTGTTATGATAATTATAATCGTTATGTAGTTTAAAACTGAATAAAATTTTCGTTAAGGCCTACACTCATGACGCTAGTTTAATAGCTGCTAGTACTAGCAGGACCTATTTACGCGTCAGTGATGGTTTCCGCAGAACTAGTAGTTTATTCCCTGTGCTCTAAAACATATGCATGTTGTGTCGTGTATTGCTGTACAAAGAAAAGCTTACTACCAACTTACAAAGTTCACACTAAGCTAGTTTACTAGCGCTAGTCAATCACGTAACCTTTTCTCCCCTACTAGCGCTAGTCTAGCAACGTTTACAAACGTTCATACCGAGCTAGTTCACTTGCTCTAGTGAATCGCGTGACCTTTTCTCTCCTACTAGCGCTAGTATAGTAACATTTTCAAACGTTCACACCAAGCTTATTTACTAGCGCTAGTCAATCACGTGACCTTTCCTTCCCTACTAGCGCTAGTCCAGCAACGTTCCCAAACGTTCACACCGAGCTAGTTTACTAGCACTAGTCAATCACGTCACTTTTTCTCCCCTACTAGCGCTAGTAAAATCAAACATGTTCAAAGTCACTAGCGCGCTAGTGAGTATTAATGGCTTAACTAAACTAGGTGCTAGTTATTCGTTACCACGACGCTAGTTTACTAGCTAGAAGACTACCAGCTAGTACTAGCGTCGTAAGAATAGGTCTTAAATCTAAAACTAGTTATAATAATAAAAACTCACCACTCCAGCGGCGTTTCGCGCCGCTTCCGTGTCTCGCATCAGTGGGGTCGGTGGATCAGAATTCATAAGTAGAGAAGTGGGTGATTGCCATAAGGTGAAGTTCGGTCGCAAATGGGGTTAGGTGGATAAGAATATGGTATAGTACGAGTAAGGTGGTATGAAATAATTTCGCGGGGCTGCGCGCCCCTGCTTAGGTTTGTCTATATTTTTAGTTTAAATGTCCAAAACATTTTGTCTGAAAAGTTGTGTCCGAAAATATTTGTTCTGTATAAGGTTTTTGGAAAACGAACTATAAAATCGTTCCGAAAAAATTTGGTAAAACTTTTTGGTAAATTTTCATTAAAACCCGAAAAAATCAGTAGCTAACGTACATAAAAATTATAAGAATATCGTATTAAACAGATTAATTCCTGTAAAACGCCCCAAATTTTCCCGCCTGTACGCAAGGAAATTTACTTTTGAAACAATATCAAATATTACACTCTAAAATTTTATTGTTTTATTTTTTAATACAAAAATAAAATAAAAACTCACATCGAAATAGAAACACAACGATTGCCTTTAATGGAGTATATAAGTTGAAATCAAAATGGCCGACCGATGTGAAAAAATCCAACGCATTCGTAAACAAAATTCGTTTCGCAATTCTATTGGTATTGTATAAAAGTCATTTATTTTTACTCGTTTCCTAATCCATTCCTTTACAATGAAGTCGTTTATTCTTTTTACTTACAGTTTTTTTTCTTTTTTGTATCAATGGTCACAAATTTTGTATTCAAAAATAACTTCAGTTTTGTTTTTCTATTGTGTATCAAGTTTGTTATTTATTTATTTATAAACATTCTTATTGTTTCCGATGATTTTATCTGATAATAAAAAAAGTAGCTTCGTGACGCATCAAAGACAAATTGCTGGATCATTTTAAGAATTCTAAATTAATCTTTTGAAAAGATTTCTTTTCTCATAGCTCCTACTTCATAAATGTTATTTGTGGTCGTTGGGAAAAATAAATTAAATTTTTGTTTTGTCGTTTTTATTTATTGTCTCGCTTACCTTCTGTAATATAAATTAAGATAGTATTATGATAGTAAAAAATGTTCTATGGTTGAATTTTCTATGGTTAAGCTTCGTATTTTATGGTCTCCTGACCCAAAAAATATATATATTTTAGATTTTTAATTTTCTTTTCCACAAAATTGGGAATCAATCTATTTAAAATTTGTTATTTCTTCATGTATCAGCTCATTTTCTAAATTTTTTATGCTCTAAATAATAGGGTAAGCAACATGTCTGCTAAAATTCTTAGAGTAGCTGTGCACTCTTAAAAAAATTCTATTTCAAAAATTGTTTTCTAGTACTCTTAGTTTAGCATGAATTATTGATATTTTTGTATTTTTCTCACAATCATCGGTAAAAAAATGGGATATATTAAGATTAAGACCTAAGTATGCAGTTTACGACTTAAGTATAGTGGGCCCTATGTATACATAATAATCGAAGTTATAAAACCTTAAAAAACCTGCTTAAATTTTATTTCAAGCATTTTTGGTACAGGTCTTAGTTTAACGTCAATTAATGATTTTACGTAATTTTAAATCTTACTGAGGTCGATTTTAATTTTGCGTTATTCATTTATATTAATTAAATAAGGTTGTATTTTTATCATTTAAATTGGCAAGAGAAAGTCGTGTGAATGTTTCTCACCAGATTTTTTTTCTTTAATAATGAAAAACCCGTTAATCATAGTTTATTATTATTATATTTTTTATATCTTTATTTATGAAATAATTTCTTTCAGCCTTAATGATTTGGCGGTGTTGCCAGATGTCATTATTACTGAAATGATTTCTTTGAAGGATGGAATAATTAGATTCCTCCATCATTTGTCTGTGTCTGAAAGCCTACTCAGAAAACATGCCAGCCCTTTTATAGAACTAAATTTATTTTCTGTTATAAATGAATACTATCAAATACGTCTGTCCATAGCGCAAGAGGAATTGCTATACTAGGTGGTTTTTTACTTATTCTTACCTTTATCAATATAGATCTATAGGGAATAAAAGTATTTTTTCATGCTGGATTTTTGAAATCGAGTTTTCACCGGAAATACACGTTTTCAGGGCTCCTCAACCCAAAAATATGGTTTAACGATTGTAGGTAGGCTTACTGTGTGTATCTATGTGAAGAAAATATCTCAAGGGAGTAAAACCGTACAAAGTTGAAACTTAGAAATTAAGTTAGGTAACACTAGACGATGCGACACAAACATTTTCATCGAAATCATTTAACCGGAAATAGTAGTTTGTTCGTGCGTTTTTCACTTTTTTGCCTTTTTATCAAAAACGGCTCCTACAATTTTTTTAAAAGTCGCCTTATTTTCCCTATAAGATAGGGCAAGCGCCATGTCGGTTGAAATTCTTGGGGGTTGTGATCTCATGGCAAAAAAAGTTTTTATAAGATTGCGGCTTTAATGTGCGTTTTTGGGTAAAAGTGTATATTATTAAAGTTTGAAGAAAATTTAAAAACCTACAATTTTAATTAGCCTATATCGTTTTTTCCTACAACACTTAGTTTAGCGTTAATTAGTGATTTGCTGTATTTTATTCATGAAAATCGGTAAAAAATAGGAGTTGTTAATATTGTGGCCTTAGTACATACAAGTACTAAGTACTTGAGTACTGGACGACTAAGTGTAGCCTATATAAGTTTATAGAAAATTAAAAAACTGATGAATTTTATTTCAAGCGTTTTCTTCCACAGTTGCTTCTTTAGCGTTAATTAGTGATTTCCCGTATTTATATGTCAAACAGAGGTTGATGTTCATTTTACGTTATTCACTCGTGTTTAAAATTAGATTTTGTTTCTCATTTTACATTATTTACTCATGATTAAACATCGGTTATATTGTTCATTATCCACATTGACAAGAGAAAGTCGTGATTGTTTTACACATAATTTTTTAATGAAATTGTGGTGCATGTATCATACGAGTTGTAAACACCATTTTATCACTGACATTTTGTTAATTAACGAGACAAATTGGTATCGAAGAAATTCTGTTTATTTAATGGAAATAGAACTCAAAATATTTTTCAGTATAATCTCAACCAACATTTAAACGCTTGTCCCACGGTTCTGTAGATTTTCATAGCGTTGAAATATTTACCTTGGTGTTAAAACTGTTTGTGTACCTCATTCTTACCGGTTGTCGTCAAACTTAGCTGCGTAAAATATCTTTAAGCGACCGAAGAAATTAAAATCAAATGAGTGAGGTCTGGGCTGTAACGAAGATGTGGTGACACATTCCAACCCAACTTCTCAAACGTTTCTCTCGACACGTTTGCAAAAATTCAGTCATTCTTAAGTGCGCAATTCCAAAACTAATAACGGGTGTTCTGAAAAGGACGCACCTGTATCATTAAGAAGGTAAAGCAAAGGTAAATTTTATTTCTCCTTACATGTCTGTTGGCTTATTTAATGGAAATAGAACTCAAAATATTTTTCAGTATAATCTCAACCAACATTTAAACGCTTGTCCCACGGTTCTGTAGATTTTCATAGCGTTGAAATATATACCTTGGTGTTAAAACTGTTTGTGTACCTCATTCTTACCGGTTGTCGTCAAACTTAGCTGTATTCAAGGTTAAAAGCTTATAAAAATTAAAATGTCGTTTTTGTGCACCAGTGCTATTTTTTTTACCTGACACACTTTCCGTTCAACGATTCAACTATTGACTAACAACTACAAAGCCACCAACTCTTTTTTACCTCCGGTCTTATAATTTTCCTAACATTCAAGACCCTTCATCGCTATTCTGGCACTATCCACGTAGAAGGAATCAAAATGAAAACAAACTTTTCTACTAAATTCGATTTCTTAGAATCCATTTTCAAAATATTCTTGTTCAGTACACTTCTCCTCATACAACGCAGTTTTTAAAAAAAATGAAGGTAACCTTTACAAAAATAAACTACCTATTCTTAAATAAATAACCTTAATAATAATCTTAATGATCTTAATAAATAGGTATTATAAGAAAATTTTCGGCATTTTGTATTATTACATTAATCACTTTTAGACTAATCTCAGACTGTGTTATATTAGGTTATATTTCTAAATGTTTACATTGTTAAGAGAAAGTCGTGTGTTTCACACTAAATTGTTTTCATAAAAATTAATTTCTTTAATTTATAGAATATAGTTGTTTATTTTTCACCAAATTTTATGTTCAGCCAAAAACCGTTTTAATCAATGAAGAAATCTTATCGGTATTTAAAAATCTTGTACATAAGTTATTTCATAAATGTTAGTGTTTACAGAATAAGGTAACAAAAACAACTGATTTCCCAAAGATATTACAAATCATAAAAATTTATTTCTCTGGTTTTTGTTTGCTAAAAATATAAATCCGCTTATTTATAATTTGTTGAAAAAATCTTCAGATCTTTTTTACCGGTTTTTTGTTTAAAATATGTTACGTGCTGTACAGGTGGTATAAAAAAAGACATAGAATTTGGTAAGACAGATCGTAAAAAGTTCTTGCAAATCTGTTTATTTAAACGGATAAAGACTTTCTTCTTAGTTTGTCTTAATTCTATACTTGTTAAATATTCATCGCCCATCGTTATTATTTCAAAATTTTCGAGTAACATACAGTAAGAAGTGTGACAAAAAAATACGGTGAAAAATTTAATTACGAACAAAGTTTTGGTTAACTTATTCCAACATTTCTGGTAACATTTCTGAAATTTTTGTTTCGGAAGAATCTTTTAGCTGCTCTGACGTAGCTCTCTCAATATCGGAAATGAAGAGCTGAGTAAATAAAGGTGTATGTAACATTTTTCAAAAAAAAAATTCTGTGATTTCTGAAGGTGTTAAGTGCATACTTAGTTACATAGATGACATATAATGCTGTACATCTACAGTTTAAGGAAATACTAGGAGATGAACGGACCATGTACAGCTTAATTTTAAGTTTTGTAGAGGATTAAGATGTTAAGACCGTGTGACACCTTCTTTGACTAGAACGCACTGTAACCTGATAGATATCTTTTTAGAATAATAACACTTAAATCTAGTAATGAACACCTATCATCATCATTCATTTGCATTGTGTCTTCCTTTAAAAATGTCTCTTATAAAGATTGTTACGAGCATTTTGTATTATTAAATTACCGTTAATCCATTTATAAATGATACAGGGACAATAAAGACTTTTAGTTAAAGTAAGTGCTGTATGCGTAAAAATAAATTGTCATAAGGTGTTACATAACCGTGGTAGTCAATGCTCAATAAATCTAATAAAAAAAGTGGCAATGAAAAGTAAAGTTTTAAGAACTTTTAATTGAATAAGACAAAATTTTCATGAAAGGATAGGCCTTAGTACTTTCATAGCAATATCCACAGAACTATATTTTTGTTACTTAGCACCTTCATCCACTAAGCTCTTTCAATATCAAAACGTTTTCATTTCAACACAGTTTTTATTTTTGGTAAGAGCTAAAATTTGCATGGTGTCAAATCCAAAGAGTAAGGTGAATGTAGACAGGCAATAACCTTTTCTGAGCCGAAATCTCACGAACGTGTGGCACGAGAAACGAATTCGCACTCATTCGTCTCATTTGCAAATTATCGGTTAAGATGGTTTACACGAACCAACACGAGATGTTAAGTTCTTTGCTAAGGTCTTGAATATTTAATCGCCTGTTTGATTGAACAAGTTTTTCACTTCTACGATTTTATCAGATTTTTAGGTTGAAGGACGTTCCGATTGTTGCTGATCTTCAACCGATTTATTTTTGATTTTAAATCTCTCACACCATTTGTAAACATTCTTCAGAGCTACCACATTATCGCGATGCACTATTTTTAACATTTTATAAGCTTCTTAGGAATTTTTAACAATTTAATGTTAAACTTTTATTTAATCCCTAAGTTAATATGTGTAGGTTGGAATCTGTTTAATTTAAGAAAAATAAGCAATCCCATTTCCCAATGAGATGGGGATGATGTGTATGACGTGTAAATTAGGTGCAGTCTTGTACAGGCTTGGATTATTTCTGATATACTATGTTTAGTTCAACCAAACACAGACTTTGATGGTGGGGTTGAACCCCACCACCCGGTGTACTTTGATGGTGGTTGAACCCCACCATCAAAGTACACCGGTAATCACTGTCTAATATTAAAATCCCTAAAAAAGTACTAAATTTACTAGGATTTGAACTATGGAATCTTCGTCTCCGAAAATCAGCTGTTAAACAGCTGACTTTGGTGACGACTCTTTTTTTTTTTTTTTTTTTTTTTTTGGTTTAACGTCCGACTGTTTTGCAAATTGCTGCTAATGCAGACGGTGAAGGATGAAATGAATTTTTTGTAACGTATGAAAAAATGCCATGCCCGAGTGGGATTCGAACCCAAGACCGCGTGATGAGAGGCGAGCACGTTACCAACATCGCCAACGCGGCCGGCTGGTGACGACTCGACCGCTAGACCTACCCGGTGGGTTAATGTTAATCTTAAAATATCCATGTTCAAAATCCATGATGCGCAAAAGATATAGTAAAGCTCTCACTCTTTCATCTCTGGAAGCTGACTGACAAGTCACTACTTATTAAAACTAGGCATTGATTATCTCAAAGAATCAAGCTATTGTACCTCTTTTATAAAATTGGTTTAGCATCAGTACTTTGTTTGTAATAAAATTATTAACGGTATTTTTTTATCACACCTCATATGATATAAGAATAAGTTTTTCTTATAACACTTTTTTTAAATCATTTTATGGCCTCTATGAAAACTAAACAGTACTATCTTATCAATTCAAGTGATAAATGTTAGCAACCCTTTGTAAGGTAGATCGTAAAAATAATTCTCTGATCCCTGAGCACATGTATTTGACCTACACGGGTTTAATTTTCTACGTGTGTGTGACAAGGGCTATTGTTTTCCCCCTCGTATAGGGTCAATTTTAGACCACGTGAGGTCACTTTACTAGTTTGTAGAAGCTCTTTTTCAGCCCACATTCTCAGCATTCGTTCACTTTTCTCCTTTCTTTTGTTCACTCGGTGTTCCATTTTTGCTCTTCATGTGTGCTGTTTAGGTCATCAGCCGAAAGGCTGGTTTGAACCTTTAGAGGTTTTAATAAGTAAAACGAGGAGTGAAGTGGTTTACCGTACCTTCCTTACTGAATGGAAAAGTACGATTATCACCATTCCAGGCCCTCCGAAAAGCACCCTCTTTCCACCCAGCAAATGACCCCTTCACTTAATTTATCACAGAGTTTGACTGTATAGTGAAATTCATTACTCTCAGAGAGATAACTCTGACTATTGTCTTTTACACCTCTACCTTTTCATTTCACTAATAGTTCAGTCATTTAATTGGCTGACCATGTGATAAGAAACAGAACTATTTATTTTAGCCCTGCAACGAACAGATTGAGTGTAAATAATTTGACACTCCACCTGTCTGTTATGGGCAGATTTTGCTCTTCATTGCTCACATTACTCTTCATAGAAGCCCTTAAAGTCCATAATTAGTGTTGTTTGAATTTGGTTCGGTTCTTTAAACCAATTATCCTACACCTTAGGTCTATGAATCTAATCGTTTCCATTAATCGTTCACATTTTTAAACAGACCATTTTAAACATAGCTCTTTTCTCAATGATATCTGAAACTGATTGAATGACTCAGTCTATCAATCACTGAGAGATTTTGCAGTCAATATACTATAGGTAATGTTAAAATGTATGCCGTACAATTTTACTTTCAAATACAACGTTCAAGGAACGAATATTGTTGGCAGCATGTTTAAAAAGAGAAAAGAAAAAATAAACAAACGGAATCTTTCACAATCAGAAAACAAATAAACAAACACAATAACTTAACTAAAACGTTTAGAATTTCAACTTGAAATAAATACAAAAATAAAATTCCCAATAATACAACATTTAAAAGTATTTGTAAGCATATACCTGGTTATTTTAATGTTCATTTATAAACGGTTCAAAACAAAAGGAATCAGATTTGTATTTTGTTGTTTTATTCTAATCGGATTTTTAAAAAATTTATTTACAGTCGCATCAACTGTTTGGTTACTGAATACTACGCGGGGTTAATGCATCTAGAACAGTGGGGTTTTAATTGAGAAAATTTTCAGACCCTGGCTGGAAATCAAACCCGAGATCTACTAGGCTAGTGCAGTTACCACTGCGCTTCGGAGTCGGCCAATTTCAAGTTTATTTAATATGTTTTTAACTCAAAACTACTGTTTACTGTTTCGGTTAAAAACGTGGATTTCCGGTGAAAACTCGATCTTTTAGCGATACTGTTATCCGAGTTTCTTGCTTATCCGAGATGCCCTTGTTTACAGACACATCGGATAAATGAGTTTATACAGTAAAGCAAAAAACACATCTCAAACCTACTTCTATTGTACGTAAGAATGACTAAGCCTATTTCACATTGTTCAAGAAAAACATGGAAATAAAATATATCATTACCAAATTTGGTAATGTTTAAAAACAACATTAATTCTCGGTAACAAAAAAGAAAACACTACAAACATGAAAAAAATATTAAGTAGGCAGTAAAGGGGGAGGTTATATGAAGTGAGGGGGACAATGATAAACGTTGCATTATTGTATGGAGTAATGAATTCAATACCTTATAGAATGTCTGTCATTAAGAAGGTTGTCGAACAAAATTGCTTTGAACCAATCGGCATCAAGAATTAAGTTTCCTTTTGTTTATTTTTTAATTTAATATCGAATGAAAGAATTTGTCTTGGTAGCCTATAAGATTTTCTATACCCGGAATTCAACTAAGTGTTCATTTCATGACTCCTAAAGCTCAACATTTATTGATTAAAGAATATTGCATCTATAAGTCGCCTGCGTACACTTTAAGACCACAAAATTTAAATAAATTTTCAATAGATATTTGAGTATTTTAGAGTAAAAACTCACAAATTCAAAGAAATTGAAAATTAGTATTTTTTGATAATTTAAATTGTTTTATTTACTGTAACCTCTCATTAGTCTGGCATTCTGTAGTCCGGCACGCTTCGGGTTTAGATCTAACAAAAGATATTACTAAATGTTTTGCAGTATATAAACTTTGTAGTAATGTACTCAAACTTAACCGAATCAGACGAAGCTTAAAATTGTGCAGAACTTTCAAATGTATGTATAATTCGTAACGATATGGTGTGAAATACTCACAAGAATTTCTCTTGCCAGTGTCAATAATGGAAAACATAACCTATGTTTAATAATGAATGAATAACGCTAAATCAAATTCAACTTCAGTCAGACTTTAATTTTGATAACCAAAATACAGAAAAACCACTAATTGACGCTAAACTAAGGAACGTAGAGAAAAACAAAACTTGAGCAAAGGTTAGGGCATATAGGAGTTTAAATTTTCTATAAATCTAATTATGTGGTATTTGAATTAATATGGATATTTATTAAGGCCGAAATCTTAAAAACCACATATTTTTTATCGATTTCAATTAGCAAAATATGTAAAATCACTGATTGACACTAAACGCTTTTAAAGCTCTTAAAGTTTAAAGCTCTTAAAGCTCTTTAGAAAAGAAAAGCTCGAAATAGAAGGTGTAAGTTTTTAATTTTCTATAATATTTATTGTTTAATAATATAATAATGAATTTCATTATAAGAGCCAGACCCTGTGCTGAAGTAAAGTTATCATTTGTAGGATGGAAAGTAGGTGCTTTTCAGTGGGTCTGGGATGCTAATAAGCATACTTTTCCATTCAGTGAGGAATACAATAGTAAACCACCTCACTCCTCGTTTTATAGATTCAAACCTGCTTGTCGGCTGACGTCCTATACAACACACACAATATTGATTGTATTAAACTTTTCAGTACAATTCATATTAAAGCCGCAATCTTAAAAAGAAATTATTATTTACCACAAGAGCAGTCCCACGAATTTCAGCAGCCGATTGTCTCATTTTGTAGAGCAGAAAAATATAGTAAATGAGGTAATTTTAATCAAAATCGTAAAAGCCGTTTTTGAGAAGATTGCAAAAACGTGAAAATTGCATGAATGAACTGTTACTTTTGATTGACCGATTTTAATGAAAATATTTGTCGGGTCTCCTCATAGTGCCTTAGTAAAATTCCACGTTTCAACTTCGTACCATTTTCCATTTTTAGTTATATTGTTCACACGTACACAAAAATTGGTAAAAACATGTTTTTTTGCCTAAAAGTTTCTGTATTTTCGATAAAAACTCGATTTCGAAAATCAACATAATTACATAACTTTCCTTATCTATAAATGCATGTAGGGACAAAATAAAGTAAAAAAATATATAAAAAATACAGGTCCAGAGTTTTTTTATTTCAATTTTAGTTTGTTTTTGTCATCAGTCTCTCGACTAGTTTGTTGCAGTTCTCCAAGCTGTTCTATCTTGCGCAAGTCGTTTCATATCTACATACCTGTAACACCCTACATCTTTTGTAATTTTCTTTATATATTCTAACCTTTGCCTTCCCCTACAATTCATTCCATTACCCTCCATTATTGATAGACCAATACCTGGATGTCTTAAAATATGCTTCACTAATCTATTTCTCTTCTTCTGGTAAGATGCTTCCATATACTTCTTTTTTCATCCACTCGCCTAATCTTTAACATTTCCCTGTAACACCGCATTTCAAAAGCTTCCATTCTATTGCTTTCTACAGCCCCTATCACCCATGTTTCACTCCCGTACAATGCTACACTCCAAACATAATGTTTTAAAAAATTTTTCCTAGTCTGTAAGTCAATGTTTGTAGTCAGTAAGCTGTTTTTCATTTCAAAGGTAATTTTACTTATAATACTATTTACAATAAATTAGTTAAAGCATTTAACTAAATGTAAATATTCTGTGAGAAAATAAAACTTGATGGAGATATCGTCCACTGATGCAACTTCAGTTTAAAAATCAATTTTCAGTGTTGGTCAGGTTAATTTTTTATTTTTTAAAAAGTATAAAATTTTTAAGTTATTGTCGGTTAATAAAATAAAATCTTATTGGTGTCAGTCGACGCAGTTAATTTTTAATTTTGTCTGTACGGTAAGTCAAAAATTTTGAAACGTTTTAGTCTGTGTTGGTGTTCACTATTACCCAAAAGGTTATTTTCCAAAGGGTTTTGATAACGTTCGAGTCTGTTGTTGTTTAGATCATCAGCCGAAAGACTGGTTTGAACCTCTAGAGCTTTACTAAGTATATTGAGGAGTGAGGTGATTTACCGATGCCTTCCTCACTGAGTGGAAAAGTATGCTTATCAGAATGCCAGGCCCTCCGAAATGCATCATTTCCTCATCCAAATTACATTTAAACTTCATTCACCACAGGTTCTGGCTGTATAATGCAATTCATTACTTTCAGAGGAGATAACTCTGACTGGTGCTACAATAGTATGCGGCCTACCGCGTTTCATGTTTAGTGAAGTTTGTATTTGTTGATGTGGTAGCACTGTCCAATAGCACTTTTCCATACTTTTACAATAAAAAGGTAATTTAAAGAAGAAAAGATAAAATAAGGACAATAAGAAGATAATTTACAAAAGCAAATAATACGATAATTAATAATACGAAAAAGATATTAATTATTATAGGTAGGTACATATAGTTAAATTTCTGTATGTTTGTGAAGGGTCGAATAGGTTGTGCTGCCTCAAAAAACCACAGCTGTTTCTTCATTAGCAATGAAATTTTTATAAAAATCTTTTAACAACATTTTACGTGTTAAGAAGTGACACCTAATTTCATTCACTACAATGTTTGGCTGTATAATGAAACACATTACTCTCAGAGGAGATAACTCTGAATAGTGTCTTTTACACCTCTACCTCTTAAATCTCACCTCTTTTCTAATTAAGTAAATACAGTTATAAGAAAATTACACGTCTATTCTTAAATTCTTCAGTCATGTAATTGGTTGATCATACTGTAAGAATTAGAATTATTTTTTGTTGCCCTGGAATTAGCAGATCGAGTGCAAATACTTTAACACTCCACCTGCCTGTTATGGGCATATTCTATCATATCGAGTCTGTCTTGGTTTATTTTATTTCGGTGCCGTATTTTGTCTAGAACAGTGTTAATGTAAGTCATGATGAATTACCTCATTGGTTACTCAACCAACGGTAGTCAGTAATAATTCTAAGAATCTTCGATTAAAAACGTTTCAAGATGGCAGTGTTAGATGAGCTGGCTGATCCTCACAGTTTTATTCTGTACGTCCATACTGGATTTGAAAAAAAAACATTACAGGTTTCAAATATAATAGTTAAATTTGACATTTTATCTTGGAGCAAATAAGTTACTTTTTTATATTTTTTAAACGTTTTTTAACCGTTTTAACGGGAGCAGATCATTTTAATTATTGCTATACCTGCAATACTAACTTAGGTAGATTTTTTGCAGGAACCGTTGAAGCTACAAAGCTGAGCTTTGGCACTTACCTACAGTACCTTTTTACAAATTTGTACCAGAGCTTTTTCATTTATCTTTATCCAATCTAAAAATGATTTTTATTCCCAAAAAATGTTCAAATGTAGCTCACATTTTTCTATGAAAAAGACACCCAAAAAATAAAAACTCCAAAATTTTTGAAATACCTCTGGAGTAAATACACACTTTAATACTAAAATGCAGTGTGCGAAATTTCACACTCCTAGGTGGAATGGTTCCTGAAATATGTGTACCTAAAGTCAACAAATACAATATGTGGAAAATGCGGATATAGTAAAAGCTTAATACCATAACAGAAATACCCTATTGTCAATTGGAATTAACTTCCAAACAAAAACACACCAATATTTATCTTGCTTTACTGCTGATTCCTATGCGTTCTAGAAATTATTGTTTTTATGTGAACGTGATCTCCGTAATGTTAGAGCTATAACATTATTATAGTAATCTCAATTCACAAGAATGAAAACGTGAAAAAATATCGAAATAAACACTACGTATCCCATCAACGTAAAATCATAATTTTTCTCAACTGAAAAAGCAACTAATGTCGTGTTATATTATCAATTTAAATAAGGGAAAACGATCTATCTTATATTGTAAAATTGAAAAATCATTATTTTGTATTAAAATCAGTTTGTTCCCCTTAAACGTTAAAGTTTAGTTTAAAATAAGTCTTTTGCCAATAGGCGTTTGCTGTAATGCTTTAATATATTTCTATGATTTACAATATTCATGATAGATGAAAGGTATAATGTTGATTGTATTTGAATCACGTACACACACACACACTTTCATAAACATACACAGCGTATAAATGTAGAAACATATGTATGGCAAAATGATAGGTAATTTCTTCACCTACATACGTACACAGGAAATCTGTTCGCCCACATTGGCGCCGTGCGCCAAGTCGAGACACACCTGTTATATTTTTAAATTTGTGAAATAATTTTTTAATTTACATCTTACATTGTCTGCTAACATTTACTTTTATAGTTATTTAATTAAAACTAAGTTAGTAATTTTTACTTTCTTTTAAACTATATGAATGTATAAATAAAGAAAGTATTGTTCTCGTATCGATTTTTTGCAATCGAGTTTTCACCGTAAATAAACGCCTACCGTAAAAACGCCTACGTTTTCAAGCCCCCAGAACATAAAAACAATGTTACCGATTGGCATTGTGTTAACAAATTATCTCAAAAACGGAATATCGTACAATGCCCATTCTTAAAGTTAACCGTACCTCAAGAGAATCCGATAAAATAATTTTCATCAATATCTGTCAACTAAAAGTTGTAGTTTATTCGTGAAAATTTTAACTTTTTTTGAAATTTTTTCATAAACGGCTCCAACGATTTTTTCAAATCGCCTTATTTACTACGTATTTTGTGCTGTTCACGATATGGTAAGTCTACTGACATTCTTGGAGGGTTTGTGCTCTCGTGGTAAAAATGATTTTTTTTTTTTAGATTGCATGCATTTTAAGGGAAAAGCTGAGTTATAGTTGTAGAAAATTAAAATTCTTACAATATTTATTTTGAGCAGTTTTTTCTTCAATGATTAGTTCAGCATCAGTTGGTGATTTTCTGTATGTTTCTTATCAAAATCGGTAAAAACAAAATGTTTTTTGAGATTGTGCCCTCAGTTTACATTTTATGACAAAAGTTTGTATAATCGAAGTTATAGAAAACTAAAAATTAAAAGTTACATGAAAATCAAAATTTAAAAAAATTAACTTCGATTTCAAGCACTGTTTTCTGCGGAGGTTTATTTTCATTTTGCGTCATTTACTCGTGATTCAAATTAGGTTATATTTTTCATTTTACATTGTTTACTCATGATTAAATATAGGTTGTATTGTTCATTATTAACATTGACAAGAGAAAGTCGTGATTGTTTTACAGCAGATTTTTTTATATACTATTATTGTATATTTTTTTCTCGTAACCTAATAAAAATGCTATTACAGTAGTTTTATTTTATTTTAAATGAAATTATTGTAAAGTTTATTAATATTTATCATTTGTAATATGTGATTAATCCACTAGATAAAACCGCAGTATGTAAAGAACTTTAAAACTGTCATATTGAGTTAAAAAGTGATATATTTTACAAATACTTATCAACATTTATTTAATACTAAAAACTTTACTTCGGTAAGAAGGCGACTCATAAATATAAAACTCATTTCTTTTGACAATGTATATTTTTTCCTTATGAATTTCAGCTTAATTACTATATGATCTCCATGTTTTCATTATACTAACAACTCATATTGGCCGCGTCCGTAGTATAGTGGTAGCGCGCTAACCTACAAGGCGAAGGTCTCGGGTTCGATTCCCGTAGGGTCTGGAAATTTTGTCAAGTTAAAACCCATGTAGTCACTAATAACCGAGCCGTTGATTCGACAATAAAAAAGTCATAGTGTTTAGATTGAATCGTTACTTATTTATCTATTTCATCCGCTTAAAATTATATCAATTTTCTTGCCATACCTAGAAAAATAACTCTGAGGCTATTTCAAAACGCATCTTTATTACGGATATTTTACGTGCTTGCAAGAAAACAAAGTGCCGTAACATCGTAATGTAGAGTGTGAACTGATACCTATAAAAACCGGGAAAAACAGTAAACAGTTCATTTAATGTGCCCCTTTAAGGCTTTTGAAATTTTTACTTCTTTCATAAAACGCACCGTCATTTGGAGGTAGAAGCGTGTAAAATGATAGAAATAAAATAAAATTTAGCCTATAAATTGCAAGCAATAAAAGTTATTATTTTAAGGATGCTATTATTTAATTTTATGTTCTTTGAATTTAAATTTTAACTATCGATATTTGTACAGTTTACTCAGTTTTTTATGTACTGCTCAATTAAGATGGTGTCTTTTTTAATATGTTTTATGCGTAACCCAAGTCATATATACATCGGGGTTCCAATGCTATAGTAGTCTTCAGACAGTATAACAGTATCTTTGTTTCCGTATATGGCCAATTTTAGACAACGTGACGAGACTTTAGACGTTTCTGTGAGCTCTTTTTAAAGCTCACATTCGTTCACAATTCACTGTTCTTCTTTCTTCTGTCCTCTCGGTGTTTTTTTTTTTACTCTTCATGGAAGCCCTTAGCCCGTAATTAATTGTCTGAATTTAGTTCAGTTCATTAAATTTTCTCGGTTTTCTTAATATCCTTTCTTATCCGACACCTAAGGTCTATTGTTTAGTGTCTTAAAAACTTGTTTTGTCATCTGTTCTATACAGATGTCCGCAAAATTTTAACCTTCTTTTTCTAATCGTTCATTTTCCTTGTACAGTTCTTCTCGACCTCGTAACCTGTCTCCGTCTACTATCTTTAAACCCATTATTTGGTGGAGGATCTTTCTCTCAAATTTCCGTGATTCTCTTACTCCAGCCTTTTCGGTCATTCTAAGGCACTCACTTGCGTACAGACACACAGGTTTTATCACAGTATTACATGGTCTAATCTAAGCTTGTTTGTAGAGTGTTTTCTTCTTATACAATGGTGAGTTCTTCGGGGTGCACCGACCATCTTTCCTCGTGTGCTGTGTTTGCTTCCTATTTGCTGGTTTTCGGTTGTATTATCTTCGGAAAGTATTTTAAGATGTCCGTTATATATTTAATATTTTTAATGGAAATCTGTGGTCCGGCTATTTAAGCTCGTTCTTTTTACACGTTGATGTGTTCTTTTGCTGTTTCCGTGTTCCTGAAACCAATTTCTAAGTCGTCTGCAAAAGCAAGACAGTTTATCTTAATGCCATTTTTTGATCCTTCAATACTTAATTTAATAATCCTTTGCGGGTGAATTCATTTCTCATTCCTGAATAACATTCTCTAGCACACATTTAAAAAGAACTAGTGACAGCAGTTCATCACCCTGGCTGACATCGGTTTAAATTTCAAACTCTTCGGAGATTTCTCCCGGAAATTTTACTTTTGATAGTATTTGTGTTATTTTCCTTATTGACAGCCGTTGTTTTGATGTCCACTCCAAATTCTTCTAAAGTATTCAGTAGCGTGTCTCGGTCAATTGAATCATAAGCTTTCTTAAAATCAACAAACATTACTAATAGATCTCTTGAAATATAACTTTTCAGAACTTGTTTTCGTTTCATACTTGTTCTGCGCAGTATCTTTCTTTTTTGAACCCGGCTTTATATTCACCCGATTTATGATCTACTTGTTCTTCTAAATTAGTCAAAAGTGCTTCGGAGATTACTTCGTATGTCACGGGTAAAAGGGAAATTCACCAGTAATTGTTTACATCTGTACGACAGTAAAATGTAGTTTGTTTTTGAGTGATGTTGCCTAGTAATTGAGAATAGTGCGTAGGTATGACATGAGTTGATATAAATAGATGAAAAAGTGCCAGACCTAATAGGGATTCAAACTCGGAACCCCATTATTGAAGCCTGTTGCGTTAACCTCTTCACGACAGGTAGGCCTAAAAATTCTCGAATTCCGTTCCGTTATAAACTTTAATCTGAATGCATATAGTTTTGTTTTATACAAGACCTATCAACCACCACTTGCTGCAATTCACAGCAAAGTTAACTTAACAGGAGACGAATGCTAAAAATTTAATTTGTTTTATTATTTTTATTTGCTTATAACAGGTGTTTCAAAACGGAAGCGACCGTAACGTTAAGAAGGTAGAAGTAAAGCACAGATAAATTTCATGTTCCTTTACATGTCAGTTGCCAACACCGTATTCAAAGTTAGCAGCTTGCAACAATTAAAATGTCGTTATTGTGCACCAGTACCATTTCTGTATCCATTTTTTGTTTAAATTTCGTATACAGGGTGATTCATGAAGTTCTCCCCCCACTTCTACAGCACATTGTACTAGTAAAAATAATGAAAAAATGTTATATAAACATAGGTCCGAAAACGCTTCGTTAGCGAGTTACAGCTAGCGAAAGTTTTGCCTGGATTTCAGTTCACCAGGTGAAATGAGGTCTTCCTGGAATTGTGGTAAGGTAGATTAAGGGGCGAATTCAATCATTTCTTATGGTTTTTGATCTGATAAATTGAATAAAATAGGTCCCAGAACTGTAAGTTAAATAGTTTTTGAGAAAACCAGTGTCAAATGCAAAAAATGGAGTGAAAATCACATTTTTTCATCTTTGGGCAAGAATAACTTTGTTATTTCACCAAGAAACAGTTAAAAATTTTCAATAAAAAATGTAGAAAATTTTATTCTGAACAAACCGGTGTAAATAAAGTACACAGAAAGCGAATAGTTTTTGAGAAAACCAGTGTCAAATGCAAAAAAATGGAGTGAAAAAAACACATTTTTTCATTTTAGTTTTTCCGGTTAATTTTACTTTGTACTCTTATGAATAAAAACTCATTTAATCAAACATCTATTCGCTTTCTGTGTACTTAATTTACACCGGTTTGTTCAGAATAAAATTTTCTACATGTTTTATTGAAAAATTTTAACTGTTTCTTGGTGAAATAACACAGTTATCCTTGCCCAAAGATGAAAAAATAAGTTTTTCACTCCATTTTTTGCATTTGACACTGGTTTTCTTAAAAACTATTTAACTTACAGATCTGGGACCTGTTTTATTCAATTTATCAGATCAAAAACCATAAGAAATGATTAAATTTGCCCCTTAATCTACCTTACCACAATTCCAGGAAGACCTCATTTCACCTGGTGAACTGAAATCCAGGCGAAACTTTCGCTAGCTGTAACTCGCTAACGAAGCGTTTTCGGACCTATGTTTATATAACATTTTTTCATTATTTTTACTAGTACAATGTGCTGTAGAAGTGGGGGGAGAACTTCATGAATCACCCTGTATTTAAAGTTATTACTGGTGTACAAGTACTTGTTTTTTCCATAACAGGCAGTTGGAATGTTAGATTATTTGCACTCGATGTGCTAGTTCCATGGTTAAAATATAGTTCTTTTCCTTATCACTTGGTCAGCGCATTATATGACTGAAACATTTAAGAACAGAAGAGAGGAGTAAAAGACACTAGTCACAGTTATCTCCTCTGAGAGTAATGAGTTTCATTATACAGCCAGACCCTGTGGTGAATGAAGTGATGGTGTCATTTGCAGGGTGAAAAAAGATACTTTTTGGAGGGCCCGGCATGATGATAAGCATACTTTTCCACTAAATGAGGAAGGCAATTGTAAACTTCCTCACTCCAACAAGTACTTGTTGGGCAATGTGTATAGTGGCGATGTAAGGTCATAACTATAAATTTTATTTTTCTAACCGCTTTTTTGACTGTTAGGACTTTTTTTATATATTTTTGATGATGGGTGCCTTTGAGCACTAAGAGGCTTTCCCCAAGACGAGAGAGAGCGAACAAGTTGCGCACTCCCTAGGTGGCCAACTCCTGCTCGCTCTCGAACTTCCGTATAATAATTAATATAGGCGTATATTAAGTTTTATTAATGGGACAGTCACATTAAAAAACTGCAGTTAAATATCCTTAGGAACGGCCTCCGATGGTAACGTAACGACCGTAACAAAAGTGCTTAAAGTAGTTTGTATTTTCCTATACCTTTAGGTGTCCTACCGGTAGGAAAGTGGCGGGAGAATACCAATAAACCAATTATCTCAGGATCTTTGCTCTTCCGACGTAGCGACACATGTCAAGCGGTTTCTCGCGTTGAAGTTGACATTTTTACATAAACAAAAGAGGTTATTTCTATATTAAATTATGATCAAACAGCTGATTACCAGTGTTCCCGAGGTTGCCAACTTAACTCCCAAAATGTTTATTCGTCATTCCGTGAACTTTTTTTTCTCTACATTGATATATCTTGTTAATACAGTTGAATCTCCATAACTCGAACCACGTAGGGAATACGGTACTAATTTGAGTTAAAGAAAATTTGAAATACAGAACAGTAAAACTTCAGAATTTTGAATAATTTTGAAAGATAATGTTAAACATTAAAGAATAATTCTGTTTTAATGGTATTAAACAAATCTGCGCTGTAACTTTTGATTAGGAGAAGTAATATTGATTACTTGTAAATTTAGCAGTCTTCATTAAAAACTGAGGCACTTCATCAGAAATAACCTTTTGAACGATTCTATGACGATTTTTATTTTTTTTTTAAGTCTTCTACTGCTGACTTTAAATTTGGTATGACCATGTTCGACCAAGGGGTCGGGAGAAGACAGTGCTAACCCACATTAACATAATTTTACGTAATGTCATTTTAAAAGTTTACTGAAATCTACTAATCACGTTTTGGAAGTTTTGTTAAACGTTTATTTTCTGTTAATCTAGGTTCTTAAGATAGTAAATATGGGACCCTGTTTAAAACGTTCCAAACATTTTATTTTTACAGAATATTTAAGAAAAATCATGCTGGAAATTTTGTGGGTTAGCACTTTCTTCCGCCGACCCCTTCATTGATCTGATTTCTTTCGGAGAATTACACCTGATATGGGAAAGATTTTTCTGCATACTTCTTGCGGTCAGTTTAATACACCTTTTTCAATTCCAGGCTAAGAAAAAATTTTCGTACATATTTGCGTTAAAACCAAAAAAGAATTCCGATTTTAAAAAAATCTTAAACAAGAAGTTCGAGGTATGGCCGCTAATTTTAACGTAAATTAACGAGTAAATCCTAGAAAAACCAAACTTAATTTTAATTATAGAAAATTTGAATTATAGACGTTCGAGTTATGGAAGTTCAACTATATTATCAACGCTTAAATAATGAACTTAGTGGTCGCTAAATGGAAGTTTCACTGTATAACATATACTACTTAAGCTTCCCTTTTACCAATGTCATCCTAATTGAAGCCTACTGTAATTACTTCCCTACATATTTATTTCTACATAACTTACTGTGTTTTTTTTAAATAAAATTACAGTATCTAAAGTTTCTTTAATGGATTAACATAAATATCCTTTATAAATATGCAAGTACAAAAATAAGTGCTGAATTTATACTAAGTTTTATATATATATATATAAACATAAGATTATATTATGTACAGTACTTAAATATGTCTACTTACTTACTTAGTTACTTAAGTCTAAGTACTTAAATACTTATTCTAAGTGCAGTACAACTTTATAAATGTGTTTCTTAGATCGGTTACTTTTATGTAGTGTGTTAAGAATAGTGTTGTGTATTATGATTATTTATAGGCATATTGCTTCGGGGTTTCTATTACATAATTTTTTCTTTCTCCTTTACTTCTTTGCTATTCCTTCTTCTTTTCCAGTTCTGTTATGACTCTACAAGCCAAAAATCTGTTTTGAAAAAATCACACGACTTTCTTTTCCTAATATATATAAAACCCATATAACTTATGTTGAATGAACCATTGCTTTTCACCGATGATGAACTCTGCTGTTCCAAGGGTGTAGATCAATCAGAACGTTTGCTAGCGTTGTCAGATTGTACGAATGTATCAGCCTGACAAATATTACTCGCGCATGCGTAAAAGAGTCACAGTTGTTCACTCGTGTCTTGCATATCGTACTAAACACGTCGATTATATAGCGCTTTAACTTGCAATACTTTATAATAATCAGCTGGTTGTATTATGTTCGTAGGTATTGTTATTGTAAAACCAAAATTATGGCTGACTATAACAGAGCTACGAGAGCAAGTATTAGCAATGTTACTGAAAAGTCTTTTTTTTTTTTTTTGGTTTAACGTCCGACTGTTCTGCAATTACTGCTAATACAGACGGTGAATGATGAAATGATTTTTTGTAACGTATGAAAAAATGCCGTGCCTGAATGGGATTCGAACCCAAGACCGCATGATGAGAGGCGAGCACGTTACCAACTGCGCCAATGCGGCCGGCTGACAAGTCATTGGCTAGCTATGAAGTGGGTAGGGGGCAGTGCGTACTACGTTTAAACTCATCAACGCTGAAAAATTAGTTGTAAAGGTAAAATTAAAAACCAACATATGCAAGTTCTCTGCCCATAACAGACAGGTGGAGTGTCAAATTATTTTCACCCAATCTGTTAGTTGCAGGGCTAAAATAAATAGTTATGTTTGTTATCACATGATCAGCC
This sequence comes from Catonia carolina, assembly GCA_035578175.1. Classification (NCBI taxonomy): domain Eukaryota; kingdom Metazoa; phylum Arthropoda; class Insecta; order Hemiptera; family Achilidae; genus Catonia; species Catonia carolina. The sequence continues at coordinate 12,584,576 of JAQMRL010000007.1, read as the reverse complement.
AATTAAATGACTGAATCATTTAAGAACAGAAGAGGTAGAGGTGTAAAAGACACTAATCAGAGTTATCTCCTCGGAAAGTAATGAATTTCATTATACAGCCAGACCCTGTGGTGAATGAAGTGAAGGTGTAATTTGCAGAGTGGAAAATATGTACTTTTCAGAGGGCCTGGCATGCTGATAAGTGTACTTTTCCAATCAGTGAGGAAGGCAATGGTAAACCACCTCACTCCTCGTTTTACTTAGTAAAACCTCTAGAGGTTCAAACCAGCTTTTCGGCTGATGACCTAAAAAGAAATGCAAGTTCTAATTAATATTATTTTTATTTTCAATATTTTATCTGTTTTGGTTTTCCGGTTGAGTTTGAAAAGTGCTTAACTTCTATTTTTGTCACTTCCCATTCGTACAATCATTTTGTAATGTTTCAGTTTGATATGAACTTTTTACTTTTTTCTGCTTTGTATAAAATATAGGGAAGGAATATTTTTTTTTTGTCTTGATTTTTCTAATACAAGTTTTCACCGGAAATACACGTTTCCATTCCCCCTGAACGCAAAAAATCATGTTTTCAGCGATTGATCTGTGGTATGTGTCTGTCTGGTGTGAACAAAATATCTCGAGAATAGTGTACAAAGTTGAAACTTGGAACTTAAATTAGGTACCACAAGGAAACCGGACGCAAAAGGTTTCATTAGAATTGATCTACCGGAAGTAATAGTTTACTCATGCAATATTGTTTGCGTTTTGCAATTTTCTCAAAAATGGCTCTTACGATTTTGTTTAGAGTCACCTCATTTACTGCATTTATCTGTGTTCTACAAATAGGGTAAACGCCTTGTCTGCTGAAATCTGTGTGAGGGAGCTGTGCTCTCGTAGTAATTTTTTTATTTTGCGTCCTCAATATGCATTCTACGACAAAAGTTATATAATAATTACAGTTATTGTAAATTAAATAATCTACAACTTTTATTTCAAGCATTTTCTTGTAGTGCTTACATTTGATTTTTCATGATTAAAAATTATTATTTATGGGAGTTAAAATGATTTATCTGTAATTATCCAAATTTAAGATTATAAATGTTAAGGTAATTTTGTAACTCTGCTTTTGTAATGTAATATAATGTGCATAAAGTAACTTCTAAACCTAGGTTCATTAGGGATCTGGATGTTATAAATAATAAACAAACATTCTTTAAACTTATAATTTATTTGCACAAATAATTGTTAATATTAGATTACAAATAAATTATAATCGAGTTACTTAAATTATATTAATTAAAAAATCTAAAGCGTAAACTAACTTAACTAACAATAACAATAATGTTACATTTAACAATTATTTCTACCTAGGCACAACCAATTACAATGTGTACGCCACGCAGATCTTTTCTTAAAGATTTTTTCTTCCAGTACTCCCTCATTCTGGCAGATCTTCTCTGCCTTTCTGCTTCTTAAACGATCACTTTCCTGCTTCCTCTTTTATCTACTTTTCCTTGGAATCCAATATTTTTATCCTTCAATAGTTCCAGCTGTTCGGTTTTATTTTATAGATCTTCAAAGGTGATGCCTAATTTTTTCATATCTTTCTTGATTTCTCTTAACCATACTACTTCTGTCTTTCTGTGGTATTCCACATATAATTATACAACATAAAGGCAAAATACACAAATCAGTTTACAAATGTAACCTAAATAAAGTTACACGAATTTAACTAAATTAAAATAGTGAAATTAAACAAAATAAAAATTTTATATAAAAAACACACAATTATATTTAATTTTATTTATTTATTTAAATGTTAAATTTTATATAAATGGTTTAAAGAAGCCAGAAAGGATATTGAGAATACCGGAATAAATCAAGAAACCTAATGAACCGAACCAAATTCAGACAATTAATAGGCCTGCTAATTTTAAGGGCTTCCATAATGAGAAAAAACAGACACAGGGTGGACAAAAGAAAGAAGAAAAGCTTACACTGAACGAATGCTGAGAATGTTGGCGAGAAAAGAGCTTCCAGAAATGACTAAAGCCACCTCACATGGTGTAAAATTGCCCCTATACGGAAAAATAATAGCATTCTGTATGACAACTAAACCTGACTGAACTCACCTAACTTACCAACAAAAGAAGCTAACTCTTTTATATTTTATTAGGATTTCTAGGAAGGAAAGACGAGATAGTAAACAAATAAAATTGATATTATGTAAAGGCGTTCTTTCGAATTCTGGACACAATATTATTAAAGAGTGTATGGTATGAAAAAGAACGAAATTAAGGAACGAAAGAACGAAAGAACGAAAGAAAGAAATCGTAAAGGGGTATTCACAAATACAAAAATTATGAAACACTTGGAATTGTATAAATTTTTATCACAAACGAACATAAGAAATGACAATAAGAGCTGATACCACTACTGCACATTTTCAGGTAGAATTTCAAGTCACATAACAATATTCTATTTTCATACAATACTATTTGTCATCTAAATATCTATCTCATTTTAACCATTTCTAGTCTAATGGTAGAGTATTATACCAAAAAAATATATACACTTACATAAATATGTTACCAGAAGTCATACCAAATGACAGCGTTATTTTTGTTGTTGTTTAGGTCAATAGCCGAAAAGCTGGTTTGAACCTCTAGAGGTTTACTAAGCAAAAACAAGGAGTGAGGTGGTTTTCTATAGCCTTCCTCAATGAGTTGAAAGAGTATGCTTATCAGCTTGTCAAACCCTCCGAAAAGCACCCAATTTTCACCCTGCAAATAACACCTTCACTTCATTCACCACAGTGTCTTGCTGTATAGTGAAAATCATTACTCTCAGAGGAGAAAACTCTGACTAGTATCTTTTATACCTTTCCTTCTTCTGTTCTTAAATAGTTCAGTCATATAATTGACTTACTAAATAATAAGAAACAGAACTATTTTTTGTAGCCTTGGAACCAACAGATCAAGTGTAATTAATTTAACACTCCACCTGTTCGTTATGGGCAAAAAAAAATTATTTATTTATTTATATACGTAGGCTACTACAAGACATATATGGCTGTTCGTACCTTTCAATTTTATTTAACGTAGGATTTAATATACGTATAAAATACCGTTCGACCCATGAAATAACATAAAAATTTCGATTATCGCATTATTTTCTTTCGAAATCGTCTTACATTTTACGACTTGATAGTTAATAAACTATTTTATAACATTTTTCTTAATACAGTATTTTTATGAGTTAAGTATCAACTAATGATGCTGTTAAGTACCATTAGATGTAGTTTTTTTATGACTCAAGTAAACGAAAATATTTTTATTTAATGTAATACTGTATGTATAGGTCTATATCTCTTGTTTTACGCGGTTAATTTGTTCCGAAAAATCGGCGCGCAAACCAAGACCACGTTTCTCATGAGATTACATTTTAGTACAATTCGTATGTAAGGACTCATTGTACAGCAAGGTTAAAAATACTTTTAAAACGTTGATTTGGTTTTAACATGATGTAATTTAAACTAAAACGACAAAAATATTACAGATCAAGCACATATAATAATAAAAATACATTTTCTAATTACACCTACAAAAATCACGTACTGTACAGTTTTTCTATCGTTAACTTTTAACTAAAATTTACATAGCACACCTTTATTCTCTCTACTCTTGGTTTCTAACGGTAGCCATCCACGTTCCGTATATGACCGTATTGTACGGAAGCTGTACGTATAGCTTGAGAAATGTCAGACCTCACGCACTACGAGAGAAATAAAACATTATTTAATGGAGAAGTATCTCGGTCTTCAGTGTTTTGTGTTGTGATATTGGTCTATAGTGTTTTTAGGTATTGTGATATTATATTATCAATTAGGTTTTATCTATTTTTACAAGCCCATTGAAGACCGCACTAGTTACGTAGTCAATTTCTTCGCTTTTTAGTTGGATTCCTGAGCTGCTTTCTTTGGGCTGAAATTTCTTCATTTTATCACTAAAAGCCTTTTTACGTACTTCAGTCCAGTCCTGACCAACTGTCTGCACAGAAGTAACCGAAAAGTTTACAAAAGATTTTAGATTTATCTCTATAAAAGTCTTTTTACTCAAACCTTTCTCGCTGGCCGCATTGGAGTAGTTAGTTAGTAACGTGCTCGCCTCTCATCATGCGGTCTTGGGTTCGAATCACATTCAGGTACGGCATATTTTCATACGTTACAAAAATAATTTCATCCTTCACCGTCTGCATTAGCAGTAATTGCAGAACAGTCGGACGTTAAAAAAAAAATATCAAACTTTCTCATGAAATGTTCAAAGTTTCTAGATCTGCTTCGATTTCTTTGATACATATTTCTTAGCTACATTTATCGAAACTATAATAAAAATATCGATTACAGTTAGTGCTTTATTTTAGCCATGCTTTTGGAGGAGAACGTGCTATTAGGCTAATAAGCTGTGCAGTGAGATTGAGCTTGAAACAAAAACAAAAACGTAAAATCTGATGTGAAACATTCACACAATTTTCTCTTACCAATCCAATTAATAATTAACAATATAACCTAACATTAGTAATAAAACATTAGAAATAAACAAAAAACTAACCTCTATAAACATAACCTAATTTTAATCATGAGTAAAAGGCGCAAACTGAAAATCAACCTCAGTTTGGCTTAAAAATACGGAAAATCACTCTATCACGCTAACCTAGGCTCTGTAGAGAGAAATTCTCTTAGTAAAAGTTGTAAATCTTTTAATATCCTAGAAATTTGAGTACATACACTTTTGTCGTAAAATGCATACTAAGGCTGAAATCTTAAAAAAATCAATTTTTTTACACATTTTCGTGAAATAAAACAGAAAATCGCTAATTACCGCTAAACCAAGCGTTATACAAAAAAATTTTTGAAATAAAAGTCGTAAGATCTTAAATTCTCTACAACTTTTATTATACTTTACATTTTTGCGCTAAAATGCATATTTTAGCCGCAGTCTTTAAAAATAATTTTTTTACGAGAAAACAGCCTTTCCGATGAAAACTCAATTTCGGAAAATCGACATGAAAAAATACTTTCCTTCTTATGTATTCATATAGGCAAGAAGTAAAAAGGAAATTTTGTTGGACAAAAGATGGCTTCTAAAAAGACAATCACTTTTTCACACGAATTTAATGGCAGAATTATGTATGTACCCTATAGGCTAGAGAATATTTAAAAAAAAATGGTTGAAGGAACCTATTTTGAACTCTTAAGTCTTGTTACTCCATATATAAAGATAAACTTATATAAACATGCGTGTTTTTATATCACCAAACAATGCTACTGCTTATGTCACTTGTTGACACGATGTAGCCTACGTAATACGGATGCAAATATAGTTGACGCCAACACACGAGAAGCAATACAGTTTTATTCACAATACGTCAGTATAGATTTCAAGAATAGACTAATTTCTGTCTGGATGGGATTCCCATTATCAATACAACCGTATTAACCCACTCAGTTAGTTTTAGTATACATCCGTACAATACGGTCGATACTACGGACGTGAATGGTAGTCTTTAAAGAAAGTTTCTAGTTTTGTCTGTTTAGTAGACGACTTGAGTTCGTCAATCGCAATTCAGTAACAATAAAATTAACCTCACTTTTAATACCGTAGATTACTTTATCACTTCTCTCAGTTTCGGAATCAGTTTATTTCAGGTATTCACAAAACTTTGCTAAATGTTCGAAAGCTTCACATAAACATTTTACACCCAGGATAGACGGCAACGTGGGTGTAGAACAAGACGGTTGTGGTATTGTATCATTGCCTGTTTTTGTATGTATTTCACAAATTCCTGTTCTTCCAACATCATATGGTGAGAAATCAACTTCTGCTTCTATCGTTATGAGATGTTCATTATCCAGTCGATGTTTATCACTTTCATAAACTTCTTCGATGAATATGATGCGTGATTGACCACAGGTAGACCACGCGCTCTCTATCGCGTAACTTTGAAACCGGAACCGCGTATATATAAGAAGGAATATTAAAATGACGACCGCGTAACTTTAAAATCGTGTAAATCAAAACGCTTAGCTCTAAAGGGTACCTGTAATTATTATAGATGAAACTATTTTATCGGTCCAGATAGGTGATTAAGCCGATGTTAAACCATCTAAACCGAGAGAAACTAAAACGTTTCTCTCGGGAAGATTACTTGTTCGCAAGAGAAAGTTGAGAAAAGGGTCAATCAAAAAATAGTCGAAATAAAGAGAAAGCAGTATAAGAAAAACATTGGCAAGCGAAAGTCGTGTGAGTCATATCATATTTTTAATTTAAAAATTATACCTGACATCATAAAGTATAAAATCTGATTGTCTCTTCAATCAAACCAAATCTGCTCCATTTTTTCCTTTCTCTTTCTTATAATATTGTGACACTTATCCCTAAGGTCCGTTTCGGGATCTAGGTAATTAAATAATTAATACACTAAAGTTTACAATTACAAATATTTATTACACTAAAAGATTTACAAAATAAATAATTAAACTAATTATCATGAAGTAATACAATAAATGACTTAATAATTTACTTTAAATAAATAATAAACAATCAATAACTTAATAATTTACTTAGCACTACTTACAATCAATTTTATAGATTACACATACAAAATGAAAACTGAATACGCAAAACCGAATTTAATACAGATACACAATAAATTTACACGATACACAAACACACAAAGACAGTTTAACATTACCTCGGAACCGTTAACCTGAAATAACGCCAGACAGTCACTCGTCAAAGATCAAACGAATACTAACTCCCTGACCGCGCTCGGGGGTTTCTTTATATAGTCATTCAAAAAGATAATTCTAGCAAAACAGAAATTCCATGCAAATAATAAAGTACAATAAACAACCCTTTATAAATGAGTGCTAGAAAAATCTATTGTAAACAAGTCGACAATAGATCTTTTGTAAATAGAATAAAAGTTGTTACAGGCCGACCTTTTCATAGATAGTTGTACAACAATAACCTTTTATGACTTGGTAAACTTTTATTGTTACTATTGTCCTATTGTTACTTTTTCACTCTATTATCTACACTTTACCATTTCATGAACATTTTACCATTTTACTAGAAACTTCGCAAACCACGGCTTCTTCGATATTGTCACAATATATAGGAAGGAAAGTATTGTTTTCATGTCAATTTTTCGAAATCGATTTTTCACCGGATCTACACGTTTTCAGACCCCCTGAACCCAAAAACATGTTTTTATGATTGGTGTGTGTGTGTGTGTGTGTGTGTGTGTGTGTGTGTGTGTGTGTGTGTGTGTGTGTGTGTGTGTGTGTGTGTGTATACAAAATATCTCAAGAACGGAACTTCGTACAAACTTGAAACTTAAGTTACATACCACCACCGGACCCGACACAAACATTTTTATCAAAATCGGTCAACCGGAAGTAGTAGTTTATTCGTGTAAGTTTTTTACTTTTTTGCGATTTTTTTAAAAGTCGCCTCATTTACTTAATGGTTTATGTTCTACAAGATAGGGTAGGCGCCATGTTTGCTGAAATTCTTGATGAGGCTGTTTTCACGTAAAAAAATTATTTTTTTTTTTAGATTGCGGCTTTATTATGCATTTCACCGCAAAAATGTATAATTAAAGTTGTACAGAATTTAAAATTCTAAACTTTTAAATCGAACTTTTTTTTGTATAACCCTTAGTTTAGCGGAAATTAGCAATTTTCTGTTTTATTTCACGAAAACGTGTGAAAAATCTATTATTTTAAGATTTCGGCTTTAGTAGGCCTATGCATTTTTACGACAAAAGTGTATATAATAAAATTCATAGGAAATTATAAGATCTACAAGTTTTATTTAAAGGATTTTTTTGTACAGTGCCTAGTTTTTTTAAAATATTTATATTGGAAAAAGAAAGTCGAGTGATTGTTTCCCACATACTTATTTACTTGTCATATCTTCTCGGATTACGTAATAACCCCTTTTCCTGAAGGAACTCTGCAGCATCTTCCTCCGTCCGAATATTATTATGTAACTCTACAAAATTTATAGCAGACTGTGAAGTAACTAACTGTGAAATGGGAGTGGAGCTGACAACACGCAGGAATATTGCTAGTGAGATTGGCGCCCTAGACGCACGAGTGGGAAAATTGTGTAACCTTCAGGGAATTCGGATTAAATAGTACCATACAGAAAACGGAAAAGGCCCAAAAATATTAGGAGCGAATTTTGATAAAATCGCAAAAAAAGTGAAAAATCCCACGAATAAATTACTACTTCCAGTTGATTTCGATAAAACTGTTTGTGTCGGGTGCCGTAATGGTACCTAACTTAAGTTTCACGTTTCAACGTCGTTAGCTATTCCATTCCAGAAATATGTTGTTCACACACACACACACGCACGCACAAACAAACACACAGACCAATCACTTAGAGCATGTTATTAGGTTAGGTTAGGAAAACGTGTACATCCGGTAAAAACTCGATTTCGAAAAATCGACATTAAACAATACTTTCTTTCCCTATGTATTCATATAGGGCAAGAAAAACTAAAAATGACATGATAAATAATTTTTCATACATATGATAATGAATCATAGGGTAATGAAAAAAAATCTCACTGTAAAAGAATTACTTCTATTAATAAACCGTAACCTCAACAAATTCCTTTTACTCGTTCTTTTTCTCCTTCTTCATCAGCTCAAATGATTTTATTTTTCTAATATCTAATTAACTTATATACCGATTTATCATACCCAGTCATAACACTTCTATTCCTTCAACGCCTTTATGGACTAAATATATCATCTGGCGATATTTCTTTCAGTTTATGTAATTTAATAAAAGATAAATTATCTTAAATAAAAAATTTAAGGACGACAAAACTAACTAACGTTCTATTTTTAATTTCTACAATGTATTATACATATAATATATAGTAATAATGTATAAATATGTAAGGAAGAAAAGTAGCTTATTGTTTTGATTTTGATTTTTCAAATTTATGTTTGCACCGGAAATACATGTTTTCAGGTCCCCTCAACCCAAAAATCATGTTCTTACAGATTAAACTGTGTGTGATCAAATATAAGATTCTCAAGAGCGGAGTACCCTACGAAAATTAAATTTAGAACTTAAGTTTGGTACCATAAGAGGAATCGGAACTATATTTTCATTAGAATCGGTCAATCTGAAATAGTATTTTATTCGTACATATTTTCAGTTTTTGCGATTTTCTCGAAAATGTCTCCTTTAATTTTTAGAAAATCTTTCTATTTACTACATTTTTGTGCTGTAGAAGATAGGGTAAGTGACATGGCTGCTGAAATATTTGAGGGTTGTGCTCTTGTGGTAAAAAAGTGCTTTTTATTTAAGATTACGGCCTTATTATATTATTTTAGGGCAAATATGTATGTAATCGAAGTAATAATGCATTAAAAACCCTACAACTTATATTTCAAACACTTTTTACAATGATTAGTTTAGCGTTACATTGTAATATTTCTGTATTTTGCTCATTAAACTGGGTAAAAAAATTGTATTTTTTAATATGGCGACCTTAATATGTATATTACGATAAAAGTGTGTAATAATGACAGTTGTAGTATAAAAGATTTTGTAACTTTTATTTCAAGCATTTTCTTCTACAGTCTAGTTTAGTGTCAATTGATGATTTTTAGTATATTTAAGTAAAAAATGTTAATTTTGCGTCATTTACTCATAATTAAATTTAGGTTGTGTTTCTTTTATTTTACATTATTTACTAACGATTAAAGATAAGCTACATAAATTTATTCTTTACATTGGGAAGAGAAGTTCGTTGAGTGTTTCACGTCAAATTTTGAACTTTATAATCAACCCTTTGATTTTTATGTAGTCCTAAACTTTTTGCTGTGCCCATAATAGACAGGTGGAGTGTCAAATTAGTTACACTCAATCTGTTCGTTGTAGGGCTAAAATAAATATTTCTGTTTCTTAACACATAGTCAGCCAATTAAATGACTGAATCATTTAAGAATAGAAGAGGTAGAGGTGTAAAAGACACTAATCAGAGTTATCTCCTCTGAAAGTAATGAATTTCATTATACAGTCAGACACTGTGGTGAATGAAGTGACGGTGTCATTTGCAGAGTGGAAAATATGTGCTTTTCAGAGGGCCCAGCATGCTGATAATCGTACTTTTCCACTCAGTGAGGAAGGCAATTGTAAACCACCTCACTCCTCGTTTTACGTAGTAAAACCTCTACAGGTTCAAACCGGCCTTTCGGCTGATGACCTAAAAAACTAACTTTTGCAACCCGTCTGATATCACCAATAAGCACACGCAAAGCGCGGGCGAAATTTCTAGTTAATTTTGTTATTATTATTATTATTAGTATTATTGACAGAGTTTACCACGGTACAGCCACTGAGTTATACTATAGTTTTAACACAGATGTTTTGTAGTTGGTTGTTTCGTTTTTGAATACTGGAAAGGTTGTACTAATTATACCCATTATCCGTGACCGTGGTTTATGTGTGCACGCGTACGCTTGCGTGTGAGTGTGTGATAGAAAGAGTAAGTGGATGCTATTACCGATCGCATCTATCAACCCCTTCAGAAATGAGTCTATTATCATTTTAAATGTCTCAATTAAAGTGATTTTATTTTAAATTAGGTTGTTAGAAAGGGTTTTTACTTCTTCAGTTTGGTAATGATGCCAGTATATCTGAATCATAAATTATATTCTAGGGGCTTTTATGATTATTTATTCCTTAAGAAGGATTTAAAATTAGTTTTGTTATAAAATTTCTAACAGCATTTGTTAAAAATGGTTTAGTGGTCAGCGGAACTGAATACTAATGTAGGAGTCTCAGATTCGATTCGCGGTCAGATTTGATAATTTTATTAACTCACATTTAGTGATCACCCATTTAAAAAATGTCTATGAAACCATTACCTATAAGATATCTTTAAAATTATAAAACATTTATTAAATACTATAATACAGTACAATGAAGCTATTTTTTGAAAAATCTGGTGAAAACACTCACTCTACTTTCTCTTGCCAATTTAAAAAATAATAAACTGAAACACGTTTATTCATTATCAAAAAAAAATCTTACAAAATATTTTTTACCACGAGAGCTCAGCCTTAAGAATTTCAGCTGACACAACGCTTACCCTACCGTGTAAAGCATAAAGATGTATTTAATGAGGCAATGAAAAAAGTGTATTGCCATCCCTTTTTGAGAAAACCGAAAAAAAGTGAAAAAAATGCATGAATAAACTACAACTTCCGGTAGATCGATTATGATTAAAAGATTATGTCGCTTTCATTAGTAGGCTTAGTACCTAACTTAAGTTTCAAGTTTCAACTTGGTACGATATTCCATTATTGAGATATTTTGTTTACACACAGAGACCAATCGGCAAAAACATGTTTTTTTTTTGGTTCAATTGACCTGAAAACGTTTATTTTTTGCAAAAACTCGATTTTTAAAAATCGAAATGTCAACAATACTTTTCTTCTTTATATTCATATAGGGCCAGAGGGTTTAGGAAGAAAAATCCTGCGCAGAACAGATATGGAAACTAAACCGAGTTCTGGAAAGTTATATTTCAAGAGATCTAGTGATTGTATTTGGTGATATTAAAAAACTTCTGATTCAATCGACCGAGAAACGCTACTGAATATTTTAGAAGGAGATGGAATGGACATCAAAACAACGGCAATCATTCAGATAACATTAACACAGATACGATCAAAAGTAAAATTTGTAGGAGAAATCTTCGAAGAGTTTAAAATTAAAACAAGCGTTAGGCAAGGTGATGGACTGTCACCGATTCTTTTTAACTGTGTGATGAAGAAATTCAGAAATGGAAAATTGAACTTGCCAATAAAGGATTGTAAAATCAAGTACACATTAGAGGATCAAAGAACGGTATAAAATTAAACTGTCTTGCATTTGTAAACGACCTAGCAATCGTTTCTAAGAACACGTAAACAACAATTGAACCAATTAACGTGTTAGAAAACAAGCAGAAATAGCAGGACTAAAGATTTCCTTCGAGAAACTAAGTACATAACGAATATCAAAACAGATCTGCGTCACTTAAAAACACAATACGGAAAAATTTGGGAAAGTTGACAGCTTCAAGTACCTCAGGAAGATAATACAACCAAAGACCAAAGACCAACGTAAAGGAAGCGAATAATAGACGAGGAAAGATGGCTGGTGCACTCTAAGAAACTCACCCTTTGTAGGCTATAAGGAAAACGCACTCGCAAAACAAGCAAAGATCAGAAGTTAAAGTACTGTGATAAAACCTTTGTGTCTGTATGCGAGTGAGTGACTTAGAATGACCGGGAAGGCTGGTCTAAGAGAAGCAGAAAAATTTGAGAGAAAGATCCTCCGCAAGATAATGGGTCTGAAGATAGTAGAAGGACAATATAGGTTAAGAGGTCGTGAAGAACTCTACACGTACAATTAAAATATACAAGTAAAATGAACAAATCGAAAACTATTAGGAAAAGAAAGCTAAAATTTCATGGAAACCTGTATAGAATGGATGACAACCAGTTGAAAAAACTTTAAGATAGTAAACTATAGACTTAAGTTGTCGGATAAATAATGATAAATAGTTATCGGATAATAATGGTTTGATAAATAGAAGTCAGAAAGGATATAGAAAATCGGAATAAACTGAGAAAACTTAATGAACCGTACCGAATTCAGACAACTATTTACGAACTGTTAAGGGATTCCAAGAAGAGAAAACATAACACCGGGTGGATGAAGAAAGAAGAAAAGCCTGCCGTAAGCGAATGCTGAGAATGAGCTGAAAAAAGAGAAGTCTAGTCACCTCATGTGGTATAAAATTGGCCCTATACGAGAAAAAATTAAGGCAAGAGAAAGTAAAGATAGGAAAGAACCCTGAAAAGTAAAGAGGAATGCTAAGGAACGATAATATTAAACGTAAAGAAGGGATTACATTACTAAATGGTTATTCATGCCCGTATCATATGAGATTCGTACATGACAAGTTATATAAGCTAAGTAAATAAGATAATAGTATGAAAGACTTACATGCATATCAAATGTCTAATTTGTGTTCAATTAGACTGAAATGAATAGGGAGGTTAGATTATATTAGATTAATCTATAAAAGCAGTTGCTATGTCTATCATAATTTACTATGTCTATCCTGGATGGAAAAGAAACTCCTTTACAGGCTGACTGACTCATCATTGTAATATGTTTTTTTTATCCCTAATGTGTGTACAATCTGTTCAATTCAGAACAATAAGGAACCCCATTACCCAATGGGATGAGGATGATGTGTATGCGTGTAAGTGAGGTGTAGTCTTGTACAAACTCAGGTCGATCATTTCTGAGAGTATGCTTAATTAAACTTAACTATCAAAGTACACCGGTAACCACTGTCTTTTCAAATCCGTATAAAAGTAACTACGTTTACTAAAATTTGAACCAGGAACCTTCGTCTCCGAAAATCAGTTGTTAAACCTGCTGACTCGCGGTGCCGATTTTACCTCTAGACCAACCCGGTGGGTCACTGTGATACTAAAGTAAAAGTCATAAAATTTAGACTGAGCGCTCGACAAAATGATATGATAGTGAAGTGATACCCGCTTGATAGTACGAGGAACGTTCATTATTACTTTATCTTTCCCTATATAACACTATACAGGGAAGAAAAGTACTAATTATTGTTTTCATGTCGATTTTTTTAAAATCAGGTTTTCACTGGATTACGCTTTTTTAGACCCGCTGAACTCAAAAAAAAAAGGTTTTAACGATTGGTCTGTGTGTGTGTGCAAGCAAAATGTCTCAAGAACGGAATAGTGTATAAAGTTGAACCTTGGAACTTAAGTTAGGTACCACAAGGAGATCCGACACAAACATTTTCATCAAAATCGGTCGACCAGAAGTAGTAGTTTATTCGTGCAATATTTTCCTTTTTTGCGATTTTCTCATAAATGGCTCCTCCGGTTTTTTAAAAAATGCTTCATTAATTACAATTTTATGCTCTACGAGAAAAGGTAAGCGCCATGTCTGCTGAATTTCTTAAAGGGGCCTGTCCTATCGTGGTAAAAAATGATTTATTTTTTTAGCTTTGGGGCCTTAATATGGATTAAAAAAAAAGTGTACATAATCAAAGTTGTAGACCATTAACGAGTCCACAAATTTAGTGCAAACATATTTTTTTACAACGCTTAGTTTAGCGTAAATTAAGAGATTTTTTTGTATTTTGTTTATCAAAATCGGTAAAAAATGGGATTTTTTAATATTGCGACCTTAGAATGAATTTTACGACAAAAATATATATAATAAAATTTAGGGAATAAAAAGATCTTCAACATTTTTAAAGCATTTTTCTCTACAAAGCCAAGTTTAGCGTCAATTAGTGATTTCCGTATTTGTAAGTTGTACAGAGGTTGATATTCATTTTGCGTCATTCACTCATGATTAAACTTACTTTATGTTTTTCATTTAATTTTTTACTTATGATTAAATAAAGGTTAAAAATGTTCATAATTTAAATTGACAAGAGAAAGTCGTGTGAGTGTTTTATACTAGTTATTTTAATCCCGTATATCTGAAAGTAACCCACCGGGTTGGTCTAGAGGTAAAGTCGTCGAACAAGGTTGTTTAATAGCTGATTTTCTGAGACAAAGGTTCCTGGTTCAAATCCTAGTAAATTTAGTTACTTTTATATTGATTTGAATACTAGACATAGGGTTTCTTGTTCTTTGATGGTTGCGGTTTTATTAACCATACTCTCTCAGGAATGATAGGGCTGAGTTTGTACAAGTTCACATCTTATTTAAACATTATACCATCCTCATCTCATTGGGTCATGGAGTTGACTATTGCTCTTAAATTTAACAGATTGCAACGCACACACATTAGGGATAAAGAAAAAGTTAATGAAGATGAGAAATGTAGTTCTGTTTTCCTTAAATGCATTTATTAAAGATAAGAGCTTATTTTATTGTTTTGTGAAATATTAGTTAAAGTCCCCTTAAATGGTAAACCGGTATTGCTGCATACATATATATTTTACGCTCTGGGTAACCAATGAAATGTTATTTTCCGCATGAAATACATAATAAGCTAACATAATATTAACTTGAACTGTCTTTAATAATTTCTTCTACATATGGGGAGTAAATTACTTCAGTTAGTTTTGATATAAAAACAGTCCTGTTACGTCATTAGAAAGAGAGAAAATAATAGTAATAATAATAATAATAATAATGTGTATGACAAAGATAAAAGATTCATAAGAAAATCCGGTCGTTCTCAAGTAGGTTTATTAAAGTTAATATTAGTTATAGTAATAATTGCCTACCTTATATAGGATGTCACAAAAAGTGTTCCGGTTATTTGATTTCAAATGCCACGCATCATGTTTATTTATGAAGTTAATGTTATACGACAAATAGCTATAAGTTTCTTGCTAATTTTAAAGCATTTCTACATTTTATTACCAATTTTGACGCTAAATCCTTAACAGATGCAATATTCTGTGTGGTCAACATTGTCGAATGACTCAACTTATTTTTATTTCCCATTTAACAGATTAAATTTTAAAAATCTGGTGTGAAACACTCACACGACTTTCCAATGCAAATAATGGACAATATAGCTTAAGATTAATAATAAAACATTAGAAATATATACACAAAAACTAACCTCAATGAACATAACCTGATTTTAATCATGTGTGAAAAATGCAAAATGAAAATCAACCTCAGTTTGGCTTAAATATACGGAAAATCACTCTTTCACGCTAAAATAGGCTCTGTAGAGAAAATGCTTTAAATAAAAGTTGTAGATTTTTAAATTTCTTAA
Organism: Catonia carolina; assembly: GCA_035578175.1. Taxonomy (NCBI): domain Eukaryota; kingdom Metazoa; phylum Arthropoda; class Insecta; order Hemiptera; family Achilidae; genus Catonia; species Catonia carolina. The sequence continues at coordinate 12,568,716 of JAQMRL010000007.1, read as the reverse complement.
AAATTTGATTGTATACACTTTTGTCGTAAAATGTACTATACTAAGTCGTAAGCCTATACTAAGGCTGAAATCGTAAAAAATCGATTTTTTAAGTATTCGTGAGAAAAAAAACCAGAAAATTGCTTATTACCGCTAAACTAAGTGTTATACAAAAAAAATTTTGAGATAAAAGTTGTGGATTTTAAATTCTCTACTACTTTTATTATATAGTACATTTTTGCGCTAAAATGCAATCTTAAAGCCGCAATCTTAAAAAAAAACATTTTTTACAAAAAAACAGCCTCTTCAAGAATTTCAGCAGACATGACGCCTAACCTTTCTTCGTTTTAACGGGATATACACGTGTTCAGACCCCCTGAACCCAAAATACATGTTTGTAGCGATTGGTCTTTGTGTGTGTGTGCGTGCGTGCGTGCGCGTGTGCGTGTGTGTGTGATTGCGGCTTTAATATGCATTTTAGCGCAAAAATGTATAAGATAAAAAGTTGTAGAGAATTTAAACACCTAGAATTTTTATGTGAATATATTTTGTATAACGCTTAGTTTAGCTGTAGTTAGCGATTTTCTGGTTTTTTTTCACGAAAAAATGTGTAAAAAACTCGATTTTCTTTTTAAGATTTCAGCCTTAGTATGCATTTTACGACAAAAGTGTACGTAATAATATTTATAGAAACTTAAAAGATCTACAACTTTCATTTTAAGCATTCTTCTGTACAGAGCCTAGTTTAGCGTGAAAGTGTGATTTTCCGTATTATTAAGCCTAACTAAGGTTTGTTATCATATTTAGGTTTGCAAATTCTATTCATTGTTTAGATTTATTGTTGCTTAGCAATATATATATAACTGTGTTATAAATTATTCATTAAAATGCTTTTGGTGACTGTATTAGATTCCCTGTCACTTTATTAAGTTATAAAGGTTAATATTTTATTCTATTGTAAATGGGATTGTTTCTTTTTATTTAAACGTTAATTAACAAAAGATCTTTGCATGTGAACTAGCATTTTAATTCTTTTTCACATGTAAAGTCTTATGTGTTGAAATAACCCGATCATGAACGAAACCAGAATAAACTTCAAAATATAATTCTATTTTAATTCATTTATATAAATATTCCATACTTTTAATTAATGAATTGTATAGTAAAAGGTTATATAATTAATATTGTAGAAAATTTAAAAACCTACAAATTTTTATTCCAAACATTTCTTTGTAAAACGCTTATTTTAGCGGTAATTAGTGATTTTCTGTTTTTTTTTTCATGAAGATCTGTAAAAAAATGTTTTTCTAAGATTTCGGCCTTAGTATATGCATTTTACAACAAGAGTGTACTAATCTAATTTATAGGTAATCAAAAGATCTACAACTTTTATTTCCAGCATTATTTTCTACAGAGCCTAGTTTAGCGTGAAACTTTCCTTATTATTAACCAAACTAAGGTTGATTTTCATTTTGCATCTTCCCTCATGATTAAAATAAGATTATTTTTATTGAGGTTAGGTTTTTGTTTATTTCTAATGTATTAGTATTTCTAACGTAGGTTGTATTGTTCATTATTTGCATTGCCAAGATAAAGTCGCGTGAGTGTTAATACAAGATTTTTCCAGATGTTTTCCGCGATCAGGGTTGGAAGAATTAATAAAATACAAAAAAGTGGGTTCGAGGAAGACCCCCTCGGCCATTCTAGGGTTAAAAAAGTAAATTTATGTGAACTACATATAAGCAGAAAATTCATAAAAAAATAAGTTTGTTTTTCTTACAATTTTCTCACTCCTACCTTAAGTATTAAACATTTCAAGAAGTAACATACAATAATTCAAGAGAAGGTGGGGTAACCAAAAAGAACGCAATAAAAGATGATTGATAATATAAATGAAAATACAGTATTCTGAACTGACCAATGGGAATTCAGCAAAAACGGTTTTCCCAAAAGTGAAAATTTTTTATATATCAGATTTCTGTTGAAAAGGATTGATGTAGTGAATCTTTCACGAACAAGGTAAAAGTTTCATCGAAGCGAAAAAGTCACTTGTATTGGATAAATACTTCATAAATTTCTATTGTTGACTAGAAATTTCCACCGCGCTTAGAGCGGGAGCAATTGCTACCGAACCGTCAGACAGTTTGCAAACATCAAAGAGTAAATTAAATATAACACGAATTTTAATTTAAGGTACTCTTCCACCATATGCCGTCACTCTACTACTATTTTATGCACTATAAGATAGGGTAGGTGCCATATCTGCTGAAATTCTAGGGGAGGCTGTGCTCTCGTAGAAAAAAAATGGTTTTTTTAAGATTGCGGCTTTAATATGCATTTAAGCGCAAAAATGTATATTGTAAAAGTTGTAGAGAATTTAAAATACTAAAACTTTTGTTTCAAACTTTGTTTTGCGTAATGCTTAGTTTAGCGGTAATTAGCGATTTTCTGCTCTTTTCTTTGTAAAAAAATTGATATTTTGAAGATTTCAGCTTTAGTATGCAATTTACGACAAAAGTATAGTATATAATCAAATTTATAGGAAATTAAAAGATCTATAACTTTTATTTAATGTATTTTCTCTACAAAGCCTAGTTATTCACTTGTCACCGGATGGCGACATTAAGTGGCGAGTTGAAACCTTTGCATTTTGGTGGCCCTGAAAAGGGCCGTTTAAGCGGTGGTCGTCTTGATGGGACGTCGTCGTGGCGGTCAAGGAGAGCTGGGCGACACAGCGTGTCGTCGTCCAGCGGAGACAATATCTTCTTCCCTCGTAGTATTGCGTCGATGGCTGCTTCGTCGGGTCCGGTGGGCGTAAGGCTCGGTCGAGGGACCGCTGTAGGCATCGCTCGCGTCAGCGGGCGATGACGGTCCGGTCGACGGCCTACGGTGACGGGTCGGCGAGCGGAAGCATCACATCTCTCTTGCGGGGTCGTCGATTAGTCTTCGCCGATTAATCGATTAGTCCTGTAGCCGTGTGCCGTGGTGGATGTCTTTTCGATGCTGTATTGATTGGAATTGAATTCTCTGTGTCTGAATCGGAATTGAATCTCTCTGTGTCAGGATCGGAATTAAAATTAAGAGCCGGGAGAAGTATTGAAGGCCGGCAACACAGTAAATGATTTTAGAAGGGGTGGCGGTGACACACTCATGATTAAAATAAGGTTATGTTTTTTGAGGTTAGGTTTTTGTTTGTTTCTAATGCTAGGTTATATTGTTCATTATTTAAATTGGCAAGAGAAAGTCGTGGTAAATGTTTCACACCAGATTTTTTCATTACAATTACTTGTAATTGCAATTATAATTACTTGTAATTTTCATTACACAAAAACACATTTAAAATACATTAAACTGCATTGCATTATTAACGCAGTAAAATACATTTCTACTCCTTTAATATACAATTATCAGACATTATCTTACATAATTATCTTACATAAGAATTATCTTACATAATAAATACAAAAATAGAATCATAATTATTTTACTGTTGTAGGGTACTAAAAATTCAACAAAAGGCCAAAAATAATACAAACTAATTATACCGTAACAATCAATAATAACGTTCTTATCTTAATGTATTAAAACTAATTTGTCAAGGAACGTTAACTAAAATTAGTTGGTATTTTTAAAAGTTTTATAAGAAGGATACATCTGTTTACCGATCTTTTGTTGTAATAAAAACCAAATAGTGGTAGTGTTTAGAAAAAAATTTATTTAATTATCCGTTAAAGAAAATATAGTTGTAATTTTTTACAGCTGATAAATTCTCTTTTAAATAAGTAGACTATAGTGTTTTAATGATGTGGATTAATTTTAATTTTATTTGTAAAAAAATCAATAAATATATTTAATATCTTAGATAATGGATGATTAAACAGCTATTAAATTAACAATCTTATTTGCAATTTGATTAAATTAAACGTCCCCTAGTTAATAATCTCATAATATTAAAGTTAAAAGAACCGACAAAATCATCGGACAACTTGTCGGAAAAATATAAAAAGTTAAATTGTAGTAGATATGTTTAAAAATATTATAGTTATCTTTAATAAAATTGGTGGATGACATTGTACTTGTATCAATCTGGTTACGCACTAACTATACTGTAGGATATGCTCATAACGGGCAGGTGGAGTGTCATTGTACTCAATCTGTTGGTTCCAGGGCTACAAAAAATAATTATGTTTCTTATAACATAATCAGCTAATTATATTACTGAACTATTTAAGAACAGAAGAGGTAGAGGTGTAAAGGACACTAATCACAGTTATCTCCTCTGAGAGTAATGAACTTCATTATACAGCCAGACCCTGTGGTGAATGAAATGAAAGTGCCATATGCAGTGTGGAAAGTAAATGCTTTTTGGAGGGCCTGGCATGCTGATAAGCATACTCTTTCAACTCAGTGAGGAAGGCAATAGTAAACCACCTCACTCCTCGTTTTTTACTTAGTAAAACCTCTAGAGGTTCAAACGAGCCTTTCGGCTGTTGACCTAAACAACAACATACTTTAGGATAAATTTTGTTTGTTGTCTGTTTAGTTCATCACCCGAAAAATTGGTTTGAACCTCTAGAGACTTTACTAAGTAAAACGAGAAGTCAGGTGGTTTACTGTTGCCTTCCTCACTGAATGGAAAAATATGCTTATCAGCCCTTTGAAAAGCATTTATTTTCCACCCTACAAATGATACCTTCACTTAATTTACCGCGGTCTGGCTGCATAATGAAATTCATTTCTCTCAGAGGAGATGACTTCGACTAGCGTCTTTAACACCTTTATTTTTTCTGTTCTTAAATGCTCCAGTCTTAATGTAGTACTATATATAGGTGCAGTACAATACAAGTCAATACTTTAGTGATATTTAGGATAAATTTAAAGAATGATAATTCACCTTTATGTTCATAACAGGCAGGTGGAGTGTTAAAATTAATTGCATTCGAACTGCTGATTCCAGGGCTACAAAATGTAGTTCTGTTTTTTATCACGTAGTCAGGCAATTATATGACTGAACTATTTAGGCATAGAAGAGGTAGAGGTGTAAAAGATACTATTCAGAGTTGGGTTATCTCCTCTGAAAGTAATGAATTTCATTATACAGCCAGACCCGGTTGTGAATGAAGTGAAGGTGTCATATGCAGGGTGGAAAGTAGATGATTTTCAGAGGGCCTGGTATGGAGATAAGCATACTTTTCACTCAGTGAGGAATGCAATGGTAAACCATCTCACTGCTCGTTTTACTTAGTAAAGCCTCTACAGGTTCAAACCAGCTTTTCGGTTCAAGACTTAACAACAATTCACCTTTAATAGAATATTTTTAAAAAATAGTCGAATAAAAGATAATTATTCGAATATCGCATTACTAGTCTGCATTAGCCATTAATCTACAAAATTGTCTGATGTAAAACAAAAAAGAATACTATAAAATTTCTTTAATTCCTATTAATTCTGTATTATGTACACTAATTTTATATTTCCATGAATTGAATAATAATTAGATATGACCTTGATTTGCCATTATTTTTGAGAACCACTATACTGCAACAATAAATATATATATTCCTTCAGTCTAATATTATCTAATAAACCTAATCTGACATTACAAATGAGAGGATACGTAAAGGATATGTTGAGAAAAAGGAAAGAAAGGAAAAAAATCAGTTAAGACACGAACAGATAGAAAAGTTTAAAAGGATGTTGTATAGCTAAGACGACAGGACAAGTCTGCTAACTTGGAAGACAGCGACATCTGGTTGCAATCTTTCTAACTAAAACGAATACATCTGCATATATGCACTGGGTGTTAATAAATTTTATCCGTAAATAAGTTATGAACTTCTAAAAATAGAATTAATGAACAAAAAATGGCACTAATTCAACCGCTTTGCTACATATTCCTCAATTTATGTCCAATTTTCAAGACGTACCAATAGGAATTCAAATTATGTGGCCAACAATGTAGGATGAACCGTTTTACTTTCTCTTGTCCTGTATAAATATATACGAAAGAAAATTATTGTTTTCATATCGGTTTTTCGAAACCGAGTTTTCACCAGAAATACACGTTTTCGTGTCCCGTAAAACAAAACAAAAACATGTTTTTTAGCAATTGTTCTGTGCGTGAAGAAAATATCTCCAATTGGAATATCGTACGAAGTTGGAATTTAAAACTTAAGTTAGATGCTTAGATGCTTAATTCGTGGGATTTTTCACTATTTTGCATTTTTTTTAAAAAGGCTCCTGTGGATCTTTACTAATATTCCTCATTTACTATATTTTTTGTGTACTACCAGAAAGAGTATTGTGAGTTCATGGTAAAATATTGTTTTTAAAAGATTGCGGCCTTATTTTAGGGCAAAAGGATGTATAATGAAAGTTGTAAACAACAACAACTTTTATTTTAAACACTTTTTCTACAACGCTTTGTTTAGCGCCAATTAGTGATTTTCTCTGTTATTTTCAAACTGGGGCCTTAGAATGTTTTCTCTTTAAGCGTTTTACGACACACTTGTACGTATATAATAAAAAGTTTTAGTAGAATTTCCTACTTTAATTTCAAGCACTTTTTAGTTTAGCTTTAATCATTGATCTTTCGTATTTTTAAGTCGAACAAAGGTTAATTTTCATTTTGCTTTATTCACTCATGATTAAAATTAGGTTATGTTTTTCATATTATGTTGTTTACTCTTGCCCATAACGGACAGGTGGAGCGTTAAATTAATTGCACTCAATCTGCTGGTTCCAGGACTACAAAAAAGTTCTGTTTCTTATCATATAGTCAGCCAATTATATGACTGAGCTGTTTAAGAACAGAAGAGGTAGAGGTATAAAAGACACTACTCAGAGTTATCTCCTCTGAGAAAATGAATTTCTCTATACAGCCAAACCCTGGGGTGAATAAAGTGAAGGTGTCATTTCCAGGGTGGAAAGTATGTGCTTTTCGGAGGGCCTGGCATGCTGATAAGCATATACTCTTTCAACTCAGTAAAGAAGGCAATAGTAAACCACCTCATTTATCGTTTTTACGTAGTAGACCGCTAGAGGTTCAAACCAGCCGTCGGCTGTTGACCTAAATAACAACATTGTTTACTCATGATTAAACATAGGTTATATTGTTCATTGTTTACATTAACAAGAAAAAGTCAAATGAGTGTTTTACTCCAGATTTTTATATTATGGAGTGCGAGAAAGTAAAACGTGTTATTATTCTTTTTAAATTGGGTAATGATGAAGAATGGAGAGAAAATCTGGCCGGGAATCGAACCTGGCGTATAACCATTCGCACTAACCACTGCACCGCAGATCGTGGTACATATGTACTATGACAATCAACAAAACTGATTCCAATGTAAAGAGTAATTCAAATTTTTTAAACTCTAAACTGTGTAAGTTGCAATGTGTTCAATTTTAGAACGATAAGCAATCCTAAACCCGATGAGATGAGGATATTTATGACATGTAAATGTGGTGTAGTCTTGTACAGACTAAGGCTGACTTGACCTGATTCTTCCAATAAATGTAATAAAACTTTTTAGTATAAATGTAAGTCCGGAAACAAAGGTTGAAAGAAAGATCCTCCGCAAGATAAGGAGTCCGAACATAGTTGACGGGCAGTATAAATTACAACGAAAAGGACTGTACAAAGGAAAAGAACGAATAATGGAGGCGATTAAATAACGAAATCAAAATTCTAAGGACATCTGTATAGAATGTGAGAAACATATTTTTTAAGACTTATAAAATGTCTTAAAAAATACAATGGAAATAAGGTGTCGGTTACCTCTGGCGAAAGATTTCGCCCGTAATTACGTTACCCCGATAAAATTAGGCCATAAAATTTTTAAGATTTTAATTTCTAACCAAATTTGATCGCATCTTATGGTTTTTAACCTGAAAAATTTTTATGTGATACACTCACACGAACTTCTTTTCTCAACGTTAATAATTAACACTATAACCTATATTTAACCATTAATAAACAATGTAAATTGAAAAACGTAACCTAATTTTAATCATGAGTGAATGACGCAAAATGGGAATTAACCTCTGTAGGAATTAAAAATACGGAAAATCACTAATTTACGCTAAACTAAGTTCTATAGAAAAAAATGCTCGAAACAAAAGTTGTCGGTGTTTTAATTTCCTATGACTTTGATTATAAATACTTATGGGGTAAAATGCATAAAATGGCAACTATCTTAAAATATCCCATTTTTTACCTATTTTGATAAGCAAAATACAAAAAAATCATTGATCGGCATTAAACTAAGCGTTTAAGATTAGAATGTTTATAATAAAAGTTGTTAATTTTTTAATTTTTTACAACTTTAGATACTTTTCCCCTAAAATTCATAAGGCCGCAATGTTAAAAAGAAAACTACCACGAGGGCACAATCTTTTCAAGAATTTCAGCTGTCATAACACTGAATTTTCACTTTTCTCTTTTCCCTGATTTTCACTTTGCGCCATTCACTTATGATAAAAATTAGGTTATATGCTTCATTATTTTTATTATGTGATTTGTTTCACACCAGATTTGTTTTCTTCTGTCTCCTTCTAATGTCTCCCATGTATTTTTAATTTTTTCTCCCTTCCCTCTTCTTCTTATACTTCCCCTTCTTCTTCTTCTTCCTCTTTCTCCTCCTCTTAATCCTCCCACTGGTGCAGTGGTCAGCACAATGGTACTATGCCAGGAGTAGCGGCTTCGATAACCGGTCAGGTTTGGCATATCTTTGTCATTCATTTTCATCTATGAACCTTCACCGGCTGTCTTTGAGTACAAAAAATTTTGATGTCAAACCATAAAAGAGCCTTCCAACTTATTTTCTTCTGTTATTTACCATATAGTCTTCAAACTTGATATTCCTTTTTGGGAAAACTCCAGGTCCTGGGTTTGATTAACAGTCACTTCTGGTATTTTTTATTTCATTTATCACCCTTCATCGTTTGCATTAGCAGCATATAGGAAAAAAAGTAAATAAGGTGTTTTTAAAAAATCGTGGTAGCCGTTTTTGAGAAAATAGCAAAAAATTTAAAAAAGTCACACGAATAAACAACTACTTTCGGTTGATGAAATTTGATGATAATTTTCGTATTGGCTCCACTAGTGGTACCTAAGTTACGTTCCAAGTTTCAACTTTGTACAATTTTCCGTTCTTGAGATAGTTTCTTCAGTCACTCACAGTTATTGTTGTTTACGTTTACAACCAAAAGTCTGGTTTGAACCTCTAGAGGTTTACTAAGTAAAAACGAGGAGCGAGGTGGTTTACTATTGCCTTCATCACTGAGTTGTTTGAGTATGGTTATCAGCATACCAGTCCTTTTGAAAAGCACCCAATTTCCACCCTGCAAATAACACCTTCACTTCATTCACCACAGTGTCTGGCTGTATAGTAAAAATCATTACTCTCAGAGGAGAAAACTCTGACTACTATCTTTTATACCTCACCCTCTTCTGTTCTTAAATAGTTCAGTCATATAATTGGCTTACTAAATAATAAGAAACAGAACTATTTTTTGTAGCCCTGGAACCAGCAGATCGAGTGCAATTAATTTTAACACTCCACCTCCCGGTTATGGGTAAAATACTCACAGATTAATCGCTAAAAACATGTTTTTTGGGTTCAGGGAGTCTGAAAACCTGTAACATATTTCCGGTGAAAAATCGATTTAAAAAAATTGACATGGGAACAATACTCTCCTTCTTTATATATTCATACAGGGCAAGAGAAAGTAAAAAGTTTTCTAAAGACTTCTATAGTTTAAGAACACCCAGTGAATGTATAATTTATAATATTTAACATAAGCATTGTTAATTGAACTGGCATAGTCTTTTGTCAGATGACACGCGCTATGTATTTGCATTTTTATTCGCTATAATTATGTATCCACATAAATTTGTATCTATTTAAAATATTTGTATTTCTGTAGTTCAGATTAAAATCTAGAAAATTAACTAACTAACATTTAGTTGTAGGTATCTACGTATGAAAACACATCTGTATGTAAAAGATTCAAGCATGCGTTATTATGTTTCTAAGAAAAATATTTTTATTAATTAAAATAAATACATGGAAAACCTACTAAAGTTTCTCACGGTAATCTTCCACAAAATTTATAAGATTGACCTATTTATATTAACCTTTGACCCATAAAATATTATGATTATAAAAAAATAATAATAGTAGTAAGTTCATGGTAGGCTGGAAATGGTTAGGGTGAGATAGTTTTATTGTTCGAAACAAGTGTATTGTTTTGTGACTAGTATTGTTACCTGAGAAGGGCGGAGTGGTGGTGTATCATTAAGGATAATCGGCTTTTATTGTAATTTCTTATATTCGTTTGTGATTTAAGTTTTATATTATTTCTAGATTTTTCTATTTTTATAATTGTGTACCCTTTTATGATTTATTTTTAAAATGTCTCAGAATTTCTTTATTTCGTTTAAATCGATCTCGTGGCGTAGGAAACTGTCGTCCCGATTAGTTCATAACAACTTGGGTCCTTACACCTCTGTTAGAACCAAGAATAAATTTCAAACATTTTGATCATTAACTTACAGTCCCCACCTTTGATCTAGCAAATATTTCCATGTGAAACAGTGGTTCCGTGGACATCAATTTGATTTGAATACGACAAGGATCTCAAGACCAAAATCAACTGGTTTAGGAGGAGTTAGAAGGAAATTTTGGAAAAAAATCTGGTGTGAAACACTCACACAACTTTCTCTTGCCAATGCAAATAATTAATAATAAACCTAACATTATTAATAAAATATTAGAAATAAACAATAAAACTAACCTCAAAAACATAACCTTATTTTAATCATGAGTGAATGACGCAAAATGACAATCGAACTCAGTTTTGCCTAAAAATACGGAAAATCACGCTTTCACGCTAAACTAGGCTCTGTAGAGAAAAATGCTTTAAACAAAAGTTGTAGATCTTTTAATTTTCTATAAATTTAATTATATACACTTTTGTCGTAAAATGCATACTAAGACCGAAATGTTAAAAAAATCGATTTTTCTCACGTTTTTGTGAGAAAAAAAACAGAAAATCGCAAATTACCGCTAAACTAAGCGTTATACAAAAAAATGTTTGAACTAAAAGTTGTAGAATTTTACATTCTCTACAACTTTTATTATATAACGTTTTGCGCTAAAATGCATATTAAAGCCGCAATCTTAAAAAGAAAATGTTTTTACGTAAAAACAGCCTCAAGCAGAATTTCAGCAAACATGGCGCCTACCCTATATTGTAGAGCATAAAAAATGTAGTAAACCAGTTGATTTTAAAAAAAATCGTAGGACTAGTTTTTGAGAAAATCGCAAAAAAGTGAAAAATTATACGAATAAACTACTACTTCCGGTTGACCGATTTTGATGAAAATGTTCGTGTCGGGTCCGGTAGTGATATGTAACTTAAGTTTCAAGTTCGTACGATGTTCCGTTCTTGAGATATTCTGTTCACATACACACACACACACACACACACACACACACACACACACACACACACACACACACACACACACACACACACACACACACACACACACACACACACACACACACACACACACACACAGACCAGTCGCTAAAAACATGTTTTTTGGGTTCAGGGGTCTGAAAACGTATAGATCCGGTGAAAACTCGATTTCGAAAAATCGACATGAAAACAATACTTTCCTTCCTATATATTCATATAGGCAAGAGAAAGTAAAAATCTCTTATTGTGGAAAAATATATTATATTACGTAGAATTTTCTCTTTAAAATAATGTAATCGTTTTTTTTTTTGAGAAAACTGCAAAAAAATGAAAAAGTACATGAACTAACAATTAAATCCGATTGATCGAATATCCTTCTTAGGTTTCCTAGTGTTACCTAACTTAAGTCCTAAGTTTCAATTTCGTACGATTTTCTGTTCTTGAAATATTTTGTTCTCTTACACGCACACTCACAGAGACACACATACCAATCGCTAAAAATATGGTTTTTGTGTTACGCCGTTTTCACACCGACGCCGCGAAACCGTAACAGCGGTTTCGCTTTTGTTCCGCGGCAAGTTGTCGATCAGAATAAGCGATAACCAGGCGTAACAATATGTTGTTACGGAGATATCGGTTGAGATGGCTAGAGCAGCGAAATCCTTTCACACTACCGCCGTAGTTTCGCCAGTGGCACAGTATCGCTTCAGTACCGCACGGAATCTGTCGGAGTCGACAGATTTTCGCCCACGAAACATTTCAGAATATTACATTCTATAAAGTTTTGCAAGTATTTTACAAAGTTTACTATTATCATGGATAACACATCTGCCCTAGGTTTTCTTTGCCATTTATGGTTTGATTGCTATTCTTACTAGTTTTGTTGGTATGGCTTTACCATTTACAACAACATGATGAATGTTACCAGTAAATTTTGCCATAATTAGTGGCATAGATATTTCAACATTTATTATTAATAATCATGAATTAAATAAAATAAAGATCATTAACGAATATTTGGTAAATTTAAATATTTAATATTTTAATTTACCAAATTAATACTGAAATATGTACACATACTTTATTTAAAATCTAAATCTAGTTTTTAACTCATTACTTTGTTTGAAAGTAAAATGGGTTTTTTATTTTGAAAGGAGGTAAAAAGAATTTTGAAAGATGAATCATTAATTTCTAATTATTATGATATATTAAATTTAAAACCAACCGCAACAAATGTAAAATCGACAGAATTATTGATTCAGTCAATCAGCAACGACCTAAAATATATTTCATGAGTCATTTATTTCCTCTTTTCCTGAACAAGAAATACATTTTGTATAAACACTACCGAAGCTAATCGACCATTAATACAAATGTGCCAGGAATCACGCGGTATCGCTTTAAAATTTTCGTGCCGGTGTGAAAGCCATTTCACTGCAAAACAACAGCAAAACTGCTGTCACAATATCGCGGCGATTTCGCGGCGGCGGTGTGAAACCATCGATAATGGGGCCTAAAAACGTGTATTTCTGGTGAGAATTCGATTTCGAAAATATACATGAAAGCAAAATAAGCCCATTAGTTTTAAGTAAGGTAATTTTTCCTTTTCTGTAAGAGAAAGTAAATATTTTTCCAACATTTTTTTTTTGACCAAATAGTCTTTACGAATAGATATGCTTAGTAATTCTGTTTTAACCTTCACAATATCAAAATCGGGGAGAAAACGTAGTGGACATTTGTCCACTACGTTCTCCCCGACGTGTTCTAGCAAAATTGCTAGAACTTTCACAAGAAAAACAGGGTAGTTTTCGCGTATCATTTTTGTACATTAGCCTACGATAATTACATCATAATGAAGACATTTGTTTACATTTTTGTCAATGTTATATAGGATAAGATTTATGTTTTTTTTAAAGATACAGTTCTCCTAATTGCGTAATTTCTCTTTTTTCAGGCATGTGCCCCTCGTTATATTTATTTTTCTGCTTCCGGTAAAAGAAGAGATCCAGTCGGCACTTGTTTTGTAGCCAGTAAAGAATTCTCAGATATTGCTGAGTACGCTCCATGCAGAACACGTAAGTAAATAGTTTTTTATCAGTGACAGAGAATCTTTACCTATATTAGACAGTTGGAGTGTTAAATTATTTGCAGTCAATCTGTTAGTTCCCGGGCTACAAAAACAGTTATGTTTCTTATCACATGATCAGCCAGTTGAATTAATGAAAATTTTAAGAGCAAAAGAAGTAGAGGTGAAAAGTCACTAATCAAAGTCATCTCCTCTGAAGTAATAAATTTCATTATACAGCCAGATCCTGTGGTGAATGAAGTAAAGGTGTCATTTGTAGGGTGGAAAATATGTGTTTTTCAGAGAGTCTGGCACGCTGATAAGCATACTTTTCCACTCAGTAAGGAAGACACTGATAAACCAACCCAGTCCTCGTTTTATTAGTAAAACCTTTAGAGGTTCAGACCAGCCTTTTGGCTGATGACCTAAACTAAAGTTTTAATTATATACACTTTTACCGTGAATTGCATATTAACGCCGCAATCTGAAAAAAGTATTTTGTACAACACCACAGGTCTCCCAAGAATTTCAGCATACATGGCGTTTACCCTAACTTGTATAATTCGTATAAGCAATTTAGTAAATGAGGTGATTTTTAAAAGAATCGTAGGAGCCGTTTTTTGGAAAAATTTCAAAGTAGAAAAATCGTATGAATAAACAACTACTTCCGGTTAACCAATTTTGATGTAAATGTTCGTGTCTGACCCCTTAATGGTAACTTAACTCAGTTTTAAGTTTAACTAACACCATAAGAATGTAAGAGCTTCAAAGTTAAGAATTCATCGTTAAAATAACTTATAATAATTAAAATAATTATAAATAAATTATTCTGAATATGAGAAAAGCAGTATTTTATGGGTTCACAAAATGAAAAGATTTTGGTGCAGTTCAAAAAATCAGAAAATATCGAATTGAGAAATGTTACAGAAAAATTTTACAATTCTTTATTTTATTTCCTTTTTGGTTTATGTAGTTATTGTTTACACCTACTGTAAACAACTTATTCGACACTTTAAATCTGTATTTTAGTGTCTTAAAAATTTTTGTCAACCATTCTATACTGGTAGCTATCGTAGAATTTTGTCTTCAATTCCTGACAGTTTCCACTAATTATTGGTGTTTTTGTATAAAATGTCTTCTCTTCTTCGTAACCTCCACTGTCCGTGTCATTCTTTGCTTTGGGTTGTTTATCTTTCTCACGAATTTCTCTGTTAATCTTAAACCAACCTATGTGGTCGTTTTAAAACATTTACTCGCGTACAAACACGCAGGTTTTATTTCATAATATAATATTTGGTCGTAGCTTTTCTCGAGAGTACTTTCTTCTTGAAGCCTAAAGGTTGTAAATTCTTCGGAGTGCATTTTTCCTCGCCCTCCTGTGTTCAGTTTTTTTGCTGATTTTTGGTGTAATTTTCAAAATTGTCATCTATCATTTTCCTTTGACCGTCCTTTCGTCAGACCAGTTGTCAGAAACTATAAGAGTGAAACCTGAAACTGATATCTTTGGTAAAAAAGTAAATAAATAAATAAATTTATTCTTGAATGGCTTGATTATTGGTTTCAATATTTTGAGGCCCTCTTAGAGACAGTGGCCCCCAGCGGCTGCCGGTTCACCCATGTCTTAAATTGGTACTGCTCCAAGGTACTTGAAGCTATCAACTTTTACATATTTGTCTTCAAGTGATGGAGGTTGTTGTATAATATTTGTTAACTATTTTGTGTTTCTGAAGGAAATCTGAAGCATTTAGTTACATGTAAATGTAGGCTACATTATGCATTCTGGAATCTTTCTCAACACACTGATTAGCAGATGCACTCTCTCTTTCTTACGGGCACGCACGTTCACACGTACACACACACAAGCTGACATATCATTTATAATTCTTTTCTTTCCATTTCTGAATGCACGAATAAATATTTAACTAAGACTATTCAGTCAGTGGACCACGAAGTTCTTCTGTCGCTCACCATTTATGGAAAGGATTGTTCGTTCAATTAAACTGCATAACCCTATTTTCATCCATTCAAATCTAATCTAATAAAAAGTCTTTGTTAATAAAAAAAAGTCCTGTCCACAATATTTCAATTAGATTATTTTTTAATGTAATTTTTATTAATGGTTTTGATGGGCGCATCCGACTATATTATTGCTCTGTTACGTTTACTATTTTTATTAGAAATTGCGCCTGTACTGCGCGTATAACTATTTCTAGCCTCAGAAGGATTTGTATTAAGTATTAGTGTATTAATAAAAAATTACTATGTAAACTATATAGAAAGGGATAACCGTTTTTTGTATAGTTCAATCTCAGCTCCACATCGACGTTTACCAGTCAAAATTATTTTTAAAAATAACTTTTCCACGTGAAACTTTAACATCACTAATCGTTATTTTTTAAAAGTTCCTAATTAACGCAGGAAATAGAATTTTTACATTTCTACTTTCTCTTGCTCTGTTGGATATACCGGGTGTCCCACGAAAAGGTTGCTATTTTTGAATTAATATGGCGGACTATCACACACTCTACGATCTCGAAAATTTACAGTTATAATAAATAGATATGTAACACAAGTACCCTTGAGTTTCATTTGCTTGTTGTTGTTTAGGTCAACAGCCAAAGGCTGGTTTGAACCTCTAGAGGTTTTACTAAGTAAAAATGAGGAGTGAGGTGGTTTACTATTGCCTTTCTCACTGAGTCGAAAGAGTATGCTTATCAGCATGCTAGGCTCACCGAAAAGCACCTACTTGCCACTCTGCAAATGACATCTTCACTTCATTCACCACAGGGTCTGGCTGTATAATGAAATGTATTACTCTCAGAGGAGATAACTCTGACTAGTATCGTTTACACCTCTACCTCTTCTGTTCTTAAATAGTTCAGTCACATAATTGGCTGACTATATGATAAGAAACAGAACTTTTTTTGTAGCCCTGGGATCAACAGATCGAGTGCAATTAATTTAACACTCCACCAGTCCGTTATGGGCAACTTCATTTGCTTATGATTAATCAAAACAAAATGGCGGAAAGTAATTTTATTTGCATAACCATTTTAAATTGTTGGTTTGTTACAATGTTATTTAAGTAATAAAGAAACAAATATAAAAGTGATAAATTAAATGAACGCAATTTGTTTCATTAACCTTTATTCGAACTGAAGTTCATCAATAACTATGCTGATCGATTTGGAATAGCAAAAACAGCTGTTTTTTTCTATCTGAATCCTATTGTAAATATAAGTGGTTTTATCCACAAGATTATTCTTCATTTTTGATATTATTTTCTTATGCCGCCATTTTGTTTTGATTAATCATAAGCAAATGAAACTCGAGGGTACGTTTTTACATATATATTTATTATAACTGTAAAGTTTTTCAGTCTGTTGAGTGTGCGATACGTCCGGCATTATAAATTCAAAAATAGCAACCTCTTCGTGGGACACCCGGTATAGTGAAAGTATTGTTTTCATGTCGATTTTTTGAAATGTACCGAAAATTCACATTTTCAAGTCTACCGAACCCAAGAAAAAACATGTTTTTACCGATTATAATATCTCAATTTTTTAGTGCCTCAAGAACGGAATAGCATACAACGTTGACACTTGGAACTTAAGTTAAGTACCATTAACAGACTAAACACGAACAATTTTATTAAAATTGGTCAACCGGAAGTAGTAGTTTATTTATGTAATTTATCACTTTTTTACGATTTTCTTTAAAACGTTTCTACAATTTTTTTTAAATTCCGTTTTTGTTTTTTTGTTTTTTATACTACATTTTTATGCTCCACAAAATAAGGCAAGCGGCTTGAGTACTGAAATTTATGTGGTGCTCTGCTCTCGTGGTAAAACGTGTTTTTTTTTAAAGATTGCGGTCTTAATATTTTCCATTAACATTTAATACAATTATTTAAGTTATAGAAAATTAAAAAACTTACAACTTTTATTTTAAGGTTTTTTTCTACAGAGCGTAGTTTAGTGTCAATTAGTGATTTTCTTTATTCTCTCATTTGAAACCAGTAACCAATGGCGGTTTTACGATTGCGTCCTTGATATGCATTTCAGGGTAAAAGCAAATTAAAATTATAGAAAATTTAAAAACCTACAATTTTTATATCAAGAATGTTTTTCTATAGAGCCTACTTTAGCGCCAATCAGTAAATTTTCATATGTTTAAGTCTTACAGAGGTCAATTTTCATTTAGCTTCATTTACTCATGATTAAAATTACGTATAGTTTTTTATTTTACATTGTCTACTCAGGTAAATTATGTTTTATTTTCATTATTTACATTGGCAAAATAAAGTCATATGAGTGTTTCACATCAGACTTTTTAAATTAAATTTAATAGTTAGTTACATAGAATTCATAGTAGGCCTACTATAAGAGTTCCACAATCCCGACCTTATGTAGATTCAGACCACGTCGGATTACCGGGAATTTCGGATTTTGCAATGTGTATTGTAAACCAGTACTTTCACTGATTCAATCATTTTTTTTTACTTTCATGGCCACATGGGACCACTTAAAACCAATCTTTGACGTTCTTTTCCTGAGCTGTTTTTCTCTTTGCCCAGTATCTTTTCATATTTTCAGATCTAGTTTTTCTTTTCTTATCTGAATAAACTCTCTTTCCTCTTTAAATTTAAATCTTGTATTTTTATCGTTAAACATTAAAATTGTTCCTGTTTAACAAGCAATTTATTTAACAATTTAAACACAAATATTTTATTAAACAAGGATTTAAATTGGAAAAAATATATTCAAAAGTATATTAAAACAACCTTATTAATTAATTATTAATTATTATTAATTAATTATTTATGAAAAGAGCCGTTGTAATTTTTTAATGGTTTCATAAAAGGTCCAAGTAAACTACATTTGCACTAAATTGTTGTAGATGTAAAATATACATGAGAAAAATTGTATGATTTGCCGTTACCTATTTTATTTCCAGTAGCATGAAACCTAGACAAACGACAAGACAGTTAACTATGGTTAGGTTTGGTTTTTGGATTACAGTTACCGAGGGGGGTTGAATTTTAGGGCGGAAATAGTACAGATGTTAACACTATAAAATATGGGGTGTGTCTTGACTGCTGTACCAGTTGAGCGAGCCTGAATGTTTGGAGGGTAGTGAAGAAAAACAGATCTTTCTAAAAAAAAACCTCCCCTTTATTATTATCTCTCAGTTTTTTATACTATTTTTTTTGTCTAACATCCCCTTCGTCCTTATTATGTTACGTCGTTTATTAACTTCTAGTTACATTAAGACTACTGTTGATATTGTTTGTTATTTATTACTTGTTTGTGATAGCATGATGCATGACGTAACTGTTTGGTCTATGATGTAATGAAAAGACCTTCTTTTAAAAATCAGTGTAATTCGTTAATTGTTATTTAGGTCATCAGTTGAAAGGATGGTTTGAATCTTTAGAGGTTTCACTAAGTAAAACAAGGTGAAGGTGGTTTACAATTGCCTTTCTCACTGAGTGGAGAAGTAGCCTATACTTATCAGCAGGCCAGGGCCCTCCAAAAAGCATCTATTTTACACCCTGCAAATGATACCTTCACTTCATTCACCACAGGTTCTAGCTGTATAATGAAATTCATTACTCTCAGAGGAGATAACTCTAACTAGTGTATTTTACACCTCTACCTCTTCTGTTCTTAAATGCTTCAGTCATATAATTGGCTGATCATGTTATAAGAAACAGAACTATTTTTGCTGCCCTGGAACTAGCAAATCGAGTGCAAATAATTTAACATTCTACCTGCCTGTTTTGGGCAAATTCGTTAAATAATTGATTTAATGATTTTAGTTTTGGGTCCTAGGAAATTTTTTATGCTGTTCACGTGCAAGTTTTACTCTATGGTGGTAAAACTAAATAGGTTTACTTGTTATATTCCTTGTATGGGTCCTACCTGCGTAACTGCGTCACACACGGAAGATGAGTTATATAATTATCACTTTTCTGCTTAATTAGAGTCACCGGTAACTGAATAGACCTACACTTATTTAGATACCATTTTGTAAATTACTAATTTAGAAAATTTAGACGCACAAAAATCTTTCGCTTTCTTTTTCTATGCTTTCGGAATATTAACGGATAAATTAAATGATCTATTGTGTAACACTCACACTAATTTTTCTTGAAAATGTGTACTCTTGCAAATTAACAATATTACCTACAGTAAATCATGGGTAAAGAATGTAAAATAAAAAACACCCTGATTTTGATTATGAGTGAATGATGCTGATTGAAAAATCAACCTCTCTTTGACTTTAAATTGCGGCCTCAATAGGCTATGCAATTTACATTTTTCTTTTTTTATTGGTTTAACGTCCGACTGTTTATGCAATTTACGACAAAACAGTGTATATAATAAAAGTTATAGAACATTTTAAAATATCTAAAAAATTTTATTTTAAGAATTTTTTCTACAGAGCTTACTTTAGCGTCAAATTATTGATTTTCCATTATTTTAATAACAACAAAGATTTATTTTCATTTAGCGTTATTCACTTGTCACCGGATGGCGACATTATGTGGCGAGATAAAACCTTTAATCTTTGGTGGCCCTTTTCAGGGCCACCAAAAGCGTACTGAAATGGGCCGTTTAAGCAGTGGTCATCTTGGCGAAGCGTCGGTAGTAGTCGCCGTGGCGGTCGAGGAGGTGGGTGACGCGGCGTGTTGTGGTCTAGCGGAGACATCATCTTCGTCTTTCGCAGTAGTACGTCGATGGCTGCTTCGTCAGGATCGAGGGGTGCAAGGCTCGGTCGTCGTTCGCGGCAGCAAGCGATGACGGTCCCGGGTGACGGTTTACGGTGTCGGGTCGGCGGACGGAAGCACCACCTTCTCTCTTACGGGGTTGTTGATGAGTCTTCGCTGGAATCCGGTAGCAATGTGCCGATGGTGGATGTCTCGTCTGCTGTTGAGTGGATTGGAATCAAATCACCTCGGGCTCAGTGGAGCGCTCTTTGTACAGTCTTCAGTGCGCAAAAGTGGGGGCGGTTACATGCCCTCTGCAGTGCCGACACAGGCCTATCGCCCCTTTCGGAATTATTGGCGGTTCCGTCTGTCACTAAGTCAGAAGCTTTGATAGCCGGCAGCACAGTACGTAATCAAAGGGAATGACGGTGACACATTCATGATTAAAATTAGATTATGTTCTTCATTTTTTATTGCTTAAACATACATAGCTTATAATACAGCTTATAACGTAGCTTATAATATTGTCATCTTGACATCATTAACATTGACAAAAGAAAGTTGTGTGTGTTTCATATTAATTGCTTTATTATATCTTCATGTTGTTTTGAACTAGCAGTAATATTCAAAATAAATTTCTGTATTGGTGCAATCGTATTATGTATGCAACCCTAATACCCTTATAAAAACCTACCCCTTTTTTAAAACGATATATCACAAGCATACATCAGTTGACATTTCATCGAGTTGTGATAAAAATCTTTCCGACTTTCTTTTGAAGGTATTCGTCCATCTAGTTTTAGGTTGCCTTTATTTTTTTTAGTGCAATGTTAAATAGATTAAGCGTAGTTGGATATCTCAACAGATCGAGCGACAAACCTTATGAACTGTCTTGTTAATCTTCAAGGTTTAATGCTTCTTACTTTCTCATGATTTATCTAAAGAATAATGAAAAGTATTATTAATCTGAGGTTGTATTTCTCGCTTGTCTTCCACTCTTCCATTTTTTTTTTTATTTTCTCTTGCCCTGTTTGTATATATTATAGGAAAGGAAAGTAGTAATGTTTACAGGTCGATTTTTCGAAATCGAGTTATTACGGGATATACACGTTTTTAGGCTCCCTGAACCCAAAAAAAGTTTTTACCTATTAGTCTGTGTATGTGTGAAAAAACTTGAAATTTCAGGTAGGTACTAGGCCTACTACGGGATCCGACACAAACAATTTCATAAAATCGATCAACCGGAAATAGTAATCTATACATACCATTTTTCACTTTTTTACAATATTCTCAAAAACGGCTCTAACGATTTATTTTGAAAATCGCCTCATTTACTACAATTTTAATGCTTTACAAGATAGGGTAAGCGTTATATCTGCTAAAATTCTTGGGGGACCTGTGGTCTCATGGTATAAAAAAAGCTTTTTTAGATCGCAGTCTAAAATATGCATTCTAGAGCAAAAGTGGATATAATTAACGTTGTAGAACATTTAAAAATATAGAACTTTTATTTCAAACTGTTTTGTACAACGCTTATTTTAGCGGCAATTTGTGATTTTTCTGTGCTTTTCATCAAAATCAGTAATAAAATGGGAGGTTTTAATATTACGGCCTTAGTATGGACTTTACGACAAAATTATATAGCATATGATTAAATTATAGGAATTAAAAAAAATCTTACAACTTTCACTTCAAGCATTTTCTTCCACAGAGCCTACCCTAGCGTCAATTAGTGATTTCCTGTATTTTTATGTCGTACGGAGGTTGATTCTTATTTTCATTTATTCACTCTCATCCGCGAAACGACCTTTGAAAAAGAAAATTGTTGGCGGATATATCCGACAATAGGCCGCGATGGTTTTTTATGCATTTCTCGGCAAAATTGTTTATAAAAGAAAGGAACAGAAAGTTAAAAAACCGACTTATTTCATACAAGCGGTGTTTTCCTACAGAGCTTAATTTAGCGGCAATTAGTGATTTTGCTTGAGAAAAATGTTAAATGAGGGAATCGTAAACAATTTAAGCTCCTTAAATCACATTCTCTATAGAGTAGTCGCGCCGCCTAGTGCCGTGAAATATAACTGTGAACCATACCGTAAAAAAATACCTGACGCACATAACCTCATCTAGATCAGTCCAGTAGTTTTAAAGACAGACTGTAACATAGGGTGCTTATTAACACATAACTTTTTACGCTCGTATAGGACAAATTTTAGACCACATGAGGTGACTTTAGACGTTTCTAGAAGCTCTGTTTGTAGCTCATATTCTTAGCATTCGTTCACTGTAGCCTATTCTCCTTCTTTCTGTCCACCCGGTATTCTATTTTTGCTCTTCATGGAAGCCCTTAAAGTTCGTAATTAGTTATCTGAATTTGGTTTGGTTCGACAATCATCCGGAATTATTTTCCTGTTCTGATTTGTACGTTAAATTCACCGACTAAAATTTGGCCGTTCTTATCTGGTGCTTTCAGTATTTCATTTTCTAGCTGGTCCCAGAATGCCTCCACCTTTTCTGGATTTCAGTTGTCCGCGTTGATAGGGGCATGTGCATTGAAAATTCTGTGTCTCTTATTTCCTTCTTTCATTGTTAAAGTACAGATCCTTTGAGAAGGTGAGCGTAATACTTTGATGAAGTCTATTATCCGTTTGCTTATGCAGAATGCTGTTTCGATTTGCAATAGGTTAGCTCCTATTCTTGATCCAGGTTATCCTTTAAAAATATCCTGTAGTTCCCAGAATCAAAAGTGTTTGCGTCAGTGCAACGCATCTCTTGTAAAATATTTTGTTTCCCCATCCCACCCAGTGTTCGCTTTAATTTACCTGTCTGCAGAAGTATCTATACGTTAATTGTCCCAAAATAATGACGCTCTTTGGTTCGCATGTTGTTTTTCTTCGTTCTCGTTATATCGCTTGTAGGTCATCTTGAAAGCTCCGACTACTTCGTGCATGTTGGTACAGGCTTCTCAGAATCCGAAGGCCTGTGTGCGCCGGTTGAAGCAGTGGTGGATTCCCACCTGGAGTACACAGGAGCATCGATTAACCGAACGTCAGTCATCTGAACTGTCAGTTATCCGAACCACTATCGATGGAAAAAATGCATATTTACTCACGCAGAGGTCTTTTCTGCCCTATAAATTGCAATACTACGGCGCGAACAACAGCGTGAATTTAGTGTTGCTGAAGCATTGTTACAAAAAAATGAGAGATGTTGCTGCTACACAAAAGAAGTTCAGTCTTAGTTTAAAAGTAAATTCAAGATATATTTTTAATTACTTCATAGTATGTACAAGAGCGTAAAAATTACATTTCATAAAGGATTTAACCGTAATTGATTTCGTAAATTTATTCAGTTTTAAAATACTGTATTTTTCCGTTTGTTTTTATAATCTGTATACGTTACTCTACATTTGCAATTAATGCAATAAATTACTGTTTTTTTTTTTAAATTAAAGTTTATGTTAGCCTTTATTTACGTAGTAAATAAATTTAGGTTAGGCCTATATTATAGTTTTAGAATATTTCATTATCCGAACTATTTCATTATCAGAACCGCTCTGGTCTCAATTAGTTTGGATAACTGACGCTTCACTGAAGTTCTATTTAAGAGGCATTCCATCATGTTTTTTTCTACAGTGAGCTGAAAAATAAAAACGATGGAATAGAGTTATCTCGCTACACACCCGATTAGTGGCAAAATTAAGAGACATTCAATCATGCGGTCTGAAGTCACCTGAAAAATAATGGGATTGAGTTACCTCGCTCTATGGGATTTACCACTACGGCTGTAAGCAATAGACTCTAATGCACACCTTTTATTTTAAACGCTACAAATATCTTCTCCGTTCTGTCGTGGGGAGGGCAAGATAATTCTTAGAAACTTTTTTATGAACTCAACAAATTTTTGTTTATTATTTTAGCCGTGTACACGTACAATATTAAAAAGGATGTTTATTAATGGACGAGTACATCTGTACAGACAATAAATGAACTTTACCAGGATTACCAACATTGACATATTATAAAGAAAGGGATTTTTTATTTAAAAATACCTCACTTTCATTCAACCATTAAACGGAGTTATGATAAATAAAAACCCTATTTATAAGCTTTCAAAAAAACCAAATCTGTCTGTTCGTTCGGGTGAATAAACAACGACTTTATTATTTTTTTACATATTTTTTAAATAAAATGTCTTGAACATATTCCTAATCAATAATTTCTTTGTTGATAAAATTATACTAAAGTTTCTGTTACTTTCTCTAACGCACTTTTTCTACGGAGTAGAATTTAAAAAGTTGTGAAACACTCACACGACTTTCTCTTCCCAATATAAATAATGAAGGTTGTAACCTACGTTTAATCATTAGTAAACAATTTTTTTGTCATTAGTCTTTTGACTGGTTTGATGCAGTTCTCCAAGCAGTTCTATCTTGCTGAAGTCATTTCATTACTACATACCTGTAACATTCTACATCTTTTGTAATTTGCTTTATATTTTGTAACCTTTGCCTCCCCCTACTATTCACTCCCTCAATATTACCCTCCATTATAGATAGACCAATACCTAGATGTCTTAAGATATGCCCTACTAGCCTATTCTTTCTTCTGGTAAGTGCTTCCATATAATTTCTTTTTCATTCACTAGCTTAAAAACCTCTAAATTACTTATTATGTCCACCCACCTAATCTTTAACATTTTCCTATAACACCACATTTCAAAAACTTCTATCCTCTTCCTTTCTACAGCCCTTATCACTTACGTTTTATTTCCGCTCTAAACATAGTGTTTTAAGAAATTTTTCCTAATCTGTAAGACAGTGTTTGCAGTCGGTAAGCTTTTTTTAATTTCAAAACTTTTTCTAGCTTGAGCAATTCTACTTTTGATATCATTTGTGCTTCTACCATCCTTTGTTATTTTACTCCCTAGATAGCAGAATTCCCCAACTTACTGACTGTTTTCGTTGACTACTTTTAAATTTCCCATCTCATCGAAACCAATCTTGCTGCTGCACAACACTTTCGTTTTGTTCTTATTAATTTTCATGAAGTAATCCTTTCTCATTATCTCATCCATTTTATTTAAGATATCCTCTAGTTCTTTCTTTGTCTCGGCTAATACTACTATATCATCGGCGAATCTCAGCATTTGTATAGTTAGTAAACAAGATAAAACGAAAAGCATAACCTAATTTGAATCATGAGTGACTTTAAATGAAAATCAACCTCTGTAATACTTTAAAAAACGAAAAATTACTAATTCACGCTAAACTAAGCTCTGTAGAAAAATATTTGAAATAAAAATTATACATGTTTTTATTTCTTATATTTTTAATTATGTAGCCTACACTTTTTTCTAAAATGCACACTAACGCCACAATCTTAAAAAATCATTTTTTTTTCTTTTGAGACCACAGTGGATCACTTGAGTCAGTTTTTGGGCACTCTCTACTGACTCTTTTGTTTATTTACCTCAATTATTCTTTCATTCTGGCAGATCTTCTTTGCCTTTCTGCTTCCGAAAGAATCACTTTCCTGCTTCCTCGTTTATGTACCTTTCCTTGGAATTTAATATTTTTATCTTTTAATAGTTTCAGCTTTTCAGTTTTATTTTCTAGATCTTCGAATGTGATGCCTAATTCTTACATATCTTTCTTGATTTCTCTTAACCACATTAGGCCTGCCTACTTCTGTCTTTTTCTGGTAGAGTTTTCTGACTTTGGTTTGTGATTCTATCTTTGGGTGTTCTGGTTATATGTCCAAAGAAGAATATTCTCTTTTTCCTCATCGTATCTATTACGATTCAGTCACCTGGTAGACCTGTTCATTTGGTAGTAATCTCCATTCTCCATCTACAGTACTTGGTGTCTCTTTCCGATCCATTCTTAAAAATCCATTTTTTACTGATTTTAATGGGCAAAATACAGAAAAGTACTAATTGTCGCTTAACTAAGCTATGTAGAGAAAAATGTCCGAAATAAAGTTAACATTTTATAATTCCCTACAACTTCAATATAAATTACTACAGTATGCCTTTAAATGCATATTTTGAGGTCGTAATATTAAAAATTAAAACATTTTTTAACCAAGAGAGCATAACCTCCCCAAGAATTTCAGCAGACATGGCGCTTTCGTTATCATAGTTTATAGAGAATGAAAACTGAAGTAAATAATTAATTACATTTCGTATATCTTAACATGTTTAATTAAAATTAAATTTATCTTGATTTGTATTTACACAAAAAAAGGGAGTTGGCCGCTCCAGGAGTTAGACTTACTGGGTGCAACCCCCTACCATTTTAATCTTTTAAACTTTATATTAATTAATTTTTTATAAATACATTTTTTTCACTTTTTTGACCTATTTAGAAAGAAGGGAGTAGATAGACTATTGTTTTTGTGTAGATTTTCCAAAATCAAGTTTTTCACCGGAAATATACGTTTTCAGAACCCGTGAGTGTGAGTGTTTGCGTGTGTGTGTGTGTGTGTGTGTGTGTAAATGGAATATTGTACGAAGTTAACACTTGGAACTTCAATTAGGTACCACTAGGGGGACTCGACACGAACATTTTCATGAAAATCGGTTATTCGGAAATAGTAGTTTATTCGTACAATACACTGCACCCTCAATGTTCGAGATTAATTGGGCCCATGAAAACCATCTTGAAAATCGAAATCATGAACATCGAGATCTATTTTCAATGTAAAATTTCTAATCGGTTCCATGTGAATGATTAGTGCGTATATTTTAAAGATAAACAAGACGTTTTGGCTTATTTTAAATAAAAAAAACCGTGTGTTATAGAAAAATTTAATTTATTAAAAAAAGAAATACCTACAAAATATTATTAACTAACTTGATTCAAATGTAAAATGTTCTTTGTAATCGAAAAATATTGCCCTATTATATTTTGTTATTATTTGTGAATTTTATAAAACATTAAAAGTTGTTTCTTTATGTACATTTTATTCTTTCTGGGCTGCAAATTGTGTCCTTGATGTTGATGGTGATACCTTGATACCTCGATGAGTGGTAATGATGTTATTTCTCTTCGGCTTAAACAAATTCACAATCGTTGTTTGTTCTGCTTTGGTTTGAAGTTCTTTATGTTTTAGTTTGTAAGGATGGCAAGCTGATCTTATTAAATTGTAACATATTAAAGCTCTATCTTGTTCTGGATCCTTGTCTAATGTTGTTTTTATTGTATCTATTGCCGTAAATAATTGTTTCAAATCTTCCCTAGCCAAGTTTTTTGATTTTTTTTTTTCATCTTCGGATTCTCCTGAGGAAGCATGTTCTTCGTTCAATTCGAGAATATCGCTTTCAGAAATAACATCATTGTGCGCTAAGCCACCAGGTCAATGCACTAAGCAGGGGAAGCATACGGGAAGGGTGGGGCTGAGAGGGACAGTTCTCGTTCAAGGTCCCAGTACAAATCACGAACACCGAGTTTTAATCTCGAAAATTGAATTTTTTGTTTACAAATTCAAAATCTCGAAAGGTCGAAACCTCGAACATAGGAGTCCACGAACACCGAGGGTCAAGTGTATTTTAATTTTTTGAAACGTTTTCAAAAACGGTCTCTACTTTTTAAAAAGAAAATCGCCTCAATAACTATACATACTTTATTTTTTACTAGGTAAAGTAAGCATCATGTCTGCTGAAATTCTTGGGGGCCTGTTTTCTCGTAGTTAAAAAAATTGTTTTTTATTTAAGATTACGGCCTTAATATTATGAATTTTTAGAGCGAAATGTATATAATTTAAAGTTTTATAAAATTAAAATATCTACATTTTTTATTTCAAGGATATTTTTCTATGACGCTTATTGTAGCCTAATTGTATTTTTCTCACCATAATCGGCAAAAATCGGGATTTTTTAAGATTGCGGCTTTAGTATTTATATTTATCGACAAAAATTTATAGAAAATTTAAAACATCCATGACTTTTAATTCAAACGTTTAGTTCAGCATAAATTAGTGATTTTACTTATTTTTAAGTTCTACATAAGTTAATTTTCAATTAGTACTCATGATTAAAATTACGTTATATTTTCATTTTACGGTTTTTATTCATGATTAAACATGATTATATTGTCCATTATTCACACTGGCAAGTAAAAGGCTAATCAAGTTTACCGGGAAGGTTGGTATAAAAGAAGCATACATATGAGAGAAAGATCCTTCGCAAGATAATGGGTTCAAAGTAGTAGACGGACAATACGGACAATATGGGTTACGAGGTCGAGAAGAATTGTACAAGGAAAATGAACGATTAGAAAAAGAAGACTTAAATTTTATGGTCACCTGTATAGGATGGATGACAACCGGTTGACAAAACAAATTTTTAAGACACTAAACAATTGATATAGGCCCCTAAGTTGGCAGATAAATTGTTTAAAAAAGTCAGAAAAGATATTTTGAGAAAACTGGAATAAACCGAGAAAATTTAATGAATCGAACTAAGTTCAGACAAGTAATACGGACTTTAAGGGCTTCCATAAGGAGAAAAACAGAACAAGTGGATAGAAGAAAAAAGAAAAGCCTACAGTAAGCGAATACTTAGAATGTGAGCTGCAAATGGGCTTCCAGAAAAGTCTAAAGTTAACTCACTCTTTCTAAAATTGGACCTATAAAAAGGAAAACAATTTGCAGGAGGAAGTCGTGTTTAACACTAGATTTTTTTTTGTTTGTTCTGGAAGTAGTAAATCTACTATATAATTTTTAAATTCTAGCGTTACATCTGAAATCGAATCGAGGACCTTCATTTTAACAATTTTTGTTAACGGTGGCAATAAAATTAATTTCTTTAACATCCGTTTACAAGACAATAAACAGTAGACCTATGGTATATTGGTTAAAAGCTGTTCAGTAAAGTCATATAGTTCACGGGTCACTTAAATACTTAATTGGCGTATTAAACAAAAGAATAATTTCCTTCCATAATTTCATCTTTTGTCGGCTCCAGTGTTTTACCAGAATAAAATACTGGGTGACCCATAATTAGTGTGACAAATATGGAACCCAATCTGTATAAACGTAGAGTATTAAAATAACCATGCCACCTTAGTGTTATGATAAGCGCGCTAGCCTAAAATCTGAGGCCCGAGTTCGATTCTCGGCTACGGATTAAAAATTACGAGGGACGTTCAAAAATTAACGATAGAATTAATGTTGAGAAAAAACAGTTTATTCAATGATAATGAAATTTTGTGCAGATCAAGTTGGCAACTTAGAGAACTTTGTTAATCAGATGATAGATCTTAATTAATGTAATAATTTGGTGTGAATGACTCACAAAACTTTCTCTTGCCAATGTAGATAATGAAAATGATACGGTATGTTTAACCATGAGTAAACATGTAAAATGGTAGTCAACCTCTGTTAAACTTTAAAATATAGATAATCACTCATTTACGCTAAACTATAGACTTTGTAAAAAAAATGCTTGAAATAAAAGTTGTTGCTGTTTGAATTTCCTATAGGCCTAACTTTGATTATATACACTTTGATCGTTAAATAATTCATACTAAGTCCGCAGTCTTAAAAATCCCATTTTTTACCAATTTTGATGAGCAAAATACAGAAAATCACTAATTGACGCTGAACATTGTAGAAATAAATTTGAAGAAATAAAATAAAATAATAATAATAGTAGAATTTGAATAAATAATTTGAAGAAATTTGCTATAAATAAAATTTGTTGGTTTTTCAATGTACTACAACGTAAATTATGTACTCTTTTACCCTAAAATTCATATTAATAACCACATATTATTAAAAGCCACAATTTAACACGAGAGCACAGGTCCCTAAGAATTTTAGTGGAAATGCCGTTTATTTTATCTTGTAGTGCAGAAAAATGTACAATGGGGTGATATTTTAAAAAAATCATAGGAGCCGTTTTTGAAAAAATAGTTTTTTCTCTACGTCATATTGTCTCGTTACTAATAATTAGCAACGGATGTTCAATAATTATTATTGAACGTCCCACGTATATAATTGGTGTTTTAAAAAAGACACAACTCGCTCGTTAGATGACGTATATAATATTGTTAAAAAAATATTAAATTAATTAAATATGGTGAACATTTTTTAAATTGTCATCTATCATTTTGTTTTGTCCATCACACCCAGTTGTCAGAAACTACAAGAAATAGCATCAAACAGTTTTCGGATTCGTAATCTACACAAAAAGTTAGTGAACCTGGATTGGGTTTGAAGTTTTGGTTTCAACCGGAAGTATCCCAAAACCGGAAGTCAAGAAATCAAAGTAGGAATTTGGAAACATAAATAGTGTCATTCGATTCCTGTTAAAGAGTAGATACAGAAATCACTAATGTTTTTTGCCATAAATCAAAGGTAATTTTTTTAAAAATTGCCACCAGCCATGAGACGCGTCGTCTCATAAAGGGAATTTTTTGTTATAATTTTATACAATAATATTCATTTTACAATTAAACTTACCATTAATAAATTTATACAATATGATGTTGAAAAACATTCTACGAGAATGCAGGTTCGTACAAGTTTCGTGACATTTGTAATTTTTCTTTTAATTTTTCTTGCCGTATATGAACGTATAGTGAAGCAATGTATTTTTTATTAAGCCAATTTCTTTAGTAGAGTTTTCACCAAAAAATACGTTTTCAGGCTCCCTAAACCCAAAAGTATGTAAGTTATTTAGTGATTGGTGTGTACGTAAAAAAATAGATAAAGAACGGAAAAGTGTTGAAGTTGAAACTTGGAACTTAAGTTACGTACTACTAGGGGACCCGACACGAACATTTTCATAAAATTGGTCAACCGGAAGTAGTAATCTATTTGTGCAATTTTTCACTTTTTTACAATATTATCAAAAATGGTTCCTATGATTTTTTTATTAAACGCTTCATTTATTAAATTTTTTATGCTCTATAAGATAGGGTAAGCGCCACTTTGCTGAAATTCTTAGCGGACTTTGCTCTCGTCGGGAAAAGTGTTTTTTTTAGGATTGCGGCCATAATATGCATTTTAGGGTAAAAGTGTATATAATTACAGTTGCAGATGTTTAAAAAAACCGACAACTTTTATTTGAAACATATTTTCGTACAGGATTTAGTTTAGCGTGAACTAGTAATATTTTGTACTTTTCTCATCAAAATCGGTAAAAAACAAAATTTTTGAATATTGCGGCCTTAGTATAGTATATTTAAAAACAAATATACAGTTTCGAATAATTGAAAGTTACTGTAAACTGTTTAGGTTACTGTACAACCTAAATGGCAAAAATGTAATATTACCTACCTAAAAATAAAGTAGACATAAACTTTAGTTTAAAAAAATACTAATTTATTGGATTTATTGCAAGTGTAAAGATTATAAAAACCAACAGAAAATAAAAATTTCAAAACTGAAAAATTAACGAAGGAGACTACGGTAAAATCATTCTTGAAATAGGTCTATTTTTGAACACAATAATTGTATTGTATATGGTATTACTATACAGTAATTTAAAAAAAATCTCTAATTTTCTTTTGAACTAAGACCAAACTCTCTGGAACAGTAACATCTCATTCATTTTAGTTGCAATGATTCACCACTACTGAATTCAGGCTGTTGTTGGGACCATATTATTGCAGTTTCTAGGGAATAAAGGCCTCTAAATGAGTAAATATGTACTTTTTCCATCGATGGTGGTTCGGATGACTGACGATCGGATAATAATAATCAAATTTTATTTTCATATTTTTTTACAATAGTAACTAATCCATACATACACATTCCTTCCTGAAGCTACAGTTCCGCTCAAATTAATTGGAACACTCGATAAAAAACAAGTTTATTTTAATACATATAATCTATAAACAAAAATGTACAAACTTATATTCTAATAGTTGATATGTCCTCTTTTGTTCTTTATGACTTCCTGACAACTTTTAGACATTGATTTAACAAGTTTCTCACTTGCTTGTTTCAGTTCATCATCATGAAACCATATCTTGGTCAAGGTAGAAATTATAGAAGTTTTTGTTTTACAGTCTTCTTTTGTAAATCTTTGCTTACAAGTTGATCTTAGATTCTTGATCGGGTCTGTTGAGTTGCTAGACCATGGAAGAACATTAATTTTTCAATGAAGAAATTTTTCCATTTTTTAGATGTATGGCAAGATTTAAGATCTTGCTGGAAAATCCCGTCGCTTGCTGGAAACAATTTTTGTAAAGTTGGAAGTACTCTTCTCTGGAGTAAATATTTGTACTTTTACTTTCTCTTGCCTATATGAACATATGTAGGAAGGAAGTACTGTTTTCATGTACATTTTTCAAAATCGAGTTTTCACAGGATCTAGGTACACTTTTTCAAACTCCCCTGAATCCAAAAAAACATGTTTTTAGCGATTGGTCTGTGTGTGTGTGAAAGAAATATCTCAAAAACGGAACATCATACAAACTTGAAACTTGAAACTTAAGTTAGGTACTACTACCGAACCGGACCCGACACGAACATTTTCATCAAAATCAGTCAACCGGAAGTAGTAGTTTATTCGTGTAATTTTTCACTTATTTGCGATTTTCTCAATAACGGCTACTACGAATTTTTTTTAAAATGTTGAAATTCTTAAGGAGGCTGTGCTCTCGTAGAAAAAAATGGTGTTTTTAAGATTGCGGCTTTAATATGCATTTTAGCGAAAAAATGTGTATGAGTTGTAAAGAATTTAAACACCTACAACTTTTATTTGAAACATTTTTTTATATAACGCTTAATTTAGCCGTAATTAGCGATTTTCTGTTTATTTTCACGAATATTGAAAAAAATCGATTTTTTAAAGATTTCAACCTTAGTATGCATTTTGCACGTAGTTAATTAATTTGGACGTAAATAATTTTGTACGTAAACTTATAGGAAATGAAAAAATTTGCAACTGTTATTTGGCGCATTTTTCTCTACGAGCCTAGTTTAGCGTGAAAGAGTGATTTTTAAACCAAACTGAGGTTGATTTTAATTATTTTTCGTCATTCCTTATTATTAAAATAAGGTTATATTTTTTGAGGTTGGGTTTTTTTATTTCTAATGTTTTATTACTAATATTAGGTTATATTGTTTATTATTTCAATTGAAAAGAGAAAGTTGTGTGAGTGTTTCACACCAGATTTTTCAGAATTAATCATTCCTTCTACTGGAACCTTCCATGGACCAGGACCGGTCCTGGTCCATGAAAGGTCATTCGTCCATAACGGCTATTACAAAAATATAGCAAAATTCCCATACTGTTCTGGTTAATTTGGGCATTTAATAATTTATTTACAATTCACAATGTAAGTTACGAGGTAGAGGAAATTGACCAAACCAACTAAGGCTAAAAGCCATGTCCTAGGATAGGTGTTTTCTTCTTTTATTAAGTAGACTGAACAACCGAAGTTTAAAATAAGTTTTTGGGCTTAAAACCATGACAATTTTCAAAAAACCAATTATACTATTTTTACAAAAAGCAATCTAAAGTTTAAAAAATCGAAATTAACTAAAATATATATAGGGCTTTAAAGGCATGCAAACAAAAACAATTATATTAATTATAAACCTAAATAATAATAATGATAATTATTATTATTATTTACGTTATGGCCTACAAAGGACCGCGATTTCTCAGTTTTTCTTCTGTGCTTTCCTCTTCGCCCAGTACTCTTTCATTTTCTTGGAAAAGTCACGTTTTCGTTCTTCCGACCATTTAGGTCTTGATCTTTTACTGTCCTCTTCCTGGAGCACTAGTTTGAGTTTATGTCTGAGAGGTGTTCTTTGTATGATGTCCGTCTCCGTTATTTGGAGTTTGTTGCAGTCTGTTTTTATCTCTTTGAGCCATCCATCGGGATTTTTCAATTTTTCTTTGTAGTTCAGGATTTGTTTTGAGAGCCTATGCTCGTTCATTCTCACTGTGTGTGCGTAGAAAGCAATTCTTCGTTTCTTCATGATGGATGTGATTTTTTCTGTGTGCTGGTAGACTTCTTCATTGCTGCGGAGTCTATATTCTCCTTCTTTGTATTTGGGCCCTAAAATCTTGCGGATGATCCTTCTTTCTTTACGGATTAGTTTTTCTAATGGAGCCTTCTGTCTAAGTGCGAGGCATTCTGATGCGTAGAGAACTTCCGGTCGAATCACTGTATGATAATGTCTTATTTTTGCATTTTTGGAGATGGATTTTTTATTGTATATCTGAGACGTCAGTCTGCACGCTACTTCAAACTTGTTGGCTCGGTTTTCTATTGCATATTTTTCATTGTTGTTTGGTTCAATACATTCGCCAAGGTATTTGAACCTGGTCACCCTCTGGATTTT
The DNA here is from genome assembly GCA_035578175.1 of Catonia carolina. Lineage (NCBI taxonomy): Eukaryota > Metazoa > Arthropoda > Insecta > Hemiptera > Achilidae > Catonia > Catonia carolina. The sequence continues at coordinate 12,534,161 of JAQMRL010000007.1, read as the reverse complement.
TCCATGTTTGGTCTTGAAATGTGTCCGATCCGTTTTCTGGTTGGAGATGTACTGCGTTTTCTCGTACGATATTTGGAGCCCGATCTTGACCGCTAGTTCATGTAGAGTTTCGACTTGTGTGATCGCCTCCTCTTCTGAGTTCGCCAGGAGTGCCAGGTCATCCGCAAAGGCGAAGCAGTTGATCTCAAGTTCTCTTCCGAGTTTGACTCCTCTTGGTGCCGTTTTCCTCCATTCTCTGATGACCTTCTCGAGAGCACAATTGAACATCAGTGGGGAGAGTCCATCTCCCTGTCTTACTCCTGACTTTACTTCAAAAGGCTCGGAGATACAAGTTCTGAACTTGACTTTGGACTGCGTATTGTTGATAGTCTTCGCGAAAAGTTTTCTCGTTTTGTTGTCTAGTCCGAATTCCTCTAGTATCCCGAGCAGTGATTCCCTGTCTATGGAGTCGTAAGCTTTTTTGAAGTCAACAAATACGATAGTCAGTGGCTTTTGTCGGACTCTGCAGTGTTCGATGACATGTTTGAGGTTCCGGATTTGTTCGGGGCATGACCGAGATTTCCTGAAGCCCGCTTGGTATTCACCGAGCTGCACGTCGAGTTGATCATTTGCTCTTGTCAGTAGGGCCTTCGAGAAGATTTTATATGTGACCGGCAATAGTGAAATTCCTCTATAGTTGTTAGTGTCGGTCTTATCCCCTTTTTTGTGTAGAGGGTGGATGAGTGCCGATGTCCATTCTTCTGGGATTTCTTCGGTCTCCCACACCTTCTGCAAAGTTTTAACCAGAAGTCCGAGCTGACGGTCCTCCAGAAGTTTCCAGTACTCTGCAATGATCCCATCTTCACCTGGTGCTTTGTTATTCTTAAGGGATTTGATGATTTCTTTGACTTCTTCGAGGTTCGGTGGTTCCGAGTCCGGGTTTACTTTGTTGGTTCGAAATTCGAAGGTTTTATTCGGGCCTGCGCAGTTGAGCAGGTTTTTAAAGTAGTCCGCCAAGATTTTGCAGTTTTCCTCATCACTGTGGGCCAGTGTTCCTGTACTTGGATTCCGAAAGTTGAGACTAGGTGGTGTGAATCTGGTCACGGTCTTTTTGAAGTTCCGGTAAAAGTCACGGGTGTTGTTTCTCTTGAAGTCAGATTCAATTGACGCTAGGTCTTTCTTCATGTGATCCCTCTTGACCTTCCTGATAGTTTTGGCCGTTTCTTTTCTAGTTTGAATGAATGTTTCAAATTTTTCTTTTGTCTGGTGTGATTTCCATACTTGCCATGCTCTTTGTCTTGTCTCAATCGCCTCGTCGCATTTCATGTTCCACCAGACATGTCTCGGTCTTCTTCTCTGTGGAGCTATCCTACTTGCTGCTGCAACCATTCTCTCTTCAAGTTCTTTTAGGCCTTCGACTTCCACGATTTCTTTTTGAAATTCCGACTTTGATGTCTTCAGTTTTTCTAAATCTGATCTCACTCTTCTCTGAGTTGTCGTTTTTCTCGTGTTTCTTGGTCTGAATTTCAATTTGATTTTGGAGAGATAATGATCTGAGTCAAGATTTGCTCCTCTTAATACCTTGACGTTCATGACTTCTTTTGACGCTTTGACTGAAACTGCGACATGATCAAGTTGAAATTCACCTAGCATTGGGTTCGGAGAGGTCCATGTTTTCTGTTTTCTTGGCAGATGCTTGAAGAAGGTCGACTTGAGTACGAGGTTGTTCTCACCACACAATTCGAGAAGCCGCTCTCCATTTCGATTTGTCCTCTTGTGAGCTGGATAGTCTCCTACTATTTTACGGTATCTTCGCTCCCTTCCAATCTGCGCATTGAAGTCACCCATCAGAATTATAGTGTGATTCTTGGGGATCTTTGCCAGAGTTTCATCTAATTTATCCCAGAATAGGTCTGTCTTCTCTGGGTCTCTGTTGTTGTCTTCATTGATTAGGGCATGTGCATTTACTAACGTGTATGCTCGGTTTGCGCACTTGATCGAGAGAGTGACGAGCCTGTTGGAGATTGGATTAAAATCAATGATTGAGTTCAAAATTCTGGTGTTGATCATGAACCCCACTCCGAGGTGTGGGACTCGGCCTTTCATAATTCTTTTTTCCGTTTTTGACTTTAGAATTCTGTATCCTTGTGACTCAAATGGTTCGCTGTCTGTGAACCGGGTTTCTTGGAGGGCTGCAATTAGAATATTGTGCTTCGTTAGTACGTCTGTTAGATGTTTTAATTTTCCAACTTTGAGAAGTGAATTGACATTGAAGGTTGCAAAATAATTGAAGTCCTTGTGTTTGAGTTTGTGCGATCCAGGAAGCTCCGACTCTTCCTTGTGTGCAAGCGTGGTTGCAAGCTCCCCAGAATCCGAAGGCTTGCTGACAGCGCTATTTCTAGCGCTGGTGGATCGTCCACCTGGGGTAGTTCTATTTTTTAGAAAAATTGCCATCGCTTTCCAGTTTTGAAACACTGAGATATGTTTTTGGTGGGCCGGACCAACGTCCGACCGTTTGTACAACTGGGGTTGTAATCCTCAGAGGGTTCCGCTTCAGTAAGATCCAAACCACTGGATTGTGGACCAGATCTCGTCCAGGGACAGCAACGTGGAGCACGGGCGTCGATTCCAAAGCCTTCCAAACGAACGAGATTGTTTGCCTTTAAGAATCTTTTCCGCCACCGGAACATGATCCCCAATAATGATAATAATAATAATGAAATAATGTCTTTAACGCCTCTAATTATAATTATAATTAATCAACTAATTATAATAATTATTGTCTAATTATAATAATCTAATTATAATTCTACTAATTATAATAATCAACACTCCTGTGTAATATATATAAAGACTGGGAGTAACAACTAGTGTTAGCGACTTTTGGTTTGCCCTGTATGTTTATTTCAACTGTCATAGTTGGTCTAATGTTAAAATATTGACAGATGTTTTGTTTTTCAAGGAACATCAGATCCATGTTGTAACTGTAATTATTTTCAATTAGATCCTTTAATGTATTAACCATATGGTTTTGTATAATACGCTTGTACTCGATTCGCATATCAATCCATGAAATTAAAGAAGTTAAACTGAAAAAATTAATGATTCTTTCAATTTTACTGTATGTGTGTTTTTTTTTAAATAATATCTCACTTTTTTGTAAAAGGCGTAGAATAAAAAATATTTACGTGTGTGCAAGATTTTTTCTGTCCTAATATCACTTAATGTAAAAGTTCTATGACCCCTGAAATCAAAAAATTTTTGTATAAGCTTATGCATTTTGCTAAGAGCCATGAAACAGATATTGCGAGTCACACCGGTAAATGCAGTACAGTAAGGCTCGTGCTAAACTAGACCTCATGCGTTAATTGGATTTATCGGTTACGCAGAACTTATTAATAGTTCTATAATTCATATTCTATATTAGTTACATTTTTGTATTATTACATCTGAAGTCATCATCATCATCATCATCCGTCATGGTTTAGGCTATTGAGCCTGTTCCGGTTTCCACCTCTTCCTCGGTCGACCCACATCCCTTCTGACAGATGTTGAAGGGATGTGGGTCGACATCTGAAGTATAACATAATATTTTAATAATTATACTCATTCATAGTGACTAATATAGGCCTAAGTTACGTATTATTTCACATTGTAAATATAAATAAATAAATACACTATTCGACGAAATATCACATCCAAAGAAAAGTATTACAAACGTTAAACCAATTTCAGTTTAAAATTATGCATTAATTGTGCAATATGCTTTAGTAAACCACCACGGGTAACTAAAATTATAGTTTAAAAAACAGACGCTATTGCTAAAATGGCATCATGGGTCAGTCGACTTTGGAAACAATCAAGGGGTTTTGTAAATACTGATGTTGTGCATTTTGTGATTGTTTACAAATGCCTACGTGACTGTACGTGATTGGAAAGACGAGGAACGAAACGTTCGGCTGCTAGTGCGCATGTCTGTTCCGCAGCTCTGAGCAAAATGCACGAGTTCTACTGCTGACCGAATCTATGAGAAAACGAAAATTTTTCTAGGTTATGCGATGTTGTAACAACAATCGCAGCACCCTACCTTCTTTCTTTTAGTCCTTCAAGACCTACATATAAGTTCTTTCCAGTACATTGCGTATACTATCACTTGGAAGAAGATCCTCTTAAAGATAATTATGGATCCGAAGACAGTTGTCGAAGATAGTGCAGGTATTTTCCATAACAGGCAGGTGAAGTGTTGCTTTTTTGCATTCGATCTACTAGTTCCAGGGCTACGAGGAACGAAACGTTCGGCTGCTAGTGCGCATGTCTGTTCCGCAGCTCTGAGCAAAATGCACGAGTTCTACTGCTGACCGAATCTATGAGAAAACGAAAATTTTTCTAGGTTATGCGATGTTGTAACAACAATCGCAGCACCCTACCTTCTTTCTTTTAGTCCTTCAAGACCTACATATAAGTTCTTTCCAGTACATTGCGTATACTATCACTTGGAAGAAGATCCTCTTAAAGATAATTGTGGATCCGAAGACAGTTGTCGAAGATAGTGCAGGTATTTTCCATAACAGGCAGGTGAAGTGTTGCTTTTTTGCATTCGATCTACTAGTTCCAGGGCTACAAAAAAAGAGTTATGTTTCTTATCACATGGTCAGCCAATTATTTGACTGAACCATTTAAGAACAGAAGAGGTAGAGGTGTTAAAGACGCTAGTCAGAGTTACCTCTTCTGAGTTTAATGAATTTCATTGTACACCCAGACCCTGTGGTGAATGAAGTAAAGATGTCATTTGCAGGGTGGAAAGTACATTGTAGATGCTTTTTGAAGGGCCCGGGGAAGCTGATAAGCATACGTTGTCATTTAATGAGGAAGGCGATGGTAAACCACCTTACTCCTCGTTTTACTCAGTAAAGCCTCTAGAGGCTCAAATCAGGCTTTCGGCTGATGACCTACAACACCAGCATACAGGTTACAAGGAATAGAAGAATTGTAGAAGGTTTGGTCTAGTGGTAAAATCGTCGCTGCGAGTCAGCTTTTTAAAAGCTGATTTTCGGAGACGAAGGTTTCTGATTACTTTATTTAAATACTTTACTGTGGGTACCGGTGTACTTTAATGGTTGGGGTTCAATTAACAACACTTTTTTTTGGTCGAACTGAGTCTGTACAAGATTACACCTCATTTAGATGTCTTGCACATGATCCTCATGTCATTGAGTCATGTGGTTGCTTATTGTTCTTAAATTGAACAGATTTCAACCTACCATATTAGGGATTAACAAAAAAATATTTTTTTTAATAACTACAGTTGTACCACTTAACAAAACTATAAAGTTTATATCTATAACCAGGTGTGGCAACATTTGAAAAAGGAAATAATGTTTTAATTTCCTGTCCCCTTGTCATTTATAAATGCCTAATAGTTTTACAACATAACCTAAATAACTATTACTGTATGTCTTTCTCTATTAGGCCTATTTTCATTTCCGAGAACCATTTGTTAGACAAATTATCTCTCAACTGGCATAGTTTTAATGCAAATGTAAAACCTCCGAACATTAATACCTTTGAGAATAAATATCATTACATTCCAATCACTACAATAAACTCTTATAGTCACGATTGACTGAATGATATAAATTGTAACCTATCAAAAGACTTAAGAGATAAAATCTCGTGTAAAACACTCACACAACTACCTCTTGCCAATGAAAAACATAACCTAATTTTAATCATGAGTAAATGACACAAAATGAAAATCAACCTCTATTTAATTTAAAAACTGAAAATCAATAATTGACACTAAACTAGGCTTTGTAGAAAAAAATACATAAAATAATTGTTGCAGGTTTTTATTTCCTATAAATTTAATTATAGACGTTTTCGTGAAATGCATACTAACGTGAAATATTAAAACTTTCTATTTTTTACCGATTTTGATGAAAAACATGCAGAAAAACACTAATTTACGTTATACTAAGCGTTGTACAAACACAATGTCTGAAATAAGTTGTAGGTTTTAAATGTTCCACAACTTTGATTAGATATAAAGTTTTGCTCATATTAAGGCCGTATTCTTTAAAAAGAACCCTTTTTACCACGAGAAGACAGCGTCTCTTGTGGTAATTTCAGCATACGTATCGCTTACCCTACCTTGTAGAGCATGAAAATTGTAGTAATTGAGGTGATAATTAAAAAATATCGTAGAAGCCGTTTATGAGAATATTGTAAAAGTTGAAAAATCACACGAATAGATTACTACTTTTGGTTGGTCGATTTTTATGAAAATGTTCGTGTCAGGCCCTGTAGTGGTACTTAAGTTTCAAGCTCAGACTTCTACGCTATTACGTTCTTGAGATATTTTGTTCACACATAGACCAATTGCTAAAATCATGTTTTTTTGGGTTTCGAGGGCCAGGAAACGTGTATATCCGGTAAAAACTTTGAAATTAAGCTAGATACCATAGTAAGATCCAATACGAATATTTTCATCAAAATCGGTCAATCATAAACAATAGTTTGATCGTGTAATTTTTCACATTTTTGTAATTTTCTCAAAAAGGCTCTTACGATATTGTTTCAAATCGCCACATCTGCTAAAGTTTTGTTGATCTTCAACATAAAGTAAGTGGCATGCGTGCTGAATTTTTTTGGGGGCTGCGCTTTCGTGGGTTAGAAAATTAAAAACTTACTACTTTACTTTCAATCATTCTAGATAGCTTGGATTAGCGTCAATCAGTAATTTTCCGTATTTTTAAATCGAACAGTTTCTCTTCCAGGAATTTCTCTATTTAAACGGACCATTTCAGAAAGAATCAAAATAGAAACAACCATTTCTACTATTTTTGATTTCCTAGAATTCCTACTCAAAATATATCTTATATCGCATTTGGCTATCTATGTTCAACACACTTCACCCTATGCAATACACAATACTTACAATAAGCAACCTATCCTATCGACCGTTTTTGGAGGACGCTACAATATTTTTCATTTCATACATTGGCAAGAGGAAATCGTGTGATTGTTTAACACCTGATTTTTTTTTTTTTCTAGCAGGAACTGTTTGAAATTATTTGTAAAATTGTATAGTACTACTGTACAATTAACGTAAACGACAGTGCATTTTTAGGTATTTTTTACGATTCCAGAATGAAGTAAAAGGTTGTGAAACGAATTAGTGGTTGTTCGTTACCCTGCGCGACTTAAGTTTTTTTTTAATTTGAAGTAAATAAGCTCAAAGATTTTACAATTATTTATTGTACTTTAGTACAATTTTAATCCATTTATTTATACCGCCTCTACGGGGCTTTTATATGTCCCCAAAAAGAACCATTAGTTTATGAAGAGAATAGGAGAGTTCGTTACCCTGAATGACTCCAACTCATAACTAAAAAATAACCATGAAAGGTTTACATTTACTGACTGTACTTTAGTGTGATTTCTAACTTGATTCATTGAATCTAGTTATGGTTATGAGACATTTTAACATTCAAAAGAAAAATCGGACAAGTTACAAACGAGAAAAAATTACATATTATATCTAATTCCTGAATTACAAGAAAGAAATCAACTTAGTAGTTGTCTTTTACAGACCGTTTGCCTGTTTGTTATATCAGAGAGAAGATTCGAGAGAATTAAGTGTTTTATTCTTTCACTAGAATTTTGAAACAAAACTTAAAGTGTTTCCTGTTATCTAATATTATGACACACGTCACAAATTTCCTCGTAAGTCTTATACAGAGTGATCCATGAAGAAACAAAATACTTCATTAGTATGCTAAGACTAGCGAAATTTTCGCCGGGCTCATCCCATTAAAAAAACTTGATAATGAAATTTTTAGAGGGTTAATAATTAAGAGTCAAAAATGGTGGTTCGTTATGTTTTTGACCTGATAAAGCAAATGAAATAGGTCCCAGAACCATACATTTTAAAGTTTCTCAGAAATCTGGTAAAAAACGAAAAAAATTGATTAAAACCCCTCTTCTTTATGTCAAAAAAAACTTAGTTAAATGTGCAGTAACAACATTATACCTATGGTTTCAAATAATACTTGTAGAAAATTTAAACTGAGAAAATTTATGTAATAAAGTAAACTGCAAAACAAAACAAAAAATCTTGTGGGAAATATTCGTACGACTTTCTGTTGATGTAAATAATAACTTTCTGTTGATAATTTTGATGTAAATGTTCGTCTCTGATCACCTAGTGGTAACTTAACTCAGTTCTAAGTTTCAACTTTGAACGAAATTCCGTTTTTGAGATATTTTGTTCACACACTTCCACAGACACACAGACACAAAGACCAATCGCTAAAACCATGTTTTTTGGGTTCAGGGGCCTGAAAACGTGTATATCCGGTTTAAATTTAATTTCGAAAAATCGCCATGAAAACAATACCTACTTTCCTTTCTGTATTATCATATAAGGAAAAAGAAAGTAAAAATAAAATAAAATAAATCAACATTACAATTATAATAATGTGCTCTAACCTTAATTTTGAAAAATTAAGTGATTATTCCTTTCTTCAAACCGCTGACTCAATTAAAAATTATACCAAAAAGTAAATACAATTAATTGCTTGAATGAAATCTTAGTATAGAAATTACTATTCGGCATGAATTTAGTTCTCTCTCTTCTTCTCTCTGGTAGTACACTTATTGCAGTTAAGATCGGTAAAAACAATACCTGATTATTCTCTGAGCGTGACGGAATTAACTCTTCAGTAGCAAAGTATGCTGAACTCTTTACTTCATGTTATTTTATTTCAACTTAAACTTAATTCCCGTTTCATTGTCTGGAATCTACTTAATGTTGTATTATAACTTTAATATTAGTAATTATTATTACTACTACTATTACTAATACTACTACACTAGTAATTATTACGCTCACGCTAAGCGCGTTCTTATTGCTAGCGTCAAAGGGGTTGCAAATATCATAGGTTTTAGTTTCACCATTGCAATTGTTTCCTCGTATAGGGTCAATTTTAGACCACATAAGGTGACTTTACTCACTTCTGGAAGCTCTTTTTGTAGCCCACATTCTCAGTATTCATTCACTGCAGGTTTTCTCCTTTCTTCTGTCCACCTGGCGTTCTGTTTTTGCTATTTTTAGAAGCCCATAAAGTACGAAATTAAGTTTTCTGAATTTAGTTTGGTTCATTAAGTTTTCACGGTTTATTCCGGTTTTCTTAGTATCCTTTCTGACTTCTTTAATTTTTATCCAACACCTTAGGTCTATTGTTTTGTGTCTTAAAAATTTGTTTTATCAACCGGTTGTTATCCATACAGGTACCCGTAAAATTGTAGTCTTCTTTTTCTAATCGTTCCCATTATTCATTTCTTTCCCTTGTACAGTCTTCTCGACTTCGTAACCTATATTGTCCGTCTACTGTTTTCGAGCCCATTATCTTGCTGAGTATCTTTCTCTCAAGTTTCTCTGCTTCTCTTAGACCAGCCTACCCAGTTATTCTAAGGCACTCGCGTACAGACACACAGGTTTTATCACAGTATTGTAATGTCTAATCCATAGTATTTTAATGTGAGTTCCTCGGTGTGCACCAGCCAACTTTTCTCGTTTGCTGTTGTTCGCTTCCTTTCTAAAGTCTCAAGTCATCTGAAGTCAAAAAAAAAAAATTATTTAACTCAACTTTGCTTCAACTCAACTTTGCTTTTACCCAACTTTGTTTCGTTTAGTTGATTTTTTATTGGTATTTGATAAATTGACGAAATAGAGTAAACTCGCTCTATCGGATTTACCACTACGTTTGTAAGCCATAGGCTCTCCTCTTCAGTTGAATAGAGTAAATGCTTTACCTATCCAAGGGCCACCACGTAGAGGGCTTACCTCAAAATCGGGACCTTACTCCCCAACAGAAACATGTACCAGTTTTGATCGCTCCAAACTATTTTCGATGCAGGAGAACCTTGATTTTCTACAGTTCCAAATCTTTCAACTACATCGTTAAAAGTTACACTACACTTTCAATTAAGTCTCACATGTGCCAAAACCAGTCTCTCTGCTGGAAAAGTGCTTGTCATTGTTATTTGTGACTGGAGGGGAGTTTTACTTTTTGGCTTCCTATACGATCAACGTATAGTGAATTGTGCCTGCTACTGCCAGTTATGCAGTCACCGAAAATCGCCTACAATACCTAAAGTCAAGGTTTCTCAATCTAAGATGTCATTCTTCTTCATGACAACGCCAGGCCGCTTACGGAGACTTTGATAAAAGACAAATTGGTCGAAATACATTGGGAAACGCTTGAAATACCTTCCCTACGGTCCAGATGTATACCCCTGTGACTACTTTTCGTTTGGGCTCTTGAAAGAAGCACTGGAATGAAAAGGTTTGAAACTTTCAAAGACAACGTGCACAATAATTAGCTGAAGAGTTAACCTCAAAACTTGTTAGAAGAAGAAATCTTCTAGCTTCCAAAACGCTGGGAAAACTGTGTAGAACATTAAGAAGACTTTGTTGAAAAATATTTTTTGTAATTTGTTATCATAAATAAATGTATATAACTAAAGTCCGGCTTATAATTAGGCTGTTGGCTCACGCTCCTTTGTACGAAATATTTAAATATTTATCAGTTCGTTATTTAAGTCATCAGCCGAAATGCTGGTTTGAAACTCTACAGTCTTTACTAAGTAAAACGTGGAGTGAGGTGGTTTGACATTGCCTTTCTCACTGAGTAGAAAAATAGCCTATGCTTTTCAACATGCCAGGCTCTCTGAAAAGCATCTACTTTCCACCCTACAAATGATACTTTCACTTCATTCACCAGAGGGTTTGGATGTAAAATGAAATTCATGTCTCTCAGAGGAGATAACTCTGACTAGTGTCTTTTACACTTCTACCTCTTCTTTTCTTAAATGCTTCAGTCATAAAATTGGTTGACCATGTGATTAGAAACAAAACGATATTTGTAGCCCTGGAACTTGCTGATTAAGTGCAAATAATTTAACACTACCCCTGCTTATTATGGGCAAAATTATCAGTAAGTAAATTATCAGTAAATAAGTTGTGAGTATGTATTAATACTGTATGTGGTACGTTAGTAAGGCTTGGTACTCACTTGAGATTTTTCTCTCACGCGACGAAACCGTAAATGGGTGCCTAGTCTCTAGGAGATATTCAAAATGAACAACCATAACTAATGTAGTGGGATGCGTAAGGCAGGGTAATGGTATAGTAAAAAGACGCCTTGAACTCTTCCAAATTTATGGTTCCGACTGTAGCACTTTCTTGCCTAAAAATGTAGAGACAGAGTGCTAGTCAAAAAATTGACATATTTCCTGACAAAAAGTGTTTTGTCAAAAGATTTTCAGTAACGCTATTTCAAATAAGATGTGAAACTTATTAACAAAAAGTGTGAGTCCTTTAAGAACTGAAAAACTGTGGGAATTACATTATCAATAAAAAAAAATACAGGATATGAATGAATGATAAAAACTTAGCTTTTAATATCTTTGAAAATATAATTAAAAAACCAAGTCAAAATCCACAAACGATAATGACTAACCACAAAAGCACGTGGTCGTTCACATTTGATTGTAACTTTTGACTGAACATTTAATACTAACGGAAATAGTCCGGTGATATTTTTAGCTCTTCCCGAGGATAACAATAAGCCCTAATTAAAGTTGTAGAAAGTAAGAAAACTCTTATTTGCGATTTAGCAAAAGATACATAGCATTAATAAGGCTGTAATCTTGAAAACTAATTTTTACCGATTTCAATGAGCAAAATACGGAAAACACCATTGATTAAGCTCTAGAAAAAAAACAGCGTGTTTGGGCTTATGACCACACGATAGAAGTGAAAACTTATATGAAATAAAATTATGTTTTTTTATTCATAAAGTATGGTAGGCCTAATATTAGATTCAAAATATATAATTATATTTGTGAATTACTCATTTATTAGTGGAACTTTCCTCGGGTTGAACTTCTTCATTGCTATTATATTCTAAGAATGAAACAATAGGTTTATGGAAACTGAAATGTGTTATAAATACTTTAGATTCAAATTTATTTAAATATCTAAAATATCTCCATCAAGCGCTGCTCCATATTTAAGTATTACATTATATACTTTAAATATTACACTGATTAGGCCTGGATAATAACAAACTTATATTTCATTAAACTAATCTCATACAAAGAAATTCGGGTTTCCCAGTTAAGGAGTTGAATAAAATAATCTTTCATTGCTGTGTGTCACGCGTGATACGTGACATTTCAGTTTCGTTTATAATTCAGAAAGAGTGCGAGGTGCGCCTAAAGAAGTTTTCACTTCAAATAAACACTTTATTAAAAATTATATTATTTATTACCTTTTTGTTCTAAAATTCATATTATGGCCGAAATCCTAAAAAAAGAAAATGTTTAACTACAACGCACAGCCGCCATATACAAAATTCAGCAGACATACCGCTTATCCTATCTTGTAGAGAATAAAAAATGTAGAAAATGAGGCGATATTAATAAATAACGTATTCTTAGCCGATTTTTGAGAAATCGCAACTAGTGAAAATTTGCTCGAATTGACTTTTGATTGACCTATTAAGATGAAATTTCTTGGGTCACGTCCCCTTATGATGTAACTTAATTCCAAGTTTAAACTTCATAAGTTTTTTTGTTCGCGAGTTATTTTTCCACGCGCGCGCGTGCACACACACACGCGCGTGCGCACACACACAAATAGGTAAAAACATGTTGTTTTTTGTTCAGGGGACCTGAAAACATATATTTCCGGTGAAAACTCAATTTTTATAAAAATCGAAATGTAAACATAAAATTTTTCTTAACTATATTTCATATAGAGAAAGAACATTTAAAACCACCAATTAGCCGTAAGTCGGCGTTCAGCTGGTAATAAGCCACACCTGTTATTCAAAACACACTACACTGTAGACTAACACAATACCCTTCTACCATTGTCCAGATATTCGTATGTCACAATACCGTAGCTGTTAATTTTCTTATCAAAATTAATAATTATTTGTTTCTGTTTTGTTTCTTACAGGTAACTGGGGTTATCACAGACAAGGTTCGTGTCAGGCTGGTTTAGGAGCAGATTTTTCTAAGGTGAGTAATACGCAAACAACTTTGTTACTGTATTTAAGTTACTTTACTATAATCTCAAATGACACATTCACACGATTTTCTTTTGCCAATGCAAAGATTTCTCTGTATTTAAAAGTACTGTCATAGAAAAAAGATAGAAAATTACGTTCGAAATATAGTTTGAGAGTTTTTAATTTTCAAACACCTTTATTATATGTAACTGTAACAAATTCATAATTCTGTAACATCAGAATCATATATTTCTTGAACTTGTTTTATAAAAAATTATTCAATAATTCATAAATCAATACATATTACTGTCCCGTGAAATAATATACATTGCAGTACGACTAATTAAATTTATTTGGGATGGGAAGCGGAGAGGTTATATTACTGCAACGAACGCTAAAAGGTGATTTGCCAAGCATTCGCTTGGAGTGATCAAGGAAAACTATGCGAAAACGTTAAGCAGTACAGCCTAAAACTAATTGACTACGCACAATCCAACTTATTCAACAGCTTGTCCTTTAATTTACAAAGAAAAATCTGGTGTGAACCATTCACACAACGTTTTTTATTCTGAAAAATTCTGAAAAATCTACTGTATGTTTAATCATGTGTAAATGACGGAAAATTAAAATCAACCTCTGTTCGCCTTAAAAATACGGAAAATCACTGTTTGATGCTAAACTAGGTAAGCTATGTAGAAAAAAAAATACTTGAAATAAAAACAAATTTGCCATAAAATACATACTAAGGCTGTAATCTTTAAAAAAAACGATTTTTTTTTACAGAATTTAATGAGCAAACTACAGTAAATCAATAATTGATGCTAAACTAAGCGTTGTAGAAAAAAAGTTTAAGTAAACGTTTTGGTCTTTTAATTTCCTACAACTTTACCCTAAAATACGCCGGTCGCATTGGCGTATTTGGTAACGAGCTCGCCTCTCATCATGCGGTCTTGGGTTCGAATCCCATTTAGGCATGGCATATTTTCATTCGTTACAAAAAAATCATTTCATTCTTCACCGTCTGCATTAGCAGTAATTTCAAAGCAGTCGGACGTTAAACCAAAAAAAAACCCTAAAATACATACTAAGGCCGCAATATATAAAATACCATTTTTCACTACGTGAACACAGCCTCTCCAAGTATTTCAGCAGGCGTGCCACTTAACGTGTCTTGTAGGTAGACCATAAAAATAGTATATGAGGCAATTAACAAAAATATCGTAGAATCCGTTTTTGAGAAAATCACAAAAACGGGAAATCTCGCATGAATAAACTACCAAGTACGGTTGACTGATTTTGGTTAAAATGTTCTGGTGGGGTCTCCTAGTGATACCTTAAGTTCCAAGTTCCAATTCATTCGTACGCTATTCCGTTCACATTTTGTTCACACGCGCGTGCGCGCGCACGCACACACATGCGCGCGCGCGCACACACACACACACACAGACCATTCCCTATAGCCTTAACAAGAATTTTTCCGTTCAGGGGAAACGTATATTTCCGGTAAAAACTCGACTTGGAAAAATCGACGTGAAAATAATACCTTCTCTTAAGTGAAAAATGTAGAAGAGAAAGTAAAAATTTGAACATAATTTATTTACATAAATGGTACTCTTCCACTATGTGGAAGACATAAGCAATCCTATTTTAAGTTTTTACCTTCTCTTGCCCTATATGAACATATAATGAAGGAAAGTATTGTTAGAAAAAGTATTGATTTCATGGTTTTCACCGTAAATGCATGTTTCAGGCCCAATGAACCCAAAAAACATATTTTTAGCTACTGATTTTTTGTATTTTTAAGTCGAACTGAGATTGATTTTCATTTTGCGTCATTCACTCATGATTAAAATTAGGTTATGTTTTTCATTTTATGTTGTTCACAAAAATAAATTAACGTAGGTTACATTTTTCGTTATTTACATAGGCAAGAGAAAATTGTGTGAGTGTATTACACTTGATTTTTCCTTTTAATTTCCGGTTTATTAATGTGTAAGTGAATGGATAATGCATACGTCTTGTTATTTATAAACTGAAAAGAACTTTTATTACTGAATTCATAAATTTTAAATTGTGTTGATTTAATATTGTTAAACTTTGCATACGTATAACAGCCAAATGACCCTTACTATTTCTCCGTTATCTGGGCGCCTCGTTATCAGAGCGCAACTTTCCTATCGTCTTATCTCTCTCTCTCTCTCTTTGTGTATTTCATTGTTATCTAATTGCGTTCATAACTTGATAAATAAAATTAAAAACGGTATTAAATAAACTAGTTTACTACTTTATGCACGATAATAGTGTTGGAGTACGTGCAGTATTGTTTAAATTGTGTTCATTATTCTCTTTGTTTACTTACTTGTTGTTCCGTGAGCGTTAGTGCAATGGAACACCAAATGACAATTTGGAATCTTCCCGCGTGTGAAGTAGATGCGGTGGAATTTTTACAACAACGGGGTGTACTGCCACAACATCGAGTGTGCGCGAAAAATCACGAAATGATTTTAAATATCACGGACAGGATTGAGTGGCGGTGTAACAAGCAACATTGCCGTACAAAAATCGCCATGCGTAAAGGGAATTTGTTCCAAAATACAAAATTACCTTTTCTTACAATAATTAGATTCATTTATTCATGGGCTCGTGAACTTACATCCGAGAAATGGTGCGTTCGTGAGTTAAAAATGTCACCCGGGACAGTTGTAGATTGGAACAGTTATTTAAGTGAAATTTGCGTTGATAAACTTGTAAGTTTACCACGCCATAAAATTGGAGGTGAAGGAAAAACTGTTGAAATTAATGAGAGTATGTTTTTACCAAGAAAGATTCATACGGAACGGATTTTGCCTCTCCTTTGGGTTTTTGGGGGTATCTGTCATGAGGATAAAGAATGTTTTATCATTAAATTAGAAGAAAGATCAGCAGTAACCTTAATGCATGCAATCGAGGATTATGTTGAACAAGGTTCAACTATCTTAACGGACTGTTGGAAGGGATACATAAAAAATAATGAAGAACAGACTAGATTTACGTGTTTTCAAGTCAGTCAACGTTTTAATTTTGTTGACCCCACTACCGGTACGCATACACGGATTATAAGGGGCTCTGGTAAACGGAGGAATAAACGTCACCGAAGTACCCGCCATCACATGGAGTCCTATTTTGGTGAGTTCATGTGGCGTCAATGGATAGGAGATAGAGACGCTTTTGATGAAATTGTAGCCGCAATAGCCGATGTCCGGCCGCCTGAAGTCAAGATGTGACAATGCAAGGTAATTGTTCTTTCACGTTAGTAGGAATTCCAGCAACGAATTTTATTGTCAAATAATTAAAACTTGAAACACAACTGTCAGATAAACTGTTAGTAATTAATGTAACTCAATCGACACGGAGATCGGTGGCGCCCGGATAATGGAAGAGTTTATAGGGCATCAGATTATACGGGCGCCTTTATTACATTTTGATAATTAGTCGGTTTTCAACAGCAACAAATAATTACTATCGTTTTTGTTCGTAAAATAATCAAACTATATAATCTAACAATTCCGTTCGTTTGAGTAGAGTAGATGTGGAAGAAATCAGCGGGAATCGAAGAAGAATCCACGTAATGAAAGAGTGCATAGGGTATTTGGTCACCAACTGGCGGACCGCAAGTTCTAGAATATTTTTTTTGTATGCACATCTTATATTCGATTGTCCTTTTTTTTCTTTTTCTTTTTACGTAAAATCTGTAAGCACATAAATTTTACGTAAACGTAAAAGAATTGATCCTTTTACGTAAAATCTGGTGTGAAATACTTACACGACTTTTTTTTGCTAATGCAAATAATTAACTTAGAAATACGAAAAATCACTAATTGACGCTGAACATTGGTTATGTAGAAAAAATTCTTGAAATAAAAGTTTTAGATAATATACACTTTTTTAAAACCTTTATGTATTGCTGAGAAGCATATAGTACGCATTATATTAGGTAAAAATAAATACCATAAATCATTCCTTTTCTTTAAATCCCTGAGGTTATTACCTCTACGGTATCTTTACTTCCATAGATTGTTTGCTAATTACTATACAAGTTATTCTCAGGACATTATCCAGCGTAACACTTTTACTAGGACTAGGCCTATATACATCATGGTGACATGATAATACCACCTAGGCCTAAAATTGAGTTATTTAAACGGTTTTATTTGTATTTAGGACCTAAAACCTTTAATTGCCCATAACAGACAGGTGGAGTGTCAAATTATTTACACTCAATCTGTTCGTTGCCGGGCAAAAATAAATAGTTCTGTTTCTTATCACATGGTCAGCCAATTAAATGACTGAATCGTTTAAGAACAGAAGAGGTAGAGGTGTAAAAGACACTAGTCAGAGTTATCTTCTCTGAAAGTAATGAATTTCACTATACAGCCAGACCCTGTGGTGAATGAAGTGAAGTTGTCATTTACAGAGTGGAAGGTATGTGCTTTTCAGAGGGCCCGGCATGCTGATAAGCATACTTTTCCACTCAGTGAGGAAGGCAATGGTAAACCACCTCACTCCTCGTTTTACTTAGTAAAACCTCTAGAGGTTCAAACCAGCCATTCGGCTGTTGACCTAAACAACAACAACAACCTTCAATTGCGTACCAAAGGATGCGAAAAATACTTAACATTTTAACTGCTTTTCCGTATTGATGATCGAGTTGATTACGGTTGAGGATGCAGAGACAGTTTTCTGATGTTAGTTTCTTTCACTTTCTTTATTTTTACTATTAAATTTTGGTTTTTTCATTTGTTAATAAGTGCAAGACATGAAATTGGTAATTTTCTTTCTATAGTTACTTTTAATTAGTTATCCGCTTTTGCTTTGCGGTCAAAGATTTTCGTAATTTGTTTTATTTCTTATTTTATTTCTTTGTTGTATTTTTATATAAGTTAATATTGTCTATATGTTGCTACATCTTTGACTTGTATTTTCATGGATGGTATCATCCATCGCAGTTTTTGCTGCAGAAGATACCTAGTTCCACATTTTATATGGAATTCCTATTTTGTTTAATTTTATTTAATTATATTGTTTTTAATTTGAGGTGCATTAGTGTAATTTTATTTAGGTTAAATTTTGTATACTGATATCGGTGTATTGTGTATTTTGCCTTTATGTTGTATTATAATACGTGGAATGAAGATTATTATTATTATTATTATTATTATTATTATTATTTGTCGTAAAATTCATACTAAGGCCGCAATTTTTGAAAATCCATTGTTTACCGATTTTGATGAGCAAAATACAGAGAATCACTAATTGACACCAACGTATACAAGTGTCGTAAAACAATTCTTTGAAATAAAAATTTAGGTTTCTTAATTTCCTACAACTTTAATTGTATAGGATTTGGAGTAAACTGCATAATATTAAGGTCGCTATCTTAAAAGAAATATTTTTTACCAGTGCATAACTACCACACGATTTTCAGCAGACAATGCGCTTACCCTATCTTGTAGAGCATAAAAATTTAGTAAATAAGGCGAAAAAATTAAAAAATCGCACAAATTCGGTTGACCGGTTTTAATGAAAATGTTCGTATTGGGGCCCCTTGTGGTTTTTAATTTAAGTTTCAATTCCGTGTTTTACTCCGTTCTTGAGATATTTGGTTCATACATGCACTAACCAATCACTAAAAATATATCTTTTGGAGTTCAAGGGCCCTGTAAACGCGTATATCCGGTGAAATTTCAATTTCGAAAAATCGGCAAAAAGCGCAATTAGAATCAATTTCAGCTTTCTTAAAACAACTCGGATTTTTTAAATCAGCTAGCTGTTGTACACCAACCTCAACCTTTTCAGGTTCCCTAAAACAACCCAAGACCCCTTTTGAGTCAGCCCACTCATCCCCTTTCATACTTGAAAACAATACTTTCCTTCCCTATATATTTACACTATCCCTGTATTTATATACAGCAAAATAAAGTGAAATTTCTTTTATGTTATAAATTGTTTTTATAAAACATTTACAAGGCTATCTGAGGATAAAATAACTACAGCATGATTAGTGAGATGAAAATAGAAAATAGCAAGGGAGCTAAAATTGATCCTTGTGATACTCCTGCTCTAATAGGGGAACGTCTAATAAAATTATTTTCCTGAGAATGTTGGTGCGGTTCTTGATAAATTGTGTTATTATTTTATTGGTTTAAGCAAACCCCATTGGTGCTAGCATTTAAATCCGAACGAAGCGCTGGTGTAACCGCTTGTTTTATAACATAACGCTCCATTTACAATGTAATTTATGTACAGAGTACTTATTGTTTTTAAACAATACTTAAAGAACATGTGAATTATACGCCAAGTAAATTTATAAAGCATTTACTGTACTGTATCTATTTTATAGAGTACACTTGGATACAAATAGGCCGACTACTTGAATTTATAGATCAAAGATTATAAGAAATTATCATAAAATACAACCGTATATTGTGTAATTTGCATTTTTCTTTTCATTCCGTTTTTTTAAATATAAAAAAACAGCAATACACGTTGAATGTAATTGTATATGAATAAGCGTATAAATTTCTAGTAATACATTCTTTAAATATATATCAGTTTTTTTATCTTGCAATAAAATTTTACTTATAAAATTAATGTTCTTTGTGAAATTTTCTTTTCTTTTCTCATATTTGGCCAATTTTAGACCACGTGAGGTGACTTTAGACGTTTCTGAAAGCATTTTTGCAGCCTAACATTCTCAGCATTAGCTCACTATAGATTTTTCTTCTTTCTTCTGTCCACCCGGTGTTCTGTTTGTGTTCGTCATGGAAGCTCTTAAAATCCGTATAAAGTAGTCTGAATTTGTTTCGGTTCATTATGTTTTCTCGGTTTATTCTGGTTTTCTCAAAATCATCCTTTCTGACTTTTTTAAACCGTTTATCCGACACCTTAGGTCTGTTGTTTAGTGTCTTAAAATTTTATTTTGTTAACAGGTTGACCATTATATACAGGTCTCCGTAAAATTTAAGTCTTCTTTCTCTAATCGTTAATTTTACCCCTCGACCTCGTAACCTATATTGTCCGTCTACTATCTTTGTAACCATTATCTTGCGAGGATCTTCCTTCCAAATTTTTCTGCTTCTGTTAGACCAACCTTCCCGGTCATTTTAAGACACTTACTCGCCTACAGCACAAAGGTTTTATCACAGTATCATAACGTCTAATCGTGGCTAGTATTGAGAGAGCTTTCTTCTTTTAGTGGTGAGTTCCTCGGAGTGCACCGGCTACCTTTCCTTGTTTGTTGTTCGCTTTCTTTTGCTGGTCTTTGGTTGTATTATCTCCCCGAAACTCTTGAAGCTATCAACTTTTCTAATTTTTCATAATTGTGTCTTTAAATGACGCGGGGCTGTTTTGATGGTCGTTATGTATTTAGTTTTTCTCGAAAGAATTTTATAGTCCTGCTTTTTCTGCTTATTCTTTTAACACATTGATTTGTTGATTTGTACTATTGCTGTTTCCGTGTTCCTAGGAACGATTGCTAAGTCATCTACAAATGCAAAACAGTTTAATTTTATACCGTTCTTTGATCCTCCAATGTGTACTTGGTTTAACAATCCTTTATTGGCAAGTTCCATTTTACATTCCTGAATAACTTTCTACAGCACACAGTTAAAAAGAACCGGTGACAGTCCATCACCCTGGCTGACACCAGTTGTAATTTTAAACTCTTCGGAGATATTTTCTCCTGTAAATTTTACTTTGATCGTGTTTGTGTTAATGTTTCTTTATTAATAGCCGTTGTTTTGATGTTCACTCCAAATTCTTCTAAAATATTCAGTAGTTTCTTGGTCGAATGAATCATAAGCGTTTTTAAAATCAACAAACATTCCACTATATCTCTTGAAATATAACTTTCCAGACTTCATTGTAGGTTCCATTCTACGCAGGGTCCTTTTCTTAACCCGTCTTGATATTATCCAGTTTCTAATTTACATTACTTTTTTTTTTTTTTTTTTTTTTTTTTTTTACTTGTGAGGCCACAATGGACCACTTCAGCCGCAACATGAAAGACTCTACTTCGATCTCTGAGCCCTGATCTTTACCCAGTATTCCCTCATTCTTTGTGATCTCTGAGCCCGGAGTTCTTCCGTCACCCTCTGCACTCTTCTAGTCTTGGTTTCCGGTTCCAAAGCCAGATCCTTCAACCCTCTACATTTACATTATATTTACATTATATTATAAGAAACAAAAAAATAATTCACAACTTTTTCAGCATTTAAATTTCTTTCTACCGAGCCGATTTAATTTAGCGTATATTAATGATTTTCCGTATTTTTAAGTTCTACAGATGTTGATTTTCGTTTAGCGTCATTAACTCCGGATTAAAATTATGTTATGTTTTTCATTTCACATTGTTTACTATTGATTAAACATAGGTTCTGCCCATAACAGACAGGTGGAGTGTCAGATTATTTACACTCAATCTGTTTGTTGTAGGGCTAAAATAAATAGTTCTGTTTCTTATCACATGGTCAGCCAATTAAATGACGGAATCATTTTAGAAAAGAAGAGGTAGAAGTGCAAAAGATCAGAGTTGTCTCCTCTGAGAGTAATGAATTTCATTATACAGCCAGACCCTGTGGTGAAGTGAAGGTGTCATTTGCAGAGTGAAAAATATGTGCTTTTTAGAGGGCCCGGCATGCTGATAAGCGTGTTTTACCACTGAGTGAGGAAGGTACAGGTAAAGCTCCTCACTCCTCGTTTTACGTAGTAAAACCTCTACATGTTCAAACCAGCCTTTCGGCTGATGACGTAAACAACAAACATAGGTCATATTGTACATTATTCACATTACCAAGAGAAAGTCGTGTGAATTTTTCACACCGTGTACTTGAGCTTCAAATTACTTGAAAACGTGGTCATCCGGTGAAAAATCGCTTTAAAAATTTGACACGAAAATAACTTCCTTTACATTATATTTACATAAATATTTTGGGTAAGAAAAATTAAAAATCAGAAAGCGCAAAATATTTTGTGAAGTTTTGGGACAGCTTGTTTTTGTATGTAATACTTTGTACATACATTGTATGTAATATTTATCAGAAAATTTAATAAAATATTAGAAGTAAGCTATTACATAAATGGCATAATAAAACGAGTTGTCTTACAAAACAGATTGTCTTTAATAAATTATGAAGTCTGTAAACGTTTACATAAATAATAAATTCATAAAACAGAACGCAACGAATATTTTATCTGTCAAAACCATCATACACACGCTTTAAACATTTTAAAAGTCACGTGGTTTTAGTGATAATAAACTACTGGTCCAATACTATAAAAAATTCTAGTGAGTAAAACTTACAATAAGAAATCCCATTGTGCACGCATCGTTCACTCTCTGTAAATAAAAATGGAGAAAATAAAACTGATTTTAAAAATACTTCCACGAAGCCGTATTTCCGGCGTTATTACACCGTAAGGGTTATGAGTACCACCGGAAGTCTGAAATGAAAAAATATAGTAAAGCCTCCAGAAACATTCACCTCTCCAAGTCGACCACTTTTCAGAACATATTTATTTATTTTTACTTTCTCTCACCCTATATTAATATACAGAGAAGGAAAGTATTGTTTTCATGGCGATTTTTCGAAATCGAGGTTTTTCACCAGATAGCGTATACAAGTTTTCAGGCCACCAGAACCTCCCCACCAAAGAATATTTCTAGCGATTAGTCTCTGTCTTTGTGAGAACAAAATATCAGCTTTTAAATTAATTACAACTTTTAAATCAAACATGGTTTTTACATCGTTAGTTTAGCTTCAGTTAGTGATTTTCTGTATTTTTT
Source organism: Catonia carolina (assembly GCA_035578175.1). Classification (NCBI taxonomy): domain Eukaryota; kingdom Metazoa; phylum Arthropoda; class Insecta; order Hemiptera; family Achilidae; genus Catonia; species Catonia carolina. The sequence continues at coordinate 12,511,277 of JAQMRL010000007.1, read as the reverse complement.
TCATTAAAATTGTAAAAATTGAATTTTTTTAAGATTGCAGCCTTAGTAAATTTTATATGACAGCAGTGTAAATTAAGTTGTAGAAAATAAAAACCCTACAACTTTTATTTCAAGCATTTTTTTTACACAGCTTACCTAGTTTAGTGTCAATTAGTAATTTTCCGTATTTTTAAGTCGAATGAAGTTTGATTTTCATTTAGCGAATTCACTCATGATTAAAATTAGGTTGTTTTTCATATTACATTATTTACTGAAGATTAAAGATTATATATTTCATTTTTTACATAGGCAAGAGAGAGTTGTGTGAGTGTTTCATAACAGATTGTTTTTTTTCTTACTTCCCTGACGGTAACATATGAAACTTATTTCCCTTTTTTTATAGTTTATCCATCGTCTGTTTCTTTTTTGTCTCAAACGCCTGACAAAACTTTTGAAGTATTCTAAATGGCCCCTGACACTTCCGTTCATTAACTTCCGGTCTTTAACAGATCTATCTCCCTTTACTCTATTTTGTCTGTAGATATCTTTATTTTTTAATATTTACTGTGATTTGTAGAATATAATATTACAGTCCAACTCGATTGTCTGGGCTGACCTTCGGCTAAACCCACCCCGGAAAATCGAAATCCCGGTTAATCCGAATACACAGTATTACATAGTACATTTTGTACCTATGAATGCTCATATATGTATATAAGTATATGTATGTATGTATGTTATATAGGTGCACAGGTAGACTCATCAGTATGATGCCTATGTGAAAGTGAATTAAAAAACCGTTTCGTCCCAGAGATCAACTCCTATCTTTTTAAAATAGATTTACGACAATAATGTTTTTTGATACATAAATACCAACAGATGTTGACGCTTAAGTGTCACATGAAACACATTGTTATAACATACCTTTTGTGTGTGTGTACACGTGCGCGCACGCATGTGCCGAACTTCATTCAGATATTACCACATAGGCCTAATACCGGTAATTTTTTTTACGACACGTAAATCCCGCAATCTTTGTAAAACCGTGGGAAATCCCAAGAAATTCAGTACTGATTGCACCATATTATGGGTTTTTCCAATATAAATTATACATACAAACATACATAATGACCATTCAAGAAAATCAGGTATACAAGAGTCGCCTACAATTATTATGTTACATCAAAAGACAAAAGATATTTTCTCTGTCGCGACCGCAAAGTTACTTTTGTTTTGGCGCTGATGCAGGTGTTCCCATTATCACGATCCCGGATGATCATGATCCCGGTTAATCTGAATTCCGGATAACCGAGACCCGGATTATTGAGGTCGGACTGTATTTGTATCTTGCTATTCTACAAATCAAAAATTAGTGTCCAGATAAGCTTTTAAATATTTCCCTTCGAAGTACCATCTGTTATTAATTTATAACGGCGTAATCATGTTAAAAAAATCACAAAACTTGGATCAGGAGTGCAAACCCGCGGCCCCCGACTTGTTTTTATGCAGTTCGCATCCCGCTCTAAAATGTTTCTCTTAAATTTAGTGAAACGAAATACTAAAAGGTAATACGAAAAGGCATAAGAATTTTTAATTATTTACATTGGCAATATAAAGTCGTGTAAGTATTTTACACAAAAATATTTTATTTATTTTATAAAATTCACAATTCTCAACGACTTCTTCCTTTGTTGAGGACTATTCAATATTCCAGAATATAGACCATTCGACTGGTATAAAATATTAAACATGAAAAATCATACAAAATATCCGGTGTGAAACACTCACATACTTTCTCTTGCCAATGCAAATAATGAACAATATAAACTGACATTAGTAATAAAACATTATAAATAAACAAAAAACTAACCTCAATAACATAACCTTATTTTAATCATGAGTGAATGATGCAAAATGAAAACCAACCTTAGTTTGGCTCAATAAAACGGAAAATCATTCTTTCACGCTAAATTAGGCTCTGTAAAGAAAAATTCTTAAAATAAAAATTGTAGATTTTTTAATTTTCTATAAATTTGTTCATACCCTTTTTGTCGTTAAATGCACACTAAGGCCGAAATCTTAAAAAATTATTTTTTTAGATTTTTATGAAAAAACAGAAAACCACTACTTACCGCTAAACTAAGCGTTATACAAATAAATGTTTGAGATTGTTGTTGAGTAGTAGGTTTGTAAATGTTTTATAACTTTAATTTTTACACGTTTGCTCTAAAATACAAATTAAGACCTCAATCTCTTCGAGTGCACAGCCTTCTCAAGAATTTCAGCAGACATGGCGCCTATCGTATCTTGTAGAGAATAAAAAATGTTAATGAGGCGATTTTTAAAAAAAATTGTAGAAGCCGTTTTTGAGAAAATTACAAACAGTGAAAAATTACACGAATAAGCTACTACTTCCAGTTGACCGATTTTGATGGAAATGTTCGTGTCGGGTTCTCTCGTAGTAACTAACTTAAGTTTCAAGTTTTAACTTCTTACAATGTTCCGTTCTTGAGATATTTTGTTCACAAAGTCACAGATATACAGACACACACACACACACCAATCGCTAAAAACATGTTTTTTGGGTTCAGGGGGTCTGAAAACGGGTATATCCGGTGAAAACTCGATTTCGAAAAATCGATAATATGAAAACAATATTTTCCTTCCTATATTTTCATAAAGGCAAGAGAAAGTAATGTCGAATTTAATATGTAAATGATCATTTTTCTTGATATGAAAAGATCCATTGGAAAAGGTTACCTTTGCAGATAGCACGCAAGGAATTAAAAATAAGATCGTTGAGAAGTGATTCTTTAACACCTACGCGTAATCACGTCCTAATGTATTACATGATAGTTTCTGCACTTCGTGATAAAGGAAACTCACGATTTTAATGTTTTAAAATTACAGAATAACAACGAAATGAAATAGTTTTCAAGTGTATTCATTGTTTGAAACGGAATTAATATATTATTTTAAATACCTGGTCAGTGCTAGCTTTGTTCGTACAATGGTGGGATATACGGGGCGAATTCCCCCCCCCCTTTCATTTCATTTTAACTAAAAATTCGTATTTATTTATAAACTTTATTTCTATGAAAAAATTCATGTTAAACAGGTTGATTAAAAATTCAATAGTAGTCTATTAGAAGTGTTAAAAATTTGAGTGCAGGCCTATCTTCATTTCAACGGCGTAACTGAATTCGGGATGAAATTTTCGCCAACTCGTTAACGAAGCGTTTTCGTGCCCTATATTTTTATAAAAATTTTTATTTTCTTTCCCTTTGTGGATGTATAGGGGGGAAAATATTGATTTCATGTCCATTTTTGAAATTGAGTTTTCCCTGGAAATACATTTTTTCAGACCCCTGAACTCTAAAAACGTTTTTAGCTTTTGTCTCTGTGTGTGTTTGTGTATGTATGTATGTATGTGTGTGTGTTTGTGAACAAAATATCTTAAGGACGGAATGTAGTACAAAGTTGAAACCTATAATTTAAGTTAGGAATCACAAGAGAATCCGACACAAATATTTTCATCAAAATTGGTCAACGGAAAGTAGTTGTTTATTTGTGAGATTTTCTCAAAAACCGGGTCCTACAGTTTTTTTAAAAAATCGCCGTATTTACTACATTTTTCATGTTGTAAAAGATCAGGTAAGCGGTATGTCTGCTGAAATTTTTTTGAAGCCTGTGCTCTCGTGGTAAATTATTTTTTTTTAAGATTGCGGCCGTAATATGCATTTTAGGGCAGAGTTGTATAAAATTAAAGTTTTAGACCATTAAAAAACCTACAATTTTTATTTCTAGTATTTTATTCTACAATGTTTAGTTTAGCGTCAATTGGCTATTTTTCTGTATTTTGCTTATCAACTAGGTAAAACAAAGGTTATCTACATATTTCGGCCTAGTTTACGACAAAAATGTATACAATATAATCAAAGTTATTTTAACTAAAACAACTTATAACTTTTATTTAAAGTACTTCTTCTAGAGAGCCTAGTTTAGCATTAATTAGTAATTTCCCGTATTTTTAAGCCTAACAGAGGTTGATTTTCATTTTGCTTCACACTCATGATTAAAATTAGGTTATGTTTTTTGAAGTTAGGTTTTTTTGTTTATTTCTAATGTTGTATACTAATATTAGGTTATAATGTTCATTATTTGCTTTGGCAAAAGAAAGTCGTGTGAATGTTTCACACCAGATTTTTTTAATCGTTTAAAAGTTCTCGTGATTTTAAAAATACGAAGAAATTGAAACAGATTTGAAAACAAATTGAAATGAAAGGGTTAAGTTTAAAAACTTTGAAATAAGACGGTGAAGATGAATGGTGGCCATTAGAGTAGATGAAGATAACCATTTGAAGACGTGTGGGATATCAGGAACAAGGTGACTTGAATATAAAGAAGGAGTTGATTATGAAGAAAAAGAAGAAGAAAATTGTAAGCACGTATAAAGACAAATGACAAACACTCATCTTCTAGATTGCGAGTTTGGTAACATGTGCACAAACATGAAATCGCTCAACGTAGAAATTTTACTACGATAAACAACCAGGAAATAATCAGGATTAATGATATCTAATCAACTTTAAATTTAAATTCTAAAAGAAACTTGAAATATATTTTGTTTAATACACCGTACAGAATATCACCTTACTTTAACATGTTCTTCGTTTCTAAAAACATTTCTTAATCCTTCAGGCAGTCGTCAGTAAACCAATACGTTGGTTTTTTTTTAACTTTAAATATATTTCTCTGTCCACCTTCCAACTAATCGGCTTAAAACATTTATCTTTTTTTTATTTTTCGTATTTTGTTATTTTAATTTATTTTGACTTTCCATAAAATATAAAATATTATATTATTAATTTATTATATTCTATATAAATCAATATTCGAAATTTTTTAAAAAGTATTGCTTACTTAATATATCTTGAGGTTGATATTTTATGCTTTTTTTTAAATTTCTTTTCGTTTCGGTAACGCGTGAAATAATAGATAAAAAAGGTCGGTTCTTTTCAAAGAGTTTTAATCTGTTGGTTTAAAACACTTTTACGCTCGATAATCTTAAAATTATAAAAAAATATAATTGGACCTAATATTGAGCCTTGCGGTTATCCAAATGGTTATTACCAAATGGAAGTTAATCGTGAATATGATACCACCACGGCAAAGAATCAGTAAAACACATTTAGAATATTAATTAAGTTTGTTGGGAATGCGTATCGTTACTTTTGAACCACCTGAAGTTCATGATAAATATTATTTTTGACTTTCTCTTGCCATATTTATATGAAATATAGGGAAGGAAAATAAATATCGTTTTCACATCGATTTTACGAAATGAAGTTTTCACCGGAAACCTAAATCTTTAGATTCCTTAACCCAAAAAAAATCATATTTTACGGTTAGTGGCGGTCTGGGTGTGTGTGTGTGTGTGTATGTGTGTGTGAACAAAACATATCATAAGCCTATTTCACATTGGCGTAGCGTCGCTCGAGCGACGGTAAAACGTATCTTGTAATGTAATCTAATAGCGCATGTCAGACTGCCGTAGCTTCGCCAAACCTACGTAACCATTTCACACTGCCATAAAGTTGTCCGAACGACAGTAAAACGTATCTTGTAATTTAATCAAATGGTCCATTTCAGACTGCCGTAGCGTCGCGTCACGTCGCTCGAGCTACGTAATACGCGTATGCCTGGCTACGTCTGCATTCGTAGCGTCGCAAACGTAGCTCGGCTCTTGCATGCGCACTGCGTCTGTCAACAGCTATTCTGGTTTCTGTCTGCTGCAAAATGTCTCTCGCTGCGAACGCTCCAGTTGCATTGTAAAAGCGATATCAGAATTAATAAACCAATTTTTTTATCCCTAATGTGTGTACGTTGCAATCTGTTCAATTCGGAACAATAAGCAACTCCGTGACCCAATGAGATGAGGATGATGTGTGTGACGTGTAAATGAGGTGTAGTCTTGTACAAACACAGGCCGATCATTTCTGAGAGAGTATGCTTAATTAAACTCAACCATGAAAGTACACCGGTAACCACTGTCTAGTATTCAAATCCGTATAAAAGTAACTTATCGTTACTAGGATTTGAAACAGGAACCTTCGTCTCCGGATCAGCTGTTAAACAGCTGACTCGCGGCGACGAGTTTACTTCTAGACCAACCCGGTGGATCAATAAACCAAGTGAGACAGCATCCTGTGTTGTGAGACTGTTCAAGATTAAAATATAGGGACGCTAACATTCGCGACTTAGCTTGGGAAGAAGTTGCCAACAATTTAGAGAAGCCAAGAAAAGTAAATCTTTTTCAATTTAGTCTGTAAGCCGTTTAAATGCCCAGTGTGCATGGTATTTTATAAATGGGAGTTTACCCGGGAGTTAAGCGAAGCAATTTTAAGTATCAAAAATATGGGTAAAGATAGGCTTAAAAAATATTGCTTTAAATTTTAATTGACTGTAAATTTCTAGAGCTTGTAAAAATAGAATCTCAAAGCCATACGTTGTAACGACAAAATGTAGTACAAAAAATCCGATAGGCTATCAGTGAAAAAAAAAACGCGACAGGTAGTGTAAAAAAGACGATCGCTCTTTATTCTAACAACTGAAAATCTAGTTGCAAATGAAAAACACTGAAATAACAAACAAAATACAAACGTTTAATCAAACAAAAGACGATCTAACGAATTGAAATGTTATAAAATCAATCTGGTCGCTCCGTATGTCGAATATTAATATTCAATACAAGCAATATTTTCTGAAAACGTCGCTCGAACGACGCTACACCTTTGTGAAATGGCCTTTAAGAACGAAATATCGTATGAAGTTAAAACTTAGAAATTAAGTTAGGTACCTTGAGGAAATCCAACACAAACATTTTCATCAAAAGCAGTAAACCAGAAGTAGTAATTTTTATTCGTGCGATTTTTCACTTTTTATAATTTTCTCAAAAACGATGATGTTTAAAATCACCTCTTCACTATATTTTTGTGCTCTAGAAAATTGAATTAACAGGATGTTTCCTGAAATTTATGGGAAGGTTGTGCCTTTGTAGAGCACAATAATTGTTTAAAGTTGCGATCTTAATACCCATTGTAGGCCTACAGCAAAAGCTTACATAATCGATATTACAGACATTCAAAAAACCTAGAACTTTTATTTTAAGAATTTTTCTACACAGCTTAGGTTAGCAGCAATTTGTTTTTCACCTATTTTGCTCATCAAAATCTAAGTTGATTTTCATTTTATATTTACTATGATTAAACGTAGTTTTATTTTTCATTATTTAAATTGGCAAAGGAAAGTCGTGTGAGTGTCTCACACCAGGCTTTTCATTTCTTTACCCGTTTCCGAAACTTCTTTATTTTCCAAGAAAAAGTTTGTACCATGTTCCATTTTCTCCGGCCAGTTTTATCTTAAAACTGTATAAATGGCAAGAACGAAATTGGCAAGAGAAAGTATTGTTTTTATGTTGTTTTTTTTTAAATCGAGTTTTCACCGGAAATACACGTTTTCAAACTCCTGAACTCACAAAACATGTTTTTAGAAATTCGTTTCTGTATGTGTGAACAAAATATCTCAAGAACGGTATATCGTACGAAGTTGAAACTTAAGTTTCACAAGAGAGTTCTTAAAGTACCACAGGAGAACCCGACACACACATACTTTCATCAAAATCGGTCGACCGGAAGTAGTTGTTTATTCGTGTGTTTTTCACTATTTTGAGATTTTTTTAAAACCGGCTTCTAGATTTTTATTTGTCACCTCATTTGCTACATTTATTCTATTCACTACAAGATAGGGTAAGCCCCATGTGTGCTTAAATTCTTAAGGGGCGGGGTCCTTTCGCGGTAAAAACATGGTTTGTTGAAGATTGTGGCAGTACTAGCATTTTAGGGCAAAAGTGTACCTAAAGTTAAAGTTGTAGGAAATAAAAAAACGTTTACTCTAACTTTTATTTCAAACATTTTTTTCTACAACGCTTAATTTAGCGTCAATTAGTAATTTTCTGTGTTTTCTCATTAAAATCAATAAAATACAAGGATTTTTAAAATCGCTTTAATGTGCTTTCAATGACAATAGTGTAGGGTATATATTTAAAGTACAGAAAATTACAAACCTTCAACTTTTATTTCAAACATTTTTCCTACAGAGCCTTGTTTAGCTTCAATTAGTGATTTTCCGTTTGTTTAAGTCATTCAGAGGTTGCGTCATTCACTCATGATTTAACACGTTTAATATTATTTATTATTTATATATGGCAAGAGAAAGTTGTGTGTTTCTTTTCAGATTTTTTTAAAGTACATTTAACCCTTAATTTTTTAATATAAACTTGTTTGATTCTAGAAATAAAATGAAAATACTTTCCCATAAACGACAAATTTATTTTTAATCATTTTACTATTATAACTGATCAAGATAAAACTTCAAGTTATTATCATCAAGCCATATTATACACTTCTAAATATTCTAAACACGTTTAATTTCCATGCGGTTTTTTGAAATTTAAACCGTGGTTACTAAGGTTATTAATTACTGAACGTTTTGTATTTGTAAATTTTTATAAATTAAAACAAACCACTTTGGCGGTCGATATTTGTAATTTATTAATTTGTTTATAATTAAGCTATTAATATATTTAATTACCCTAATTAATTATTTATTTATTTAAAAATGTATCTTAATTTTAAATTTATTTATATTTTGTTTAGGTTATTAATTACTTATTGGCTAATATTTTCTTAAGATTAATTTTAAGTTAAAAAATTTAAATATGTTGTCTTTATTGATTGCTTTCCGACGATTTCTGAATATGTAATTTTGTATTTTTTTCTTAAATCTGTATGAATTTTTAAAAGAACATTATTTAAAGATTTTTTTGTATTTACATTTTTTCTTTATCCATTTCCTGATTTTTGTTCCGTCTTTCTTCTTGTAGGAGATGTATAAATGTAATTTTTTAAATAACTTTGTATTAAACCTTACAAAAATAATGTGTTGATTAACTGCAAAGATTTTATAATAACTTACTTATTCTGGTTGAAAAGTGTAGGCTATTTAAAATGTGGTGTTGTAGGAAAATGTTAAAGATTAGAGGGTGGACTAGATAAGTAATTTAGAGGTTCTTAGGCGAGTGGATGAAAAAAGAAGTATATGGAAGCATCGTACCAGAAGAAGGGATAGGCTAGTGGGGCATATCTTAAGACATCCAGGTATTGGGCTATTAATAATGGAGGGTAATAGTGAGGAAGTGAATTGTAGGGGGAGGCAAAGGTTAGAGTATATAAAGCAAATTACAAAAGATGTAGGGTGTTATAGGTATGTAGATATGAAACGACTTGCGCAAGATCGTACAGCATGGAGAACTGCATCAAACCAGTCGAGAGACTGATGACAAAATATAGCTATTTAATAAAGGACATGAATGTAATTTAGATGACATGAATGTAATACAAAAATATTAAATAAATTAAATACATACACCAAATAAGATACCAAACAATTCAATAAGACGTTTAAAACGTCGATGGAGCCGGGACCTCATCAATTAACGTAATACTGTAATTGACTGTCCATTAAAGTGTTCTAAATGCTGTACTTAATGCTACACTTATCTATTCACGTCGAAGTTCTGTCACTGGACAGTGTCTCCACTCACGTTTATTATTTATTATGTTATTTTTTTCCAAATTTTGTGTTATCACATTTACTGATTGTTTCTAACAGATTGTGAATTGCCTAAATATAGAAAAAACCACATACACAGCTAAATCGCTTAAAACATGTTTCATTTTTTGGTTACGGGTCCTAAAAACGTGTATTACGGGTGAAAAATAAATTTTAAAAAATCGACGTGAAAAAAATGATTTTCTTCCTATAGGGAGTATAGTAGACTACATTAATATAGGGCAACAGAAAGTAACAAATAACATACGAAGTACATGAATTATAGTTCTTTTTAAATGTAAGAATGAAAATACATAACTGAAAGAATTAAATAACTGAAAGTAAAACGTTTTATTTTAGTATTGCAATCCTCAGAATGTTTTAATTTTTTACTTTCTCCTGTCTATATGAATATATAGAAAGGAAAGTATTGTTTTCATGTCGATTTTTCGAAATCGAGTTTTCACGGGATCTACACGTTTTCAGACCCCTTGAACCCAAAAAACATGTTTTTAGCGATTGGTCTATGTGTGTATGTGTGTGAACAGAATATCTCAACAACGGAACATTGTACGAATTTGAAACTTAAGTTAGATAGTACCACTAGAGGACCCGACACGAACATTTTCATCAAAATGGGTCAACCGGAAGTAGTAGTTTATTCGTGTAATTTTGCACTTTTTTGCGATTTTCTCATAAATGGCTCCTACGATTTTTTTTTAAATCGCCTTATTTACTAATTTTTTTATTCTCTACAAGATAGGGTAGGTGCCATGTCTGCTGAAATTTTTGGAGAGGGTGTTTTCTCGTAAAAAAATGGTTTCTTTAATATTTCGGCTTTAATATGCATTTTAGCCTAAAAATGTATTAATAAAAGTTGTAGAGAATTTTAAATTCTACAACTTTTATTTCAAACATTTTTTTGTATAACGCTTAGTTTGTCGGTAATTAGCGATTTTCTGGTTTTTCTCACAAAAACGTGTAAAAAAATTGATTTTTTAAGATTCCAGCCTTAGTATGCATTTTACGACAAAAGTGTATATAATCAATTTATAGCAAATTAAAAGATCTACAACTTTTATTTAAGCAGTTTTCTCTTTAGAGCCGAGTTTAGCGTGAAAGAGTGATTTCCTGTATTTTTAAGCTAAACTGAGGTTAATATTCATTTTGAGTCTTTCACTCATGATTAAAATAAGGTTATGTTTTTTGAGGTTAGTTTTATATTTATTTCTAATGTTTTATTACTAATGTTGGGCTATATTGTTCATAATTTGCATTGGCAAGAGAAAGTTGTGTGAGTGTTTCATACCAGATTTTTTCTTAAATATAAGAATGAAAATACATAACTGTAAGGATTAAAGTAAAACTTTTTGTTTTAGTATTGCATACCTCAGAATGTTTTAATATTTTTACGGGTATATTGTATTGATTTGATTCAAAATAAAGAAGAAAAGTAAAATAAATATTGGTTCTGTAATTTCTTCTCCAGAACGAACACCAGCATTCTTCTTACACCAACTTTTTTGAAACGTTCATAGAAATCAAGATATAAAAAAGTTTTACTCATTGGGATACTATCTTATTTATACTTACTACTTCACACAACAACCATCAGGTTGGTCTAATGGTTAAATCGTTGCTGCTAGATAGCTGTTTAACGACTGATTTTCGGAGACTAAGGTTCCCGGTTACTTTTGCATGGATTTGAATACGAATAGTGGTTATCGATGTACTTTTATGGTTGGAGTTCAATTAACGATACTTTCTCAGGAATAGTCGGCCTGATTTTGTACAAGACTAAATCTAATTTATACGGGATACATTATTATCCTCATCTCATTGGGTCATGGGGTTGCTTATCGTTTGCAGATTGAACGGATTGCAACGTACACATTAAGGATTAAAATATATTATATATATATATATATATGCTTATATACATCCGAAGTGTAAGAGAGAAAAGAGAAGTGAAGAATGCCTAAATAGAATAATGAACCACACTTTAAAATTTCCAAGAAAAAGACTGGAACATTTAAAATGGTAAACAAACATGTATGTACCTGATACACTCAGGATTGTAGTTCCAAAGAAGTTGTCTTTTGGATGCAATAAACCACATCAAAGAAGTTAAACCAAAACAGAAAAAAGAAGAAATGTCGAGACCATAAGGGTTACGGTTTACAGATAAACGACAGATCCGAGTAGAGAAACCATAAGTTTAAAACAAGTACGTAAGCTGTTTTAGACCAGTAAGGTATGGAAGAATTGATTCAAGTTTATGTATGAAGTCAAACCAAAGAGGTTGTAGAACTGTAATGTGTATATATATATATATATATATATATATATATACCATAAAACAACCTCTTTGTAAAGTATATAAGAATACACATAAACTTAGTACAACAACCTCTTTGGGTTTTTTTAAACTTTGGTTTGAATCTCTTTGTATTCTTCTTTTTATATACATTATACATAGAGATATAACTAATTGTCATGCAGTTAGTGTTCTTTGACTAACGTTACCTGATTGGTTTTTATATTTTTGTCTTCTTGTCTTTTATTTATCCACACGGATATGATACCTCAATGTGTATTATCTTAAGATATTTACAATGTAATATTTCTTAATCTATTTTATCAAATAATTAATTTAATTATCTTAATTTATGCAATTACAAATGCGTAATTTAATGAATTAGTTAAGTTTTTGTGTGGTAATTAATGAATTGTTAATTAATAATGTTGTTAAATAAACGTGACTCTTGTTTCTTTGAATTATTTTATTAAAAAAGTAGAGTAACAGTGTGTTAGTGTAAAATAGTTCATACCTGGATTTAACTGATCTTCATGTTACGTGTACCCTTGAAGCCAAAAAATTGTTTTTACAAAAATGTTTGTTTGTGAAGCGCTTTTAATCTTTATTAAAAAAAATATTTATGTACCGATTAAACTTAATAAATAAATAAACTTTTACAGACACGCAAAATATATGATATTATATTTAAAAGTTTGGTGTGAGGATTGAGATGGTTATCTTACTGTTGTTGTTTTTTTTGGTCATCGGCCGAAAGGCTGGTTTGAACCTCTAGAGGCTTTACTAAGTAAAACGAGGAGTGAGGTGGTTTACCAGTACCTTAGTCACCGAGTGGAAAAGTATATCAGTATGCCAGGCCCTCTAAAAAGAACTAAGAGAGTACTCATTGCTCAAAAAGTGAGCATATTGTAAATATTTTGTGCAATAAAAAAAATTAGTCGTAAACAGCTATGATCACTTAATAGGGGAGACCGTTAAGAGCAGTTTGACTGTATTTACTTATTTATTTATTTTTTTATAACTCATAAGTGTATTATTTATATGCCTAATCAAAAATATTATCTTTTGTGAAATAGGTTCCTGCACATTTTTATGTATTACATGATATTTTTACATCGAATTCTATTGTTTAAGGGAGACTGTACTTTGTATCCCGCCAGTGTTAAATTTGCTATTTTCAGGTAGGCTACATTTTTCAAAGGATTGGTAAAAGATAGGGAAATGAAACTTTACACACTTAATCGTTGTCGAGTTTCTTTAGCTACTGACATTTTTTTCAATTTGATCTGTTGGAGCAAAAAATTGGAAAAAAATAATGAATAACATAAAACTTTTATAATTTGTTTTCTACGATTTTTGTATATTGCTAAATTTTGGAGCATCTGAGGAAGTCATTAAAGTGCGGGTATGTGTGTGCATGTACAAGATGAATAGGTGGTAAAAATTTCAGGCTGCTAGGTTTAATGGTTTCCGAAAAAAATGTACCTACCTAAATTTTAAAATCTAAATTTACGAGAACAGGCAAAAACAAAAAGGCACAAATGAAAAACAAGGTATACATAACACAAGTAAATTTCCCATCAACAGTTGGTTAAAAATCTGAACCAACTGCTGAGAATAGTTAACAAATTAATGAGGTCACGTATCCCTATACTTCACAATGTTACGTACCTTTTTCTCAGGAACTACATAAGGTAGACACTTATTTTGTTTTTTATCTTTTAGATCATTCTTTTCTGCACATTTTGAGCGGAAAAATGTTAAAATTGATAAAGTAAAAATTTTTTTCGAAAAGACCTTTTGGTGATTATTTCAAATTGAATAAAAAATTTAATTTTTTACAAATTTTAATTGTTAAACCTCAGAATAGGCAGAAATAATGGATCTTTCAAACAAAAAATAATTCACTCAAATATCTTTAGAGGTCCTGAGAAAAAGGTACAAATGTGATATAAAACCTATTTCGGAAACACTCATTTTAATAAATAAACACAATCCTAGTTTTTTTTTGTAATCCCTAATTTGTGTAGGCTACGTTGCAATCTGTTCAATTCAGAACAATAAGCAACCCCATGACCCAATAAGATGAGGATGATGTGTATGACGTGTAAATGAGTTGTAGTCTTGTACAGACTCAGGTCGAGCATTCCTGAGAGAGTATGGTTAATTGAACCCCAACCATCAAATTACACCGGTAACCACATTCTAGCATTCAAATCCGTATAAAAGTAACTACCTTTACTAGGATTTGAACCAGGAACCTTCGTCTCCGAAAATCAGCTGTTAAACAGTTGATTTTGGCGACGACTTTACCTCTAGACCAACCCGGTGGTTGGTCGAACCTAGTAACACACTTTTGTTAGTAAATATTTACACTAAAACTGTAATAAAACGGCAAAATAACACAACATGTGCTATGATAATATAATTTACTACGGTACTACCAACCTTAGATTTCAAATTAAAATAGTATTAAAACAAAAATAATGGTAAAATAAATGTAAAAATATTTTTTCGTTTTGGTGTGAGTAGTTGCACCAGCTGTAGAGGTTAATGAAAAAAATATTTATAATTATCGTAGATATATATGTACACCATCTTTTAATTTCAAACTACATTATGCAACAAAAAACAAAAAAATCATAATTTTTCCAATTTTTCGATACGTGACCCCCTTAACGGAGATATTAAAAAACTAGAATTCCCTTTGTTTTAAAACGCTTAGTATAAAATGATGAAAAATATTCGTTCCGGTGACATGATAATTTTTCTGGGTAAACCTGCTAAAAACTTAATTTTGTTATTAAAATAATTTTTTGACTTAATTTAATGGTTTTCTGGTAGATCTAGGTCTGAACTATTGAAAAATATAAAAAACCAAAAATCGAAATTTTCAGTAAAACATCATACAGTCTCACCTTAATGTGAATGGACGCATGAATCAGTTTTTTATATCATGTAGTTAGTAACGAGTTTGTTTCTTCTAGCCTATACAAAAAAATTTGTTAGTTATATTTCAATTTGAATTTAGATGTTTGACAAATTTTGTACAAATTTTATTTACTGGTATTTGTTTTTATTATTGATTTTTCGATTCTCGATACGGATTTCGATACCTAAAAACAACAAGTCGATTCTCTATTCCAATACCATTAATTCAACAATTGTTGAAATGGAAACAACAACAAAATTACACAACAGAAATTAACATTTCTTTCACACTTCGGAATTCGTCTTTTTAGTTTCACTTATAATTTAAAACTGTATAATTAAACTTAAAGTCGTGAAATATATTCAAAATAAAACTGAAAAAATATTTGTTGTATTATAAATCACGATATACGCGATGAAACAAAAGTTAACCTCTTTTAATAATCTCGGGCTTGTAATTGTAAACAGATTCCTGTTCTAAAGTCCTATTTCCACCCTAGTACTAACTTCTAGTAAACTAGCAGCTGGTAAAACAAGATTTTACTCGCTGTTAGTCTACTAGCATGATAATGAACAAATAGTAGCTAGTTTAGTTAAAACCTAGTATTCACTAGTACGCTAGAAACTTCGAACATGTTAGGCTGGTATATAAAAGGGGAGACGCTATTACTAACTTCTAGTAAACTAGCAGCTGGTAAAACAAGATTTTACTCGCTGTTAGTCTACTAGCATGATAATGAACAAATAGCAGCTAGTTTAGTTAAAACCTAGTATTCACTAGTACGCTGGAAACTTCAAACATGTTAGGCTGGTATCTAAAGGGGGAGACCCTATTACTAACTTCTAGTAAACTAGCATCTGGTAAAACAAAATTTTACTCGCTGTTAGTCTACTAGCATGATAACGAACAAATAGCAGCCAGTTTAGTTAAAACCTAGTATTCACTAGTACGCTAGAAACTTCGAACATGTTAGGTTAGTATCTAAAGGAGGTTAAGCATACACGAAAGTGACACATTTTTACTTTTTGATTGTTGTTGGGGCACTTAAAAGGTGAAAAAAATGTATGTTGTCGCCTTCCTAGAAGGTACATAACTTAAGGGTGGATGGGGAAGTTGCACGGGGACGCTGTCTACAAAAACGCTTATATCTCGTGAACGATTAAGGTTAGAAAGATGTTTTAAACACCATTTTCTTAGAAACATTACATTCTACAAAAAGGTTATCATAGAAAATTTCGTATCTGTAAAGGAAACAGAGTAAATCACGTTTATATTTATGTATAAATTATTATTGTTAAAAGTACACTGAATTACCGAATAATTTATGCTCGTAATTAATAAATATTAATGTTTTGTTACTTTCTCTTGCCTATATGAACATGTAGTATGATTACATATAGATTGTTTTCATGCCGATTTTTTAAAATCGAGTGTTCACCGGATCTACACGTTTTCAGACCCGAACCCAAATAAAATGTTTTTGGCGATTTGTGTGTGTTTGTGTGTGTGTGTGTGTGTTTGTGTTTGGTAAGAATATCTCAACAACGGAGCATCGTACGAACTTGAAACTTAAGTTAGCTACTACTAGAGGAACCGACACGAACATTTTCAGCAAAATCGGTCAACCAGAAGTAGTAGTTTATTGGTGTAAGTTTTATTTTTTTTCAATTTTCTCAAAAACGGGTTCTACGATTTTTTTTAAATTGCCTCATTTACTAAATTTTTTATGCTCTATAAGAGGGTAGGTGCCATGTCTGCTGAAATTCTTAGGAAGACTGTTTTTTCATAAAAAATTGTTTTTTTTAAGATTGTGGCTTTAAACGCAAAAATGCATGTAATAAAAGTTGTAGAAAATTTAAAATCCTACAACTTTTAATTCAAACATTTTTCTGTATAATGCTTAGTTTAGCGGTAATAAGCGATTTTCTGTTTTTTTCTCACGAAAACGTGTAAAAATTGTTTTTTTTTTTAGATTTCAGCCTTAGCATGCATTTCACGACAAAAGTGTAATAATCAAATTTATAGGAAATTAAAGATCGACAACTTTTATTTGGAGCATTTTTCTCTACAGAACCTTGTTTATCGTGAAAGAGTGATTTTCCGTATTTTTAAACCAAACTGAGGTTGATTTTCATTTTGCGTCTTTCACTCATGATTAAAATAAGGTTATGTTTTTTGAGGTTAGTTTTTTGTTTATTTCTTCTGTTTTATTACTAATGTTAAGTTATATTGTTCATTATTTGCGTTGGCAAGAGATAGTCGTGTATTTGTTTCACATCACATTTTTATCATTTATAAATACCACGCTAATTACGGAATTATTTTAACACGGTGTGTGTACTGGGTCCTTACGTCTGTACTGGGTCCGCAATAATAGAAACTGAAATTTACGGAGTAAAGACAGTGAAATTCATTTTACGAGGAGCACAATAAAACCGTGGTATTCGCGCCCATAAGCTTAAAGTACGAGGCGTGTAGAAGATTACAATTCAGGAGGCTCTTTGATGAGGTTGATGAACTCAGATTTTGACGAAACCAAAAAATTAATGAAACTACTACAAGGACAATAATCCCTCTATTGTCTTTCAGCTCATACAAGAGAAGCACTCTACTATTTTAGAGGATTTTTTAAATTTTTTTGAAAGAACTTCAGAGAAGAATGAAACGTTAAGTACTGGAACTAATACTGTGATATGGTGGAGTTTCTGTTAGATTGCATGAAAGCAGACCGGGATGGAAATTGGGACCTCCACATAAGTGTTGTCAAAAGAATGATTCCGTGTACTTCCTTCTATTCAACCACTAAAACTTTGCCCGTGGGTATATTTTGTACCTAGAACATTATGTCAAGATTGCTTGCTGACATACTAGATGCATTAAAAAATGGTCTCTTCTCAGTAAAGAGGCAACGGTAACGTCAACTGCGTCGCTTCAGACCATTCATTAGAGCAGTCTTTTATTAGATCGTCCAAGGTGGTTTGGTTGATATCATGTCTAAAGAGGCAGCCATGAAAAAATGGTGTTTACTGTAACACCAAAAGGCAAAAATTACTATGGCTCTTTTAAAGTTTTGTGAGACCACGCAAGATCCGACAGGAGCATTCGCAAATTACACAAGAAGTGGAGTAGTTACAGGATTATTAAAGATGAAAAAGAAGTTGAGAGTATAATTAAATTTTTCTGTGATCATGATGACCTCTTTCTGTACTTCAGCTTAACATTATGGAATGTTTTCAGTGGAACAGCAGCTACAATGAGGGTCATTCCATCGAAAATTTTTACTTGGTTTAGAAGATGTCTTATGTTCTCCAACCTTCCACTACATTACAGTC
The DNA here is from genome assembly GCA_035578175.1 of Catonia carolina. Classification (NCBI taxonomy): domain Eukaryota; kingdom Metazoa; phylum Arthropoda; class Insecta; order Hemiptera; family Achilidae; genus Catonia; species Catonia carolina. Next base: position 12,493,045 of record JAQMRL010000007.1, on the reverse strand, counting down.
CTCTATTATTGCGTCGACTGGAACACGCTATATTGATTAGTCAACTTGTTCATGTCTGTACTTGTCGCTGACCGGTGACCGCTATACCTACAACAGTCGCAGCGTCACGCGGATACCAGCCAAGACGCCGTCCTACACAGACTTTGAGACCCAGTACACACCGTGATAAAATAATTCTGTTAATTAGCGTGGTATTTATAAATTATAATAAAACATTAATACCTATTAATAATGAGCACTAATCGTTTGGTAATTCAGTGTACTTTTAACAATAATAATTTACATTTAAATATAAACATGATTTATTCTGTTTCCTTTACAGATACGAAATTTTCTATGATAACCTTTCCTGTAGAACGTAATGTTTCTAAGAAAATGGTGTTTAAAACATCTTTCTAACTTTAATCTTTCACGAGATATAAGCGTTTTTGTAGACAGCGTCCCTGCGCAACTTCCCCTCCAACCCTTAAGTTATGCACCTTCCGGGAAGGCGATAGGCCTAACATAAATTTTTTTCACCTTCTAAGTGCCCCCAATCACAATCAAAAGTAAAAATGTGTCACTTTCGTGCATGCTCAACCCCCTTTAGATGTTGGACTATGTTTGATTTTACTAGCGCTAGTAGGAGAGAAAAGGTCACGTGATTGACTGGCGCTGATAAACTTTATCGGTGTGAACATATGGAAACGTTACTAGTTAGTAATATGCTAACTAGTATATAGGTCTAGTATACTAGACTAGTATATATTATACTAGTATACTAGGAACCGTCACCGACGCGCTAGTAGGTCCTGCTATTACTAGCAACTAGTAAACTAACGTTTCTCTAACTAATGTAAAATGAAAAATATAAACTAATTACAATCATGAACGAATGACATTAAATGAAACTAAACTGTTACACTTACAATTACAAAAAATCACTAATTTTCTATTAAACTGAGCGTTTGTTGAGAAAAATTTTTGAAATAAAAGTTTTAGGGGTTTTATTTTTCCATAAATTTAATTATAATTATGTCTTTTTGTCGCAAAAAGCATACTAAACCCGTTATTTAAAAATACCATTTATTACCGATTTAATGGTCAAACTAACCTAAACAAACCGCTAAACTAAGCACTGTAGAAAAAACTATTTGGAATAATAGTCCTAGGTTTTTTGAATTTGTACAACACTGATTATAAATTTTTGTCCTTAAATGCAAACTAGAGCCGCAATCTTAAAAATACAATTTTTACCACGAGAGCACAGCCCCAAGAATTTCAGCAAACGTTCCGCTTAGACTATCTTATAGAGCATTAAAAATGTAGTATGTCACCGTCGCTCCCACTGATTAGGTCCTGTGCTCCCAGCTGAAAAACTTTCGACATACTGAAAGAGGGAAGCCGACAAAACTTCCGGCAAGGCCGCCAGATCTATGTCGGCACTGTTTACTATATAAGAACGCTCCACTGAGCCCGACCGTCGTTCCATTTCATTCCACACCTTTGACCAAACATCGACCATCGGCACACGTTATTGGACATGGGACTGGGCATGGGTACGGACTGGACATGGTACTGGACTCCAATGAAGATCCATCGACCACCCCGCAAGAGAGAAGGTGATGCGTCTGAACGCCGACCCGACACCATAACCGCCTTGGCCGGTACTGTCATTGCCGGCTGCCGTGAACTATGCCCACATCGGTCCTTCAACCGAGCGTTGCAACCCCCCGCGTTCCTACGAAGCAGCCGGATGCACTACTGCGTGGGAAGAAGATAACGTCTCCGCTGGACGACGAGACGCCGTATCACCCACCACCTCAACTGTTACGGCGACTACGACCGACTCTTCACGCCTAGCCGACCGCCGCTTAAACGGCCTTTTTCAGGGCCCCAAACATTTAAGGGTTCCCCACGCTTCTTAATGTCGCCATCCGGTGATATGTAAATAAGGAGATTTAAAAAAGGTTCTTTGGAACCGGATTTTAGAAATGCACAAACAATTTAAAATCGCACCTGTGGTACGTCAGCTTTGACTAAACCGTCTTTTTCTTCTCATAATCAAGGGTTAGGCTCCCGCGTGTTCCGACTTACAATAGCGACAGAACTATTGAATCATTGCCATTTCTTACGTGGCCTCCCATAATCTCTCCTCCCCTCCCGTCTGTATTTCAAAACGTTGAGAGGAATCCTTTCTTTAGGCCTTCTCTCTCTATATGCTCCCTCTATCGATTTCGATATTCTGCAATCTTCCCATTCAGGTTGTAAACATCTAGTTCAGTTCTTATATCCTCATTTCTTAGTTGGTCCTTACGATTATTACCCTGCGTTCTCCGCAGGAATCGCATCTCCTCTGCTTGTGGTTTTGTACTAATCCGCGACTCACTTCTATAGAATAGCCATAGACTTATAAATTTTCTAATAAAGTTATGTGTATTTGCATCCAAAGACATGTATAGCTAATGCACGCACATCTTGATCATGTTGCGCCTAAGGGTAAAATAGGGAATGCCTACCCTAAAGCAGTAGTCTATGTATTTTTTTCATAACATCCGGATAATCTAACTTTCCAGTAATCGGCAAACGTATAGATTAATTAATACTGAGGCGATGTAAAGCGCTTGAATTTCACCCACTTTCTCCTAAGGAGAAAGATGGAGCTGTAATTCTGAAAACGGTATTAGTATTCTTAAAAAGATACCTAGAAAAAGTAGAGTGTGGAACGATCGAGTAGAAGAAATAAACCAGTTTGTTTGTTTAATGTACAGAAGAGAGATAATCCTGCGCACAGCGCAGGCGCAACGGCTATTATTTTTAATAAACAATGCAAGATAAATAGATATGATATCAGTTAAACAGTACCTACAATAATCTATGAGACCTCCATTGTTGCAAAATAAATGCACATAATATTGCATAAAAATTTATGCTTTTCTTGTCTTTAACACTCTGCCGATTTATGTTATAATACAAGAGTAGGTGAAAAGGTTAAAATATTTCCGTTTCAATGCATTTACCACACACATAAACAATTTTTATATAAATTGTATCATTGTTTTAGTTTACCCGTTTGTCTCATTTTAGATATTTTATTCTTTTACCTTCTAGTGCTCTATATTATATATACGAGGGACATTCAACAATTAACGAGACAAATTATCAATGTAGAGAAAAACTGTTGACAATGAAATGTTTTGAAGGATAAGTTGGCAAACTTAAAAACACTGTTAAAAGTTTAATTCCTATTAAGCGTTTGACGCATGCGGCTGGCTTAATCCGTCAGCCGTGGTAGAAGAAATTATATCAACTATGTGAGGGAAATTCTGAACCACACCCTATTTCCAAAACAAGTGTAAGGTACCGATTAATAGGGTACATTAGGTTAGTAATAGTTGTAGTGGGAAACGTTAAAAATATATAAGAGAAATTAGTCCAACGATTTACTTCGCATACCAGCACACAGACATCCTCTGCGAGCATGGAAATATAAACTTAGAGGCGAGGCTTAGGAAGACCTAAAAAGAGATGGATGCCGGAACAGACCATTGAGCCTACTCCTTGACAGATGACGATGATGAATAATTGTAGTTCTTGTAGGTTTACTTTTAGTATATTAACGAGGTGAGTAATTATACGTTTTTTACTGGACTCTGAATATAATTGTGGGGTTGATAGCAGGCAGCAACGAACAATAGTTAATGGGACTGCTATTAAATCCTGATAGCTGTGTATAGGCCGGTAAACCGAACGAAGGACGTTTGACTGGGATTTGTTTTGAACGGGAGTGAACTGAAAAAGTGTTTGATTGGGACGTTGAGAACAGTTGTGTGTTCATCCATAGTATTTGTAGTGTTATTAAATACAGAGTGATTTTTTTAGCCCTGTTACACTATTTGTAATGCCATTTATAAAACCGAAATGCAGGCGAAATATGACAAAAGAGATTTAATAAAAAGCTATTATTACTTACATAATTAATAAAGAGTATGCTCAAAATGTCCACCCCTTGCGGTTATACACGCTCGGACTCTTTTAAGCATATTAGCAGAAACCTTTTTATTTCATATTTTAAATTCATATTTTGTAAACAAACAAAACTAATTAAATTAATTAATGACAAGAATAGATTGGGCTTTTCTTTATCTGTTCTCTCGACAAACTCAGCTATTTCCTGTCAGGCATTGTCCTTCACTGTTTAATTTTTGTACAGAGGTAAAGATGTCATAAATTACTAGAAATGTTGATACAATTCCACCAACTTTCCTCTTCCCCAACTGAAAAACGTATGCGTTCTCCGTTGCGGCTGACGCATTACGTCAGACGCTTCAAAGAAATTACACCTTTAATCACCTGTACAATCATAATTAATATAAACATAATCTCTTTAGTTCGTTTCCAAATGTCAGCTTCACTTTTAACGTGTATGCCGGAACAGCAACGTTCAGTGATAAGATTTTTGCTATCCGAAAATGTACAACTATGCTATTACATTTTTTAAATTCCTTGATTGACTACATTTTTTATGCTCTACGAGATAGGGTAAGCGCTGTGTCTTCTAAAAATCATGAAAGGCTGTGCTTTTGCGGTACTTTTTTAAAGATTGCAGCCTAAATATGCATTTTACAGCAAAAGTATAGGGTACATAATTAAAGTTTAGGGAAATCAATGAACCTAAAACTTTTTTTCTAAGATTTTTCGATAATGCTTTGTTTAGTCTCAATTAGTAATTTTCTGTATTTAGATCATCATAATTGGTATAAAAGTATTTCAAAAATTTTTCTTTACAGAGTTTAATTTAGCTTCAATTAGTAATTTTTAGTATTTTTAAGTTCTGCAAATGTTGATTTTCATTTTGCGCCATTCTCTTCTGATGAAAAATAGGTTATGTTTATTTTTAAGTTTAGTTTATTTAAAGTCACATCAACGTCTTGGTTATTGACCCACCGGGTTAATCTAGAGGTAATGTTGTCACCGTAAGTTAGGTGTTAAAGAGCTAATTTTATGAAACGAAGGTTCTGGTTCGAATCCTAGTAAAGGTAGTCACTTTTATACGGATTTGAATACTAGAGAGTGGTTACTGGTGTACTTTGATGGTTGGATTCGATTAATTATACTCTCGCAGGAATGGTCGGCCTAGTTCTGTACAAGACTACACCTCATTTACACGTCATACACATCATTCTCGTCTCATTGGGTCATGGGGTTGCATATTGTTCTGAATTGAAAAGATTGCAACATACACACATTAGGGACAAAAAAACTGATTGGTTACTACCGACTACAATGGTTACGTATCTAGAACGGTGGATTTTGACTTCGTGAAAATTACCAGACCCTAGCCGGGAATCGAACCCGGGACCTCCTCTTTGTAGGATAGCGGGCTAGCCACTACGCCACGGAGGCGGCTCTTTTTTTACTTTAAATTGCTTACAAATGATTAAAAACACGTTTCTATATTTACATTGGCAAGAGAATGACGTGTAAGTGTTTCACACCAGATTTTTATGTTAGGAACCATCCACTTGCACAACCAAGTATTTCGCACAATTTAAGGTCAACCTGTTAGCGTTAACAAAGAAAGCGTAAATAAAGGTACGTTCAAGTTTTCAAACTACTTCAACTTATTATCCGAGTGTATTGCAAGTAACAAACTCATTCTTACCAACATAACGAGCTCACTTTTTTTTCTTTGTACAATAAAAACTGGGCTGAATGAAGCAAAGACAAATGTTGACTCACACGACGAGATCATGATTGTTGCACTTGTCACATGTCCTTTTAAGGAATCAGGAAGTATTTTTTTTATACAAAAGATATTGCCTACAGTTTAAAGATACATTAAAAATAATTCTTCTTAAATACCGTAAGTGTTTATTTCGAAAGATTACATGCCATTAGTTCCTAATTTGTTACGAGTATTTTGAATTTCAAAAATGTTTCGGTCACTGTAAATAATTTGTTTTGTTTTGTTTTGTTTTGTCTCTTAAATTTCTTTTATTCTATCTTTAGTATAACGTTAAATAGTATAGGTATAATGAAAAATTTTCCAAACTGTGTTTTCAATTGTTCATCACCTCTTGAAGCCAAAATAATATGTCGTTTTAAAAACGATTTCCTCTTCATAAAAAGTTGCTGTCAATGAATTTTAATAAATCTTGACGTTGTCATCAAGCTTCTTGTAATTTCAAATCACTACCTGACCACTTCTTCAGTTCAAGGAAAAGATGGATGTTGTTCAGTTGAAGTGGGTGGGACTGTATGGTGGGTGATCGAAAATGTCCCATTGAAATTCCTCAAGGAGTTATTGGGTTGCACCAGCACTTTGAGTGCGATTGGCTTGCACCAGCACTGTGAGAGCGAGCGTGGTCATAGATCACAACAATTACAGAAGTCAACTTGGCTTTTCTTAAATTTCGTAAAGTTTCACAATAAACAGCTTCATTATTGTGGTCTTCGCCTGCATGAAATCCACAAAACTCAACGAGGAGCTTCAAGATAACTTCAAGGTTTATTTAAATTCATTAGCAGCAATTATTTACAAAGACGTTATTGGAAAGTTTGTCTGCAAGTACGACAAATGCTTTAATCGTCAAGGTGATTAAGTTGAAAAGTAATCATAAGTGTTCGTAACTTTTAGCAATAAAACATTTTTTTCCATATTCACGCTATATTTCTATATTTATCTATATTTTTAGCTATTTTTCTATACTTATGACCTATCGGAGGTTGTAAAAGCGACCCTTCTTTATTGTTTTACGTGACAATAAAGTTCATTTATTATCTGTGTGCGTAGCGTTAATGTGCTGATCTACGTTCTACAGTGTTATTTCCAGTGCTTTTGCTGCTTGTTGTTTTGGTCAACAGCCGAAAGGCTGGTTTGAAACTCTAGAGGTTTTCTAAGTAAAACGAGAAGTGAGGTGGTTTACCTTCCTTACTGAGTACGAAAGTAGCCTATGCTTACTAGCATGCCAGATCCTCCAAAAAGCATCTATTTTGCACCCTGTAAACGACACCTTCACTTCTTTCACCACAGGGTCTGGCTGCATAGTGAAATTCATTACTTTCAGAGGACATAACTCTGACTAGTGTCTTTTACACCTCTACTTCTTCTGTTCTTGAATAGTTCAGTCATATAATTGGCTGACCAAGTGATATGAAACGGAACTATTTTTTGTAGTCCTGGAACTAGCAGATAGAGTGCAAATAATTTAACACTCCACTTCCCTGTATGGGCAGTTTGCTGCTTATGAATGTGAAACAAACCAATCTGTATTACATAATTTATCAGTTTCTTCTGCACCTACACCGTACTCGAGTTTTCCCCGGATCTACACGTTTTCAGACTCCCTAAACTCAAAAAACAAGTTTTTAGCGATTGGTCTGTGAGTATGTGTGAACAGAATATCTCAAGAAAGGAAAATTGTACGAACTTGAAACTTAAGTTTGGTACTACTAGAGGACCCGACACGAACATTTTCATCAAAATCGGTCGACCAGAAGTAGCAGTTTATTCGTGTCATTTTTCATTTTTTTGAGATTTTCTCATAAATGGCTATTACGATTTTGTTTAAAATCGCTTCATTTACTACATTTTTTATGCTCTACAAGATCGGGTAGGCGCCATGTCTGCTGAAATTCTTGGGAAGGCTTTTTTCTCGTAAAAAAATCGTTTCTAAGATTGCGGATTTAATTTGCATTTAAGCGCAAAAATGTATTTAAAAAAGTTGTAGAGAATTTAAAATCCTACAACTTTTATTTTAAACATTTTTTTTTGTATAACACTTAGTTTAGCGGAATTTAGCGATTTTCTGTTTTTTTCTCACGAAAACGTGTAAAAAAATCTATTTTTTTAAAGACTTCATCCTTAGCATGCATTTCACGACAAAAGTGTATATAATCAAATTTATAGGAAATTAAAATATCTACAACTTCTATTCAGAGCATTTTTCTCTACAAAGCCTAGTTTAGCGTGAAAGAGTGTTTTTCCGTATTTTTAGGTCAAATTGAGTTTGATTTTCATTTTGTGTCTTCTACTCGTGATTAAAATATTAGGTTACGTTTATTGAGGTTAGTTTTTTTGTTTATTTCTAATGTTTTACTACCAATGTAAGGTTATATTGTTATTTATTTGCATTGGCAAGAGAAAGTTCTGTGAGTGTTCCACACCAAATTTTTTTTTATATTTTAAATTTAATTTATAGATTTAAATTTAGGTTGTATTTTTATTTTCCGTTATTTATATTGGTAACAGAATGTCATATGGGTGTTTCACAACAGAATTTTGGATTATTTTTTACTTTCTCTTGCCTATATGAATATATAGGAAGGAAAGTATTGTTTTCATGTCGATTTTTCGAAATCGAGTTTTCACCGGATCTATACGTTTTCAGACCCCCTGAACCCAAAAAACATGTTTTTAGCGATTGGTCTGTGTGTGTGTCTGTGTGTGTGTGTGAGTGTGTGAGTGTGTGTGTGTGTGAACAGAATATCTCAAGAACGGAACATCGTACGAACTTGAAACTTGAAACTTAAGTTACATACCACTACCGGACGCGACACGAACATTTTCATCAAAATCGGTCAAACGGAAGTAGTAGTTTATTCGTATAATTTTTCAGTTTTTTGCGATTTTCTCAAAAACTGGTCCTACGATTTTTTTAAAAATCGCCTCATTTACTCAATTTTTTATTCTCTACAAGATAGAGTAGGCGCCATGTTTACTGAAATTCTGCGTGAGGCTGTTTTTACGTAAAAACATTTTCTTTTTAAGATTGCGGCTTTAATATGCATTTTAGCGCAAAACGTTATATAATAAAAGTTGTAGAGAATGTAAAATTCTACAACTTTTATTTCAAACATTTTCTTGTATAACGCTTAGTTTAGCGGTAATTTGCGATTTTCTGTTTTTTTCTCACGAAAACGTGAGAAAAATCGATTTTTTTAACATTTCGGTCTTAGTATGCATTTTACGACAAAAGTGTATATAATTAAATTTATAGAAAATTAAAAGATCTACAACTTTTGTTTAGAGCATTTTTCTCTACAGAGCCTAGTTTAGCGTGAAAGCGTGATTTTCCGTATTTTTAAGCCAAACTGAGTTCGATTGTCATTTTGCGTCATTCACTCATGATTAAAATAAGGTTATGTTTTTGAGGTTAGTTTTTGTTTATTTCTAATATTTTATTAATAATGTTAGGTTTATTATTAATTATTTGCATTGGCAAGAGAAAGTTGTGTGAGTGTTTCACACCAGATTTTTTATTATGAAAATTATTTTCAAACAATCCTAACATTATGAAATTCGAAGAAGTACCAATACGAATTAATTCGGGTTAGCGTGGTTGTATATTATATGAAATATTTTTCACGCCAATAAACTTTCCCAACATCATCCATCATTGCTAAATGAAATGAATAAAAATAAAAATTCACAAAAGAAAATCGTAAAATATTTTTGCTACAGAAAATAAAACGTTTCGGAAATGTATCTTCAGCGACCGTTCTGAATCATACCTATAAAAATACTAGAGAAGTTTGTAA